>OW203761.1:17200768-17803142 GCA_934045905.1 Leuctra nigra
GGAATGTAAATCATGAATAAAATATCTATTTTGAAACAGCATGAAGAAAAATCAAACAGCATGTCTTAGAACATAGAGGGAGACCCATATAATTTTTGATTTGGTTTTAACTAAATTTTAAAAAGCCATTGAGTTTTTACTCCGTACCACTTTTTTATTGTTGATATAGTCGAAAATCTTGTGTTCATGTTCGTTCTGGAAACGCCGCTGCAGCACAAAAATTTACATTAGACTACGTTCGTTGTCTTTCTAAAAACCAGTAAAGTTTTCCACAAGAACTCTCCGCGAATGTAACAATAGCCTCGTAAATATCTCGTCACCTTCCCCGACGCTCCACTCCTTCGAGTCATCAAATACTTTCAGCGTCGTGCGCTCCGATTTCATACAACACTTCGCTGCCGACTTAATTTCCAATTAAATAAATAAACTTGGTTGCTACAACAACAACAACAGAGCGTTAGTTTTATTCATCCCTCTCGTCGCACAACCTTGTTACCCTCCATGTGGAGTAAATCACGTCGTCCTTTAGTTCCGATTGGAACTCGAAGGTGTGAACTTGCAGTCATTTCTCTCCCGTCATGATCCAGCTCGAAGATACTCTGTGTTCGAGCGAGGCGGGGCTGATTGGAAACTGGCGACCAAATGAAATGAATACGGTACGAAAAGAAACGAGAGTGAAACAGAGTGGAGTTTAGTCTTCGATTGACCTTTTACTCAACTCGGACGGCAATTCCCAGAAGTTGTTTCGAAGTTCTTAACGTTATATCATTCACTGGAACAATAACACGAAGACTTAAATACCTCAAAGTTCAATGTTTAATTTTGACGAGACTTTCCGTAGGACTTTTGTGTAGAAGATCGTTTACATAAATTTTTGAAAAGTTTGCTTGAAAAAGGTCAATATCAATATTATTTTACAATTTTAGGAGCAATGTAAAATTGAAATGAATGTTTTTCTAACTTCATTGCAGGTTGGAATTGTATAACCACCAGCTACGAAATATCCGTGGTCTCTGATATGATGATTTTCCTTCCCCGAAAGCTCGGGACTCGACTCGACGCTGTGCTACTGCTGCTGCTCTCTCTCGTGCAACTCCAGAACTCACACTTCAGATCGACCGACTCCGGCAGCTCGGTTGCTCGGATAGTCATCCTGTTTTACATTAGGATACGGATGGGCTTATCAGTGTAGAAACCTTAGCAGAACTTTCGAAATCTTTTTAAAACTCTTATCGACCGTGCAAGTGAACAAATTTGAAAGTACAACCGCGTCGTTTACATTCCAATGGGCTGATTTTCCACTTCATAAAATACATCTCCAACGTATTGCAACATCGACGTTCCGTGAAATGCGCCGTAGATGAAACTTCGGTAAACCATAAATACTGAATCATCAACTTTATCGTGGTTGATGTTTCACAAAAAGTGAATTTCAATTTCGCCCCGGCAGGGATCAATCAATGTTTTATCCGCTCCGGTGTCACGGGAGGTGGACGTGGATGGACATAATTCATCGGCGCGTCGGACGTGACACGTTCCGCGCATTACGCGGCTAACTACGGTTTAACGAAGAGCAAACACAATATTGTTGGCGTCGGCGCACTGGAGATCTAACTTGAATCTCTATGAATATTTTACTGTATCTAAAATTGCTTTTGGTTGAAAACACAACCTGAGCTAACATTACCTTCTCAGGCACTTTGCTTGTCTCCATTCTTCTTCCATTATCTGCTCAAATGTTGTTACACTCCCTGGCAGATAGAAGGGGTAAAGAGAGCGGCGCCTCTTGGTTATAAGGAGTAATAATATTTATGTCAGATGATGGAAATGAATTACCTCGTGAGAGAAGGAGAGGGAGAGATTGAGATGGGGACGCGAGATGAGATTGCATGGGAGGTGGAGGAGGTAAAGTAGTGTTATCTTCATAAGCCGGTGACAAAAACATATGAAATCCAACCAATATTTCCACAAGATTGGTTCACTTTGGGTGCTGGCAAAGACACTGCATTTTTTATCGACTGATCAGCAGTGTGAATCAGAACTGCAGTATAAATATTTTACAATGCAATCAATTCTTGAGACGCTGCATTGTGGTGAAACATTTTGTAAGGGAGCAGAACAAGCTGAGGTTTTTCTTCCATAGTTTCTTTTCAATTTGATGATGCTACAAAATAGAGGAAAACTGCACCTTTTATATCGGTGGCTACTGTTTTCTTAGTTTTCAGTCATATACAAGACCTACATTTTTACGTTGTATACGAAAACTGCTAAATATAAGATAATCCCACATCTGCCACCATTTGTACTCTTGTAAAGAGTCAAAGTTGCTAACATTTACCGCTAGAGTTTTTAAACTAATTGCATCTTTAGTAATTATTCTAAAGCATAGTGTTTTTACTCTCTTCATCATTTCTAATAATAAGAAATGCTTTGTTATCAGCAATGTTGCCAGCAGCACTCCTTACAATGAGATTTCTCCTGTAAGTTTCTCATCTTTTCGGCTAGTAAGAAGCGACAACAGTGTCATGACAAATTGTCTGCATAACATACTTATATGACGATTCCAACACTCTGAATGCAATGCGGGATTTTTTTGTTTGGAAGATTGCCAATCGCTCGCATCCACCGAAATCCACACAATTTTCTTTGAATTAATTTAGAACAAAACTTGAAGAAGGTGACAACTATTTTCTATCAAACAAAACGACGTGATTGATATTATCTTCTAGAATGAACCTGCTAATGACAGCATTGTTACAATTCATTAGAGCTCAATTATATTCCAGGTAAACATTAGTAAGCTGAGTTTTCAGTTTTCCAGAAATACTTTTACTCAATTATTTCCGACAAATAAGTACTTTGAAAAAATAACCCTCTCATTATACCTACTGAGGGCCGATCTTTAAATACTCTGCTTAATTTTAAACAGTTGATAAGAACTATATTGTCATGGCAACAAGTAACAACAACAAATTGAAATTCCTTCAATGAGCACTAAGTCAGTGTTAACGTATTTTACAGAGTATTGAAAGACAGGACCTTTATGAATAATATCAATTAAAAGCTTTTCGACACTATACGAGTAAACTGATAAAAAATAATAAACACATTAAACTACTTCTTCTCATTCCACAACATTTAATTTAATTTAATTAACGTATTCAGAACATCAATCACACATTAAATCGTGGATATAATATATCTCAGCAGAAGATAGATTTATTGCAAGCGTCGTTCATATTCCATTGGCGCTCGTAGGCCATAATACTGTTAAATATAGTGAATAGAAGGAAACACATAATAGTATTGATGTTGTCAATACCAATTCACATTTGCTATGATATATTACATTATTCTTATTTTAAAAGTTCACATTATTTGTCTATTGGTTTGGGTTATCGTCACTTCATTATTTTTAAGGTAAGCAATACATTTTGGCTACATTTTCTTGCTTATTAATTAATTAAGCACGTTTTAACTCTGCGACATGAATGTTGATTTATATCCCGAATCCGCCGCACATCCGCCGCTCGTATCTGAATTAGACGGCTTATGTGAAGAAACAATGCTGTAACGTGAACCATGCCTCTGTCTCGCAACACTGCTCGACTGTAGTTTATAGACCGGCTTTGTTTTGCCGCGATGTCTGCGAGGATTTGCGCCGCTCCTCTATTCATCTCCTTATCGTGGCTGCGTTGAAGTTCTAATTGAAGGCTTGAAACCGCATTAGACGTGAGAGGATATCCGTGTTAGAACCGTCGCCCGGCAAAAACTAGCTGATGAAGCGACTTATCCTCTGATGGCGTATAAGCCCCGACCGAGGGATGTTTTTTAGAGACGGTAATCCATATTTTCTTATGAATCTAATGAAATTCTAATTGATTAATCAGGCAGTGTAATCCTTACACAATGGCGCTTGCAGCTCGTTCTTGGTAGTAAACCCTGAAATAAAATGGGTATCTTTAATCATTGTATGAAAACGAGACCGTTTCTAAGAGGGTGTTTTTTCCGTAGCTTATTTCTTATTCTCGTAGTTTGTAATATATGTTGAGGATTGAACTTTCGGTTGCGGTTGGGAATTGCGGCTTGGGGATTAGGGAACGGAGATTGGTAGGGAATGCCCCTCTATTGCAAACATAAGCCGAATGGAATGGATGTACGCTGAACAGACGCAAATATATTGACAACACCACAAAGATTTTTATGGAGACTTTTTTACGGTTCGAAAATACGATGTATACAAAACACGTAAAGGCCAAAAGCGGAATCACTTGGTATGGCTAAGATGATTGTTTATGAACAATATTGGAATAATATGAGACAACTGTGATTTGTGAGCTCTCTTCAAACTGAAACTTACAATGAGCCACTTAGGGAGGGGATTCTGTCTCAAGATAAATTAACTTTAATGTACACCAATATCAACTTCTTTCGAAAATTGAAATGGCATACTTGTAATGGTTTTCTGATGTAATTGATATTTACTAATTGTTAACTACGTTGTATTCAATTCTCTTTTATTGCTGTATAGAGACAAAATATAATATATTTGATTTACTTGTCCATAACTATCTTAATTGAGTTTGTGTAATTACATTATCTCAGTATTATTCGATGGACAGAGGTCAAACTGATTTCTTGCTACTCATAAATCTTGGCAATTGTTAGTGATAATGAGACACAGAACAGTGGAAACTTGAACAGTAGTAATTGTTCTAGGTAATGAGGAGGCGCTACTTCGAAGTAATTCTTGATATAATATTTCATAAATATCGCCGTAAGTTTTGAGTGGCCATAACATTTCAAAATATAATATTTTGTGCCTTAACTCCAAGCAAAGTCAAAATGTACCTATTTTTCACATTTGAAAGGAGTTTCGGCACAAATAATGTAATTATAAAATGTTAACATTTCTTACAAGTTGTATCAATATTATAAATATTTTTGTGTGAAAAGAGTAAACGTATACTTTAGATAATTTTAACTTCCAAATTGAAAGATTATATTATATTAGATTAGGTTTATTGTACCTATTCAGTTTGTAGTGACTTCCTTTTCTGTAAACTTATTGTATCGATTGATTGTACTCTGTTAGTTTTTCATAATAAGTGTCATTGCTATTGCATATGGTATTAGCATTAGGATGTTTTTTTTAAATTGTTTTGCCACTTGGAGTGGAGTATTGGAGTATTGTACTCTATTGGATGAATCTTTTTTGCTTGAATATGTTTATTAGCTACATCAAAGCTCCATGATCATCCATTCCAATATCAGACCGATGTACGTACTATGTTTATTCCGCCAGTGACTATTTATAATAAACATACAGTATTATTTATCGTACGGTTTTATCAAGTACAAGATTACGAACGTCATGATATAAAATACATATTACGACATTTTGGCATTACAAGAACGGAATTTAACGTCTAGGTTATATAGTTAGTGTCATCCCATACAGTCATCCCAAATATTTAAAATAATAAAAATACATCAAATATTTTAACTTATTGAAATCAATTCATAGTTTGAACGAGCTTCTTTTGTTGTACACTCCTGGACACAAGAATTGGTCTGCGGTCAATGTTCAAGTGGTACTACGGCTAGTATTTCACATTTATTTTAATGTAACTTTTTGGCACAAAGACAGGATGGCTGGTGTGAGTTGAGGACCAAAAAATTACTTTCAATAAATAATAAATACTAGGAAAACGCTCAGTGTAACGCGTTGATGAGCGAGCACTGGTATACGTACGTGTAAATTCTTCAACAGGTATTCCGTACCAAACGCACAGAAACATATATACATCCACATTGAATAGGTCATTTAAGAAAGTCAGTGCGCATGATTAAAAAACTGACAGGTCCACAGCCGTCTAGTGTGTAGTGTCTATTTGGTGTGTATGTTAAAAATGAACGTGTTTTCGAGAATGCTGTGGGTGGAGTGACGTCACGACACCAAAAATAGGGATCTGCGCATGCGTTAACAACTTCTGTGCCACAAAAGTTCTGCACATGTGCAGAGTCACTTTTTCATCTCAAAAGTGACACTGCGCACGAGCAGAACCACTGTGGCACAGAAGTTGTTCAAGAAATTGCACCGTGTAAATGGGGCTTTAAATGGCCTATTGAAATATTGAAATATTGAAACTTTAGAACAGCAATCTATACACTTTGTTTCCTACATAAAGCAAATCAGATCCATTTGGCAGTGGAAACATTCATTTGATATGTCATTTCTGACAGTTATCAAAAATGTCAATAAGTGCATTGTGTTCTTGACTGATTGGGCTGAAAATTTGTAAAATAAGAGATAATGTTGGTCTTAATGATCATGCAAAATATGAGTTTAATCAGATTTACAGAAGACTATTTGTTTGGTCAAACGGTCGTGTATAGCTACAGGCAATTACAAATTAAGCATACAAATGTCAGTAAAATGTATATTACTCTTAAAGTTCATTAAAGGTTTGTCAAAATACACTTATAATGCTGGTGCCAATGGCATTGCAAAATTTGGTGATGATCGGTCAACCAATTCCAGTTTTATTGGCACACAGAGTTGACGTTTCTTTCATATTGCCAAGCCAAGTACTTACTACTAACTACAAATCAAGTTTCCGATGAAATTAATGGATCGATTTTGCTGAAAATCATTAGGTTTCTGCAGTGGATAGTAATGAATCTTTTGTGAAAAAAATTGGCCAGATCCATGACTTCGTTTAAAATGTAATGCGAAATACACAGATAGACAGATAAAAAAAAAACAGAGATTCGAGCCATAAGTTTCAAGTGGAGTCGCTCGCTACGCTCGCTTGACTAGCCTAGGAGTCGGATGAATATTGACTGCGGATCATTTTCCGTGTCCAGGAGTGTACATAAACAATCTTAATAAACAATGTAATAAGTAATAAACAATGAAGATAAACAATGTATATTTTCGACCATGTTGGTATTACGTTAGATGAAAGGTCAGTCTTAACTAATAACTATTAGTTATTCGAAGATATTTCGTATCTGATGTGGTTTAATACTTATTATAACTTCATCTGAAACCTGCAGTTGCAAAATACCAATACACAAATTGACAACGCTTCACCAAGATGGTGCTCAACCTCGAGATGATGTCACGTGCGATCTACGAATAATACAAAACTGTTAACGTCAATATGTAACAGTGTCAGTGAGTTTTCTCACACTATTATTCAGATATTGCCAGGGTCAAGTGGCAATTTTCATTCGCCCGTCATGTTATGTCACATGTAAATTGTGTCGTCAAATGATGTCCCGAATATGGATGAGCTCTTAAACATGCATAACTCAACGTGTCACAAAGCATCTGCTTGCATTCACCTATCATATTATCTGATTATGTCTGAACAATGGACACAGCCTCCATCCCACAGGGGAACTTATTTAATGCCTCAATCATACTTGACCTGTCCGTGAAATTGAATACCCCCCCCCCCCCTGTTCCTGTCGCGAATTTCCGCGCAGTATACGGAAGTTACCGTGTGATCAATATGGCGCGTGCGCCGGGTCGTCGCGGCGCCCTGCGCGCTAAGACCGCCATGCGGGGCAGTCGAGTGTCAAGCTTGGTCGGTGCGACGCGTGAAAGTTTGCCACGCTTCGTCGCCGAGTGCCGCGTGGTAGTCGCACGTTGTCGTCGTCGAGTCACCGCCAGTGTGACTCACGCACTCACGGCTTTGTGGACACAGGATTCTGTTGTTACATTCATTCTTGACGGACACGAAGTTTCAAGTGTAACTTGACACGTGGACGAAGTGTAAACAAAAGTTGACACCCATTTCTTTCGAGTAATCTAATTAGTGGCATAGTTCTGTCTACGATGTATTGTAGGGATCTTAATCACATGACATTCCATGTGACAGTTTCTGTACCTCATTACATTCCTGTGAACAGCACAACTTATTGGACATTCCAGGTGTAAACTAGTAATTTATCGCAAGTATAAACGGCACATTCTTGAAGGATAAACTATTACTAAATTATTCGCAAAATTAGAAAAGTTGTACTTGTTTGCACGCTGATTTATGTTACGTTGAAAAATATAATTACAGAAAAGTAATGTGATATCAATTAAATTAGCTCTTACCATAATCATGTGCAATCTTAATGATTATTATACAAATTTCATTAAAATTTATGTCTACCACATTTCATGAAAGAAAATGTTTTTGCTAATTAAAGAAACGTTGCATCTTCACGTAGAATTATCTTTTTATGCCAGGAACGGACAAGGGATGTACAATTTCACTAATTAAAAATTATATGGCCTTATTATCGTCAGCCTTTGGAGCTTTTTTAGAGAGTGGAAGTCATGGTTGGTTGGAAGGTTAAATCCCTTTACATCAACTCTGGAGCTCATTTGAAATTCTGTGAGGTACTTTGCTCCCTCCTTTGAAGACCGTTTTACTGGTTGCTTTTGTGAACTGTCAATTATTTAAGTATTCTGTTACATTTTAAAATAACTTAGGAACTAACTTGATAAGTCATCCCTTGGGGTTTAAAACTTGGGTTACCTCAGCTTTATGCCGAAGCTCGAGGTTCATGAAATATGCATCGCGACGGATGAGGTCTTGTTTACTAATCGTTCTGGAAACATTGACATTGTTGTTCCACTTTACAGTATTAAAACTTAATGGAAATGGTAGTAGCTGCTATGAATTCTTTGTTCATTTTCTTTATTAAATTATATAAAGTATAGTTTGAAAGAGCTTTTGGTTAGAACTTTTTAGCTTCCAAACATCACTTAATATGGGAGACAAAATGTAATGGGGAGGAGATTCTATATTGATCTGGGACTTTACACGTAAATTATACAGTCGCACTAAGAGTTTTTCTTACTTTGAATCAAATTTGTTTACAACCGGTAGCTTTGCTAGCTTTTTAGTTCTTTCAAAGTGAATGTAAAGTTATTTCAATTCCAATTGCAACTCTCGTGCTGCTTCAAGACGACGAACATAATCGTATAATTCTTCAAATGAAAGTAAAAATGTTCACGTTATGATACAAGTCAAGTATGAGAGGCATCTGCGGAATATATATTTTTGAAAGAAATGAACTTCGTCTCTCACAATGACAGTTTAATAATAATGATAAACTCCGAATGTTATCAAGTTTCTAGCCGAGAAGCGGCATCTCCACCAATAGCTGAACCACATTCACGGCAGAGATATTAATCACAAATGCTCAGACTGCTCATAATCTTTTAACACTTATGTATAGGCAATGTAATCCAAGAAAGCGTAGCTTTGTATTAGTAATATTTCACTAACTTCTGTTTGCATACTTGCTCTATCTCTCATTCGGATCATAAGATAAGGAAAACATAAATCAGTTTGATCAAAGTTCTCTGTTAAAAGCTTATATTATATTCGCGCAAGAGCAACTCTGTTGAATGGTATTAGGTAATTAAGCGAAAGTAGATAGAAGATTTATGGGATCTTTGGAGGAAATGAATTCAGACGAACACGAAAATTCCTCTAAAACATTTATAGGAAATCCGCGGAGACTTGCGGCACGCACTTAGACAGTGTCCCAGCCTCCCCCCTCTCTTTCTGCCGCTTTCTCTCTTTATTTCTTCCCTCTCGCGTTCTCTTTCTGTTTTATTCCTAGACATTTAAAGTCTCAGCAGCTATTATTGGAACTTAAATCATATTTTCATCTTAATTATAAAAGTCATTTCTTTATTAAATACTTCTAAAGTTGGTAGATAATTACATTTTTCTCGGTTTATTAGTTTTATAGTAGACTAGAAAATAGCCCTGGAAGAATGTAATAACAGCTTTATTTATTTTACAAAAAATACAATTCATGAGTTTTATTACTCTTATTTTATTTCCCAGCGCTCACTTCCTCAAGGAAGGAATGAATGGTGATATATTCTCAAACATAACGCGATCAGAAACTAGTTCCTTGTAACATTCATAGAGCTGGACGTGCGTGTGGTACGTGCCACGCGCGTGCAGAAGATGTGCTGCAGATTGTTTATTGTGTCCCCTCGAAGTCCCCAGAGTTTCCACCAAGTCCTGCCCCGACAATACAGAAACAAACTTGTCGGGAAATGCTTTCTCGTTCTGCTCCAGCTCCATTGTTAGCTCCAAACATTAAATAAAGATGAAGCATTGTTCACATAGGTCTGCCGTGGGGGATATATATTACTTCACTCCTCCCACACACGAAGCGAGAAAAAGTAATGTGAACCCAGACCACAATTTCTACATTACAAAACTTGTTAAATTTGGTCTGACAATTTCGAACCAAAACCAACTTCTTTATCAACAAAAAGAAGTTCGTGACCACAGCGTATATCACTCGGAAATTTATCTACCTAGAAAATAAATGGAAAACCTAACAAAAGTCCCGACGTGTTTACCATACATCATGAAGTCTACCTACCAGTGGTTCACCTAACAGCCTAAAAACAGTCCCAAAGGGCTGGATACGTGGAGATCTGGATAACGCGATTCGGTTCAGTTTAGCCGGCAGATGAGTTCGTTGCTGGAATATTTATTATTTATCCGGGAATTGTATTATCCAGCAAAACCAATAACGTGGATGCTCGTTGACACCGTTAAATAAATTGCAGTACATAGAAAAACAGTAAAGAACCAAATGTGTCCGCCCTCATTTAGGTTAGTCCGTAAACGTGAATAAAGCTAGAGGCATCCGCGACACTGGCTTGAAATTTAAAGCTAATTACTTTGATTTCTTTATATTGTTCAGAAAAAAACGAAAAACAAATTAAGACACTTTATTTAGTCTAATATCTAAGTATGAACTAACTAAATGTGTATTATATTATATTTGAAGATGAAAACATTAACCTACAAGTGATATGAGATTGTGTATCCATGAAAGACTCTAATGGACATAGAAATGCATCCGTGGACAGCGCCGTGTGAGCCGTGTGTCCCATGACTGCGATGTCGCCATGATCTCGCCACTGTGTGCGACCTGCCTGTTGGCCGTGCTGACACTGAGTGCGGCCTGCTATGTGTTCCCCGCAGAGATGGTCGACCCGTGCCGTGACGTCACGTGTCCCTACGGAGGGCGATGTGTGACGAACGAGCTCGGCCAGGAGGCGACCTGCGAGTGTCCGACGAGGTGTCCGCTCTACGGCGATCACGTGGCCTCCAGACCGGTGTGCGGAAGCGACGGCAAGGACTACAGGGATCACTGCCATCTGACGAGAGAGGCCTGCACCACATCCACGCAGATCACAATCAAGTTCCATGGAAAATGCGGTAAGACCCATTTCAGTTGTATATAGCTAATAGTTAACATAAGAATCACCGAAGGTAGAACTTATTTTTCTCCTTCTGCCGTTTCCTACTAGGTGGCATTGACTACTCTTCCAGTGGTCTTAGTCTGTTCTATACAAATATTAGGTTAATTTTCCACTTTCTTTACCAACATCTTTTGTGGCCCTCTCATGCCTTGCAGGAGGCCAATTCTTGAGATTTACGTTTTGAAACCGTTTAACGTTTGCATTGTCAACTTGAAAAAGTTGAGGGCTAATGCCTATATGACAAGTTTTTCAAGTTTTAAACAATGAAACCGTTCAAGTTTTCATTGTTTAAAACATGAAAAAGTAATAACTACTAGGCCACTAGGTTTCATTACTCCAAGGCACATGATTGTGTTCCTCTTCCCTCCAGTTGCCGGTAGAACTCTTTTCTCCAAATAGCTTTGGGGAATAACAATTTTTAAAAATATTGTTCAACTTTCTGTTGTTTTGTGGTTGATGCACTTCAGAACAGATTTTATACGAGGGTATTCAGTGGAATCATGAGGTTACCAATCTCCTTCTTGGGGTAGTTTAAAGTCGGTTTAATGCTGGTTTCAAATAACGAAATAAATATCGTCATCCACAACTCGATAGTTGAAATCCCTTCTTCATCATCGATTATGATTCTCCTTTTTATTTCTTAAAACCAGCCCCTCGCAATACTCGAACGTTTTGTAAAAATGCATTTGGTAAAATAAGGGAACTGACCAATTCAACCGTAGACATTTTAGGAGCAGAGTTGTGTTTTTCCATGGATCATACTTATTCTGAAATCGTAAAATCTGCCTTTCATATTGCAATTGGACCGTTCTTTTTATTTAAATTTTGAGTGTAGAAAAATAAAGATGCTTCTATTTCCTCGAAAATATCTATTAAGACTCAACCTCAACGCGTAAAGAATTCTTCTCCCGATTTCATTAAATTCATTATCAACGCTACCTGCTGGTTTCACAGCGCCTTCACGGGAATCTTGTTCCCGAATGCTGCGCACGTATTAATGTGTCCGCAGTTTCATCTTGATCTTCTTTTAACAAACTTCATCGTCATTTATAGACCAAACCCGTCATTTCATTGGGCCGTAAAACCACTCTTAAACGATGTCTTTTTAACCAATATAATTTCTGCAGATTCTAACTTTTTTACTTACCGTACAATGCTCTATTACATTTTACACAGATTTCAAGATTGGTTTTACAATAAATTCATTTTCATTTCAATCCAGCAAACAGCAATGATTTGAATTGCACTGCTTTCAAAATGGCCGCTAACGTCGCTTCACACTTATGGTCCCACGAGAGCGTGGTGTTGGGATGGTTTTATTGTTTATATGTCATTGGGGAGAATGAAATTGTTATTGAACGGGGTGGGTTAATATTCGCTGGGCACTGTCGCTATTTGTGGACCTCTGGATGGTCACTCGAGCCAACCGCACGCTCTGCACACCGAGCAACGCACGTCGAACAACAAACAAACGTCATCAACAGACTGCGATTACTCATTACACAAAGAATAAATCTATTTTATGGTCCGAATCTGAACTGATATTTTGTCCCGGGTATGTGTAAATAAAATTAATCCACACCGCCTCTAGAATACACGAATAGCGTTTTAGGTAAACAGACCACAAACTTTACCGTCGTCTGTATCCAGAATCCAATACTCCGGAATTTCATTTATCACGTTCATATATTAGAGTAAAAGACTGGGCAGTAAATCTAGCATACAACTACTCTAAAATACATTCTAAAGCTTGCAGTAGGCGCGTTTTCAGCGCCGCCACCGGGAAACATGTAAGTTATTGAGAGGGAAGCAATTCGACCTCCATTATGTAATGAACTCCGTACCGAGGCGCGGGTAGTGAAGGAGAAATTCTGAAAGCTATTTATCGTTGCACTCTCAATGGAACGGTTTCATTGAAAAGAGCAGTTGTTGAACGAATCACATGGGAAGGAAATTACACCTGCACCTATTTACTTTTATGTTGTATTAGACGGTCTTTCAACGATTCTGTGCTAGATATTCACTGGTGTTATCGAGTCAAACCAAACAAAGTTAATGAATATAAATGAGAATCGTAAACATTGGCGCCCTCTGTTTCTGCAATACTTTCGTCGATATTCATTTTGATTATGTAAATGGCTGTAATATCAATCATGTTGTTATGTCGAAATAATTCAGGGTGGATCTAATATGAAAGGATTGATTTGTTTATTATGTGCTCTAACGTCACATTGAACGACAAGAACTCACATATATTTATAAATAATGGGCATCGTTAAGTTTTACCTATATTTGGTTATTTTATGATTTATTTTATGAACTAGAACATAGCATGGACCTTAACTATCGGAAAAACGAAGGTGTTGAAAAAGCAATTTCAACTGTTAGTGTGCATAAATCAACAAAGAATGGTTGGCTTTCGCACTAACTGAGGGTACCTAATTACTTTTGAAATGTAGCTAAAACATAATTACAAACAATTTCAGTTGCAATTGTTGTTTATACGACGTATAAAAGTAGAGCTTTTGTCGTCTGCCGCGAGCTTTTTCGTCATCGTTGCAATTCCACTTCATTTGAATTCGGCTTCATTCACTGGAAATTGAGCAGAATTTGCACAAAACAACCGAAACCAAATGTCCCGGAAACTCAAACCAATCACGAGTCGAAAACCACGTCTTTCTGTAATTTGCTATCTGTCTTTCAGTTAAAACCATGTTGGTAGAAGAAAACGTTCATTATACTAATTTTCATTCATCGCTCTTAGTTTTCTAATATCAACATTGACAAAAGACTAGAGAAGAAGGGGAAAAATTAATGGCTTATGTGTTTTGGGAAAACTTAATAATTGAGATATTTATGAAGAGGCTGTAGGATAGCTCAACAATTACAGCCCGTCTGCGCCTGGAACCAAGTCGCCTGTAAAACACAAAGAATAAACGCATGAATAACATCGCATTATAATATCTAATAGAATTAACACCCGAAAATGCCTGCGCGAGGATTTGCATTTTATTTCCCATCCCGTTGTTCTGAAACTAAGGCATGCGTGGTCTTGACAAGTCTTGGAAACACGTTAATAAGAGCTCTTTACTTTCGGAACTGTCTGAGGAGAAACGGAGGGGGAGGTGTAGTTTCAAACTTTGTAAACATTATCAGAAAGTTTGCTTGCTAACTAACCGCGAGTACAGGGTGCTTTGATATGTCTATTCACGTTGTGCAACAAGAATTGCGCCGAAGTTACATACACTAAATCACAAAAGTAATAATTCCATCAATCAATTAACAAATT
The DNA here is from genome assembly GCA_934045905.1 of Leuctra nigra. Classification (NCBI taxonomy): domain Eukaryota; kingdom Metazoa; phylum Arthropoda; class Insecta; order Plecoptera; family Leuctridae; genus Leuctra; species Leuctra nigra. Next base: position 17,215,372 of record OW203761.1, read on the forward strand.
ATGTGTACGATCTGATATATTTGTCTCAAACATCACAGTTGCTAGAAGAGCGGTTTTAAATTCTGTTTGCCTTTTAAAATGATATATTTGCAGAGATCCAACGGGTGTAACACAAAGTAGAGCACTGCGCTAACAAATGTGGATATGTTCCTTTCCTTTAGTAATCTCTTAAAAGTTTTGCAATTTTCTTTTTGTGTGTAATGACACCATTTATTATTTTCATACAGCGTGTTGTTGTTAACTTGTATATTGTGTTTGCAACTACAGATGAAGAAAATAAACAACGCTAATGTTCCCTCCTGGAAGTTTTTTCTGAAATCTAATTAGATGGACCTGTAATTTTTCTCTACTCTTACGGGGATAAAACATTCTTCCTCTCGCGTTGTAATCAAATAACAACGCCTCCTTAAACAGATTAAGTAAGAAGAAAAGAAGAGTTTCCTTCTCTAGAGACGGGCGGCAGCCATTTTCTTATTAAACAAACATGAATCTATGTCTAATCGAGTTGAAGAATCTTAGAGAAAATCAATTGTCTTTCTTTATCATCTATTTTCTTTTAGTCTACTTGCTATAGAACTTTTCAATCTTACTTTTTGCCTTATCGCTCAGTGAAAAATGTTATATTAGTTATTTCAATTTGTCGTTCAAATACGTTAAAAGTAACATAATATGACCACCTGACATCTGGCGCTTGTCTCAAATGTAAAAACTAGATTTTTTTAATTTGTGGATATTATCTATGTGAGTAATGTATTAAGTCAACATTAGTTTCTGAAATTTTACAATGGTGTCAGACAGTCAGAGGTAGCATAAAATGCTTTCGTATTATGCCAGAATTAAATTCAATCACGCTAGCTGGACTTCAGTGTGTCATTCAAAATGCAATATAATTGTCGAGAAATGGAATTTATCTTGGCTATTATTCTAGATCGGAAACGGAATATTTTCTAGGCCATAAGAATAACGTTGATCTAATAAACATCCCCACACTTTGAGCTGATATTTTTGTACTTTGAAGCAGAATGTCTGATGTCCATTGAGCGCATAATCCAGTAATTCTACCTTCATACATTCTTATTCGTAAATGTGACACAAGTCATTTTGAAATTTGAATGTACATTTTAAAGTGCTTTTGAGAACATTATTCCAAAAGTGTGCAACGCAATTCGATAAAATGAACTTTAATCGTTCTAGTTCCGAAATACAGATTTATTTTTATTCAACTACGAATTGCATTAAATAATATTTCGTGTCATTTTGAGTGACCGCAGCTCAATATTAAATATTGTTCTTATTTACACAATTGTCTAGAGGCTCGTCGAAAATTAATTACTCGCAAAAATAAAATCTAGCAATAACGTCGAATTGAACACAAACAGAATACTATTGATTCCCTTCGAAATCGAACAAACTCTCATATTTTCTCCATCTTGGCCAGAGGGTGAAATGGCCCTCGGGATCTCTTGGGGGAATAGAATCGATGACATGTGACTTATGGGTCAGCTTTAGTTGACGCTACCAGCCACTTGTCAGCCGTCGCTAGCACCTCGAAACACGCACGGCCCCTCGACGGAACAACCGAACGAACATCCCTGAGTGATTGTCACAGAATTACACAAGGAATTATACCTTGCAGAGCTCTTATGTTCTACTACTTTAGTGTTTAATCCTGAGTAACTTCCCTCGAGGACTTTGAAAAGACAGGAGATTCGGAGTCGGTGACAGAAACAATTTCGCAAACTTCTCAGAGGTTACTAATTGCAATAAGAAGAGAACGACGTGCACCTACTGACTCGAATAACGGTTTAGTAGTAGTGAAAGAGTTTGCAACGTCAAGATTGTCGTGCCGGTGAAACCTTTCGAAGCAACTAATGAATTTTATGCACGGGTAATTTAGCTGAGTAGGTCTAGATCACTCGAAAACTTAATACTCTGTTGAGAAATAAGAAATTGCCTTTCAAGCCTGCTGGGAATTCAGAGAAAGTTCTGTAAAATATGTAAATTATATATCATAGCTTCTAAAAGTTTCAGAAACTTTGCCTACCTTAGATGACAACTGATAAAGTGAAAATGACAGTTGTAAGTCCAAAAAAATTAGCATAGTAATTTCCTCTTCGCACTCCGCTAACTAATCTTATCACGATAGATTACGATCCTGGCTGAACCTCTAGTTATCCTGAATTCAGGACCTTCGGGATAAATATGTTCGTTAATAAATACAAGTCAGCATCACTACATGAATTAAAATTAATTTGTTTCCAGAGCACTTTTCGAATTAGCTGTCACGCAGATCAAACACAAAAGGAGCGAAACATTAAACTCATTCATCTCCCTGCATTCATATGGATGTTTAGAATGTTCTCCCGTTTTGGCGTGAATGAAGTAAATATTTCTCTCCATCACTGTAACTTCTCTCAAACTATTGGAGAATCACGTGAAACTCTGCAATCAGATGCAATTATTCCCTTATATAACTTGAGACGAAGTTCCTGCCGATCATTGAGTCGATTTCACAATAACATAATATTATCTTAGTGATCGACTGTCGATACACAGGTTATCAAGCGTCCGGACGTCGGATTTGAACCGTTTTATTCGCTTTGTTCGACGAGGCACGAAGAATCACGCCGACGTCGCCGACGAATGCAGCTGACATTTCACTCCCCCCCCCCTCTCCCTTCCACATCCCTGAATTCTGTGATAGAAGGGCACACGTTTTTCAATTAAATCGGAAAGTGATTACTAGGCGAAAAGGAACAATGGAAATGGAGTGCCATAAGATTTATCAGCTTCGATGAGCTCTTTGGCTGAATTGCAACTCGCAAATTCTCCTTCTTACCATCGGGCTTATATTGAAGCATTTACGTTGAATTAATCTGTAAGTCACGGATATTTGTGGGAATCGTAAAGCTGTTTTCTTCATATCAAAACTGTCGATAAAGTTTATGACCAGGAAATGATGTGATATCCAGAACTTTTATTTACCTACCGGAGCTGTCTAGCTAGAGGGGTTTAACTGGATTATTCGATGGCGTTTTCGAGCTGACGTTCACGTAAAATTCCGCTTCAATTGATTCAATTAATAACATACGTATACACTTGCTATTCGTAAAATATTCGCTAGATTTGGTACAAGTGCTAATGCGATTAGAAGTTTATGTGAAACCCCGATATTAAATTTTAGCAAATTGCAACTTAAATATTGGAAAAACGTCCCTAAAACTCGTATAGTAATTTAATGAATCTGCTGCGCCAAATTATACGGTGGACAATTCTGAGCGAGCTAATCGATAATTTTTTCAATTTTGTTTATCGTCTCAATTATTTTATTACATAAAATATTGAGATGTTAGCAACTACGCTGAATAACCGACTAATTCGTTCGGCAATTTAAACTTAAAATATGAAAATAGTTGAGAAGTGTGCAAATTATGTGCAAAGAAAAGTAAGTGAATATTTAAACAAATCAATTATTGATGAAGCTTTGACTGAGCTTAGCGGTGTGGGAAATGTGTTCGTATTGTTGGATATAAAGTTGAAGTATTTGGAGTTATGTCCTATGCGCTCTCGAGCCCGAGTCTCGACTTTCGTAAAGAATCCCCCGAGAATAATCTCTCTTTCTCTTCCTTAGTTACAATTTATAGCTCAGTTTCTCATTTCCAAGTACGAGTTAGATGTACCGCGAACTCTTAACAACGCGACGCAGAACTTTACCTACAACTTTCCATTCATATACGATGATGTTGCAGCGCTCTATTGCAACGTATCGCGACAGTATTTATTAAAATTACAAACACAAACAATGCTTCAACTGCTAACGTTCATAATTTAGCTCTAGCGGCCATAAAAAATCTCACAGATCTTTACATGGCATTTAGGACAATAAACTGTATGGTGTGAATTTGGAAAGAAGAAACCAATTTAATTCAATTAACCTGGGAATGCTTAAGTCAATTTAAACAATAAACAATAATTGTTTGAACGTTATAGTATGTACATTTAAGGGTATTGAGATCCTTAAATTGGCAGCATTCTGTCAAATAGTTTCTCATTTAGAGAATGCCACTATGCAACATTGTTGAGTTACAACTAAAACGTTTTTGCTACACGTAATAGAAAATACGAAATTTAATATATATTCATATCATAATGGAGATATATGAGGACATTTTTATTTTAAAATGTCAAATTTTGCACTATAGTAAAACATATTCTGCCAACAATCTGTCTTTATTAGGGCACATTGACATTTGCATGCATGGCTTCAATTAAAGCTTGAAAGGTTAAATAGATTGCTCTTTAGAGGAGAGGCATGAAGTACAACAACATCATAAAATAACATATATCTTGCTCGATCCATTCTTGTAACTTGTCAGTTCAGTAAATCTGCAGAGCCATGTGCCTACCAATTTAAGTGTTCTGATTCAAATCCTGCCATCTCCAAAAAAAACATGTTTTAGTTAGATACATAATTATAAATATTGTATTGTATTGTATTGTATTTTTATTAATCTCAAAAAGCATATACAGGGTATTTGTATAGAGCATCGTCAATTAAATATGTATAAATATTGTAAATACAAAACACAAATAAATAATAGATTTTAATTATCCATCTTATAAATACAGTGTAAAGCGCAAGAAGAAATGCATTCCCTTTCAGAACGTGGATTATTAAAACTGATTCTCCAGCTATTTGTATAGGAAATGCAAACGGGTTTTCTGTTTTTCTCTGAACTAATCAAATTGGAGATTGCTTGGATTTGCAGGATTTTGCTCTCTATTGTAACCCAAAGTGTGAAATCTTCCAGGTTGTCCATCCCGACTGCGCTTCTCTCCTCTGGATATGATGCCGACTGCATCCTCCTTACACTGCATGACGTGTTGCTGTTACAGATCCATGTGGCGCCATCTCGTGCTCGGAACCGGAAGTGTGCCAGCTGGACGCCGAGAGGAATCCGACGTGCAAGTGTGGAGACACATGCAGTCTGGAGTTCACTCCCGTTTGCGCCTCCGACGGGAAGACCTACTCCAACGAGTGCTCCCTGCGCCAGGAAGCGTGTCGTTCCCGGAAAACACTCAGGATAATTTACAGGGGGAAGTGCGGTTCAGGTGGGTCTTATTTTACTACTGACAATTCCAGACGATGAGGAAAATCAATGTCGGTTCCTGGAATATGTAGATTAATTATTCAAACTTCGAGAAGAAGTTATGATTGGAATCGTCGTAAGTAATTAATGCACAGATTGTAATTGCCGTTCAGTTTTATTCAGCAGCTATCCTAACTTTACATAAACGGTAGGTATAGAACAAACACGTCTTAACTTTTATACATTCATTGTCCCCTGAGTTTGTCTTTTCATGATAAGATTTTCTGACGAGCATGAATACTGAAAATAATCAATTTTCTTAATGGAAAGTACTTTTTCATTTGATGGAAAAAATCATTTCCATTTTCATCTGTAGGTAGGTACAATCAATCTTTAAAGGAAATTATGCAAAAGAGCTATCTTGTGATTTCTCTTCACATATTGTCATTATCAGTGAATTATAGAACAGAGTTGAGCTGAAGCTGCGCTATACACATGTAGAGCGTATAAACAAGATGGCTCATGGATTAAACCGAACACAGAGATGCAAATAGACTTGCCACTTAACATGCAGGAGACAACACGAGACATCTTGCAGCAAACAACCCTTACATTAACTAGCTATTGTCTCGCGTCAAGCCGCTTATCTCCTTGCCTCAGGCGTGAACCCCTGCGCCTCCGTGCACTGCCACGCCGGCGAGGAGTGCACGATCAACAAGTACGGCATCGCGCGCTGCGAGTGTCCGCCATCCTGCGAGCAGCTCATGCGGCCGGTGTGCGGAGAAGATGGCCGCACGTATGACTCGCAGTGCGAGCTGAATCGCGCGTCGTGTGCGAACAAGAAGATGATTGCTGTCGCACATGCGGGCGCCTGCGGTGAGTCTGTAGCGCCTCGCGTGACGTCACAACACGTCACACAGGGACGCGATAGCCAGGAGTGTAGTTCGAGTCATTCAAATGGAAACGACAGTCCAATGGAAACCTTTTCCAGATTCACGCTCTATTTCACCTATCACTCTCGATCACGTTCAAAAAAGCACTCCATTTGCAGTGATTCGATAAAAAAAAAATAGCCAACAAACTAGACCTCAAAATACGTGAATTTATCTTTAATATATTTAGAAGTACTGCTAAATACATACGTACTACCAACTACTACATTTTACATACATATACACTAATAATAGGGACTCTGTCAATAACAATTTATAACTGAAGAAAGAACAGAATTTTGGCAAAACTAGAACTCAATCCCAGTTAGACTTGGATTGCAACAAAAACGGAATATGATTAAAATTATCTTATCTCTCTCAGCACATTTATGATTAATCTCTCTGGACCAGTTACCCTTTGTGTCAGAAAGTTTCCTTCTCGTTTCTTCTCCTCTCCATCATCCTCGCGTCACCGATCCTTGAGCTTGCATCAGCGACGAAACTACTGCGTATCCCGACCAGAAGTGATAGTCAATGATTACACTGCAACATGTGGTCTCAACAGCTCAATTTATACAGCGTATCCCTCGCCACCCCCCACCCCCCTCTTACACACACGGCTTAAACTCTCCCTGTTTCTTGCAGACGTAATTGCATCGCCATTGTCCTGTATTGATTGACCATGTGTGACGCTCAGCCTTGGAAGTTTCATTACTTTACTCTTCATTATTTGCATTTTTCACTTGCGTTATTACAATATAACACAACTTTATAAAATACTAGATAAAATTCGAATTTTCCGATTGGTACAAGAATCAGATTAATTAGCATTAAACTCGCTTGAAGCTTTAACGAACCACCAGACCGCAAAGATTTTAACTGTATGAATGTTAGGGTCCCGGTGTATAATATCCCGATAAAGGGGATAAATCAGAAGATACCACGGAAACTGCTAATGATCATAGTCATCTAAGGGTTATCTTTGCGTTGGGATAAAGGGAACTTTATCGAAAGATTATACAACGGAGCTTAGAATAATGATTAATGCGTGTTGAGGTATCTTCAGGAAGAAGATTAGATTATGTCAACGTACACTAACATATGTGGATATGCTGTGCCGAAGTAACCTACATTCTACTTAACCTTAACTCTTCTGTGCCGGAGTGTCCCCCATTCTACTGCCGGCGTAATGCTGTTTGTGCTGCCTACGCAATGCGCTAAAGCTCTTGTGAACCGGTGCAGGTGAGAAGGGGCCGTGCAGCGCGCACACATGCGAGTTCGGCGCCCAGTGCGTGGAGAAGTCCGGCAAACCCCTGTGTGAGTGTCCGATCTGCCCGACAGAGTTCTCGCCGGTGTGCGGATCCGACGGCATCACCTACAACAACGAGTGCAAGCTCCGCCAAGAGACGTGTCAACACAAGCGGAAGATTGACGTGCTCTACGAGGGACTTTGCAGTGAGTCCACAGCAGCAACTGTTGTTCAATTTAGAACTGTCATCGGATATATCAAGGGGACAGGAGGCAGTCATTTGGGTGCTAGCAAACTGTCAACTAACTGACGTTCAATATGACGAGGGTTAAACCTGGAGGAAACAGATTTTCATGATACCAGACGTGCTAGGTTTTCATTATAGATGTATCAAAATGGAAAAGTTTAGAATTACAGCCATTAATCGTTACTTTATACTATAAACTACCCCGATGCATTATTCAAATTCACATGAATCAAAGTTTCTGAATATTAGCTTTAAGGCGTCTGGGTCTCAGATCTGCATAACTATTTGTGTACAAATTGATCATCATGCCATACACAATCTCTTGGACAGTTAAAACTTCTCGTGTCTTTTTTCTGAGATAAATTTAGCTGACTTATGTCAGTATAGTAATATTTAATATTATCGTGTCTTTTTAGGCTAATAATGAAGATATCATTGTAGACATGGACGTCTATAAAGACACGAATTAAATTACTATCAACGAGTCCAATTTTTTAAGTTAGAAAACAATAATTTTCTGATAAAATTAAAATTAAAAATCGCTATTAGACAGAAGTTTCTAGTTACAAAAATTTAAAAAATTGGGGAAGGGTCTTCAATCAGAAAAACTAATAAGTACTTCTTATTTTATTTTAATTTCGGTACAATGTCTAATGTGTATGTTTCCAGATGGCTGTGAGAACCGGAAGTGCGACCACTACTCCATCTGCGAGAGCGACGGAAGTGGAGGCTCGGAATGCGTGTGTCCTGGCGCATGCGTGGATGTAAGTACAAGTCAATAACAGATCCGCGATCTGTTTGTTCATCAGTCGCGAGATTGGTTCGTTATTGTTGGACCGTTTCAACCAAGCCACAGTTCTAAGAGGGGTTTCACTCACGTAGAAATAGAGTTTGGTGTTTTCCTGGCAGATTTCCAACAGAGGCTCACATTTTTTCGTGATAATAGTATTAATACAAAAGATGGATATCTCAGAGGTTTTTATACTTGCCAAACTTCATATTCTGAATATTATTCTCAGCTCAAACTAGTTTGGACATTTCATTCCATGCAAATCGTAAGTGAGCAATTCGTACCTGTCCTAGAAATCAGTGTATCAGAGCAAAAATGTTTTTGATGGAAAATGGCACTCTTTGTGCTTCGCAAACAGCCCGATGCTGTCAGCCAGTGAGTTATGAATCTGTTTCCCAAAGATACTGCTGCTGCCAAAACTTCTCGAATCGAATACATGAAGGACAATCCTGGAACCAAACTTCATACTTTTAACCGTCACAAAAGAAGTTTTTTCGGTGTTTCCGATGATTGATAGAAGAAAGAAGAATCGATAGGAAGGGTGCAACTTGATTGATTTAAGTAATAAAACTTGGTTCATAATATTTTGACAGTCTTATTGTCATATATCAGCCAGTTATTATTTACTTCCATCGATTTTACTTCAGAACTGTTTAAATAATACGATTTGTCTTGATTCCCTTGATTCGTCATCTTCAAATATGTTCTCGTTTAAATATTATTTAAAAAGTAATAATAGATATCCATCAAGAATAATTCAATATACACATATTTGTAATTGTGCATCTTCATACTTAAGATTTGCAGCATAAAATCAAAGATAAAATATATGCTTTTTTACACAGACAAAACTTATTTTCATTATTGATACTAATTACTTATTAATTCTTAAAAATTCATTTTAAAACGAAATTAAAATAGAAATGAATAAATCAAAATGAATTAAAATAGTGAAAACGAGATTAAATCAAGAATAAGTTACAATTATTTATTATTTCAAACGTAAGAAAGACAAACATGAGTACGAGAAGTGGGTACCAAAAAATATTCACATACCATAATACATTACATTTCATGCTAGATTCTTCTTCAAAATGTATCGTCTCTTTCGAGATATTTGCCTTCAAACATTGAAATGTCATTTTTCCACCTTTTCCCATTGTGTTATCTGGAAAAGTTTTGCTTGTTGCAAATATTTTCCACGAACTTTTCAAGCTCGGCTGTGTAGCGAATGGCGTATTGATTGTCGCTTGTGCAATCAATGAAACATTATCGCCGGGCTTGTAGTCTTCTGATCTTGATTGATGTCTTTTTGACGAGCTCGTGGTTCGTGATTCAGCGATCTTTAGGCGTTCAACACATTTACAATGTCAAATATCAGCGTTTCAAATTGCTTTTGTAATGTGTAAAAACGTTACGTATAATTTAGTTTTATCGAACTTCAGAAGATGGTTTAATAAAAATGAAGCAGCCACGGTCCGTGGCAGCGAAACAACGATACATTGCATTGTCAATGGAAGATGATAACAACACAATAGATTGTGTTTTGTTCATTTGTAGGTCGACTCTCCGGTTTGCGGGACTGACGGCAAGACCTACAAGAATGACTGCGACTTACGTGTGACTTCCTGCGGCACTCAACAGTACGTCATTGCTGCCTACAAGGGGGACTGCGGTAAGCCATCACAAATAATTGAAACTGACCAGATAAATTTCACGCGCGTTTCATAGTTATTTCAACAAATTATGTCCTATCTTTTCCACATTAATCAGATTGTTCGCCATTGGCTGAGAAAATCTCTGCCTCGGGGAGTGCTGCAAGGGAAGTTAATCTCTCGTTATTGTTCACCTACGTCAATTATGCTCCCAGAGGCTTTCGTCCAGTGGCCACCATCCTTCATAGGCCTCTACTGGGGACACTTCCAACTTAAATTAAACTCACAAACTTGAACCAAACTCAATATCTAACTTAGTTGAGAGAATGGTACATCAATATATAAGGCCCATCTAGTTACGCTTAAGCCATTAAGTCGTAATGACCAAAACTTCGTCGTACAATTCAATTTATCTCGAGGATCGTTGGAGGGTTCGAAAGCCCATTGAAGGACCTTAATTAAGTTAATTCGAGTCGTCGTGTGATTTTTCAAACACAGCTGATTAAAATCCTATTTATTATCAGTCGTTTCGCAAAGTCAAGGACATTCATGATTAGCTTTTCACGGAATAATTAATATTACGTTGTGTGCGATTTTTTTATTTTTCTATCGCGTAGGTCTCATACAAGACTAAAACTATTATTTCCTTCAATGAGTCATCTGCGAAGCAAGGACGAAGAAATGTCCTCTTTCACAAGTCCTAATTATATCCTCATGACATTGTCCTAGTTCTACCCTCATGACGATGTCCTAGTTTTATCCCCATGGCATTGTCCTAGTTCTATCCCCATAACATTGTCCAAGTTCTACCCCCATGACGATGTCCTTGTTCTACCCCCATGACATTGTCCTAGTTCTACCCCCATGTCGTGGTTCTAGTTCTCACCCCCATGTCGTGGTCCTGGTTCTACCCCATGACATTGTCCTAGTTCTACTCCCATGACGATTTCCTAGTTCTACTCCCATGACAATGTATAGTTCTACCCCCATGACATTATCCTAGTTCTACCCCCATGACGTTGTCCTTGTTCTACCCCCATGTCGTGGTTCTAGTTCTACTCCCATGACAATGTCCTATAGTTCTACTGCCATGACATTGTTCTAGTTCTACCCCCATGACGTTGTCCTCGTTCTACCCCATGTCGTGGATCTAGTTCTACAATCATGTCGTGGTCCTAGTTCTACCCTCATGACGATGTCCTTGTTCTACCCCCATGACGTTATTCATGACCCCTTGACATTTTCCTAGTTCTACCCCCATGACGTTATCCTTGTCCCCATGACGTTGTCCGTGTTCTACCCCCATGTCGTGGTTCTAGTTCTACCCCCATGTCGTGTCCACAGACTTGTGCCAAGGCGTGGAGTGCAAGTTCGGCGCGCGCTGCGAGGCCGGCGAATGCGTGTGTCCAACCAACTGCTCCGAGGACGTCGGCAACACCGAGCCTCTCTGTGCCAGCAACTTGGTGACGTATCGAGGAGAATGCGAGCTGCAGAAGGCCAAGTGTCTGGACCACGGAACAGCGCCTCTGACAGTTCTCTTCTACGGCGAATGCAGAGAGAGATTGCCACTAAGTGAGTACACTGAAGGCGGTGGATTTGCAATATCTTCGACCTCCTGTTCATTTTGTTCATAAAACCTTATCATATTTTGCTACAGACTCCTTTATACGATCTCATGAACTCTGGTTGAGCGACGAGATCGTGTGAATAAGGAAATGTTCGAAACATCTGGAGTGCAGAATAGAACTTTTGATTCATATTCAACTACAAGTTTTGTGAGATATTCTTGCACGTTGGGAAGACAAGTTTTTATAACTTTTAAACTAGTTTCCCGGTGAAAAATGCAGATTGGAACTTTTCCAGCTACTTGCTTGATAAAGTATACTGAAACCTTCTAAATCTGAGAAGAAAACGATTTAGTATTGACCGAACAACTTCCCTGCTTTGTAGGGCAAACCTTCCTTAATATATGTAACAGTGACCTACAATTTCTGTGTCACTCTCCATTCTCCCCCTTCCACACCCTCTCCCTCCTCCGACCTCCTTCATGTACTAATAATAACAGTGTACAACCATAACTAACGACTACTCTGTACCACCCTCCACCCTCGCCCGCCAGCCACGTCCACGTCCCCGAGCCTCCACCAGTTGTCCGTGACCCTCTCGCCGCCCGCCAAGCCTATGGAGTCGAACATCATCACGTCGACGGACGAGAGGGAGGCGTGCCGCGACATCCACTGCGACTACGAAGCGACTTGCGAGCTGGGTCCCGACGGTTTGCCGCGCTGCTCGTGCCACTTCGACTGCAACTCGCCGGAGACGCAGATCATCAACAAGGCCGTGTGCGCGTCGGACATGAAGCTGTATGGATCACTCTGTGCCATGAAGATGGAGGGGTGTATGCGACAAGCTGAGCTCAGGCTAAGACCCATGGATTTGTGTCGAGGTGAACACAGCGACCATCTTGCACGTTCCGTTTTCATGCCCGTTGTGTTTCGTTGCTTTCGTTTCTTTTGTTTTGTTTCAGTAGTCTAGTCCAGCTGCTTTGTCTACTTGTTTTGCTGATTTGTATTATTTGTTGAAAAAAATCCTCATTCCTCAAATTCCAGGAAAAATTCAATTTTTCAAAAACTCTTTATTCCTCCGGATGAAAAGGATGAAAACATAAAAGTTATTCGCATAGAAGCTACACAGTAATGAAGAGAAGGAATTACTTCGGGAGGTTACTTTTACGAGAATTTTAAAAGGTGAAAAGAAAATTAGGTATATCTGGAATGACTCGAAGAAAATTAAATTAACAGTGCTTTCACTACAACCTTCTCAACGTTTCTTCCTTCCTACGTCAAGAAGGATGTAGTTTTTACATTTGTTAAATTAATTAAGTAATTGTGAAGATGTAAAACAAATAGAAACCGTCGGTTCCTTCTCACTGCTGTAGATGCTGTGTTCTGTTTTCTTCTCGAAGCGCATGAACCCGCTGCAGAACAAACCAAGACATATCGATATGGTATATGTGTCCGTCAACCCTCTGACCCTGTCGATCTGTCCAGGCATGGAGGTGAAACCGTGTCAGGGGGGAACGCCGCTGGCAGACAAAGTGACGGGGCGTGAGTTCGACTGCGGACACGGTCCGAGCAGACAAGACTGTCCCCCAGGCAGCTACTGCCATCAGACGTCACACTTTGCCAGGTGTTGCATCAAAGGTGAGGACTCAGATATTCACATAGTGTGTTTGCAGATAGTTCTGGAGTGACTGGCCAGCTGGAGAGGAGAATACCCACTACAAAGGCCGGTTAGGACTAACTTTGGATTAGCTAATTTTCAATAGTTAGTGGACACACAGCCACTGGACGGAAATTCAGTCAAATTCCATAATTAAGTTTACTAATTTCTCTAATTTCTACTAACTATTGATAATTAGTTTATAGCCAATTCACAACATTGATGATTGGGGTGTTTTAATCCTCGCTATGTCAGTTGGCTATGGTAAGTTTAATCCAAAACATAAAACGTAAAACTTAAAACGTAGGTCATTTTAGGTCGTAGGTCATTTCATTATGTAAAACCTTGGACACAAAATGAACTGTCCCTCTACATGGTTATAATTCAAGTGGACCTTTATGAAAATCTAGTGTGATAGATCAATTCTTATGATTTGGAGCCCCGTCTCTCGCTGAACATGCGAGAGGACCGACAATCAGATCGTCGAATCACGTTCTCTTTCTCCTGCGTTTATTATACGATGTATGTGTGTGATATACAACGTGATGTCATGAATCTTGCCGTCTTGCGCCTAGGAAATGTTTTCTTCTCTTGCTTCAAAAGAAATGGGCGAGATTACGCGATAGTGCGACTCCAGATGACCTCAGAGACACTGGCTTCCATATAGAAAGATTATATGGCACAGACATAGATCCTCCTATCAAGATTTAATACGCACTTCTGGAAGAGATACTTTAAAATGAGTTTCCCGTAGCGGAAAATGTCTCACTTATTCTTGAGTGAGTTAAAGCTCAAAACCCAAGTCTCTTGGTCTCTTGGCGCTAAAAATAAAATAATATTTTGATTTTGAATCTTCGCCTAACAGTAAAATGTAAGAGTTTAATAGCTTGCACGAACTTCTTTTGTTTTATATCAGCAATGCAAAATTATTGAATTTTCCACCTGAGGACGGACATTTTGTTGGCACGTTGACGGGTCAGATTATAACTTTATTGAGGTAAATCGATGCATTTTTGTAATGTGAGTGATTCCTCTTCGTACTAAAGATTTCTCCGGAGCCTATACAATTTCCCAGGTACCTAAACTATAAAATATCGTAAAAAAACAGAGAATCACAGCTATTCTGCGTGCCATCAAGATGGTGGCAGGCAACAATGAAATGACATCACATGCAAACTATCAATAATAATGTTTACGTATTACTGGTATAAATTACTGCCACGAGCTTATTTTTTTATAGAAGTTCGTTTCGTGTTACTTTCGCGATAAAACATTAAAATCCCCAATCATATCAAAGTCTGATTTCAGGCTAGATCAGTCTCATATTTGAAGCGAATTGTTTGAAAGCTGCTGCATGTAATGTGTGATGTCACGTGACTGCAGAGTCGACCTCCAGCTCCGCCAGCTGCGAGGGCTCGTGGTTCGGCTGCTGTCCCGACGGCAAGACGTCGGCGTCGGGTCCCGAGAACGCCGGCTGTCCGTCCATGTGCGGCTGCAACAAGCTGGGCTCGGTCGCCGACGCCCCGTGCGACCAAGAGACCATGCAGTGCGTCTGCAAGCCGGGGGTGGGCGGACTCAAGTGCGACCGATGCGAGGCGGGATTCTGGGGACTCCCGAAGATCAGCGAGGGACATCAGGGATGCATCCGTGAGTTCATGACAAATAGAAACTTGATTGAGCGCCTTAGTTCACAGTCACCTACAGTAATCACTTTCAATTACTCATTGCTAGAAGGAATTAAACAACGGGATCATTATATATTTTTCAAAAAGATAATCAAACACTAAAATTATGCAAGACAAAATATCGATAATTCTATGTACAATCTTTTTACCAACTGAATTGTGTATAATCTCGTATTCACATCCATGGAATCTATTTTATAATTTGACATAAATTTCCAAGATAAGTTTTTCAATGTACAAACAAATGTACGTTTTCGTTATTGTCATGCATCAGTCCACTGGGTATAGTAAAAAGATGAGAATAATCCAGACAAATATTCCCGATGGGCGATGAGTACTCTGTTGACCACTGGCAATGTGATTCATGTTGCAGCTTGTGGATGCTCCATCTGGGGCTCCGTGCGCGACGACTGCGAACAGATGACAGGACGTTGCGTCTGCAAGCCGGGAATCCAAGGTCAGAAGTGCACCGTCTGCACGGGACACAACAAGCTGCTGGGGCCGCACGGCTGCGTCAAAGGTACGCGCAGGACTTGTGACAGGTTGACCGACATGACGGCACGATGCTAACTCCTGTTCTGTCACAGCTGACGTGACGACGCCCGTCGCGACGTCGTGTCTGCTGCTCGACTGCTACTTCAACGCGCACTGCGAGGAGCACCACGGCCACGCGGAGTGCGTGTGTCGGGCCACGTGTTCAGACGAGTCCATCAGCACGCAGGTAAAACAGTCGTCTACTCTGTCGACACCGTCAGTGCACGGATGAAGAGTAACTGACATTGTGCCTCATGTCAACAGGTGGTGTGCGGAAACGACGGACAAACTTATGGTTCCGAGTGTCAACTGAAGCTATTTTCTTGTCGCTATCAGAAGGATATCGTCGTTCAAGCTCTCGGCGCCTGCAAAGGTAAGAAACAAATGTATCGTAAATATGCGAATTGTAGCTTTTTAAGATTGGATACTAGGTATCTGATACTGCGACTCATTCATATTGATGAACAGTTTCAAGGTCATTTGTTTATGGTAAATACTTTCAAATGACAGGCTTTGTTTTTCAATTACATAATATTATCGATGGCATAAAAATAATCGCAGTAACGTAAATATAACTTTTACAAAGCAAAAAAAGTTTGTGGAAACTAATGGATCACAATGTGGAGAGTCGTCATCGGGATTTCTAATATTGTCCGTGTGTTTGCAGAGGAGATGTTCCCGGGCACTGAATGGCCTCTTCGACGCTCCACTGCCGACCGATCCACCGAGCCCGAGGACGTGAGCTCGTCACTGTACAAGAGCACCAGGCACTTGCTGCTGCCGAGCAACAAGTACTACAGTTACAACAGTCTCTTGACCTTGGAGCCGCGACATCAGGCCAAGAGCAGCATCCACCACGGTAATTACATCAAATGTATTTCCAAGTTCAGTCAAGATCTGGATTCGGTCAAATAACTCAACTTCCAACTCTACATGATCGTGCTTGATGTGTGGTGTCTGTCTTACGTGCTCATGAATGTGTGTGTCGGCAGATGTTCTGGTAGGATACAGACCGACGTCCGCGACGCTTGGCGTCTTGCACGCGTGGACGGCGTCGTGCATGATGTGTCATGTGTCCGTGTGACGTGCTCATGAATGTGTGTGTCGGCAGATGTTCTGGTAGGATACAGACCGACGTCCGCGACGCTTGGCGTCTTGCACGCGTGGACGGCGTCGTGCATGATGTGTGATGTGTCTGTGTGACGTGCTCATGAATGTGTGTGTCGGCAGATTTTCTGGCAGGATACAGACCGACGCCCGCGACGCTCGGCGTCGGGCACGCGTGGACGGCGTCGTGCATGATGTGTGATGTGTCTGTGTGACCTGCTCATGAATGTGTGTGTCGGCAGATGTTCTGGCAGGATACAGACCGACGCCCGCGACGCTCGGCGTCGTGCACGCGTGGACGGCGTCGTGCATGATGTGTGATGTGTCTGTGTGACGTGCTCATGAATATGTGGTTCGGCAGATGTACTGGCAGGATACAGACCGACGCCCGCGACGCTCGGCGTCGTGCACGCGTGGACGGCGTCATGCATGATGTGTGATGTGTCCGTGTGACGTGCTCATGAATGTGTGTGTCGGCAGATGTACTGGCAGGATACAGACCGACGCCCGCGACGCTCGGCGTCTTGCACGCTTGGACGGCGTCGTGCATGATGTGTGATGTGTCCGTATGACGTGCTCATGAATGTGTGTGTCGGCAGATGTACTGGCAGGATACAGACCGACGCCCGCGACGCTCGGCGTCGGGCACGCGTGGACGGCGTCATGCATGATGTGTGATGTGTCCGTGTGACGTGCTCATGAATGTGTGTGTCGGCAGATGTACTGGCAGGATACAGACCGACGCCCGCGACGCTCGGCGTCGTGCACGCGTGGACGGCGTCGTGCATGATGTGTGATGTGTCTGTGTGACGTGCTCATGAATGTGTGTGTCGGCAGATGTACTGGCAGGATACAGACCGACGCCCGCCTCGCTCGGCGTCGTGTACGCGTGGACGGCGTCGTGCATGATGTGTGATGTGTCTGTGTGACGTACTCATGAATGTGTTTGTCGGCAGATGTACTGGCAGGATACAGACCGACGCCCGCGACGATTCGCGTCGTGCACGCGCTGCTGGGCGACCTCTGCACGGTGGACGGCGACTGCGGCGTCAGACACAGCCAGTGTGTGGCGCTGGCTTGCGCCTGTCAGGACAACTACTCCGAGACGCCGGACAGGCAGGAGTGCATCGGTCAGTTATTGTTTTACATTCAATGTAATTCATATTCAATTAATTTAATTTCACCCAGAAATAGTTTTCAAAAAGATTCCCAATTTGTAACACAAATGTAATCATCTCGTCCTACAGCTAACACTGCTCCGATCCGTCCGACCTTGGAGCTGACTCCGTGCTCGTCTCATCCGTGCCAGAACGGAGGTTCGTGCCAAGAAACTGATCAGAACGGCTTCACTTGCGCATGCGCCTCAACACACAGCGGGCCAACATGTGAACAAGAAACTAAACACAGAGGTACAGCGATACCATTACACTAATGAGGCTGGAATTGTCATGCGATCTCCTTGCCTAAGGACTAACCATGCCAAGACCAGAAAATTCCTAAAATCCAATATTCTGTGTTCATCCAATCATATTTGTAATGTCCCATATAGTTATAATGTAAGTATAACTTTGTTGACATCAGTGAAATGTCAGTTGATAGAGCTTGATTACATCATTCCAAATGTGTGTAGCGCAAAATCTAAAATTGTACTTCCGCCCTTCTACCTCTGAAGTACGCCAGAGTTTAGACGCCTCTGATCTTCTTCCTGCAGCCTACACGATCCCGGCGTTTGACGGCCGCTCCTACGTGCGACTGAAGCATCTGAAAGCCTACAACAAACTCAGCATCGAGGTCGAGTTCAAGACCTACTCCAACGACGGGATCATCCTCTACAACCAGCAGAAGTCCGACGGCACGGGAGACTTCGTGTCTCTTGCCATCGTCAACGGGTAAGTAAAACACACACAACTGGAGGACACTTGTGTATGAAGCGACTGTTCACAACTTACATTGAAGACATTGAACACTTGGAGGAAAGTAATTTGCCACTGGAATATCGTATCAAGCACAGTAGTTTCATTTATTTCCAGTTAGGTAGTCTAGTTTGGAAATAAGATTACCTATAATACTGAATATTTTGAGTTAAAGTTGTAAGACTCAATTTCTAGCGCACTTGTTTTATGTCGTATTTGTTTTTAAATTTAAACATATTATTATATATTACTTATTATTTTACACCCTGTCATGTTTGCTGATGTGAAATGTGTTTGTCTTGCGCAGGTACGTTGAGTTCCGCTATAACCTTGGCAACGGAGCTGTCATCATCCGATCTCTGGACCGAGTCGAGATGAAGAAGTTCCATCGAGTCGTCGCCAAGAGATACCACCGAGACGGGATGCTGAAGCTTGACGACTCGGAAGACGTGGCTGGCCAATCACAGGGCTCGCTCAAGTCCCTCGACCTATCAGAACACGCCTACGTCGGATACGTCCCCACAAACATCACCAAGTAAGAGACGCTCCTGTGGGAGCTATAAGGTTCAAGGCCGGGCTGGGAGGATTGGGAGGACATCAGAGTTCCTTAGGGACTCATCTTGTAAAGAGAGGTTTACATCTAACGTAGAGTTGTTTTTCCCGTGGCTTGAAAAACAAAAGCAAAGTTCGATTCCTCCAGTGACTTATGTACTTCGTCTTGTCTTTTCCAAGATGTGGGTGTGACTAACCCAAGTGAGTTGCAATTTTATTCAAAAGAAAGAGACCAACTCAAACATCATCTGTTTGACTCTGGTTTATAAAACCTTTCGTGTGAAGTTAGGTTTTCCGGATACGTTTCTATTTGTGTTTTACAACAAAAGGTAACAACACGTCTGAAAAAGCAAATTGCATTTGAACCATTTAGAAACCACAACTACAACGACGGTTATTTCTGATTTTTTTTATTTTTTAATTTATTATTGTATTGACAAGTTTATTCGGAAACGGAAATAGCTGCATCAATTATATTAAATTATTTCATAATTCAATTATAAACAATTGTATTACTGAGCATCTATTTCACTGACACTCCAGTGTCACTTCAGCAGTTTAAGTAGAATGTGAGTTACACCGGCGCATGAAAGTAAGTGGAATGTGAGTATTCATGGCGCCAAATGACCTGTTTGATTGATTGCAGAGTGTTTGAGAACACTGGCACATCGTCCGGCCTCATGGGCTGCGTGCGCAAGCTGAAGATCGGCCGCCACGTGGTCGAGCTGCACCAGGGCGAGGACCCTCTCGTCGAGGTCGTGGAGGGCGTCAGAGAGTGCGGCGAGAACCCGTGCTCGCTGCTGCCGTGCCAGAACGCCGGCACCTGCCACGCAATCGACTCGGAGAAGTACCACTGCACTTGCGCACACGATTTCACAGGTACAAGTCACTCGAGGGAAGCATCTGCTTTATTAAAATGAAAATGTTAATTAATTTTGTCATACAAAATAGGAGCTCCACAAAGATGAGCGGATTTAATAAAGCCGGCTTTCTTCAACGTATGCTAGGGGTCTATACTCAAGGAATGTATCAACAAAAGAGCATTCATAATTAAATGTAAATTAAGAGCTAGTGTATTATCTGTTGACTTCACATGACTTTCATTTGGTTCTGTTTGCTTGTGGAATGCGACTGAATGCGTGACGTTGCAGGCACGACTTGCGAGATCCGCGTGAACCCGTGCGTGTCGAACCCGTGCACTCAAGGATCCACGTGCGACACGCTGCCTCAGGGCGGATTCATGTGCAAGTGTCCTCCAGGAAGGAAGGGGAAGATCTGCCAGGACCGTGAGTATAGCAACGCTCTTAACATTACGAATTTCTGACGATAGGGTTCAATAAACACAACGCACTTGGCTCTCCTATTATTCTAGGCTTCTACTAATCTTCCCTTCATCTTCTCAACTTCTGTCATGCTCAAAGCATATCCATTTCACTCATTTTTTCTCATAATAAACTCTTTGATCTGGAAGTAAGAAAACATGCTCAAACTGCACTTTTCGAAAGTGCAGTTTGTAAGTGCAGTTACACAGTTCAAGTTAATTGAGTTCAAGAACTCAAGACATGGATTCGGAAGAAGGATTCGAAGACTAACTAGTCTTTATAATTCGAGGAAAATACGACATTCGAAATCTCAACGTTGAAGAGATGCTTGAATAGTTGGACGTGTGTTAAAAAGATTCCGTGATATGGTTTATATAAAATCTATATTTCAATCAAGGGAATCATTATGAAAACTAAGAGTTGATTATTTTGTTTTCAGTGGACGCCGAGCTTCATGAGCTTCACATCCCGGAGTTCTTCGGCGAATCCTACTTGGAGCAGCCACGTCTAGATGGCGTTGGCCGCGCGTTCTCTCTGGAAGTGTGGTTCCTCGCCCGGGCGCTAGACGGCATTCTGATCTACAACGGGCAGATGACCAATGGCAAGGGTGATTTCATATCACTGAATCTCGTCGCGGGCAGAGTTCAGTTCAGATTCGATCTCGGCAGTGGCATCGCGAATCTGACGTGAGTCTTGCAAAGAGAACATTTCTCTCATTGATTGATGAATTTAACATCGGACATGATTATAAATTCCCTCTAGGACACATCGAAGATATATTTCCGTAATATTTCAGTGTTAAAGGAAATAATTCAAAAACACATAATTTAGGGCTATTTTTTCAATAAGCTGATAAATCAGTAGTTAATTTTAACAGTTAGTTGCATTCTAGGAATTTCAGCTGTTGTTTTCAATACAATCTAGTCCTAATCAACTGTTAAAATCTAACAGTGCATTAAAAATAAGAACTTGTAATTGCAACATAAACGACCATGATGTTCGCACTGATGCTGGCAAACAAACACTGACAATTTGCCTTTTCGTGTTGCAGGACATTGGAGACGATCTCGCTTGACCGCTGGCACGTGGTCCGAGTGAGCCGGGTCAACAAGGAAGGCACGATACAGCTGGACCAGGGGACGGTGGTCACAGGCACTTCCGGCCCGCCGTTGAACGAGCTGAATCTCGAGCTTCCGCTTTACATCGGTGGCGTCCCGTAAGTTCACCTCAACTAGAGTTACGCCATCGAGTAGTAATGGTTACTATCCATTCATTAATCCACTTTAACGGCGTTAAACTTGTACGAATGCTTGTCCGATGAAGCGGCAGAGCTTATTACTAAACTCTCCTTGCAATCGGCTTAGTTCTTTGCCCCATGACATGGTTGGTTGTTGAGGACGTATCTAGTGTTCTCTACCACTTGCAGGTCGCTGGCCGAGACTGCGCGCGACGCTGGTCTGGGCGTCGGGCTGGTGGGCGTCGTGCAGCGAGTGATCCTGAACGGTCAGGCCTGGAGCAGCTTGTACCGACACACGGGCTGGCCCGCTGGAGTGCGGCGATACACGCGTCATCCCGCATGTCTCCCCACGCCGTGTGTCAACAAGGGCATCTGTCAGCCCATGCTCGACACATTCAAGTGCACGTGTCCTCTGGAGTACACGGGGGCGCTGTGCGAGTCACGTGAGTTGGACATTACATTACAAGCAGCCTGTTGATACTTACATTATAGGGAAGTCTAATGAAATTGTATTCCAGGAAATTTGTAAATATCAATACAAATAATAATTACAAACAAACTTAGCACCCGAGAAATGTAAAATTTTCATTGAAAAAATAAAGTTTCTAATATCTTTGTTGCCTTAGCAGCAAATTGTGATATTGTCTGTTTTAAAGTTAGAAATAAATCTATCAAACTTAAAAAAATTATTTCTTAAAAACTGTTTATGCCAAAGAAAAAATAATTTTTCATCTTGTTGTGGCACATCTCAATTTTCATAAAATAATTATTATTCTGAAATCTATAATATTCACCAGACCTCCCTATTGCAATTATTGCCAAAAGTAATAGCATTGCTTAAAAATATACTTCTGTAAAAACACGCCAATGTGAGTTTCTCTAATACTAACTGTGTAACATCAGCATAATCCTGTGATCCTTGTTTCAGGAATAGACACTGTTGCCATGTCTCTTCCTGTAAGATTCACCGGCGAGACATTCTACCAGTATGCGAACAAAGTCGGCAAAAGGTACGCCTCATTTGCTCTCTACTGCCCTACATTCTACTTGAAACTACTAACATTTCTATTTCCAACTAACTCTTTAAATCTCCTCTTCGCTGTAGCTTTAACATCACTTGGCTTATGACTAACACTTCTCTGGGGAATGTGGAAGAAGGTGATGAGGAGAATGAGGAGGAAGAAGAGTACGAAGAGAGCAAGGGAGAGGGAGAGGATGATGGCGAAGGTGACATGTATGACGAAGATGACGTTGATTTCTTTGACACGGGGTAAGTATGACGATGCCGATGAGTTCAGCTGTTGACATTTCATCGACATGGTCCATGGTGGTCCATGGTGTTATTATACTAACCTAGTAATAGAAGACCTTGTTATTAGCTTTTGGTTAAGGTGAATATGAATGTGGTGCAATTTGGTTTTGTAATCCGAAAGTAGCTATAGTTATAGTTGTATTGCAATTGACCATTGTACTAATAATGATTCTATGTAAAAATGTGTGCTGTCTTTGACTGTATATATTCTTATTTCTCGCGAACACAGGAAAAAGGGCGAGCGCACAAACCGCTACGAAGTGACGTTTCAAACCACTGAGTCTGACGGACTTCTTCTGTGGATGAACAAAGGTCAGACCCTCAAGAACGACTACTTGTCAATCGCCATCGTCAACGACTTCCCCGAGTTCAGCTTCAACTTGGGCCGACAAGTCTCCTTCCTGGCGGCGAGGTCAAAGGTAATTGAAGCCTCTGCGGTCGAGTGACGTCACTACATGTGTGTTCATGTGAAGGTACTGACGAGTTGCTCTCTAGGTGTTGGTGAGCGACGGCGCGTGGCACACTCTGGTGGTGCATCGGAGGAAGCGCAACGGATACATCTCGGTCGATGGCGAGACCCCGGTTCGAGTCCAGGCTGAGCATGGTGCCAATCTGCTCAACACTAATGCTAGACTATTCATCGGTGAGTTAAATGCAGGCGAGACTGTGGATGAACATTTTATACGATTCATGATTTGAAAGCCGTGAGTGCTGACATTCCCAGATTTAATATCAAGACAGCAATACAAAGATTTAGAACACTTAAGGCCAAATAATAAAAAAATTTGAAGAATTAAAACTGCATAACTTTATATTGTAGATAATTACAATATCTCTATTATCTACCATACTCTTGCTACCATGAAACGTACTTTTATTTGTGATTTGTATTTGAGCACTTATTTTTATAAATGTTTGCTGTATAGCATGACGTCATCTCATATTACGTATTGATTTATCGGTAATCGAGTTATTATTAATCATACATCATGGTACGCTTCCTAAATGTGTGTTAATTCCTGAAGGTGGCGCTCCAACTCTTCCCTCCGGACTGCCGGCGCCATATTACCTGGGCTTCCGCGGCTGCATCGAGAAGGTCCGCATCGACAAGAAGCCGTTGAACCTCCTGCACAGGCTCAACAACGACAAGGCGCCGGTGCACTTCTGCCACGACAACGACATCCGATAATGTCCCAAGTCAAGGTCAACTTGTTCAAGTCGGTCAAGACAAAGCTACGCACTACAACTTGGTGACAGCCGGGCTGGTCATCAAGTATAATGGACGCTAGTGCGTTTGCGAGTGTACGAAAAGAGTGAGAAATTACATCAATTACCGACACAACATGTACTTTATTTCAATAAGACTCCAACCTAATGGAATGACCATCAGTTATGGAAAGTGCTGCAGAAGTCAATGTCGATAAAGAAGATTTAGTCTGGTGTGCTCAAAACAATCCATAACTTTCAATCCAATCACAGTTCTAGAATATGTCTACAGCCGTCTACGTGATCATCTGTTTCTTTTGTTCTTGCGCTTTGGCATCGGTGTGCGCGCTGCGTTGCCAGATGCTAATCCTAACTTGTGTAACCTGCTAGCAATTAATGGCATATATTTTTCCGATGTCACAACATTGTTAAAGTATAGAGTAAGTCACTATATGTAAATATTGTAACATCTTATTGAGAATGTTAACTCGTTGTCCCCGTAATGTAATCAAAAGAAACTCGATTGTATTAATCGATTACGTGACATTCTGACGTTCGTGACTCGTGTCTGGGAACTGAAAATGAATCACATGACTTCTTACGTTTACAATTTCTTAAGAATCTCACGAAATAGTGATGACATTGGTTCATACATTTTTCATTTCATCGCGTTCACTCCGATGATAAGAAATATTAAATAGTAAAATATGGTCTAGTTCTCGGCCAGAAAGTTTTAATGAAAGTTCAGACATATCCACGACGTCACAACCCAACATTCCTGATGCAACAGGTGTCAAGTTCTTATATGAATACATGTGATAACATAATTAATACGTTTCTTCATTTGTTTGAAAACCATAATAGCATTGCCATTATTTCCTACGCTTTCATACACTATTTGTTTTTAATAAAAGATTTTCTTACTACTTTTTTAAATAATAATGATAAGAATAACAATAATAGACGCTGTTTTTCTTACTTTTACGATTTCATAAAATCTTTTGTACAATAGCAAACCCTCGTACAATAATTTGCACCGTTCTTAGTAGATAACAATTTCTGAATGTTTGTACATATTAGTTGAATGTGCTCATGTATTTATGCGATTGTATGAATGACGAGTGTGAGTGTCTAAATATCAAACTAATCGTGAAAATAATTGTTTACGAAGAGGACATTGATGCTAAAGCATTGTTATTTCAGTGAAGATATTATATTCCATGTACTCATAACTTCCATCATGAATAAAATTGGTTGAGATAATAAATTATTGATCAGTTGCAGAACACATTTTTAAACTGACATATCATGTAAAACTAATGCAGTGTACACAAAAAGTAAGTGTAATGCTTCGAAGCCAAGAAAATTATACCTAATAAAATTATTGCATAATATCAATGCAAATTGTTTTTAACTGTGTGTAAATAATACAAAATAAACGTGTGTTATAAAACTTCTTTGGTCAAGTTATTTTTGCTCATTGCAATTGAATAACAAGGAAAACTCTTGTGTAACACGTTGAAAAGCGAGCCATTTCCCTGTTTGATGAGCATGAGTTGCATACAAAATTAAGTCTATCAAACCTCAATAATCAGGGTGCGGTTTATTTACTTCATCAATACATATATTTTGACAACTTTTTTAAAATAAGATTAAAATGTCAATCACACTTTAAAAATGTGTAAATTATTTAATATTTTGGTCTCAATGTTTATACAAAATTTCGACCGTACAATTGCCTCTCTGCTATTCGGTCATGATCGAAAAAGCAGAGAGTCGAGTTGAGAGTGTGTCCAGTGGCTTAGTGAACAAAATGATTGGTTTCATGTGGAGAGTCAAAGTCCAACTTGAATTTGATCTCTACCTTCGCGACAGAGATAAATCATGATCATGTGTGATATGGTAGATAGAAGATTATGATTATATTCATCACTACTGGACCGTACATTCACGACGACCGAAGCCATCGAATCCTTTGTGAGTAAACCAACATTTTGTAGTAAAACCAAGAAATTTCAGTTTGTTTTGTTTTTTAATATTGAACTTCTTGTTTACGTGGGGGTTGAAGAGAATTGAGATGCATTTAAAAACAATTGGATTCAGTCTCGAAGAGAGAAAGTCAGACGATAATTTAGTTGAAATTATAATTTTACGTACACTTCCCCAAATAAAAAACGGTACTTGGTACAAAACGTATTGGCTGCTGGGCCGGTTCCTTGACAATCAATCCTTGTTATTATCAATGAAATCAGAGCTCACCTAAAAGAGTTAGATAATGCGTTAGCACTGACTTCATGGGATGATCCCATCAAACCTTAATCAGTCAATTCATTTTCTTTCGAGTACCGTTTATTATTTGGGGGAGTGTACATATTTCGCTGAAGTTCTTTATTTATAACTTTTGGTTTTTTAAGGCTCGGTTTTTCCTTGCCCTTCTGAACCAGTAGTTAAGTTTAAGCAGTCATTCAAGGAATGCCATTTGTTTTTGTTATGGCAATAAAGAAAGCCCTAAGCAACTATTTAAAATTTAGAAGAGTATTGAAAACCTGTCCCTAAATTATTTCCAAATTTTTCCAAGCTGTCAGGAATCTTCATAAAAGCAGAGTCTGTCAGTCCTATTGGACTTTGTCTATTTCACCAGCTGATGTTTCTGTCCTGGTCGTTCATGTGGTTGGTCGTCGCTTTGAGCCTGGCCGCCGCCTCCGCTGTGCCACCCTCTCAGCCAGCTTCCGGTCACGATCAGTTCGCCGTCGCCTTCGTCCAAGCCGTCGCCAGCCACGACTTCGCCTCCGCCTCCCAGATCTACGCCGACATCAGCTCTCAAGGCCACTTGGACACATGCTCCTTCACGCTCGCCGTCGCCATCAAGAACGTCGTCAAATCAAGAGATTATGAGAATCTCGAACAAGAGCTAAACAAGAACTCGAGGACCTCAAGGAAAACCTGCTGTTTTTGATGACGTTGTGTGCTTAAGAAATATTAACACCAAACAATACAAATCTATCCCTGGAACACGACGAACCGCTACGCGTTCCTGTACACTCCCGGAGGCTTCCCTAACGGAAGCCGATGGACGATGGAAGAAACTGCCGTCGCCGTCTAGTGGATTATCAAGACTGAGAGTGGAGAGTTCCTCTTCTTCGACAACTCCCACTTCATACTCTACCAGCGGCAAGTGTTGTCGTACATCCCGACCATCTTGCCCGGAGGCCTCCCCAACGGAAGCAGATGGACGCTGGAAGTAACTGCCGTCGCCGTCGAGTGGACTATCAAGACTGAGAGTGGAGAGTTCCTCTTCTTCGACAACTCCCACTTCATACTCTACCAGCGGCAGGTGTTGTCGTACATCCCGACCATCTGGCCCGGAGGCAACACGAACATCAGGAGACTCATCCCGGCTGGCAATGACGTCATCTGGCAGTCGTCGCACGCCGACTCAATCCCGGACAGAGGGTAAGTGTATGCGGGTAACTGGGCGTTTGATGACGTCAGTCAACGAGTGTTTGCTTGGGACGAGTTCTGGAGGACGGCGACAACACATCTCTGGAGCATTGAATCGTGCTAA
This sequence comes from Leuctra nigra, assembly GCA_934045905.1. NCBI lineage: Eukaryota > Metazoa > Arthropoda > Insecta > Plecoptera > Leuctridae > Leuctra > Leuctra nigra. The sequence continues at coordinate 17,242,990 of OW203761.1, forward strand.
ATATGAATTGAACATGAACCTAACGCTCTCTTTATTTTGTATATAGGTAATAATCCAAACATTGTGATATAAGATGCAACGATGTGTAAAAGAAACTAATAATTTATGTCACAGTTTAATAGTCATACTATATCGATAATAATGATTTCTAATTCATTCACAGTTTTAAACTTGCTTATGACAAAACTACTTAGGTATATAGTTAATATAACACATTAAGATATCGTATTAGTATTCACTTCAAATAAGTCTCACAAGTACTTATTGTCTAATTCAAAAGCAAACATTATATAACTAAACTAACTAATAATTTGTATACAAATCACTTCATTCAGAGCTAATACAGAATATTTCGATATATTGCTATGGAAAGGTTACAGAGTTTGATCCATGTCGTGATCTAAGAAATATTGCCTCGTTGCCTCATTAGTGCTTCACTCCATAATTCATCCACTGTCTGAAAGAAACAAAATATATTTATATGAGAATCATGTTTGAGTGATGATGATGTCGATGAGAGTGTGGAAGTGACGTCACATACCGCTTGTGCACGAGGACCTCGATGACGAGGACGCCGATGGAGCACGCGAAGCCGTACGCCAGGACGAGAAGCGCCGGGTAGAAGTCCACGATGCCGACGCTCACGAAGTTCGACCCGTGTGACGTACACTCGGGCTTCTTCGTGTAATATTGTTGCAGAGTTCGGCTCTGCAAACCGCGCTCGAAGATCCTGCGGTAGCTGGGAAACAAAATAAATATTTTATAATCATCATCATCATCATGATAATAATCATCATTTTATAATTGATTTAATTCCTAAAAGCAAATGTATGAAAATTTTATGTTTTTAGCTCAAATATTAATAAAGGGTCCCACATCTGCCACCATTTGTAATTTGTATCTAGTTTGGAAAACGAACATTTGGGTTCTGTGATGAAATAATCATATTATCAGAGTTGTTGCTTTACGCAGATTACATTTGTAATCTTTCCTAACGCAGCTCTTATTAAATTCTTCCAGATTCAATTCAGTGTCTGTTTCTCACCCCAGCTTCAGCATCTCTCTGTACGGAGACTTCTGCTGAATGGCGAGGTAAGGGTCAATGACCTGCAGATAATGGATCTCCTTGAAGCCGCATTTCTCCTCCTCTCTGAAAGTCTCCGAGATGAGTTGATATCCCGGAGACTGCTCCATGTGGAACGCAAACAAACCTTTGCGGATCCTCCTCACTCCTTCGTCCAAGGTCATGAAGCGCGGTGCTTTGCCCGCAGGTGCCACCTTCTTCTCGTAGATGGCCTTGCGGACCGGGTCGGTGCTGGTCTGCAGATCATGTCAAAGTATGCACTACACTCTCATAGGGGATGCATTCAGATAACACTGTGTTTTGTTTTAAACGTTTGTGTCTCGATAATAAATTTGGATGTAGATTGAATTAAAAACATTCTCTTTGGACTTGGAAAAATAAAGCTTGTGAAACCTCCAAATAGAGTGTTTTAATATCATGTGTTTTATTTTTCGATTCTTTCACTTTATATACTTCGACTACAATTTAAAAGTAAGTTTCAATAACTTACGTCCCATTGTGGTGCAGCTAATGAGATAAAGGTTGTTATCGTTTCTGCAGAGAAACGTAAGCACGGTCTTTATGAATCAATTATATTTTCAATGTTTGTATAAATGATCGTAAAAGAGAATGATTTAATGTCGAACGAGCGTTTTATATGAAGAACCAACACAATGGGAGGTCATGAAATGCGAGCGCTCACTTTGAAGTAATGGTGGTTGTAGACGATGTCGTGGACGCCGACGTCCAGCCTGCTGTGCAACAGGTCATCCAGAGTGTTGATGGACTCCGTCGAGGACTGCAACAACGAGACGATGGAGGCGCTGTACGACGTGTAGAGGAACATGACGACGATGAACAGCGTCAGCGTCACTAAGCGACCAGGCACGCCGCGCGGCTCCACCGTCGACCCTGGATACAAACATTATTGTTCGAGGAAGAAACCAGGTTGTGGTATCCACACAGTTGAACTAAAACTTCCTCCATTTTATATCTTATCGCATAGATAATGTTCCAATTGGAACAAGGTTTCATTGAAAGGAGTACATTCTTGAACAGAAGTTACCAAATCACTTAAAACCACTACAATAAATCACAAGACTCGCCTTGCTGACAAACCGCTCCTAACGACAGCAGAGTGACGTCACTCCACGTGGCAGTCCTCGTGTCAGGCGTTGGTCCCAGATACTCCTCTAGCTCCTGGTCAAGAAGCGTCTTGTTGCGCCTGCGCGCCTCCCACACCAGTGCTGCGTACAGCAGAGCCGCCGTCAAGGTCACCAACACAGCGCTGGAGATCCACACGGAGTCGGAGAAGGGCAGAGTGAAGACGTTGCTGACGTAGCTCAGCGGAGGCTTCCGAAACACGAACGCAGCTCTGGAAAGAATGAATGTGACAGAACTTGCTTAGTATGTGGACTGTGAAGGTTAGATACGTACCTATAATGATGAAATTTCTATGTTGTTGAAAATTGGGGTTTGGATCAGATTTATATGATTGACCTTATCTCATGCAGGGATCTCATGCATGTAACATAGGCAAAGAAGTATTTCTAACTTAACTTTATTTTAATAACTATATAAAGCTCGCGGTTGTGTATCTACAATGTTTTCGATGTGATTTACTCCTCTCTGCATTAATTTAGAAATCAAAGGAAGTGTCAAACTCTTTCCTAACAAACACATGGTCAAAAAAGTTTGCGTCCTTGCTGATGTCAGTCGTGACTCGTGAGCTAATAATCCCATTGTTACTAATCTTAGGTGTACTTGTGTCAATAAATCTAGAACTGCTTTGAGAAAGAGGCCGTGCGCTTCAAACCTAGTTGGTGTTGTCATGGCAATGTATTCAAGGACATTCAGGCGCTCCTTGGTGAAGAACAGAGCCGTTGCTCCGATGTCCGCTTCGCCACGCTGCAAATGCCCCACCATGCCACTCCACGAGCCGTTGGTCGCGTATCCCCAGGAGTCCACAACCAGCAGCTCCAGGCTGCAGAAGAACAAGTATAAGTCTCACAACATGATGTGCTTACAGCATCCATTCCACTTACCTGGCGTTTATCATTTCCAAAGCATTCTGCAGCAAAGCGTAGTTGGACTTCGTGATTGTGTCAATATGTCTATTCTTTAAATCTGTCAAATGCTTCAAAGTGTCATTGTTGGTCACCTGAGAAAAGATAATCAATTATTTGTTCTATCTAAAACCAGAAGTTACTGATATCTCAGGCATGTCAACTTACAACCATAGATGCTTTGAGAGTCGTCCCCTGCAGATCATATCTTCTCGTAGCTACGCTCTTTAACGAATCTCGATCCACTGTCAGTCCGATCGAAGAGTCCCATTCGCCAATCACATTCGTTAGAAGATCGCCGCTCTGTCCACGACGATATATCTCCACCAATAGGAATAGCTCATGAGACTTGCGTTGACAAATCACAACTTGACTGTCGACAAAAACTTCCAAAGTTCCGTATAAATCTTGGAACTTGTTGATATCTTCGTCAAGTGTTTCTGCTGAGCGTTGACGAGACGAGATTTCGTTCTCTGCAGAACTTCTATCGTCCGAAACAACCGTGGACAAAGTGAAGCTGTTGATTGTGGCATTCGACTTGTCAATATCAAACTCATCTGTGCCCATCTTGCTAGGCTCCGTGATGTTTACATTATCCTGGCCGTCATCAGTCTTCAACGAGGTGTCAACGATTAGCCAACGATGAGGAAAACCAAAGAGTTTCCGTTTGCCCATCTAAAATAACACCATGCATTCAAATACCTGCAATTTATCTCAAGTGTAATTTCATAATTTGAGACTTACTATTGTCAATAAATTCTTGGCATTTGGACAGTCAATGTCGAGGATGAACAAAACTGATTCCACCGTGTCTATGATATTCATATTGCTCCACTGTTGCCAATCCGAGCAGATTGTCGCGTACATGTTGTTGGCTGAGAGAATGTGCCACAGTCTCGCGTTTCTCGCTGGCGACAGAGAATGTGAAGCATTGAAGAGCACATAACACTAATTATCATGCTACTTACCTTTGCCCCAGCAGACGTAGGCGTTGACTCTAGAAGACGACCCTCTAATCGTCGGTGACGTCACAGCGTCCTTCATGAAGCGTAGAGTGGTGGCGTCGCTGGCGTCAGTGACGCAACTTGCGCATGTTAGACTTACGATGACCAGCAAAGACACTTTTGTACACATCATTCTTATAATCGATATCATTCGTTAAATGCATGTATCATTATAATAATTGTATTAGTATAAAGTGTTTCAACGTAATTTATCTTAAAGATTGATCATATCTTGAATCAATTTGAGTACACGAAATTAATGTTGCCCATTCTGTTTCTAATCGTAAGTAATAGATTTTGAAATCATACGTAACTTCCGGTGACAGATAGTGCAATGAAGCAATGCCGTTCATCAAGCTAATGATTTTATATTGCCGAGATTTGTGTTGCATGTCAATGTCAGATATGCACAGTGAATTATAACATCTGTTAGCTTTCAAAATTAATGTACCTACTATATTCAGATTGTAGCTAGATAACATTTATTATGATTTGATTTGTATTATGCATCGGTTTTTAATTCTAGCCCTCGTTCTTAGAGGTTTAACCTTATGAAGTACTGATGAGTGTTTTTTTTCCCACCTGCTCGATTTCTCAAGGGGATGGGGAGGGAGTCAAAAGCGAGTGGGTTTTTCTTTTGCTATTCAATTTCTAAGAAAATGACATAATTAAAATAATGTATGTAATTACGAACTATTAGCCAAGAGGTAAGACACAATGAATGAATCATCTGAATTCACGAAAAGTGCTGACGTTTTTCGGTGTTTTTTAAAAGAATTGTTTCGTCATACGTATAAAAAGGGGCTCAATATTTGGGCCACTCTCACTTTCTAGAAAACTTGTTCAAATTAACATCATACCACAGATTTCTTAGATAAAAGATTATTGTATTATTTCAAAATATATTTTGAATAAAGTATTTACCTACTCATATTTGACAAGTGATTTATCATATTATTCTTTAATTCGTTACACAAATTACTTTGCATAGGTTTCTCTCATTTTATATTGTCTCTAGGGATCAAATTTGACGTCCTTCATTCAATCTTAAATATATTCTTCTATAAAAGCGAGGAGCATCATTATTGAGAGTAGAATTTGCTAGTGGGCATGGGCCGAGGTGTCATCTTTCTTCTCAGCGTGTTGATTGGCGGACAATTCGGCGTCGACGCCTCCACAATCAACTTTCTAACCGACGCCTTGATGTCGCCGGCGATCAGAGGTTCGGCGACGAGGGTCCACGCCTTCGTCTGCTGGAGCTATGGTGAGATGTCGCATGACACATTGTCGATTAACATGCTCTTGAAACATTATCCTCCTATGTTATTTACAACGATGATTTTATAAATCTGATTCCAGAATTGAACACTAAATTTTGGCAAAAGCTCTCAGCCTGTGGAATATTCGCGTCTGTCAGGTCTGATTGGCAACACTGGACCACTATAGACACGATACATTTCAATTATTCAACTTTATTCGTTATTGACTTAAATTGTCATAATACCAACACATTTTTAAAGATGGTAAGACTGCAGTTAAGTAAAAAATTATTGCACTCCAGTGTGATAATTGTAAATTAAAAATTTTCCTTTCTGTTTGAAGGCTGACAAAAGTAATTTATTTGCTTCTCCTCATCGTTGGATTTTGATTGATGAATTGTCTGGGAAAACGAAAGATGATTTTATGCTCCACAACTTCGTGGACAACGCGTCCCTGAGCCTGCAGCCAAGCTCATTTCAGAAAGCAAGTTCAGATATTTTCTTAGAATCAACACCCAATTACTTGGACCATTTAAAAGCATTCTTAGGATCGCTGAAATTCAATATCGACAGTCAAATTATCATCTGTCTCGGCGTATCACAGGAGAAGTTTCGATTGGTAGAAGTTTACCGTTTGCAAGTTCGAGGAAATCTGCAGTCAATTGAGGTCGGAAGTTGGGACTTGACAAATGGATTGATATTATTTCCCCGCCAAGTCAAGCAAAAGAGACAGAATCTGCTGGGGACCGAGTTGACCACAGCCTTGGTAGTAAGTTAATCTGTGATTTTTGTTCTTATAAATAGGTATTACAAAATCATGAGTACCCATAAGTTTTTGTTTAAATTCTTAATTTTAGGTTACCAACGAAGACACCCTAAAGCACTTGGATGATATCGATAATAAACACATCGACACGATTTCAAAGGCCAACTACGTCATGCTTCGTCTTGTGATGGAAATGATGAATGCCAGGTAAAGTGGAACTACTTTGGAAAAGTTAACCTAACATCAGACATGGTCGTCTGCTTACCCGCTTTCAGAACTTGTCCACCAAAATCTAAAACAAGTGTCAAATTGTGGTATTCTTAGCCTGAAAATTGATGTAACATAACTTTTCTGTTTGAAATAAGAAGCTACTGTTTGTTGAAGCTACTGTTTGTTTGTTTAGTTTGAAGGTGGTGATCGTGGACTCCTGGGGCTATGTGAATCCTCTCAACGGGTCCTGGGGCGGAATGGTCGGCTTCTTACAGCGGGGCGACGCTGAGATCGGCGCGACTGCGCTGTTCGTCACCAGCGACCGCATGGACGTCATCGACTACATCGCCTCGTCAATTCCAACCAAGTAATATCAACATCAGTGGACGCGTCACGTCCATTCCAACTCTGATGCATTATTCTCTTCAAGGATCACGTTCGTGTTTCGGAAGCCTCCGCTGAGCTACGTCAGCAACGTCTTCACTCTGCCCTTCTCCGACTCGGTGTGGATCTCAAGCGCTGTGCTGGTGACCTTGACGGCGGCTCTGCTGTACGCAGCACTGGTGTGGGAGGCAAAGGGGAGCACACGTGTCGGGACAGGGAAGGCCACGTGGAGTGACGTCGCACTGCTGTCGTTGGGTGCGGTTTGTCAGCAAGGTGAGCGCATCATTCCTGAAGTGAATGTGTGTTTTGTTTCTACAATGTTCATTGGCTTCTATGTGTTAAACTGCGGTTAATGACTATAATGAGAAAATAGATTTTCAAACCTAAACAAGCTTTCACTTTTCTTCCTAAGCCATTGTTGGGTCCAACAAACAATTTTTATAACAACAATTAAAACTTCTCTAATCAAAAGATCCTAATTATCAAACTATTTAGTAAGTTATTTCCAAGCAAGTCTCTACGTTGGTTCGTTTATATACAAAACCAAACACAAACTGCCACTTTATCAACCCATCATCCTGAAAAGGTGGAAGGTTGTCGCAAGTTGTGGCTGTATTTGGCGGCATAAACGAACATTCCCTTCCTTCCTTTGCAATGTTGGATTCAACAAACACTTTTTACAACAATGGAATCCTTCTAAACTAAATCTTGCCAACCTAACACAAATAATTTACTTTTTTCAAATGCATTTGAGAGTGACGACATAACACGTGAGTCCAACATGAACATGTTTGTATCCAGGGTCGACGGTGGAGCCGCGCGGCGTGCCTGGTCGCTTAGTGACGCTGACGCTGTTCATCGTCGTCATGTTCCTCTACACGTCGTACAGTGACGACATAACACGTGATCGTCCAACATGAACATGTTTGTATCCAGGGTCGACGGTGGAGCCGCGCGGCGTGCCTGGTCGCTTAGTGACGCTGACGCTGTTCATCGTCGTCATGTTCCTCTACACGTCGTACAGTGACGACATAACACGTGACCGTCCAACATGAACATGTTTGTATCCAGGGTCAACGGTGGAGCCGCGCGGCGTGCCTGGTCGCTTAGTGACGCTGACGCTGTTCATCGTCGTCATGTTCCTCTACACGTCGTACAGTGACGACATAACACGTGATCGTCCAACATGAACATGTTTGTATCCAGGGTCGACGGTGGAGCCGCGCGGCGTGCCTGGTCGCTTAGTGACGCTGACGCTGTTCATCGTCGTCATGTTCCTCTACACGTCGTACAGTGACGACATAACACGTGACCGTCCAACATGAACATGTTTGTATCCAGGGTCGACGGTGGAGCCGCGCGGCGTGCCTGGTCGCTTAGTGACGCTGACGCTGTTCATCGTCGTCATGTTCCTCTACACGTCGTACAGTGACGACATAACACGTGATCGTCCAACATGAACATGTTTGTATCCAGGGTCGACGGTGGAGCCGCGCGGCGTGCCTGGTCGCTTAGTGACGCTGACGCTGTTCATCGTCGTCATGTTCCTCTACACGTCGTACAGTGACGACATAACACGTGACCGTCCAACATGAACATGTTTGTATCCAGGGTCGACGGTGGAGCCGCGCGGCGTGCCTGGTCGCTTAGTGACGCTGACGCTATTCATCGTCGTCATGTTCCTCTACACGTCGTACAGCGCCTCCATCGTCTCGCTGTTGCAGTCCTCGACGGAGTCCATCAACACTCTGGATGACCTGTTGCACAGCAGGCTGGACGTCGGCGTCCACGACATCGTCTACAACCACCATTACTTCAAAGTGAGCTCTATCATAAACTTCATCGACACATTATGTAGAGAACATTTTGACTGACGTGGCCTCTTCTTAAAGACTGCATCGGATCCCCTGCGTAAAACTTTCTACGAGAAGAAGGTGGCTTCTCCTCCTGGACAGCCATCCAGGTTCCTGTCTCTGGATGAAGGAGTGAGGAGACTCAGGAAGGGGCTGTTTGCTTTCAACATGGAGCAGTCCCCAGGATATCAGCTGATCTCGGAGACTTTTAGGGAGGAGGAGAAATGCGGCTTCAAAACGATTCCTTTCATTCAAGTCATCGACCCTTACGTGGCTATGAAGAAGCGATCTGCCTACAAGAACACTTTCAATGTGGGGTCGGTAAAACGTGTCCAATGCTTTGTACTGGCATTCGCAAGACATTGTAATGAATGAGTTTCATGCAGGTTCCGCAAGATTCAAGAGTGCGGTCTCCGGAGCCGAACTCTGCAGCAATATTACACGAAGAAGCCCGAGTGTACGTCCCACGGGTCGAACTTCGTGAGCGTCGGCATCGTGGACTTCTACCCGGCGCTTCTCGTGCTGGCGTACGGCGTCGCGTGCTCCATCGGCGTCCTCGTCATCGAGGTCCTCGTGCACAAGCGACAGGCTTACATATCGCAGAGGTACCAACACTATCTCGAAACAATCAGGAGCATTGCATGAAATAATTTTATTGCATATGATGATTCCAAATAGATCCTTTCATTTTGTAGATCAGTTACATCTAAATCATTTTGTTTTCAGGGAGCGAGAGAGATACAGGAAGAACGCCTGGCGACTTACTCCTTTTAAACCACATGGCATTGTGTTAATCCGGACTCGCCATTAAAATTATTTAAAAAAAGTTCAACCGAATTTGGGTATATACCAAACGTTATGATTGTGGGCAGTGAAATCAGTTGGGCAATGTAATAAAGCTGTCGTGATTGCATGCGTATTAGTGGAAAAATTAGTATAATGCTTTGGTGTAGCTTTTAAATAGTGGAATCTTTGTCATGTATTCCAATTTTAATTTGAATTAGCATTTTATAGATGAATAAAGATTAATATTCCTAGTTGAAACCGTTGTTCATTTTTGGTTAAAATGTCTGTGTTTAATTCTATAGAATACATTTACAGTTTGTAACAAAACAATGGAATATGTAGTGTGTGAAACAACTACATACACAAGCATCAAGTAGATATTAAAGCTTGGCGCTCAAGTCTCTTCTCTCCAGCACCGCATGTATGATGCCGGCCGGCTTGTCGGCAGGTTGAAAGACGTCCTCGTTGCTCGGCCCCTTGACCAGGTCGGCGGGGAACTTGGAGAAGTCGAGGTTGAAGTAGTGCTTGTTGGGCATCTCCATCTCTATGCGGTGGATCTGCGGCACTTTCTCCAGGACCATCTTCTCGGCGAGGTACAGCGTGTTCTGGACAGACGGCGAGAACAGACCCGTGTCCGCAGGTCCAGCGAACTTCTCCAGGATGCACTCCTTCACGGTTTCCCTAGGAGGCGTCGATACGTTACAACGTGATAGCAAACAATATGCATGTGATGTGTGGAAAACTCGATTTTTCATGTTTTGACTTCATAATTTTACAAATATAAACTAATTTGTACAAATTTGAACTTTATTTATTTTTTAAATAGTTTTGTTACTTACATAATTTACGAAAATAACCATGCGAACAAAATTTAAATAACAAAAATAAAACGAAATAAAACGAAATTAATTAACCGTTTATATAACATCTCTGTGATATAACCACGAAAAAAACACTATGAACACTATAAATACATTTAGAGACGCGATTTCCACCGAGACTCTTCTGCTGTGATTTTCAATACAGCTTTTAATTAAACTGAATAAAGTTTAGACCAAGTTACCAAGAGGCGTCGAAGTCCACGCCGTTGGCTGTCGAGTAGTCCCAGTTGGCCGTGACTATCGTGCTGAACACGCGGTCCTCGGCGTCTGGAAGAGTGCGGTACTCGTCCCGAACAAAGTCCGTGAACGCCGACTGAGTTGTCTTCAGGACGCGAAGACCTTTAAGTCCGGCCTTGATGCGAAGTTCCTCTGAGGTGGCAACGATTCAAAATATCAAATGTGTAAGAATCATAATTTGATATTGTCAGAACATACAACGTACGTGATCGATAAAAAAATATTAAGACATTATTTTCAATCATCATAAATTGCGTGCGCTCGTTGATTCTTCGTAGGTAATTGTGAAACCAGGTGATCTTCCGGCAACTTCAAATGAAATTTGTTACTTGGGTCTGACTGTACAATGTTCCGTTAATGTTAGTGGCAGGATTATTTAGCTCTCGACCCCGACTCTCTAAGTCGGGAAGATGGACCCCTGGAATGGAACCTGGGACCATATTACAAATCCAGAGCGTCACCACTCAGCCAGCTTTAAAGTTTTACTTTTTTGGGGTCTAATGTTGCGTGCCGGGTTTACACCTTTACATTTTTAAATGCAATATATATTTGGCAGAATATTACCAACCGCTAAATGTTCAAGGAAGTAGACATTTCATCCTCACCGTTTCTCTTCTGCGTGACCGTGCAGTGTCTGACTGCTGTCGGCGTGAACACGAAGGCATGGTTGTGGGGTTTGCCGTCCACCTGGTGACGCTGCCACGGGTACTCCTCGACGCTCACGCTGACCTCGTCGATGTGGCGGTACTTGTACAGGAAGTGGCTGACGACCAGCATCGCGAATCCCTCGGGAGACTCGACCTGGAAGCATCATTTTCTCTCAGTCAATGTCGAGCGAATCAGAATGCTGTTGCTCTAGTTCTATATCTTCCATCCACGACTGTCACAAGCACTCTAATGACAGAAGCACTCAATATTTTGTCCATGTTCATACCAAGTGGTTTTTCGTGATTTTTTTGTCATAAATATTCCTGAAAAAAATGTGCATGTTTTTTTTAATTTTTTTTATTAGGTGTTGGTCTATTCAAACCCTCGCAACTGACGTTATTTTTATTATCACAAAATTTCGCCAAAATCATCAAAATATTTGTATATGGTGACACTGACAGAAAATAAGTGATTGTGTAAATATATTCTTGTTTGGGATTGACAAACTGATATAATATTATAAAACTTAATTCAGCAGCCACTTCCATACATTTTCGATTGAGTATCCCATTGGATACTAGAACTGTTTTTTCAAATTAACAGAATATAGGAATGTATTGCTATGGAAACAATCAATGACATTCTTTGAATGTCACAACTGGTTGTAACTTCGCAGTAATAGACGGGTCCTTAAAACTCATATACATAGTACTTGATCACGTCTCGTACCAACGTCAACTACCAGGAATAAGATGAGTCCTACCCCATGCTTCTTGGCGAGCAAGTAGACCGTGTTCTTCTGCGTGTCGGTAGCGATGATGTCTGTGTTATCACCGACCAGGTAGTCCTTCTGTGTGCGCAGGCGCAGTCGCGTGTCCACCTCATACTCCTTGACCACGTGGTGAGCCCCGTGTCGAGCCACGTGCAGCAGTTTCACGTGGTTCTTGCCGTAGCCGTAGTTCGTGAGGGTGTATTGTGAACCTGCCTCGCTCCCGGACCTGCGCATGGAGTGTAAGTTGGTGAACGAAGTTTCATGAGACTAGAAGGGCAGTTTGGTCTTGATTTGGGATGTCAATAATATCAGATTAATTTTGCACATTTCAGTATCTGCTATCCACAATCAATACACGAGCGGGCCTGGAAAGGAATGACAGAATGCTTGAGCATAGATTTTCAATGTCTTTAAATCAGTCGAAATTGTAACAGGGCATTTAAAAATAATGAACCATTCAGGTTCTGATAACGTGGACAACGAGGGCATAGGAAAACGGGACCTCTTTATCGGCTAGAGGGCTCGCTTGTTTGCCAAGCACGTAGCAGCGCATATGTTAACACTAATGCAGTTGCTCGGTTGACGAGTACTACAAGAACTTAATGTATACGCGTAATTGACAGCTATGCACTGTTAATTGTTAATGCTTAGAATACTTTCACTGCTTTCGCATACAGCTTGTGTATTTATTGAGCTATGTCATTGATGTGTTTCTATTCGTTTTGATTAGATGTGATTTTGAGATTTTTTGCACTTGTGTAGAGCTTCAACTCCATTGCAAATTAAGTAAGTAAATACATAAATAGATTTTAATGTACGTGACAAACTACACGAGTTTATAACCATTACTGTATTACAATATGAAGAGAGGTCAGGTAGGTCAAAAGATAGTAGAATATGGATGGTGTCTAAATTCTGACGTCTATTCGTATTTAAAATCTGATGAAAGAATAGATCTATAAACTCGATTTCATAATATCTAATTTGCAGTTATGAACAAGCCGAAGGCTTAGGAAGGAAGAAGAAGATTTGCAGTTAGAAATTATTGCTTAAATGGTTAGTAAATTCAGGGACATGTAAATAAAATATAATAATTTATTTAGCTGCCAACTGGGGAATATATTCTTCCCCAGTTGGCATATTTCAAATGAAATATATTCCCCAGTTGGCAGCTAAATGAGGAGTTTCTAATGATTTACAGTAAATGAGTAATTTGTAAAATATGGGAGGTAAAGGGATACAAATGTTCTTAATTGCTGGTTTGCAAATATTCAGTAAGAAGGTATTTTCTGTTCTGTATATAATACATATTATTGTTTCCACCCACAAATCATCATGCTTTGTGGGCTTTGTGAAACCCGGTGTTTTTATTGTCATATTATCTTTTTATATGTACTATCTTACCTCAATAAAAATATATATTGATGGTGAATATACATATTATATCAGATACTTGAGGCAGACAATGTAATCATGCGTATTATGTTTCTTATTTTACTTTCAAAATAGATATTGGTACCTATATAAAAGAAAATTACAGACTTACTTGTCATTCTTCCTCCAGGCCATATTAACTGAAAACTGAAAACAAAATTTATTTGTAATATTATAAATATGTCCCTACTCTTTGCTTGAAAGTTGAACAACTGAATAAACTGTTCGACTAGTATTGGCACCGAATATGTTGAATGAAGATCGAAGTCATGCACTGAGCAGAAGAGAAGAGATGAGGGAAGATGAGATAACATCATGACCTCGTGTTCGCCTTGGTTCAAAAGCAAAACAACACTTGATCCAAATATAATACTTTTACGAGTATTTAGTATTTATTCACGAAGTTTCATTTGATGACAAATCTAGAGTGATAAACGTATTTAATGAAACAAAGACAGTTTTTGTCAGAAAATTCAAATATATAGACAACAAAAATATCCATCAACTTACATTTTAACAGCGCTCGAGTAGAAACACACAGTTGCATTGCTCGACTGACACTAAGAACACCTCCTGCATAAGAACTCGTTAGGTGGGAATCAGTGTCTAGTTCAGTGCCTCTGCCTAGGGCCAAACTGGAAATCAAGATAATCCTCTCTTTAAATACCTGCCCAAGGGCTCGTGTGACAGTACAAACCACGTGATCGGAATGAGCTGGTCACGTGAGTCATATGCAACAATCTTCAACACTACTCGGAAATGTTATTGAGAAGTTGTCTAATGTCTTTTCTATAGCGCTATCTCATCAGTTTTATTTCTCGTGATTAGATTTGTGAAGGTCATACCTTATCGAGCACCTAAGCTTAGCCACATACATAATGAATGGTATCAAAAAACAAATAACATGATAGTTTGCACGTTTTGTGCTGAAATGTGTTGCAAAAGATCGCATCTTTCTCCAGCACTGTTTTGAGTGAATTTGACATTTCGTGCGGCTGGGTGAGGTAAATTACCGATCAATGAGGATATGAATGAGGATACTGACGTCACAACTAATCTAACTGATTTCAACTTATCCTGCAACAATTGGTTTAACAGCACACCAATAATAATAGTATTGAATCCTGAATTTTACACATGTTTATATTATATTATAATATCACATAATTACATTCGGTCAGCAAAATAGGTGTGATTTTATATAATTGTTTTATATAAATTACAAATTATTATGTAATAACTTTATACAATAACATTATTTTAAAATTCCCTCTACGTATCATAGATCAATTAAATCTTTCATCTACCGTTATGTAATTTTTAGTGCATGAATAATTTAATTTTCAACTCGCTGACATTAAGTTCGCACTTAAAAATATCATATTGTCATGCCAATCTCTCTGAAGTATTTCAAATAGGTATAATCATCTATACTATTGCGAGCAGTTTCAGCTTTCAGACTTCATAGGTTTCGGAAAATGTGCGTATTTCATACTGTGTCTCAAATTTTCAAGTTCAAGTATCTATACTTGTCAATTTAACAAAATTTGCCGTATTATTTGTTTTTATATTAAGATGGTCTTCCATATTACTAAATTACAGTCTCTAAACATTAAAGAATTACATATATAATCTTGCCAGGATAAGTCAAAAGCGTATCTGCTTGTTTTACCGGCGCCATGTTTTTCTTAATAATTTGGCGACGGTTATAACATTGGTAAACAGTTGTATAACAAATCCAGTCCAATATCTGTTGTACTATATAACAAGGATAACAGAAGAGGCGCGTATGAGAATCTCTCAGCCGCATTGCACTGTAAACTGTAGAGACTTGTAACCGTCCACTGTCTGGTCAACTAGTCCACTGTCTGGTCAACTAGTCCACTGTCTGGTCAACTAGTCCACTGTCTGGTCAACTAGTCCACTGTCTGGTCAACTAGTCCACTGTCTGGTCAACTAGTCCACTGTCTGGTCAACTAGTCCACTGTCTGGTCAACTAGTCCACTGTCTGGTCAACTAGTCCACTGTCTGGTCAACTAGTCCACTGTCTGGTCAACTAGTCCACTGTCTGGTCAACTAGTCCACTGTCTGGTCAACTAGTCCACTGTCTGGTCAACTAGTCCACTGTCTGGTCAACTAGTCCACTGTCTGGTCAACTAGTCCACTGTCTGGTCAACTAGTCCACTGTCTGGTCAACTAGTCCACTGTCTGGTCAACTAGTCCACTCTCTGGTCAACTAGTCCATGTCGAACATTGGAGGCGCGTATGAGAATCCCGCAAACGCATTGTCAGCCTGCAGGACGCTCGCCGTCAACATCTGTGACTGCGCATCCTTGCCCAGAGATGGCGATACAGTCTCCTTCGTGAACTCGGGGTCGATGTTGTGAAGGTCCATTTCTCCTGCCTGTAAACCAGAGAAGAAGTATCGTATACGATGCTCCTCACATCACCAATCTACGTCTCCATTGTTTATCGAACAGGCATTCATTTGATATGCAAGATATGCAAGGGAATATGCAAGAGATTTATAATTCCAATATTTCAAAAAAAACATATGTGTTGGTAAATAAATTACACTATTTTCACACTAAAAAGCAAAAAATTTCATTCATAAAAATGATGAAAATCAGTGTAAATTTTGGCGGGAAAACGCCATACGGCGAGTGATGACATATTTTATTGTAATCATGGCAACATCATTGTTGGTTGATATAAATGACATCACTCGCCGGAATGGAGTTTTGTCACCAACATTTACACTGATTTTAAATTTCATATTTATGAATGAAAATTTACACTTTTTAATGTGAAAAATAGTGTGCTTTATTTTTTATTATAGTTTTTAATACATTCGTACGGGATTTTTATTTACTAACCACATTGGGGTTGAATGGTGGCTCAATCCGCTTCGCCAAAAGGTCTGGCCAGTTGATTGGTTTGAAGAAAGCGTGTCTCTTGATATCCTCGAAACCAGAGAATCCTGCTCCTAAACGCTTCTGTCGATCTTTGTGAAGCAACTGAAAGCAAAACACTTTTCAAAGTGATTGAAGCGAACCATGAAACAAACCACTGTGTGGCTTCTTGTTGTACGCACTTTGGCGAGTATATCTCGAGCTTCCTCGGAAATGGACGGCTTGAGTTTGACCGGTTTGTTGAGGATTCTGTCGTACATCTCGGCTGTGTTGCGGGTGTAGAACGGAGGTAAGCCGTACATCATCTCGTACATCACCGCGCCTAAACACCACCAGTCCACGGTGCTGTCGTAGCCCTGCCAACAGAACATCATCCACATCACTGACTTTCAAAGAAAGTAGTTTTATATCTCGGGCTAGTAAAATAACTCGTAAAAGAATGAATGATTTATGTTCGTACAATGCAAATATGCGATTCTTGTCATACCTAATGGCTTTTATATGTACTTATTGAGAAATACGCTTTTGCCCAGACACCACTTTTAGTGAAAACGAGCGCTAGTCCAAAGGTACATACAGGACGACAACTCTTGATCATTCACGTTTTGAAACCGTTTACTTTTTCATTGCTGAAAAAGTTGATACCTATCAGGTCAGCCTGCCTACAACTTTTTCATGTTCACGTTCTTATTGTTTCAAACCTGAAAAAGTTGAAGACTTAGGTCTAGTTGCAAACTTTTCATGTTTTGAACAATGAAGACGTGGACAGCTAAAAACCGTTTATTCTCAAGAAGTGACCTCCAGGACTGCGTGTTACGGGATGACACTCACCTCTTTCTTGAGCACTTCCGGTGCCAAGTACTCGGGAGTGCCGCAGAACGTGTGCGTCTGGTCGTCGAATAACAGCCCCTCCTTGCTGAGGCCGAAGTCTGTGAGCACGATGTGACCTCGCGAGTCCAGCAGCAGGTTCTCCGGCTTGAGGTCGCGGTAGATGATGCCTTGGCCGTGCAGGTAGCCCAGAGCTGCGCAGATCTCCGCGGCGTAGAACCGCGCACGCGGCTCGGTGAAGTACCGGTCTTTCTGCAGGTGGAAGAACAACTGCGGAACAGAAACAGACAAATTAACCTGTTGCCATGGCACTGGAAACAAGTTGTATTATATTAATTTAAGAGAAAACAGATCTAAATCTTAAAAATCTTATAACCATGAAGAAAGAAGAGAGTATGTATAACAATTTTGAAGACATTAGCAACGATAGAACTGTGTCCAGAAATGGAGTATCCCATTTATTAACTTCGGATCTAGTTTCGTGTATATGGTGGAATTATGGTGGCAAATATTATCACACCTACGCTACGCCACAGTATACATTATTGACGATTTTTTTCTGCATTCAGCATCCCAATTATTCCAATGTTTCTTAGATTTCTTAAAAATCATTTATCCAAACAAGATTACGTTTTTTAAAATCCACCGTACAAGTTTGATATTTAGACAGATGCATACTGATTCATACACATTTTTGTGTGAATTCAAAGAGATGCGCATACCTCGCCCCCGTTGACATAGTCCAGCACGAAGTAGAGTTTGTCTGGAGTCTGGTAGCTGTAGTGCAGGTCGACGAGGAACGGACAGTCCAGGTTCTTGAGCAAGACGCTGCGCTCGGACATGATGTGCTTCGCCTCGTCGCGCTTCAGGACTTGCTTCTTGGACAAAACCTGCAACACGACGAGCCATGAAGCGGCTGCAACCGGAGACGAGTTCAATGAAGACACTTACTTTCACAGCGTAATACTTCATCTCGATCCGATGTCGAGCCAGCAGGACCTTGCCGAAGCTGCCTTTGCCGATCACTTTCAAGAATTCAAAGTCGCTCGGTTTCACACTGAAACAGACCGAAAGCTCATTGTTGTGATCGGTCAATGAAACTAAAACATTAGATCACTTTAAAGATGAATCAATTCTGTATACAAAATCATTTACTCATTTGCAAAGACATCGTTTTTCTGTTTCACATTCATAAAGGAAGATGTATTTTCTTGGAAGCAGTGAACATTTTCAAGGGATATTATTTCTACGTAATGGCAAATCTTTCGATTAAAGGCGAGATATTGGTGTGGGTTTGGGAGGGGGAGCAAGATATTGGTGATGGTTTGAATGCCCACACTATGACTATGAGTGTTGAGATTCATTTCATTGTTGTACTTCATTATTGTCATTGTTGTTGTATTAAGGTATTTGTTGGCCTCGAGACCAACTTCATTGTTGAAATTCTGAATAGAACATGTATTGTTTACATCTAAGCATCATGGTCAATATTGAATTTTGAATATGGCCTAATCAGATATTGGTATCGCTTGAAACCAATGTCCTATGTAAACTACGAAATTATTTGAAGAGTTGGCTTACTGTTTGTTCTCCGACGGACCGAGATTGACTGTCAGTAAACTGCCCAGGTGGCTGTTGCTGTTGCTGTTGAGATTGCTGCTGGAGTTGCTGTTGTTGGAGTCTGAGGACTCTTTGCTCCAGCGGTCCAGCTGGAGGAATTCTCGCACCTCGGTCCTGAAGAAAACATGGACAACACATTGTTGCAATGTTAGAGAGTGAAGGTCGAACCATTTATACAAACAAACAAAAGGAAAGTATCTTGCCTTGATATATAATAATTAATAATGTTTTCTACTTTTAATCGGCTAGGTGTTTAGAACGACTTGTAATATAATAACAATGTGTTGATTTTATTTGTAATGGTACACGGCATAGTTTGTAACTAGATTAAAAGTAACAGAATGGTCACTCACAGCTTAACGAGTCTCTGGTCCGTCATCAGCTTCTGGATGAACGAGTCCAGCGCTCCTCGACCTCGCTCTGACGTGGCGATGTCGTTGAAGATGTTCTTGTCGGGGAGGATCAGCGTGTGGTCGGGGACCTGAAACAGCAGGTCGTGAGCGCGTCTTCTGATTGTGTCAGCTCTACTTCTGATAGTCGCTAATGATCTTCAGTTTCCTCACCTCCTTGTTGATGATCTCGAACAACACTTGGAACTCTGCGAAGCGCCGGAAAACGAACCACTCGCGATGCTCGAAGTTGACGACGACTTTGTAGGCTTGTCTCTGGGATACAGAAATACAGCTTACAAAACGCGACAGTCGTAAAGCCGATTAGACTTAAAGCGTCAATAAGTCCATATTTTAATATTAATTGTGATTTTAACTGGATCAATAAGCCGATACTATACTTTAACCTTCAGGTAATCCCATCTTTGTTTTACAATTTTTTAAGATACGTATAAATAGCAGTAAAGTGATTGATTGGTGCTTGAAGACAATGCATTTACTTGGTTCTCAGAATAACAGTTTAGTTTATCTTCAAGTGCTTGCAGTAGGATCGAACATTTTAACTGCATGACATCTTATAGTTAAAATAATAAACGGATCATAATCAAATGTTCAAACAATGTTCAAACTTTAAAAGAAAGTACGAGTATGTACCTATAAGTATAATCGGAATGCTTACTCCCCAAATTCGGACAAATACAATATCTCGTTTACGTTCCCTATCATTTCACTTGCGTGTAAGAATGTTTAATTCTGTCACGGATTCATTTTACTCAACTGCCATGAGAAAACCAAATAATGTCACAATTTGAAATATTGTATGCCATACTACCTGTTCATATTACTGTGTTGAATTTATTGCAATTATTAAAAATAACGTGTGCTTTGGGACTAGTCTTGTTGGCGCTTTTCAATGCGACATGCTTACGTTCGCTCCGGTCTGAATCACTTCAAAAATGATAGCAGATCAAATACATGATTTTAGACCGAAGTAAATAGGTACAGAATATATTATGTAATAATATTCTAGCAAGTAATTAGTCAATGTGATCGGCCTGATCGACTTACCGGCAGAGTGCTGTCTTTGTTGTTGACATTTTCCACACTGATCGTCGGCGTCGGACAGCTGACGTCACGCTCTGTGGAGTGACTTTTCCTGCACGGACAAAACCACCCCTGGATCTTCTTCAGCGCCATTTACACCACACTCTTTGCCTGTTCTCCAACAGAATCAGTCGCTTTCGAGAACAAACCCGTCATCTTATCGCGAGGCAGACCTGTCATTGTCATCGCCGATAGTGCCGATTAGAACAGCTTTATGTAGTAACTAGAGTATTAGACGCTTATCACTCAACTTCAGCGGCCACTAGATAACACGGTAGGTATATTCATCTTCATTGTATTCAAGCTAATCGATTACAAGAATTAAATGACTATTGCATGAAGCTGGCTCAAATATTGAAACGGTTGAGACCTAAGCACGATTTTCAGACTTCCTAATTAGTAACTCCCATACATATGTACACATATAATATGTATGCCACGAATCAGCGTGATACAAATTTGAATGCAAATATTATCTATTAATTACCTGTTAATATTTTAATTTTTAATAAGTACAACAGGTATAATCCTTTAAAACTATACAGCTAGATTAACGAAACTATCAACACAGAATGAAACTTATCTGAAATTGACTATAATTAGTTGGAATCACGCTGTAAATAAATCCCATTCCCTGGACAGATGTCACAACACTTCGTCCGAGTCGATGAACGCACTTACTGTCATCCTGAACATCCCCATGGCGCACTCACACGCACTTCTGGTCCAGAGAGCAGAGATGCTGCGTTGGTAGCAACTACGCCCAAACACGACTAATTACTAGATGACAACGAGGCAGATAATACTGACTGATAGTGGCGCTATCACGACAATGTGAACAGCTGAAAGCAACCATTGTTTGAGCGTTTGATAAGAAAGTCTGATAACATTCGTCTGCATAACGTAGGTACGATATTTTTTCGAGGAATACTGCAGTTTTATCATGACAAAGCTAATTTATTACATCAGTAAATTATCAGAACATCTTTCTATAGAGAACAGCAAGCGAAGTCTAATTACCTACCTTTATTATCATACATACCTTAAGGTGGCTCATCCAATCGGGCATAGTCTCAGATTTTCATAATTTTTTGTCTACTTATTGATAATCATGCCATACACAATCATTGAAAAAATTATACACTTCTCGTGTCTAGTTTCTGAGATAAATTGAGTTTTCTTCCCCATGTTATCTTATGGCAGCCAAGTAAAATCAAGTCACATTTAGGCTAATAATGAAGATCTAATTTTTATGTAGTCCCAACTTTGATCAAAAAACTTTTTTTCTGGTAGATATATGGATATTCTATTAGGGAAAAAATTCAAAACAATACCAACGTGTGCTTTTTTAGAAGTTATAAACGAAAAACGCAATAATTTTCCTATATCTCCTGTGTTAAAGTTTTGTTCATTCTCGGAAGGCAATAATTTGAAACCTCGCTGTAAGACAGGAGTTGCAAGTTAAATGACATTTTATGGTTTGTTTATACTTAAATATAGTTGAAATGTTGGAAAAAGTAATTCGTGATGGTAATTTCAAAAAATAAATATTTTGGAATGTTCGATCGGTTGAGCCACGTTAACTTACAGATTTGAACATTTGATTTGAACAAAACAAAGCGGTCAACTGACTTCGAAGCAACAGCAATTGCCAATGCTTAATTATATAGAAAGCTAAAAGCAATTGTGTTGCACTACGATCCTAAGCTAAGATTTAAATAGAACTAAGTTAATGTGTAAGCTATCATCCTGGTTTTGAAATTTTGTTTCATATTATGAAAAGACGCTTCCCTAGTCCTTGCAGCCGCTAGTGGATTAGACATTGTGCATTGAATTCATCCTGCCTGATTGATGACGTAACTACACACATTAATCCAACATACTAGTAGCTAGTTTTCTTACAAAGCCAAATTTGCATTTATTATAATCGTAAAAAATACATAGTTTTAGAAACATCAGCATTTAGTTCTTGCACAAATCTTCGTTTGACTTTCCTTCTCGTCGACGTCACACGACTGTGAAATGCACCGCCGCCATCTTGACTGTCTACCGCCTCCACACGTCACCGAACACTCCGACCAAGAGGACCAATCTCCCCAAACCTTCGCCACGTGCCCCTCACATGGGCTGCTCTCTGTAGGGAATCAGAACCAGTTGACAGTCAGTTGATTGAATCATTGTAATCATTTTACTCTACAGGTAAGGGAGCTGTTATTTTGCATGGGTATGACATCATAGGGTTTGTCATAGGGCGTCGAGTGACACGTAGAGTAATCTCAAGTAGGTTTAACTCATCAAGGGTGAGTTCCACAATAGGAGCGAGTTGGGTGTGTGACGTCACCATAGGATTTGCGGGTTAAATCAAACTTGCCGCGTCAACAAACGAGCTCAAACCAGTGCCCATAATGCCCTAACTAAAAAGGTCGGGCTTTCTGATCCAACGTGGATGCCTGTATTTTCATTCATTCGACTAGATTCGACTCAAGGTCACGCACATGTGATTACGTCATAATGTTAAAAGGATAGGGAAACTGGGCGTTTGGATCCAAAAACGGTATGCACCCCAAGTAGGTAACCCCTAAATAGAGTTAGTAGACACAGAAAATCATAGATACCTACAGGTAGATTACCTGGGAAATAATTTGAAAGTGGGGGAGTCAATCAAGCATCCTTTTTTAGTAGGTACCTACACTAAGTACCTACCTATGTAAAATAGTTATTATTGTAGTAGTAGTAGAAGTAGTAGTAGGCGTTGTGATGTTTTACCTAAAATTCTCATATTTACGTTTATCTTGTTCATGACCGAAGTTCTCTTTGTCATACTTGGATTCTGGCGATGGAAAGCTGGATTGTGCGTCATTCTCCTCCAATCCCTTTGCCACGACAACGTCAATCTCCGGCGCCTCCACTTCCTCGACCTCCTCGTCGGCCACCTCCTGCAGCGAGTCACTCTTGAGGATATGACGCCGATGACGCGGTACTTGCACTTTGTAGAGTGGTGGGTTGGGCGGGGGCTTCTTCATGCCCAAGTGGTTGTATTTCATGTTCATCTTCTCACCGATGTGGTCGTCGAAGTTTGTGATCGCAGCCGAACCGTCCTGACCGACATTGCTGAGGTCGTGTTGGTGGGAGAGGAAGTCTTCCAGAGTCAGCTCTCGCGTGAACTTGGATTGATCTCCTAGATCTTTGTTCTCAGATTTGTCGCCACGCTGGAGAAAGTCGTCAATATTCTCAGAGTCCTTGGCAATCCAAGAAGTGTCGTAACATAATGCGCTAGTTGTTAATAAGAGATTTATGAAATATGAGAGCGAACTTGGCTGAAACAGGTTCATGTTTTTTAATGTCCAATACGATAACAAAACACAAGTGAATATGTGGACGACATCATACGGAAATATAGATGGCAGTGGATCTACGAATAATCCAAAGTTTATAAATTTTAAATGGGAAAAAACAAGGTTACGTTGAAAGCAAAGTTTGAAATTATTTTTCCTTTGAAAATTATAAAAATAAATTGAAATATTCGACGTTTGTCTAATATTTCAAAATTGCATAGATATATTCTAGAATTGTAAGTATAGCTGACTCTCAAGTTAATCAGAATTAATTTAAGTCTTTTTATTCCAGACAATAACATTTGTCAAAGTTCAGTGGCTTACCGAAGAAGTAAACAACACATTTTTAATTTACCCTACAATAGTTAACGTCACAACTGTAATTATTATTTGAAGAGCTTATAGGTCCAAAACGCAAGTACTGCAAAAACCTGCATTGCAAGCTTCGAATCAATCTCTATCAATAACAAAAATTGTCGTTAGTTCAAAAAAATTTATCTATATGTTTGATAGGTGGTATGTTTATTGGTATGATTGGTTTAATATGTAATGCCATTTCCATAAGACTGCAAGTACTCAGAACAGGGTTTTCGTGACTATCTTGGAATGTAAAAAAGTAGTATACACTTGTTGCGTTTTGAACCTGAGCTCTTCATTTATTGATGACTTAATTAAGCTGAGAAGTTCTTAAAACAATATAGTTAGTACTTTTAGTAAAATAAGTTTGTGTCCCTCTTAAATATATTTATTTTAGTAACGTTCATTCATAAATAATAAGATAAATTTCACAAAGTTAAATAGAATTTATAATTTTATTCTATTACGGAAGAGAACATGACATAGACATTGAAATTGCAATTTAATGATAACATTTATTCTCTTTTACTAAGAAATATTAAATATTTAACGTACCTATACATATTTAACTATCTATTTATTGCCACTATGTTTCTTTCTTAACTGTAATATCGAAGACCTTATTTTATACAACCGACATATTTAATTGAGGTTTCCATACAATGGCAGCTCTTCGCATATCATTTGTAGCAAATTAAATCACGTTATTAGTATAGGTATACCAATGAGTATATGTTTTGGTATGTGTTTTTCCGGAATCATCCATTAATTAAACTTAACAATGACTCGAGAACAATGGTATTTCGTATTCAAAATACTGGCGTATTCAGGGACTAGGATTTTCCATCTTTCTTGGTGTTGATGGAATCGGTGTCCCCTTTGCTGCCTTTCTCAACGATTCCAAACGTATTCCATTCTAGAACAATCACAATATGTTTTATTCACAACCCATACTTTCATAGCATACTTCAAAAATAATATTCTCTCAAAGAAATAGTGAATAGAGTCAGATGAAACATTTACCTTTGGTGTTTTCTTCCAGTGACTCTATGATTGGGTACCACTGGGCACTGGTGTAATCTATGACGGGCAGAGTTCCTCCATAGTTCTTGGGCAGAAAATCAGGACTGACGTGCTGATGAAGTGACTCCATCTTCTTGCCATGGAAGAACAACTGAAGATGCAAGATAAGAGATCGTAAATTATAATTTCAAACTTCTTTGCACCATCTCTAACTCACCCGATTACAATCACGAAGAGAATTGTGTAGAGCAAAACACATGATAGAAGGGAATTAATACACACAAATGTTCAATTTATAAGGGGATGTTTAATTTAAAATACCTTTGGTTACATTCAGTTACTTATGATCTCCTAACCTAATATATTCGCAGTTGGACCGTCCTCTGGTGCTCTTTTAAAATATCTCTATGATTCAATAATGCAGCTGAATAATACAATAATACGAGATAACCCTAGTCAAGAAAGACGGCAGCGGGAATCGAGCCCGAGAACTCCGGATACAGAGGTTTCACTCTTATAATAAGCTCGATGTTCTTCTGGCTCTACATGCGAGAAAGGCTCATGTGTTCAGGAACTCACCCTCTTCTTGAGCTTCTCCCTGATGAACGGTTTGAACATCGCGAAGACCATGTTGAAGATGAACGGCTGGTTGACGATGTGCGTTCCTTTCAGGCGCAGCGGCATCGCGTCCTGAGGGATCAAATGGGTTAGTTATTCTGGAGAGAGGAAGGATTTCCTTCAAGGCGCAGCGGCATCGCGTCCTGAGGGAACAAATGGGTTAGTTTCTGGAGAGAGGAAGGATTTCCTTCAAGGCGCAGCGGCATCGCGTCCTGAGGGATCAAATGGGTTAGTTATTCTGGAGAGAGGAAGGAGTTTCGACCAAAAATCATTCAACAGTCTATATTTTTACTGAACAGATATGGGGGGGGGGGGGGGGGAAGGGCTATAGTTTTAATATAGAGGTAAGATTACCTCTATGGTTTCAATAGATAATTACTTAAATTATACATATTCTAAGAACGAGTATTATTTCAGTAATAAATGGATCTGATTTCTAGAACTGATTGACTTTATTTCATACGAAATGTATTTCAGATGTATGACAATAAACAAGTTAAAAAATGTAAGATTGTATTTCTTGAATTCAGTTCATATCTCAATAATTCCAGACAATTCACATGAATTTATAGCGATGTTCTCAATAGATATTGAACATCATTGTTAGGGAATTATGTGAAGATCTGCTGAACAACCTCTATGGATGCTGAACCACCCACCTGTATGAATGATAGGAGACGCATGCTGAACTGCGGAGACAGACCAGCCACTTGCTTCAGCGACAGTCCGAGGAAGTCCATGATGACGACGACGCCACAGATTTGTGTCTCAGGTTCCAACATGGCCGCCTGGTGGATCAGGTAGAAGACTCGGAACAACTGGTCGGCGGAAATTTTCTTTGGGTCCCATATTGCTATTGGCAGAAGAACACATTAATGCTCATTTC
Source organism: Leuctra nigra (assembly GCA_934045905.1). Taxonomy (NCBI): domain Eukaryota; kingdom Metazoa; phylum Arthropoda; class Insecta; order Plecoptera; family Leuctridae; genus Leuctra; species Leuctra nigra. The sequence continues at coordinate 17,269,425 of OW203761.1, forward strand.
TGATACCCTAAGTAGGTATACTCAACAAATGATAAAACGGTATTTGAAATAAATGGATTTGGCTGAAAAAATATTATGGCATATTCCTATTAAGTTTATGTTAATTCGACATCTAGCTCTAGTAGGTGAGCTCTGATTTCACTGAAAATAAATGCAGCATGCATTTCAAATACCCTCATAAATATGAAAACAGTGTAGTTTGAGCAAAACGAAAAGCTGCGCTGAACAGAACACTAAAGCGGCTTTCATATAAGAATACAAATTACTTCTCAATCACAAGTCTGTCGTGAGCTGTTTCTGGATAAAGATGGCTACAATTGTCATGACACGGGACACAGCTAAAAGACACAAGAGACAGCTCTTATGTAAACGGCCACGCTCCGGTTCATGCAGTTTGTCGGGCAACGTCCAGATAATGCGCCCGATCACATGAAACACACGTGCGAGACACGTGGATGATAACAATCAGCCGGCAATCATTGTGAATCTCAGGTTGATAAGAACAATCACACATGTCGCTACTAACTGCGCTCTAGGCGGCGATCACCGACTAATCCATGAAACAAGCCAAGTGACTTACTAGTGATTAATCAAGTTTAATCGGATGGCATTGAAACCGAAGATCATTCACACCTTATTGTTGTCAACCAAGTCATTGACCGAATACGTACAAAAACTATATGACTGTCGACTGGGGACATTTTCAATGAAGTTCGGTACAAATTGATGATATTACTGTGTGCTGTTATGATGACGTCTGCTCGAGCTCTTACCTCCACAGTTGACCATCAGGATCCTCCTCCCATCCTGATCGCGATCCACCAGCACGTTGACGACCTCGTGGTCCATGAACGCGGACTTCTCGTGGATCGGAAGCAAGTCCTTGACATGGTCCTTGTAGTCGATCTTGAACTGTCCTGCTCTTCGCATCTGAAACAGAGATCCAGGCGGATGTTATCCCGGACCTCAGGGATAATCGTCCCACAAACTGGATCGGCCACGCGGGGCCTGGTTCATGCAATGGAGCAGGGGTTGCAATGCGATTGCAAACCATCCCCTAACTAGAACTACACATCAAGAAGGCGTCTATCAACAGCAGAGTGGAAATTATCTTTTAATTGTGCTCTGTAAGATGATACATATAGCAGTTTGTTAGCATTTTATCGCCAACTAATTGAGAGGTCACTAATGCCATCTCTCGTTCGAGATTGAGTTAGCTAAAAAAGATAGTATCACATCCACACATTTACAGAAAAAGTTTTGTTGGCATATTATGAAACATGTACAAAGCTGTTTGTGATGTACACTGAAGTGTACTTTGGGAGATCAGTTTCATCTTCGCATTGATCGATCATTTTGAGTAAATGATTTTTGTTTGCAATTACAGGTGCTAGGGGCTAGTTATCGACGAATCGCTCCCGATAGACTTATGGCATCTATATTCTTCATACTCAGATATCTTTAAAGGGATGCGTCAAATACGTTCAAAGTAACTACAATCGTTATTTTGTCCAATATGTTTAAAATTGGTAATGTTTAAAACATTTTTACTGAGGCCTGGTTGTACATTAACCATCATATCAGGAAAATATAATAAAATGAATTTTCACAATGCCGTATCCTCCTACTGCCAAGCGCAGTTACCACCCGGTAGTTACGCCACTGTATTATCCCCCCCCCCCCCCCCGTCGTGTCCGCCACTGGCTCGGACCTGAGATAAAATCCACTTCAGTTTATTGCGAAATTTGGCTTCCTAGATGTGGCTGGCACTGGCTGTTGCCATGGTAACAGAGATTGAAATTTAACATTGCACAGCTAGGTTATTTGGGCTTAATAATATCACATTAAATCATTTGTACCAAACGTGTCTAGTTTCTATCATCTCAATTTTTACTATTTACTTTGCAAACAACACATAATTAAGTACCATCACTTGAATCAGATTACTTTGTGAACAACAATGATGAAATGCCGGTGATTATCAGCTAAATGTAACGCGTGAATAATAGCGAATATTATTATTACTCCGTTGGCCATTTGGTTTATCTTGCACTTGACCTTGCACTTTGGCAGATAACAACACTCGAAGATTTCGCGAGAAGCGTGTTGAAGCATTTTGATCAATGAATGAAGGTCGATTTCTTACATCGACTTGGCTAAATATGAGTAATAAGACTGATAGTATCTAATTGGTCACCGTGTTGCAAGAATTGTGTCTATTTTAATATAATAAACATACTCCGTACCTACAATATCTTACGTCACTAAATTTGAGTTGAAATAAAGAGCAAGTGTACTCGTTGATATTATTAATGTATAGATGCAACAATTATGTGCTTTCAATTTCACGATATTTTGAGGTTAAGAGTTTGCTATTTTATTTGTAACGACTATGTATTTTGTTTAAAAAACTGGCTTATGTAATCTAAAAATAAATATGAACAATACAATACAATTGTGTTTTTCCTAAAATATTATCAAAAATGTAAAAAAATCCATAAAATGAAAATTGATTTTCACACAAGATATCACGTCCACTGATCTTTAAATATCATTAAAGTTTATATAATATTCTTTTATTAACTTTATTGATACTTTATTAAGGATAATGCATGTGTTTTGCAATCCATTTTTAAAAGGGACATTTGCTCAATATACCTATACTCACCAAAGCAAGGGCACTTTCGGGGTAGAATTTTGAGGGCCTCAAAAATCTTATGAGCGTTTCGTCATCGTCTTTGTAGTAGAGATCTTCTGAATCTGAAAGATAACAAAATGTTATTTGATTCTCGATAACTTCTTTCTATAATACACACACTTGAATCTAGTATATAATAATGTGTGCAATAGGTATGTAAAGAGATGTTTTTCTCTTGTTATTTTATTTCGTCACAATCACTTTAGTAAGACTAAAAAAAAACTTTGTTACGCAAGACCCACTTCTGCGCATCATCGTCTATAATGAAGTGAATTTTTTTTATCTTCAGGTATTTTAATGATTAAATATGGATTCATATTTTTCCTTTAAAACAAAATAATATCCAAGGACGATGTGATGCAAATACATATTCATTCTACTAAAAGATTTAAAATCGACGAATAAGATTCTAATAATGAGACCCAATTCAGGCAATGTCAGCTATTGCAATTCGCAATGTTGTTTGTAATGTGCAAACAACTACTATGATTCTATACTATGTGGACAATGTTTCCTGCGTTGCTCTATCAACATTCCAATTTTGTTTTGTTTGAACATGACTCTTAGCAAATCACTGTGTTTGGTACCAACCAAATTTTCGAGATTCCTGATTTATCCTGATTTATTTATTATTTATATTCGTATTTATTAATTTATTTTACAATGATTTTGTACTGAGGTAGCGTCTGGACTAGTCGCGTAGCCGCCTGGGTCGAGATTCTACAACTATTTCGATTTCTGGCGGAATAGCAATCTGTATAAAGCTCATGGCAAAATCTCATTGCTAACGAAATTGCTACCGCTTTGCAGTTATAGAATCCAAACCCTGGTGACTGAGGTTTATTGTTTTTATCTCTCGCAAGGAAAGGCGAGGACCGCCACCTCCATCCCAATGTGACGTACACTTTCTACATCCCAATCCCAATGCTACTCGTGCAAAGACACGAATGATCTAGTTGTACACTCGTTTATGAACACTCTTTTTAATATGAAAATCTCACTACAAAAACAAATAAATCGAAGATAACAAGTGTAAATAAATGTCAAAGTTTTGTTTTTAGCAACATTATGTTTATGCCGTATCGGCAGGTAATAAATATTTTATAAAAGTTTGAAACTTCGGGAGCGTCAACCTGTACTGACTGATAACGTGAACATGATCGGTACCTTTGAGAAGTTTGCGCAGCTCAATGACGGCTTCCTTGGATCGCTCCGGTGTTTCTCTGAGTTCCTTCTCCGCGATCGCCAGAACCTCCTTGGTCGGAGGTTCCGTCTCCATGCGGAACCGCGTCAAGTCCTTCGCCATCGCCCAGCTGGTGGAAGGAGGGCAATGGGTCCGAGATGTTAATGTCTAATCGAGCATTGAGGAGGGGGTTGCCATCTTTACACGTAACCACACCATTGTTGTTTCAAGCATTGTCCAACAAAAGCCTTTCTATTAAATAATAAATACATACTTTCGGTCTAGAATAATGTAAGTACCTAACTAAACTCTTATCTAGTTTAGATTTTGTAGATTATCTGTGTTAATTTTTTAGCTTGCGATTTACAATTAGATACTGCATATTAAGTATTTGTCTTAAAAGACACGTTTTCCGTAGGTGCTTGTGAAGGCGACCCTGTATATATGTTAATTGATTTTCATAAAGAAATTAAAAACACGTTGAATAGAACATTTCACTCGACTTGAAATTCAATGATAAATAACTTCTATTGCAACTTTAGAAATTAATAGTTTGCTATTGCTTCCAATATTTACATGCCACTAAATGACTAGAACTTGTTGTCAATCTGTTCTTGGAAATTGCACAAACCAGATGGGTCATATTGTATTAATTTAATGTTTTGTTTGTAAATAAGCAACCCCATAAACTAATAGAAAAGGTAATGTAGCTTGAGATATTGTGGCTACATTGTTCACTCACCTGTGTGTTGACTTGCAAGTGTCAGTGAGGAGTACAGCGTGTTTCTCACCCTAATGCTCGATGCTCAATGAAAGATCGCTTCATCTTAATAGATAATCCAACTTATTTCAATCTTTGAACTCATCGCTAGAGTTCAAAACCTTCTAATCAACGTCATAGAATAACTTGCATGATAATACAGAAGCCCTCGTCACCGATATCTCATGCCCTAGCCTTCGATTGCCCTTTGATCGTTTCTTATGATTCTACTTACATAGATTCCGTCAATACAAAAGTCATGCTGGCTTCACAAAGAAGTAACGACTTTTTGTTACATTGACAAACCTTGCCCTCTGATAGATTACGCAACAAGTTTCGATTTATCTCTCCACTGTTGATATCTTACTCATGCCTGTAAATATGATAAAAGCTTAAGCTGTGAGAAATTGGTGATAAGTGACACATGGAGTCCAAAAGTTCCTTTTAGTCTTAGATTTGATTACCTGAGATTTTTAAGAGGGTCTTTGTGATTCATTTGGTTTTCATTGTGCTTGTGTGTGTAGATACTCGTTCAAGAACGATAACCATTGTAGTACCAAATAGTAAAACATTAAATTAAATAATAAGTTTTTGCCCATGTACATAATTCGTCTTCTTCTTGTATTTAGCTTTTAAGATAGGTTTTAACGTTCCCATTAAAAATGAATGTATTTTTTGTTTCAAAGATTGTCTTAATCAAGGTTGACACGACAAGACTGAAATCCGGGTCGTTATTAATAGAATGATAGGATACAGTAAAGAAAGTATTCCCAGACAGTCAGGATTAGTATTCTTAATCTAATCTCCGGTGCACAATGACATACGAAGAATACTTCGTAGGTCTCCGAATTATTCCAAATACATTTAAGAGTGATTATAATAGTACATACGATACTCCATATTATTTTGAAAATACATTTATTTTGATTATGAGTTCCTCGGTGCTACGCGTTACTACGCGTCTACGCGTTATTACATTTTTTTTCTCGCGCAACATTGCAACTCTTGGTGGGTTGGATAATCAAATTGCACTTACTTCGTAATGTTTTTATTTCCTTGATCTTCGTCTGGTGACCTTGTGTCAGTGAAGAAAGGTGGTAAATTGTAAACAATAGACACAAAAGGACTGTGACTTGCTTCGTAATCAATCAAAATAAGCGCTGACTGCATCATTACGCTGCGTGATGGTATAATGAGACAGCAGGATATGTACGGTGTCGCTTTCACGCCAATCGATGGTTTGGTTAAATCACCATCATTCTCATATCATTTTTCAAATACATTTCAACCCTTCAGAGAAAGCATGGACAAAGGACTATTTAGTTCACTTACTTCTTTATTTACACCTATCATAAATGCATACGTGCTAGTAAACACAGAACAATCATTAACAACTTATTAAGGGCCGGTATAACCAATTAGTTAATCTGAGCCGGATTAACTAAATATTGGACTAAATTGGCGGCACAGCCAATCAGATACCTCAAAATGAGTGTAACAATTGAATTTAATCCAAAAGTTAGTTAATCTAGCACAATTTAACATTGGTTATTCCGGGCCTAAGGCCCGATATTACCAAAGTTAAAATGTGCTGGATTAACTAACTTTTGGATTAAATTCAACTGTTTCAATCATTTTGAGGAATCTGATTGGCTGTGCCGCCAATTTAGTCCAATATTTAGTTAATCTGGCTCAGATTAACTTTGGTAATACAGGCCCTAAGCAAACAATATCCTCATTACATGGCTATACAATGTCAGCATACAGGATCGATCTATGAAGACTGGAGTGTTGATTGTGTTTTGATTCCTTCATATCTGCAGCAGCAAGGCGACGCCTGCCAGCGTCCATTTGGCCGGCTTGTCCTTTGTCTTCAGGTTGAACGTCCACACGTACGTGGGGCCACGTGTACGTGTCTTGTACAGTGGACAGTCGTACGTGTTGCGCAAGTCCTGCTTGTCCTGGGTGATGGCCTGGCAACAGCAACAGTCGGTTCTTACACTTCAAACTCATAGAGGTACACTTGGCCAAACAAAAATTGAACGTTCAATAAATCTGATAGGCTGATAAATGTAAGATCGCACCATCAGAAGTCAGTCTAAGCGATCTCATTGTCTCACTCTAGTAGGTGACCTCAAATTTCAATGATAATAACAAGCTTTGATTGGATATGGGACATGACCAGCAGTCATTCAAATTTGGTCAACGTTCAATTTTTGTTTGGCCGAGTGTACATCATAGTAGACCGATTCAATCCAGAATTAATTTTCGAGTTGTTTTAATTGTTGTTTTAATAATCGAGGTAATAACACATTATAATGCATTTAATTCAATTGGCAGTATCAAACCAATCGACCGATTACTTCCCAAATACGTACATACACCTTGATTATGGTGGCAATCAAGTTTCGATGTAAAAATAACGGTCTCAGTTACAATGACTTGACACTGACCAAATCTTAACCAAAATTATAACATTTTGATTATTTTTCATACGCTTTTCCAGTCAAATATTTGCACCAAAACCACCAAAAACTACCCATATCTTATTGAACATGACAACAAATATTTGGAATGCAAACATGACATATTTGTTTTTGTAAGCTTATCAACTAATAGGTACCGAGATTTTTCGGTTGTTCTTTATTTGACTAAACTTCCTTTCAATGGTCGGACACTCACCCTGATATTCATGACCGGGAGAGGCGGGAAGAGTTCCTTGAGTCTGGAGTCCATGATGACGCCTCCCTGGACGTCCCAACGCGCTCCCTCCATGAACATGCCGTGGACGTAGGCGCCCTCGCGCGGCGCGCTGGTGAACTCCTCCTTCTGCTTCTTCGTGACGTCACACTGCAAACACATCTTGTCCAGCGGCAGCTCGTTCTTGCGCGCCGTCGACTGCATGATGGCGGTGAGGAACGACTGGGGGTTGAAGAAGCCGGACAGCCACACGGACGCCGGCAGCTGGGGGAGGACAAGCATGTCATGACACTCGTTCTTGCGCGCCGTCGACTGCATGATGGCGGTGAGGAACGACTGGGGGTTGAAGAAGCCGGACAGCCACACGGACGCCGGCAGCTGGGGGAGGACAAGCATGTCATGACACTCGTTCTTGCGCGCCGTCGACTGCATGATGGCGGTGAGGAACGACTGGGGGTTGAAGAAGCCGGACAGCCACACGGACGCCGGCAGCTGTCCCAAGGTCACACACATTACATTTCATCGCTCTGTGACGCGTGACAGAAGGAATAATGAACTGGACTCACGACAAAGTCGTTGGACCACGTGTCGAGCTCCCGCAACCGCAGCACGAGGTCGGCGAACCAGGAGGTGAGGCCTAGCATGGACGGATAGGCGCGGTGATGCCAGATGGCCGGCACTTGGTCCAGGAACAGACAGTTCTCCAGCTCCTCCATGTCGCACGTGATCGTCAGCTCGCCCTGGAGGTGGCAACATAAACAGTCCATGAAGACTCCTCCATCGCAACGACTTGGCTGTCGTGCGGCAATCGCCCACTAAATATTAACTCCACTCGATGGCAACTGACCTTGAGACCGAGATCCAGCTCCTTGAGCGACCTCTTCATCTCTCCCGTGAGGAAGTTCATGCGCTCGCACTCTTGGAACGCGACGATGACGTAGGGCGTGCGCTCCTCGACCTTGCCCATGATGTCCACCATGTTGAACTCCTCGGGCAGCCTCTCCAGGATCTCGTCGACGATCTGCTTCACCTGGGACGTTGCATTTATTTGGTGAGTTAAATTGTGCCAGATCAACTAAAGGCTTTATTGACATTTTCCGATTCTTTATTGTCCTTGCATTGTTTTGACAAACTGTATCATTATAAATTTGTTATTATAAATTCTATTATTAGGATTTATATTATAAATATATTCTCTTTTATAAATTTTTAAATTATTGTGCCGTTGACAGTTGTTCTTTTCGTTTTTTGAAAAAGATGTTCTTGGTCAAGCAGTACCTTGTCCTCCCTGGTGATGGTGGCGCCCCCAGACGCCCCGGCGTCGCGAGGCTGCATCTCGAACACGGTCCTGAAGAGGTTCTCCGCCGTCGTCGTGAGGAAGCCGATCTCGGCATTGGGATGGAGGCCGTACAAGTAGGGGCTCTCCGGCGGCATCATCTCGTCGATGTAGGTGTGGAAGCCGACGTAGTCTGTGTTGGGTGGCGCGGGAAATCCCGGAGCCAAATGCAGCTCGCCATCCACCTGACGCCAACCAAGCAATTTGTTTCCACTGCGATCTTATAAAAACACTCATATCATGTTTAAAAGTACTGATTTTCATCAATAAATAATTATTGCGATGTATTGCATTCTTTAACTCTCTAAGTAAGTATGGTCGGCGACAGGCAAAGATGAACCCGCTCTAGCATTGGCCGGCCAATACCTGGCCATGTTGAAATGGGTTCATCTTTACTGTCACCGACCGTAGAGACAATGCAATCCGTAAAATAAACGACTGTATTATTGTGTGTGATGACATAAGCGCTTAGTTTATGATTGCTGCCATGTCAACATGAAAAATTACGAATGCTATTGCACTAAGTTCGGAATTACTTCCTGCTGAAATGCATTTTAAATTGAAATCCAAAGCTGAGTTAAAGAATTTAAACTCTTTCTGAATCATTCAGAAATCCAAACCAGAATATTCTTACACTTACGATATGGAAAGGTGGAATACATTTGTCAGATGTACAAGTGTGAAAGTCCTACTGACCAGGTCTGGCTGCATGAGTTCCTCGAGGTACGAGATGCAAAGCTTCCTGTCCCAGTCGTCAGTGATGTGACCCCCGTACATGATCTCGCCGAACAAGTAGCGGAGGTCCTCCCACGGCACCTTGGAGTTCGCCTCCAGATAGTTGTACAGCACACTCACGCTGATGTTCAGATCGCCTGGAACATTCCCTGCAGTCAGTGATGTGACCCCCGTACATGATCTCGCCGAACAAGTAGCGGAGGTCCTCCCACGGCACCTTGGAGTTCGCCTCCAGATAGTTGTACAGCCCGCTCACGCTGATGTTCAGATCGCCTGGAACATTCCCTGCAGTCAGTGATGTGACCCCCGTACATGATCTCGCCGAACAAGTAGCGGAGGTCCTCCCACGGCACCTTGGAGTTCGCCTCCAGATAGTTGTACAGCCCGCTCACGCTGATGTTCAGATCGCCTGGAACATTCCCTGCAGTCAGTGATGTGACCCCCGTACATGATCTCGCCGAACAAGTAGCGGAGGTCCTCCCACGGCACCTTGGAGTTCGCCTCCAGATAGTTGTACAGCACGCTCACGCTGATGTTCAGATCGCCTGGAACATTCCCTGCAGTCAGTGATGTGACCCCCGTACATGATCTCGCCGAACAAGTAGCGGAGGTCCTCCCACGGCACCTTGGAGTTCGCCTCCAGATAGTTGTACAGCACGCTCACGCTGATGTTCAGATCGCCTGGAACATTCCCTGCAGTCAGTGATGTGACCCCCGTACATGATCTCGCCGAACAAGTAGCGGAGGTCCTCCCACGGCACCTTGGAGTTCGCCTCCAGATAGTTGTACAGCACGCTCACGCTGATGTTCAGATCGCCTGGAACATTCCCTGCAGTCAGTGATGTGACCCCCGTACATGATCTCGCCGAACAAGTAGCGGAGGTCCTCCCACGGCACCTTGGAGTTCGCCTCCAGATAGTTGTACAGCCCGCTCACGCTGATGTTCAGATCGCCTGGAACATTCCCTGCAGTAAGTGATGTGACCCCCGTACATGATCTCGCCGAACAAGTAGCGGAGGTCCTCCCACGGCACCTTGGAGTTCGCCTCCAGATAGTTGTACAGCCCGCTCACGCTGATGTTCAGATCGCCTGGAACATTCCCTGCAGTCAGTGATGTGACCCCCGTACATGATCTCGCCGAACAAGTAGCGGAGGTCCTCCCACGGCACCTTGGAGTTCGCCTCCAGATAGTTGTACAGCACGCTCACGCTGATGTTCAGATCGCCTGGAACATTCCCTGCAGTCAGTGATGTGACCCCCGTACATGATCTCGCCGAACAAGTAGCGGAGGTCCTCCCACGGCACCTTGGAGTTCGCCTCCAGATAGTTGTACAGCACGCTCACGCTGATGTTCAGATCGCCTGGAACATTCCCTGCAGTCAGTGATGTGACCCCCGTACATGATCTCGCCGAACAAGTAGCGGAGGTCCTCCCACGGCACCTTGGAGTTCGCCTCCAGATAGTTGTACAGCACGCTCACGCTGATGTTCAGATCGCCTGGAACATTCCCTGCAGTCAGTGATGTGACCCCCGTACATGATCTCGCCGAACAAGTAGCGGAGGTCCTCCCACGGCACCTTGGAGTTCGCCTCCAGATAGTTGTACAGCACACTCACGCTGATGTTCAGATCGCCTGGAACATTCCCTGCAGTCAGTGATGTGACCCCCGTACATGATCTCGCCGAACAAGTAGCGGAGGTCCTCCCACGGCACCTTGGAGTTCGCCTCCAGATAGTTGTACAGCACGCTCACTCTGATGTTCAGATCGCCTGTTCAAACGTCAATCAACTCTTCGTCATACCATAGACGTCATACTCTACATCATACTACACATCTTTTATACATATATTATGTTTTTATATTACGCTTGAATAATGAATAGTCATAAAAAGAGCGTATAACTTAAAATTTAACGATGATGTCGTATATTGCCAACGATTCCATAAGAATATATTATGAGGACGGGAATTAATTACGTCCGTCGTATATTCATAAATATAAGTAGGTAATATAAAGTACCTGAACTGAATGGAATTGAATTCTAAAACCATCTATTGTACCTATGGTATGGTATGGTAAGGAAGCACAAATCTTATCTGATAGTCTGTCTAACGTTTCCTCTTGTGATATTTTCACTAACATGTATGCGTTCACAAGTGGTCATGTTAGCAAATATTATTTTGCTCTGTAAAGAGTGTTGTATCTCACCGACGTTGAAGGGGTAGACGATGTTCCAGCCCTGCGGCCCGAACTTGCGTCTCTCAGCGACGACGGCGTGGAAGTAGCACAGCGAGAAAAGGATGGCCTTGAACTCCGCCTCCTTGCCGCACATCTCCAGCGTCTCTTGGTTGAAGTTGTCCAGCGCCTTGTGGAGGTTCGCCATCATCCCGGTAGGAGGCTCGTTAGTGATCTTAATTGACGACTCCAAGATGCCCTGGATGAGGGTAAATACAAAATGTGTTACATAATAATACATTCTAGATAATCGTAACTGGATAAAGTTATACAAAGTGAGCAATTACGCTCCCATTTTATTCAAGATTTTAATTATTTTTGAAGCAAATTTTCAAGTACTTTCTTTCAAATATTTAAAACTTTTACAATTATTGTGCATATTATATTTTAGTATTTGTATGTTCAGTGATGCAGGTAGTGTTCCTGCGGCACGTTGACCAATGCATTGACGTCTGTCTACCTGCGGAATGATGTGGGCGGCGGCTGTCTTGGCCGGCTCAGCGCTCATGAACACGCGGTAGTCGGGATGCGAGCCGTGACTGAAGTGCTCCAGCTTCTTCTCCAGACTCGGCAGCCACTTCTTCACCAGGTGGATGTTCTGGAGGACCACCCAGTGGCCCGCCTTGGCAGCCACGTCCATGGCAGTCTCGGCCACCACCTCCTGTCCCTGGCCCAGCGACACGTTGTGGAAGTTGCCGGCGTCCATCGTGAAGCCCAGCTTCCGGCCCAGAGTCTCCACGTCCTGGGAGAGACAAACACAATTTAGCTAATCCAATTGCTCACATATTTTACTTCTCAAGGCGATTCGATTACTCGCATCCTAAAAGGTTTACAAGTATGCATAGGTATACGTAGTGTGGTATGGAAATTTTCTCAATTCAAATTAATATTTAAGTCAAGGTTTAATGGACTTCTTGACATTTTATTCCTGAGCAGTGAAAATAGATAATTATATTTCATAGTTGTAATAGACTTTCATAATTCATCTGATTTATTTCCCATTTAATCTGGTAAATCCATCTTCTGCCACCAGTTGTAGTATTGCATTGTGTTGACCTTGAGCGGGTTGACGCCTGGCGAGAGGATGAAGAAGATGGGCGTCGAGATGCTGGTCTCCTCGAACGACTTGGCGAACTCCACCGTCCTGCCCTCCACGTACTTGGCGCCGAGCTTGTCCTCGATGAAGGCGGCCATCGCGTACGTCATGCGGTCTGGACGCAGCGCGCGCATCATGCAGAGACGTTGCAGCGCCGTCTTGTTCTTCCACTCCTGCGGGAACTTCTCGCGCTCGGGACAGTCGCACTCCACCAGCTTCTTCCAGCGCTTGGACGAGCTCTCGATGTCGCGGTCCAGGTTCCTGCATCAGCAACATAGAAACAATAAGAGAGTTCCTCAAATAATTTACAGCGAAATGCACATAGAACTAAATACCCTTGCTGACATTGTATGTTTACCATGCTGCTTGAGGAACTTGCTAACCTGAACTCGTCTCTGCTGGACAGACTCCTGATGCCGCCCCAGCTGGAGTTCGACAGGAAGTCGACGGGGCTGCTGACATGCGGCGTGATCGGGAACCTCAACAGGAAGTCCAACTCCGCCGGCTGAATCTCTTCGCTCATCAGCAAGATCTGTAGATGACAAACCAATATTAGCTACCTAAAAACGCTCTGTGTAACGCGTTGATAAGCGAGCCTTCCCATTTCATGCGAATTCGAAAGTTTCTGCTCACAAATCTTGGAAAGAGCCGATACGAAATGCATCAACAAAGGAGCAGTTATAAAAACCTGACATTTCTATCACAAAACCTGACAAATATATCCAAGAACGCATGAAACGACAGATGACTCTGAAAATTTACAAAAAAAACTTAAATGTTTGTCCATGGCCATGCAAAATTTGAAGTTATTATGTCAAGCGTTCAGTTTAAATTTCAAAAAAAACACAGGATCATGTTCAACAACTTATCACGAGGCCACTTGGATTACAATACCTAGATAGTATCAGCCTCATGCTCAAATTTGCGTCCGCAAGTAGATATTTGCGGATGTCAGTCCTCAACACCACAAGACCGTGAGCTAATAATCTTATGGACGGAATCCAGAAGACTCTGGGCACTTGCGTCGATAAATCTTGACATTCTTTTGAGCAAAAGTGTGTGCAAAATTGCAGGCCTATTTTTTGAACGGGCTGACAAAAGCGAACCTTGAAAATGCATGACGGCCACACCACAGCTTATCTCACTGTCTCAATTGTTTCGTTATTATCAACACGATTATATCATTTTAATTAACATTGATTTCATATTAAATAAAACACTTATAACACTTTTATTATGTTTCAAATTTATAAATAGAAAATAGAAAATAGTGGGCATCTTGGACAGTTCTTCGTTTGTTTACACCGGCCATCTTTGACATCGGCCTGGTGGATGTCAGTCCGCGGAACGAAGCTGAACATGCAGTCAGCGACCAGTCATGCAGGAGGCAGTGAAATTGGACCACCGAGCGCCAATGAGTGGATGAGACGGTCGGCATACCCGCGAACACCCGGACGAAGACGTCTTATGAAGAATTAATCATTGACGATCGGAAGATCGGATATACTACTCTTTTCGAAAACATCAGTTTTCGAGCGGCAATTTTGAAATGTGGAACGATCTTCAAAAACTGACGTTTTCCAACTTATCATATCCAATACAAATCAATATAACTTATTTTATTAAAAACAACAGTGTGTAAAATCATCCATGGTAAAATCTTGTTACCAAAGTAAGCTTACTTACTAATATTTTAATACTGTTTTTAATTTAAACACGTAGGGATTTTGGTGAAAATTCAAATTACCTAAAACACTCCAATAATCCAGTCAAATAATACAAAATGACTGTAACACCTGCTTTTCAATGCAACTTAGTAAAAACCACACTCAAAAAGTTTAAACGAAATAAAATTATTTTGAAAAGTTCAAAAAATAATTTAAAAATTCAGTAATTTCTATCATACTAAATATGCAATTAGCTAAATGTATGAGCACAAATATATTTTAAAAAGTATAATTATCTAAACAGTCATTACTTGCCTGTCTGTATTGAGCGAATTACCTCAAACGTTTTATGAACGAAGAAACTTGTCGATTTAAAATTAAATTTCGTAATCACAATTTCTATGAAACATACCAATCTGAGTTTTCTTAACCTTTGCAAGGAAAAATGCTTCACATGAAAACTCCAATAATCAATAACTACATACTCTTCTTCAAGCCAAGAAAAAAACTATATATGTATATACACCCACGCATGTAAACTAACTAAAACTAACAGTCATGTAATAATTGTTACGTTTTCTAACAATAATACGTTGATAAATATAGGCAGCTGATCGCCTCCGCGTTTCGTTTGAATTGGGCAGCACCGAGCGGCTGCAACGGACTCCTTGGATACCTACAACTCATATTATTATATGAAAATACATGTTATTTTATTATTTATTGACGGTTATTTCTCCAAAACTATACAGGTCTAAGTTAGTATCAGATGAAGGTGTGTGCCAAATTTCAGATCGATCCGATGACCGGTGCGACCTGGGTTGACGCGACAAAAAAACAAACACACACACAGAGAAAGTGCAGCAAGAGTCAAGTGGATACGCTCGCTCCGCTCGCTTAATTAACTCAAGCAATAAATAGTAACAGCACATATTCAATTTACTATTTTCTTCACCTACTTCTGAACCGCAAAGTCTTGACATGATGTCACATCTCTTGCCCTATGAAATGACGCACCTGGAACGTCATCTGCGACGAGAAGATGAGCTTGTCGCACTCGAACAGGCCCCGTGACGTGTACATGAAGACGGAGTAGGAGATGCAGTCGATGAGGTTCAGCACTCTGCCGCCCACGTCGGCCGCCGGCAGCGCCTTGTCGATGGCCTTCTGGAACACCACGCTGAATGCCTGGAACAACAGGGAGCATTCTGGAGAGAACTAGGGGATGTGGATCCAATCAAACATTGAACAAATTATAAGTTTACAGTCATTTGACAGCTTATAGACACGTTTATATGTCCAAATTAATATAGGTTTCGTTCCAAATACAATTTCATTTCAAATAAAAATTTAATTTTTTGGAGCAGGAAATTAACTACTATTTTAATGTATTTTACGAGGTAATAGAAGATGCTTTTAAAAGAAATTAATACAATTTCAACTCTCAACTGCATAATTCCAACGTATCTAAGGAATATATCTCAAAATATTCCCCATCATATAATAATATTAATATTATTAATATACCATATTTAATATTAGTATTTCCCCCACCATATTCGTCGTATGTGAAGGTGATGTACCTTGAGCGAGAACTGGTAGATGGGGTTGATGGTGTTGAGCTCGTTGAGGATGAAGTAGAGGAGCGACGCGCGCGCCGCCGCCGGCCGGTAGTGCTCTCTCGCCTGGTCGATCTTGATGGAGGTGATCTTCGCCTCCGCCACCTTCTGCTCGATCTCGGCGGCGGTGCGCTTGGTCGTCTCCAGGTTCTCGACCAGCGCCGTGTCGCCCAGGATGTTGCCCCCGGCGGAGGACAGGCGGGACAGCAGGTCGTCCTCCAGACTCTTCAGCATGATCTTGAAGTCGTTCTGCTGCTTCGTCAGCTCGGCCTGGAGGATGACAGCATTGAGGTGCAACTGTCTTCAAGAGACAACCGAGATTATTATACTACATCATGACTTTCCCGGGACCGGCCTTCATTTCTCAGGGTTCCCGTGGTTAACTTCTGTCGGAAACAAATAGGGCACGGCTGCCTCCTTCCCACCGTACATTCTTACCAATTCTCCATCACATCTTCCTCAATCACAATTATCATTCATCCATCGCCATTTGCCTAGTAGCTGAACCTACGACGTTAAACACTGCTAAAATAAAAATAGCACGTCGTGAATTTTCCTTTCGTGATTGATCGTCATTCCAATTTCAATTTTGTATTCAAAATTATCAATATTTTTCAAGAAAAAATGAATGAAGTGGAAGAAATGGCCATGACAACTAAATATTTTCTAGTCATAGGGTCCATCATTCAGCAAGGCAACCAGTTAACCCTGTGAAATGATTAAAATCACGAGGAATAGTCACCTTGAGATCCTCCAGATCCGGGCGCTCCGCCTTGACGACCTCGGCAAGGAGTTGGTCCTCCAGACCGTCGCGAGTGACAGTGAAGTTGATGAGCGTCGTCTGGGCCTGCATCTCGGGCTTGTAGTGCGGGTTGGCGAGCTTCGTGTGCAAGATCAGCCGGAACGTCGGGTTGAATTCGATCTCCTTGTCGCCCATCTTGATTGCCCTGGACAACATTTACACTCATTAGGAACATGAATAGAAAGATATAAACATTTAGAAGATTGACATTTACTTTGAAAACATCTTCGTTTACAATTCTAAATGTCTCATAATCATTCATATATTTTGTTTTAAACAATAATTACTGTTTATACTGAGGATTCGCTCAGATTCAGTTCAATTATAATCGAAAACAAAATGTCGGAAAGTTTGAAGTTGAACTTTAGAATGCTTGTATCATGAAAATTACATGAACATTTTATAAGTTTTGTTTGTTTTGTTGATTTTTTTGACCTGGAATTCATACATGATTCCGATGTCGATCACGTTTTAAAAACTCAATCGAGATTTGGATCATGATCGAGTTCGATTGAGTTGTGTTCACACATATTATTGATTGAGATTTTCGATCATGATCGACTCCTCAGTGAGAAAAGGCTACAGGACTTAGGTGTGTCTCAAACGAATCTGAATATGGTCTCGTATACAAACAACAAACATTCACGTGCCTGCCCTTGTTGATGAGATTACGCCCGATGAGCGGGTCCAGCACGGGGTCGACGTTCTCGCTGATGTTCTCCATGAGCAGAGTGAAGCCCTTGATGAGCGCCTGCTCGATGACGTCGAGATATCCCCGCTGACCGAGCCGGATCACTTGCAGGTCGGCGCCGTACTTCTGTTTGATCCACTTCACCCCTTGCAGCTGCAACCAGAAGGTTCGCTCAAGACCAAGCTAATGTGTAGCATGTTGCAATGCGCACGTCGCTGACCTGGGGGTCGATCATGAGCGGCCAGCGGTCGGAGTTGGACAAGATGGTGGCGTTCTCCGTGGACATCCGGTCGCTAGGCAACCCCTCGTTGTTCCACACGGCGATCTGCGCGTCGTCGGTCAGCAGCGACAGAGGGTCGAGGCCCTCCGTGATCGGCACTGACGTCTGAGCAATCACACAGATAGTATCAGTAACTAGACGGTGTCCCTTGAGAATCGTTCAGATAGGGTCACAAATGCGTCTATGGCAGTAAGGCATGTGTTTAAACTGTAAAGTAAGGTTCTCATGAAGGGTTTTAGTTCCGCGATTTAAATACTGGAAAAGAACGAAAAGGGCGGAATCGGAGTCGCGCGATTTTCGTTCGACAATCGCGAAAAGTTCGCACAACTTCAATAAAATGCGCGATTGTTGTGCGACTTACTTCTTCAAATAACTACAAATGACAGTGCAAAATGGTGACAGATGTCTTCAAATTGTTGTAAAATCGCAACTTGGCGCGATTTATGGACGATGTATTCTCCTACAGCGAGTGATTTGCGATTTTAACGCGATTCATGGGAACCTTACGTAACTCTACAGTGCAGTGCGTGAACTGAAGTTGAAGGGAACCTCGAGAGTGTTGAGGAACGGCAGCCACATCTTGTGGAAGAGATCCTGTCGGAACTTCTTGGTGAAGCAGCCGACGTACGAGATGAACGCCGTGACGAGCAGCACGTCGCCGGGCAGCGTGTTCCCTTGCTGCTTGAAACTGACATGACACGTGTTATGTGACGTCACGAGAGAGACAGAGAGAGGAGAGGATACTTACTCGGCCACGGACTCCGCCCAGCGCACGTTCTCCGACGCCAGCCCTCCGACCAGCCGGTTGGCGAGACGGATGGTGGCGTTGGTGGCGTCGGCTTCCTCCTGGCAGCGCTGCTTCTCCGCCGTCGCCTGGTCGAAGTCCGCAGTTAACTTGGCCAGCATCTCCTCCAGAGCCTGGACAATATCATCAGAGGCTTCAAACACAATTACTCGTAGGTATGAAGCATGACGCTAAATCAATATTTCGTAATATCATCCAAGAGAGAGAGAGTTTCAAATGGCAGTGCTGAAGTTTGAAAATAAGCATATCGTTTCTCTTTATATTTAATATTTTGAGAATCAAAATATTTTATAATCATCCATTTCTTGTGCGTGTAAAGAAGTGAAAAAAAGAAAAGATCGTTTCATCGATATTACTATATCATTATTTTGCCAAGTAGTAATACATGGTCTCTCCGTGTGGGCGACTGACGCCTAACTCACCGCCACTTTCCTCTTGATGACGCCGAGCTTCTCCTGCGCAGCCGCGAGCTCTGCGTTGGCCTGCGCCAGAGCCTTCCTCTTAGGCTCGACGTCGCAGAAGACCTCGTAGAAGCGGATGATGTTGATGACCCACGCGCACAGACCGGCGGCGGCGCCAGACTTGCTGCGGATGAACTCGGGCTCGAACTCAGGGTCCTTCAGGTACGGCTGGATGGCCTTGATGATGTCGGGGTGGATGTTCTCTTTGTCGTAGTTGATGAGGGCGTCGAGGAACCAGTCCACTTTAGCCATCACGATCTGGAGAATGGAGAGCAGTACAGTTTGACGCCATCTTCACTGAACGTCGTCACGCCAATGACGCCGTCATTAAAATTTTACTCTATTAATATATTTTAATGTAACATTTACGCAATAGAGATTAATAAGATAATTATTTAGAAAAATCCCACTTCTTCCACCAAATGTAATTTTACCTTTTTATATTTTTATATCTGTGTATTTTTTGTACTTACTCGCAATAGAAACCTTTAAAATGAAGCTGTTAATAGATCTCTAACGACATCACCAGCTCCTAACCCACCTTGGCCGCCTTCCAGCTGCGATCCTTGGGTATCTTCCCGCCCGGCGCCAGCAAGACCATCACCGCTGCCGTCACGTTGGTAACAGCGCCAGGAGGCGAGCCGAAAGACTTGAGCTCCGTGAGGTTAGACTGGAAGCAAGAGGTCGGTCAGTCAGTGTGACTGCTAGTGGTCGGGTCTACAGTGACGCACTCACCTTGTTGAGCGTGTTGAGCGCCTCCTGAGCGGCCAGCAGAGCGGGCTCGGCCTTGCACAGATCCTCCTCGCAATCCCGCTGCTTCTTGCTCACTTCCTCAGCGATGATCCCGACCTTCATCTCCTCTTCGTCAGCTGAAACATTCGGCTCGTTCCAAGTCTGGTCTCACAGATTTAGTGGCGCATGAGAGTTCAAACTTACACACGTACTTGTACAGACAACGCATTAAGTCGTGATAATTCTTCACCCTTACAGAATATCATGATACCACCACTCGTACAGCGAAGCTCGATAAGTTGCCTACAGCAACCCATAGTTATTTTATCAACAGACGGATGACTTGAAAAACTGGTTTTTGTCTGTCAACAACTCCACCACACTAATATCTACTCGATGCGATGCAATAACAAAAATATCAATACTGTTATTTCCTATGTGATTTCCCAAACTACTTAATTTTTCTGTAATCTGAGTAGACCGTCATTAAACAAATGCTAATTCGACAATTCAAGTATAAAGATTTTCGTTTATTCGACAGATCTCAGGATTTTGATATCAATCGTTAGGAAGATTAGCGTATTTTTAAAATGCTTTTTCTTATAGATTTTTTAGAGGAATAAGAAGAGAAGAAGAGAGTGTTTTAGAGTTGATGAGATCATACTATGATGCGTTTAACATCTGGAGCCCAAGTCTTGAAAAAAGCGTTTTGAAACCGTCTGGCGTTTTCATTGATCAAAACGTAAAAAAGTTGACGACTATACCTTAGCTTTCAACTTTTTTATGTTTTGATCAATGAAAACGCCAGACGGTTTCAAAACGCTTTTTTCAAGACTTGGGCTCCAGAACGACACAGCGATAAAAATAATAGTGATGAAACCTGTTTAACCAGGGGTTACACAGTTGTAGTTTTATTTGAAGAATTACCAAAAAATTCAGTTTTAGCAATAAAATCTTAATTTCCCTTCCCTATAACAAAATTAATATGAATTCACGTATTTGCTGGTTCGAAGTGAATAAAAAGTGTTATTCTATTTGTGCACCAACTTAAAAAGTAACAGCTATTAGGTAATATTATACAATCAGTTCGATATTATATTGATATGTATCTAATTTTACATAAATTTTTATGTATAATATTTATGTTTTATGTTTAAATTATTTTATTTTTCATAATGCAATTTTTGTGGAGTCTCAGTTACTTTCCGCTTTTTACAAATGAATGTATCCAAGGTTTGATGGTTATAGGAGCTGTTTAAGTGTTTACAATAACAATCAAATATTTTCTGATCAATGATTCACATACTGATTGATATTATAGATCAAATTATGTTGTCAGCCTTGACACCAGGTTTCATTTAATTAACCGATTTATTTTATTGGGAAGATTTATTAAATACAAATTACATTCAAATCGACGATCTTAACTTCATTTTAATATATATGAATTTTTAGATAAAATAATTAAAAATAATGATTACATAATTTTTGTGTATTAAAATTAAATAGTTTAAATACTCCAAAATGTATTATAACAATCTTGATATTATCAATACCAATGAAATCCTAATGCACCAACCAACTATATTTGTTTTAACTGAAAGTAAATTATTAGTTCCGATAAAAGAAATGTGGTTGTTGTTAAGTTATGTTTGTTCGATCGACATAACATTGACTTCCTTATCTGTGTGATCTATCTGGGCCTGAGGAACACAACCCAGTAATTCAGTCATCCCTCTGTTGACAAATAACTATGGGGTTTGCTGTAGGCAACTTATCGAGCTTCGCTGTATGAGTGGTGGTATCATGATATTCTGTAAGGGTGAAGAATTATCACGACTTAATGCGTTGTCTGTACACAAAGGAAATGCTATATCATGATTATCATACGTTTACAGGCGTCATATTGATTTTAAATTAATACTGGTTGGTACGTCAAAAAATAACTGTTATCCATGTACTGAGAGAGATGTTAACAAGTGTAATGCTCTCAGGTTCACGATGTAATGCTGTGTTTTACCGAACGACTTCTCCGTGGACACCTTCTCCGTCTGAGAGAGGTGTTAACAAGTGTAATGCTCTCAGGTTCACGATGTAATGCTGTGTTTTACCGAACGACTTCTCCGTGGACACCTTCTCCGTCTGAGAGAGATGCTAACAAGTGTAACGCTCTCAGGTTCACGATGTAATGCTGTGTTTTACCGAACGACTTCTCCGTGGACACCTTCTCCGTCTGAGAGAGGTGTTAACAAGTGTAATGCTCTCAGGTTCACGATGTAAAGCTGTGTTTTACCGAACGACTTCTCCGTGGACACCTTCTCCGTCTGAGAGAGATGCTAACAAGTGTAACGCTCTCAGGTTCACGATGTAATGCTGTGTTTTACCGAACGACTTCTCCGTGGACACCTTCTCCGTCTCGATGCCGACGATCTCGATGAGCGTGTCCGCAGCCTCGTTCTTCTGCTGCAACTCGATCTCCTGGATCGCCAGCTTCGCCTTCAGATCGTCCACCTGAGGAGAAGGAATTACTCGTGATTCGGGTCAATAGTCAGACGAGTTCTGACGAGATGTGAGATGATGAGACAAATGTCAGATCATCCACGTTCTTATATAACCTGAATCAGTTCTTGAAATCTCAACACAAGAGATTTCATGAAATAGTTTCCAATTTAATCTTTTACATCTGCAATAGATGTACGAGTTTTATGGAAGACAAGACACCTTTATAGTTTTTATTTTGCATTAACTTGACTTTTATGATTAGACTTAAAAACTCTTATTAGAATCGATCATGATCAATTTATTTCATCGAATTATGGGCCGAATTTTAAAAATAAAATAACGATTTCAATAAAAATAAAAATACGATTTTAATAAATTTTCTCTTGGGAATTATTTTGTGAAGTCAAACATATGAAAATCTGACGAAGCTAATTTCTGAATACATTTGGATTATTCTATACTTTGGCCTCACGTTGCGGACAATTTTGTTTCAATATTTTTTTAAATACCTTGGAAGTAGTTTAGGTATGAACTAGTTTATATATATATAGATATATATATCTAGTTTATATATAGTTTAGGTATTTAGGTATGAAGGTTCTTAATTTTTGTTGGTCCACCTGTCTGATGATTACGAGATTTGACTATTGAAATCGTAATATCGTATGGGAGACTTCTTGGCAGGTTTCGTGTGACATGACATCTCACCTGGTCCGCCGTGGATCTGAGCTTGGCGAGTCCGTTCTCCAGACGCTCCACCTTGCCCGTCAGCTCCGTGCTCTTCTGTCTCAGCAGCTTGGAGTAGAGGCTGATCTGCTCGAGGAACGACTTGGGCGTCGTGTAGTTGTAGCGGCGCTCGTTCTGCAGATACACGCGTGACATCGCGTTCACGGACGTGTGCACGTAGGCCATGAAGCGTGCCACGCTCTCGCGGTACAGACCCTGTGCAGACATACATGTCTAGACGAACTGCATCATATACACGCGCGACATCGAGGGCGATATGAAGCACTTTTAAGCAAAAATTCATCATCAGTATGGATAATAGTGGATGTTTGGAAAGCGAAAGTCACCTACTATTTGTATTGAAACAAGCTTCAGGAAAGCTCTAATTATCTCGGTGCAACCTTCATACTAGTGAAGACTTGGTTCAGTTCTGAAGCTCACCGGCAGCACGTCAAGTTCCTCCAGGAAGCGCATGGAGACCGACATGAGCGCCTCCTGCGGCCACTCGTGGAACCAGTTGACTGCCGTGCTGTTGATGATGGCGGGGAACTTGCGCGAGCGCACGCGCAGTGTTGAGCCGACTGGCGAGAAACACAGCACGACCTTGAGCTGGCGGCGCACGCGGTCGATGAAGAACTTCCAGCAGTTCTCGCGCGTGTCCAGCTGGCCAGAGCTCTTCACCTAGATGACATTACTCATGAGGATTGCGTCACATCTGCCTTGTGGCCTACGTGACTACACCGACCATCTCGATGACACATTACCTCGTTCCTGACGCCCCCGATGATGTTCTCGACCTCGTCGTCAGGGAACAAGTCCGGCACCTCGCCCGACGCCAGCATATCGTTGATGAGGACGAGGAACTGCTCGTTGGGGACCTGCGCGTCGGTCATCAGGAACATGATGCCGACGTTCTTAAGCCCCGCCTTCAAGTACAGTCCACTCAGCTCGCTCTGCAACACGAGTGGGTCCACAAGAAACTGGAGTTATGGCCAGTAGAGTGATGCAAAAAATTTTACTCAAGTTTTAGTAATATTTCTCATTTAGATTCATGTTCTATGTCGAATGAGCTATGACAATATTCAGAAATGTACATGAAATGGTGTAAGTACCTTGAGGTCTGAAACTCCATAGCCCTTTTTCAACTGAATTTGTGAGACTTCCAAACTTGCTATGAAAGCAGCCAATCGAGACAGAGATTGCTTCCCGGAGCCACCGACACCGACCAATAGCGCGCTTCCTCGAGGAGACTCCAGAATCCGGTTTATTCTGTGCAAATTAGATCCAGGTTCAAGATGTATGTACCTAACACAGAGTCATGATATGTAAATGCTCGCGTGTGTATTTACCGACAGACATGTGTCATGGCGTCCTCGAACAGCACCAGGTTCATGGCGGCCACGAGGTCGTTGTAACTGACCAGAGCGTCGGTCAGCAGAGTGTTGAGCGTCTTCCAGCAGGACACTGGCATGTACTTGGGCTCGCCGATGCCCTGGGCGAAGTGGCAGTAGATGATCGGCCGCTCCATCACAATGGACTCGTCCATTTCCTGGGAAACACGCGCCGTATTCAACTTGGTTCATTTGGCAATTACATAGGACATCGAAATGCATTGAAGTCAAAGATTACGTTTTTCCCACAATAGGAAACCTACATCTGTTGCCTACACCGCTAGTATTATTTCTACACATTTTCTCACTTCTCTATCAATATTAATTTTGTACTAAAAATCTAAGAATCTTTTCAATAGTACCTATACAGATGGATGTATATTGGACGAGTATATTATTTGAGTCGATTTCTGATGACATAGAATGCAACAATGCTTCTACCTCGAAGTTCTTCTTGACGAGGTCGGTCTGGATCTTGATGAAAGTCTCGATGTCCTTGTCGTCAGTGAGTTTGTCCCCGTAGACGCGCTCCGTCTCGTGCATCCAGAGCCGCACCAAGTCCGTGGGCTGCGTCAGACAGTCTGCGCCGCTGAACAACAGCCCCTGCAAGGACAGACGCGTCGACGACTTCGTTCAGCAGGCAAGACTACATTTTCACATCAAAATATTGGGCGTATGAGAATGGTGTGTATATATTGCGTATATTGTGTGTATGAGAATACTGTTACGTTGCATTTATTAAATAAATAAATTTATTTATTTAACAGTATTCTCATATATTACAAATGGTAATATAATAATTACAAATGGTGGCAGATGTAGGATTATTATTTTTAATAATCCTACATCTGCCACCATTTGTAATATTTACGAATTTCTAAAATGTCTAAAATAAAGCCATATTGATCCTTAAAATTTAAAATATGTATATGAATATGATTGGGTTGAATTCAAGCTGTCGACACTTCACATATTTTGTCCCACTACATTTTCAACAGGTATACAAGGCACAGATTTCCCCAACAACTTTTCAATAATCGTAACTCCTGGCTAAATCTCACTTCTGATCAGATCAAGAACCGCGCGTTACGTCACGACGAGTACCTGGAACACGTTGGAGAGGTCTCTGAGGTTGAAGATGTAGTGCGATTTGACCGCAGTCGGGAGGAACACTTGCGCCGCCTTGTGGTGCAGAGCCAGCGACGCCGACACGATGCTGCCCGACAGCCGCGAGATGGCGTGCGCGAAGCGGTGCTCGGGATTGGTCAAGTGTTGGTACAAGATGGAGTGGTAGATCGTCGTCAGAGCTTCTGAGCCAGGGAAGCTGCAGACAGAACAACACAGGAATACATTAAGTGTGCTCCTTCTTCTGTCGTGGAGAAATTGTCGATCTCCGAGGTATCTGGCCAAGCCGTATTCGACTCATGTCACTGCTTGAAAACTGTAAATCAGATACTCATACTTGGGCGACAAGTAGTTCTATGTACAGAGGTATTATTGAAACTATTACATAAAATCACTGGAAGAAGTGGACTGCGAAAAAGATTTGAAAATGATATGAATGTGTACGTGAGTACGTGAACTTTTTCCAAAACATGCAACCTACTAGGAAAACGCTCAGTGTAACGCGTTGATGAGCGAGCACGGGTACGTGCAAATTCTTCAACAGGAATTCCGTACCAAACGCACAGAAAAAATTGTCCAGATCCGTTACTTCGT
This sequence comes from Leuctra nigra, assembly GCA_934045905.1. Lineage (NCBI taxonomy): Eukaryota > Metazoa > Arthropoda > Insecta > Plecoptera > Leuctridae > Leuctra > Leuctra nigra. Next base: position 17,295,563 of record OW203761.1, read on the forward strand.
TTAAAATGTAACGCAAAATACATAGATAGACAGATAAAAAAAACACAAAAAAACGACAAAACAGAGATTAGAGCCAAAAGCTTTAGTGGAGTCGCTCGCTCGCTTGATTAATTCGTAACCCCTAAGACAAGTCAAGTTACAATAACATAAATTGTATTTTCCATATAATAAAAATTGTGAGAGCCAAAACAGCCTTTATTTGTAGCCATTTTGGTTGCTCGTTGTTGTAACGATGTCCAAATTTGTTTGTAAGATTGCCGCGTGAATGAGTAGTTCTGGGGGTGGTCGCTTGTGGCGCCACTCCACTGGATGTACTACGAGGGTGGCTTACGTGACCTCGGCAAACCGAGGCTAGCTCGGTAAGAGAGGCGATGTAATTGCCATGCTGTCGCTGTCGTCCTTGCCGGTAAGATCTCTAACGTTGTAATTCTTCTTTCTCTGGAGAGATTCACTCTCAACGAATTCGGGGTTGAACTTTTGTTCCTCCGTGTTCACTATCGTTTAATTTGGGATGCAATTATTACGTCCCGGTTGCATAGGTTGTGGGTCATTTCCCAGGCTATGTAACGGCAGTTATTATAATTGTCAGAGTTCATTTGTGAGAATCGTGTTTTAGTTCATGAAACGGGTCATTCCCAGTGATAAAGCATAAGGAGCAAGTTTTAGCCTACCATTTGATGACCTTGCGCCACGTCCACGTTAGCCGTTTTTGAGCTTTGGCAAGATTAGAGTGTAGCAATGTTTGCCCAAAGCTAAATATTTCAGGTTGAGGCAGGTCAGGTCGACCACGAGGCAGTTGACCTCGGTGACTTGTAGCGCTGCTTGTAGCCACCATTTTTGGTAAAAGTTTAGAAATTGTATTTAAAGAAGAGAGTAAGATAATGTAACTTAAATTCTACACTAATGTAGTAGTTTCTAAGTAAAAAATATCCCGTCTTAAGTTTCAATTTACTATCATCTTCATAGCTATGTTATTTATATGCGAATGTGACCACAGTACTTGGAGAGACAGATGAAAGAATCTGCAATGCTTTTCTGTGATAACAATCAATTCTATTTAGTAATAAATGCCGGTATGATGTAGGTTTATATGAATTGGTTATGTGATTTGAGAAGCTAGGTTCCTGTCCCTTCAAGAGTCAAGGTCATCATTGTTTATAGGAATGATATTCATTGCCATTTATAGATTAGTTCAGTAGTCATTCACCTTTGCGAGCTATAGCTATTTATTTACTGAGCAAAGATGTGGCGCCGTATAACAGTTCACTTGGGCTGTACTCTGTATGTTGTTGCTGGAATTAAACGAAACTACGACCTTCGTTGCTCGAGGAGCCAGCCGGAGCCTCGGCCACGCTGGGCCGGGTATTTGTCGGGGTCAGCTGGCGGTGGCCCAGACGGACCGCGCGACATTGTAGTTCGTGATTCGTGGGTCAGTCAAATTGAATTGAAGCTGTTATGTCTAGATCTGAGCTCCAGAACATCCCACCTGCAACGGATCAACTCTTCAAGACATGGCTGTAGAACGACAAGGTAAGAATCACTTTGAACAGCGAGCAAAATGAACACATAATATTAATATGAAGAAGAGGCATTTTGCAACTGGGTTTACCACACGATATGAAGCAAAGTTTATCATTTGTCAGGTTATTCCATTAAAAAATACATTTATATTGCTCCAGTACCAGCAACTCCCCGTTAATTTCCTCGCTCAACTGCTAATCTTTTCTTCAATAATCTTGCTGACCTAAGGGCCGGTATAACCAAAGTTAATCTGAGCCGGATTAACTAAATATTGGACTAAATTGGCGGCACAGCCAATCAGATACCTCAAAATGAGTGAAACAATTGAATTTAATCCAAAAGTTAGTTAATACAGCACAATTTAACTTTGGTTATTCCGGGCCTAACCACATCTCTTTTATTCCCCAAACTCGCCTTCTCGTAGTTTCTTACTTCTTAAGTTATTATATTCCTTAATAATTATAGAATTGAAATTATCATTATTAGCATGATGTAATAAATATCAATACTATTGTAATATGGTGTAGTGGATCAGAGCCCTTTATAGGTGATTGTGGATCCGGTGCGGTTCTTGCTCTGGTTGATGTTGCTTGTGTTGGCCCTGAAAGGGCCGTTGGCAGCGACGTTTCGAGGAGCTTGCTGTCCTCATCCTCAGGCAGGGGCCAACACCAGCAACATCAACCAGAGCAAGAATCGCACCGGATCCACAATTATACTATTGTAATTGGTCCATCACAAAATAAGCCACTGGTCTCTGTTACTGTTTACTCTTTATCATCAGTACAAACAATCAGTAGGAACCAACATATTTTGAAATCTTGTCAGTAACCAAAATGAAATTATTTTCTTCCTCTGATCCCTCAATTTGTTATTCAGCGCACTTATCTTCTTGCATTGTTCCAGGACGGTGTCTGAGAGCCTTCCTTCTCGCTATCTTCCTCGCCACAGCGGTGAGCCAAGAAGCATCTCCGCCGTTCTGTTCAAGAATCTTCCAGAGCTCCATGTACTGCTTCAACATCGTAGACTTCAACTTCGTCCGCCAACATCTTCCTGCCGACAACTCCAACTTCACCACATTCTTTCTCCAAGACAGCGCCGATCTTGTTCTCACGGCAGAAGACTTCAAACATCCGGCTTTCAAGGAGCTGACTGGGTTAAGTTGCGAGGAATGCAATCTGGCCAATATTAATTCAGGACTTTTTGCTGGATTAACAACATTAACTTCGGTTTATTTAAATTTGGGTAGCATTCATGAACTAAAATCTGGCACATTTGGAGATTTTGGAGGAGTTACTGATTTTACTTTGGCCGGAAATCACATTGAAAAAATAGCACCCGATATTTTTAAGAATATGACAAATGTTCAGATATTAGATCTTGAAGACAACGAGATAACTTCTATTCCTGATAATCTGTTTGTTGGACTTCGCGAACTGTTTTACTTGGGTTTGTCAGACAACAAGCTAACAAGTTTAAACAATGAAACATTCAATGGTTTAGCCATAGTCGGAATCTTAAATTTAGCAAACAATTTCTTATCAAGTATATCACCAGATGCCTTCAGCGCATTGTCGGAATTGTATCGAGTTGATCTTGGTAATAACAAACTGCATCATCTAGCGCCAGAAGTCTTTGAGCACAACCATCAGATGAGCTATTTGGATCTCTCCGGAAACGATTTGCACAATTTAGAAAACTTCCCGTTGCACATTCCGTCTCTCGCGGTGTTGGAATTGGGACTCTGTAAAATTCACTTAATCCCTGCTAATTATTTTGAAAACTTAAACGGCTTGATACAAATTAACCTCAACAACAATTCTCTTTCTCACCTGGAACCAGGAATATTCAAAAACATGCCAAAGCTTTTCAACATTTACATAGATTATAATAACTTCACTTCGATCAATGTTGAGACATTTAGCGGATTGGTGGAACTATCCGGGGGTACTTTTTTGACAAGCAACCCTTGGGATTGCTACACCACCGAAATGCGAGCCGTGAAGGAATATTGTCTTGCAAACGAAATGGATTTCGAGGAGGTTTTTGAATGTAATAAGGTTCCACACTAATATAACAGTTTCCACTGAACATTTCTACATGCTAAATTGAAGGGACTGATTTCAACTCAAAAGAAGCAGTTTTACGCTCTTTCGATAACTCCCATTTCCCCACAATCTTTCTCTGAGTCGGAAGGAAATCCGAACTCTCAATGTTTGAATGTATTTGCTCTCTTTTTGAACGAACATGTCCAACTAAATTTTATACGGATTGCTCCGCTTTGGGCGATTCTCCTTTACATCAAAATTATTGAGCGAGCGAAGCGAGCGTCTCCTTTTGGCTCTTTTGGCACGTAGCCGATACACAGGTCGCACCGTTTCACCGATCGATCTGAAATTTTGCACACATGTAAAACCAACCTTCTCTGTTTGCAGACCCTAATTTTTTTGAAATCCATTTATTGGTTGAAATTTAAATAAACATCTCCTGATAGGCTGAAAAATGAAAATGGACTTCGACAAATGTGATCGACCTTATATTTTGCATGGTCATTAGGACCAACATTGTCTCTTATTTTACAAATTTTCAGCCAAATCCTCTCATTGGTTAAAATTTAAAAAAATATTTCATGTGCTTTTTGAAATTTAATCCAGAACCGTTTGACCGATCAACTTAAAATTTTGTATGGTCATCGGGTCCAACATTATCTGTATTTTTGATAATTTTCAGACTAAACTGTGTTTACATCCAAAAGTTATCGACAGTTTACGGATATTTTGCGTGTTGGCTATCATATTTCTCGAATTTCATATTTCACGGAATCTTCGAATCTTCACTTCAAGAGAGCAGAAACTTTCAAACGTATTATGAAACTGATATGACCGTTTAACATTTTTTTGAACGATATCCTGTGATTTTTGGAAATTAACAAGGAATCGTTCAATCGTAAAGGTTCAATCGATCAACTTAAAACTTTGCGTGGTTATTGGGACCAATATTTTAGGAATCGTTGGAGATTTTCATACAAGTCTGTGACGAAATTCTAGAATTATTGGCTTTTAAGGACATTTTCGATAAACATAATTTCGGTTCGAGGTGTTGCGCGTATCCGTGCTCGCTCATCAACCCGTTACTCAGAGCGTTTTCCTAGTTGTAATTAAATTGAAGTTAATTTGTAATTAGCAATTACTTGGTGCAAAGGTTAATTACATTTTGACGAAATGCTTACAGAAATATTAACATTTGGAATCTGACATAAAAAGTAATTTCATAAGTTACGATTTCATCTGGAATCGAACCTAGGGCACCGACAGGAAAACATGCACTAGCTTGGCCGCTGTCGACATAGCTAACCAGCTGACTGTTGGTTCCAGAGTTCAATCTATTGTAGGTAGGAAATGATAACGCTTTTAATATAAGTAAACAACATTATTTGTAATATTATTTCAAGAATTGCTATTTTGAAGACTTTGAATTTTAGCTTTCTTTCAAGTGGATCGAATTCGCGGAAATTATAACGCTCTCTTTGGTATTTGGATTGAGAATACTAACGAGCGATCCTAAAAGGACCGACTAGTTTCGCACCATCAGAAGAGTGAAATATTTATAAAATTATCTAAACAAAACTTTATTTTTACCATTTAAAATGGACCTAGTACATTATCCTTTTAACATAGCGCTTTTAAATTAGCGTGTATATACTTTGAACTTTATCTGTTATTCTAGCAAATTAATAACAAAGGAATTTAAATGTTTTGAAAAGTTGTTCACTCGGGAATATGAGTATAATACCCTACATTGTAGATAGACAACGCAGGGTTATGGTTTACGTACTCCATTAATATCCCTTCATGAGTTATATTTGTGATTTTAAATAACAATAAAATTGTGGTAGAGAACTAAGATTATGATTATCGTATTGTTAATGTTTCTTCCATCCGCTTCTTCTTTCTTTCCCACCAGCTTCTCCATTTCTTTCCAACACCTCTTCTCTTATTCCTTATTCCACATCCAAGTCTATCCACTTTCTCCAACGAGTACTCGGCCGTTTTAAAAAATTGAGAGAGAAAAATTGTTTCATAAGTGGGTGTAGCTATGATGGGATGTTCACATGATCAGTCTGATTGTATATTAGTAGCACTTTTTCATGTTTGCTCCGTGCCTTGTTAATTAGGCGCCGGTTATTCAACAAAACCGCGCAAAACTATGAAAATTCCGATATGATTGGAGACCAAACCCATGAACCAATTGATCTCAAATTTGAATCATGATTAGATAAATAACAAACTTAAATTTCATACGCCACCCATTGAGACAAGAACATATACAATTTTTCACCAAAAATCAACTAATTATTACTAATTAACAAAAGCAAAAAATAAAAATGTACCAAGTTATTACCCTAAGTTTGTATTTTATATTACGAAAACGCTCGGTGTAACGCGTTGATGAGCGAGCACGTACGTTCAAATTCTCCAACAGGAAATGCGTACACAACTCGCATAAAACTTATACATCCATATTGAATTGAAATATGAGCCACTCAATCAACATAAAAGTATGCTTTTCATCGAAACTTAAAAATAGCAGTCTTGCAAATTGCCCCTTTGTATACAAATATCTGTAATGATTTTTATTTTTTTTTAAATCACAGCATACTTTATTATATATAAAGCACCTTTCCAAACATTTTATGGAGTAGGATAATTGCTACACAATTGCTAAACAATAATATAATTATAAACAAATAATATACATAAACAAATAAACAAATAAACAAATAATTGCTAAACAATTGCTAATTGTTAAAAAAATCTAATTAATGCTAGAAAGAATTAATAGAAATGGACAATTCTCAATTTAGACCGCCAAAGGAGCTCGACCATACTGGAAACTTGTCTGAAAACTGGAAACGATGGATCCAGCGCTTTCGGATATATTTGATTGCCACAGGGGGCGATGTGCTTACATCTGGTAAAGTACAAGTATCAAGACTGTTATGTTTAATCGGAGATGAGGCGTTAGAAGTGTTCAACACCTTCATCTTCGAGAATGAAAAAAAAAATATTTAGCAACTGTAATGGGAAGTCCATCTTGGTGTTTTATTCTCAAAAATATTAGGGTCTCTAAACAGAAAAGGTTGTATCTACCTACATGTGTGCAAAATGTCAACTCGATCGAAGAAAAACTGTGATTTTGTATAGCCTCAGGTAGCAGAAAAAACACACAAAAAACAGAGGTCCATGCTAAAAGAAGGCACTCACTTCGCTCACTCAATAATTTTACATTGATGAGAGTACTTCAGTTTTCTGCCTACTAACTTTACATACAATACAACTCGTTTGTACAGTATATTTAGAAATATCTTGGGCATAATCTTATTGAACAATCAAGATATTGTTCTTCCAGGTAGAAATTCAATTGTAGACACAAAATGTTGTGAAATGTAGAAAATACGTTCCATTCTTGTCGTCGTCACAACAACAAGTCTTCTGCACCAAAACATCCAAAAACAATGACGTCTACTAACACCATCACCCACAACAACACAATCATACAAATACTTCGGCAGCGCAAACTCTCGGAACTCTTGAGAAAACTGGAAGAGCTGAAAGCCGAGCTGAACGACCAGACGGAGGCGTTGGGTCAAGAGAAGGAAGCTGTGATGAACAACAGGCGATATTACACCAACGTCAATCACATACTAGGAGACCTCACGAGACAACATCCTCCAGGCAATGTCCCGAAGTGTCAGTCAAACCCGAGCTCGTCGCCTTCCCTCGACGACTTCGAGAAGCTCGACGCCTTGGACCGCAAGTGCGACGCCGAGATCCGACGCTTCCGACGCACTCTGGCGCCTCTCAGCAGGATGCTCGCCGACTGGGAAGTGAAGCAGACGCGACACCACGGGGTGGGGAGGTCGTCGTTGTCACAGTCGCTGGCGAGTGAAATGGAGGTCGTCAACAACGTCACCTCGTTGTGGCGACAGAGTGTGGACCCATTCGTACAGTCGTCGCCCACTTGCAGTACTGACTCTCTCATATCCTTCTAAATTACCGCTTAACATTTCCGAAATGTTCAATCCTAATACCAAAATAAACCGAGTGATATAACAAATACAGTCTCAAGAGTCTTTCGTTTATTTTAAATCACGTTAATTAAGCTGAGTAGAAACCCCGGGGATATTCGTCCGGCTAGACGGACGAATAGACACTCCGGAGTAGAAAAGCATCCACCGTCATAATATTCTGCAAATTATTTATAAGAATAGATTTGAAAACAATCAGACCATCGTGGTTCATCGATGGAGCTCTTTTACATTGCGTCTTATACGATGCCCTTGGATCTATCCTATGTCTGTAATGGTGGCCTATTTCAAGCATACGTTGAACGGGAACTACATGAGATCCTGTCTTTGTAACATGATTACCTGACGGAGAAGACGCAGAAGTGCCTCTGCAGCCTCGGGTTGATCGTGAAGCTGCCTGCCGTGGGGTTCATGCAGGCGATGTACTGACACTTGTGGATCTCCTTGAGTGTCAGCTTCGTGCGGTCGTACCAGTGGCTGTAGTCCAGATGTTGTCGGATCATCGTGTGCGGCTGCACGGTTCCGTACGAGTCCACCTGCCCGACACAATCTCTGTGACACATGTCTCTTCGTTTATGTGTAGCTAAGCATGACTTTATTCAACCTTATTTATCTAACTGATGAAGTATGAAAATCATGGCTAGTTAGATAGGAGTTACACACCTCTGGCATGTTGAGGTCGTCAATGAAGTAAATCAGCGTCTTGTTTCCGGGAGGGCCGTAGTTCCGTCCCGCTTTCTTCTCGAGAGGCTTCTCGAGTATCTTCTGCAGCATCTCTGTGAAATATAACTACTAGTTACTTCCTGCTGTCAAGAGAGAGATGTGGCATCATCGCCTTGCTCTCACCTGAGGTCGTGTAGAAGTTGAAGGGCACGTTGGCGACTGCGTAGTTGTCCGACAGGCTGGACAACTTGTCGCTGACCAACACAGTCTTGCCAACCCCGGCGTTGCCGACCAGCATGACGGGGTGTCGCTGCGCCATCAACAGGTCCAAGAAGAAGCGGACTCGGATGGACTCCGACGTGTACACGAGGGCGGCCTGACGGGGAAACCAGTTTCAAATCTTACTCACATGTGGAAAAAAGGGATTGGTTTCTGCCCGCATTTACTAACTTGCAAACCGCGGTTAGAAGCAGGTTGTCGCAACTTTCATTGCAAAAGCAGGCAAAAGTCGATCACATGCAACTGTTTGTTTTGATTGTTCTTGGTCTTCATGTTGAGCATAAAATCAATCTCATTTACGCTTACTCACTATTGGTCAGAATCAGATGTCGTCACGTGGTACCTCAAAAATGTGCAAAACGTCAGGATAGAGAAATATCTCTTGACCAAACCGAGAGGTGAACCATGTTGCAATGGTTTGTACGGTTTGTAACCGAGGGGAATATTGGCATTACCCTATCGTAACTCTGAAGCGATGAGACGCACCTGGAGTGGGAGGTCCGGGTCCAGCAGGAACCGCGGCAAAGTCTCCGTCCACGGCAGGAACTGTTTGGTCTCGGTGTCGACGTAGTAGTCGAACACAGTGCCTTGCGCCGGGAACTTGACCGTCTTGAACTCGTTGACCCACCACTTGGTGAACTCCACGCGGTGGTCGACGGCCTGCGCACGAACACGATGTAGTCACGTGTCACGCATGTCACGCGCGTCACGTGGTGACAGACACTCACCTGGTCCTGGAACATGGCGGCGCCGAACGCCCACACCGACGCGAACACGAAGTAGATGTCGTACCAGTCCTTGGGGCAGTCTGAAACAGACAGATAGTTATTCTGAGGAAAATGTATTTATTTCTGGCATGACGCTGCCAGACAACGGACGTTGGAGACTTTATGGTGAATTAAAGTTGTTCCATTTATACTAACTAGTGTTCTAATCGTGGTCACAAATATGTTTACTTCATGCAGTAAATGTATTTCTTAGTATCGCAATTGTTTATTGTGATGACTTGATTTATTGTAATGAATCACGATACAATGAAATACATTCACTTCTTGAAATACTCGTTGCCAACTGCAAAAGCTAAAAAAGCTAATACAAAACAAAATGTGTACTTCTTTAGTAACTGATACAACAACTCAAATATTTAATTGAACTGAATTTATAACATGAAAACGCTGGGTTTACGTCAATCAAGAATTACTTAATTTTGGCTCCTTCGGATCTATTTCCACTCATTGTACTCCATAATACGAGTAGACTACATCCATGAAAAAAGCACTGAAGTCCTTCTTGTTGAAAGTAATGAATGAAATGTCTCACCTGGCGGAGTGTTGACCGGAGTGAGCAGACAGTGCAGCAGATGACAGAGCATCTGCACATGCGCGATCTCCGGGATCGGCGTGATCTTCTTGAACCTCGTCCTGAGCGTCTCCAGACACGCGGGGATGTACTTGTCGAACAGGATCACGAGGTTCGCCTTCTCCGACGACACCTCTCTCGTCTCGATCCAGCTGGTTACATAGCTGAAACAAGGAGGCCAATTCTTGAGACGCACGTTTTAAAACTGTTTTACGTTTAAATTGTATATAAAAGTTGAAATCTAAGACCTAGTAGCCAACTTTGTTTCAAAACGTGCAAGCACAAGAATTGGCTTCCAGAAGACTTTATTTATACTGAAACTGAAAACTCTACAAGTTTTACTTTACATTTGTGGATCATTTACTGATCTTAAAAATAAATGCGATAATATCTTGTGTGCTGATAATGTGTGCAGGAAGCAAGGTGTGTTTACTCACGGGTTCCAGCCGAGGTCCTGCGGGTTGATGTAGAGGATGCCTGCGCGGGACACGGTGGCGGGCGTCGCCGTGCGCAGGTTGGAGATCTCGAACAACAGCCGCATGGCCGGCGTCAACGCGATGCGCTCGTTGCTCGCCAGGGTCAGGATCTGCGCACGCACGACACACGAGTCAAGCCACAAGATGCATGCGTGATCAACACATGACGTCGCGACGCCTACCTTGTTGTCGTCCATCACGGTGTTCAGGGACTCGATCCACATCGGGTCGATGTCGCCGTCCAGGACGATCCACTTGGGATTGTCGCCGCCAAGGTTAGCCTGATCGCGCATGATCACGGAAAACAAACCTGGGGAACAGAACATAATTTGTACTTTCAGCAAGCTGAATTGATCAAAACTTAAACCAAAGTCATTATTGTGTCAACAGATTAATTAGTAGATAGATGCAGGTTTCAATGCAAAACAATATTGTTGAAAATATTAGATAATCTTTTCAACAATATTGTTTAGAAAAAAACTACTGTAACACAGGATTCATTTGCAATTTTTGTTAATTTGGCTCCTGCTAGAGCTTTTAGAGCTCTAAAAATATGAAAAATAACAAATATTAAAGCGAGGCTAATCAATTCTGGATAAGAAGTGTTCTAAAATGTCAAGATTTTGGCATTGAATTGACGTGAAATGCACCGACCGTCTTTCCACTCCCTGGTGGCCGGGTTGATGATGCCGAACAACTCGTCGTTGGTCACCGCCTTGGGGTTCAGGTCGTTGAAGACGGGCTTGCGCTTCATGTTCTGGTAGGTCCTAAACAACGTCTTCCACACTTGCGTCTTGCCTGTGCCCGCGTTGCCGACCACGAACACCGAGTGTCTCACTTCCAGCAGCTCTTCCAGCTGGACCACCTGGAACAACGAGTCATTGATTCATTGTCGCACATAGAAGTCCGTTTGGTATGAATCTTTATTGAAAACTAATTGAACAGATTTTTTTTTTTACCATAACTTGATTTTAAAATTTGGGTGTAATGATATAAATTTGGTTAATTTTACTTTTCATCTTTGTAGCTTGTTTTGATATTAGAAGAGACAACATTTGAGTGTATAGCAACAGACTTCCGCTCAGGAGCGACGTCGCGCTAACCTTCAATATAAAGTTGTCCTCCGGTTGCAGCGTCAGGTCGGTGGCCGCCTGCTTGACGGTGCGCTCGAAGTCGACGTCGCGCTTGCGAGGCACGTCGAGCGCCGGGAAGAGGTCACCGATCAGCCCCATGAACACGGGGACGTCGTCGCTGACGATCTTGGGCACGTTGAAGTCTCGCAGCGCTCGCATCAGCACCTCCTCCTCGGGCCGCCCAGGGTCACCGCGCTGTGGAACACGTGGATGTTAGACATGGGGTCGCCGATCAGCACCTCCTCCTCGGGCCGCCCAGGGTCGCCGCGCTATGGATCACGTGGAGGTTAGACATGGGGTCGCCGATCTCCTCGGGCCGCCCAGGGTCGCCGCGCTGTGGAACACGTGGAGGTTAGACATGTGATCGCCGATCAGCACCTCCTCCTCGGGCCGCCCAGGGTCGCCGCGCTGTGGAACACGTGGAAGTTAGACATGGGGTCGCCGATCAGACTGACGATGTCTGTCCCACTGACCTTGAGCGAGCCGGCGACGACGAGGACGGACTTGATGGCGCGGAGGCCCCAGTCGTAGTGGTCCTGCTTGGACAGCAGCTCCTTGCACAGCGTGTAGAGTGTGATGAACTTCCTGGCGAGGATCCGCGCCTCCTGGAAGCCCTCGGCCACCAACATGATCTCGCAGATGAGCTCGAAGTCCGGCACGCACATGGCACACGGCCTGCGACACAAGAGATCACACACTCACTTGCTGGAAGTCAACCGAAATGAATCATTTACACCGTCCTATGACGTGCTGTCACCCTCAGGAAAAATGTACTTATCTATCAATAGACAATTATAACTGACGTTATATAAGAACAATGTTATTAAATAATATTCTGACTTCTACCTCCATTTCAAGGACAGTGTAAGTAACGTGTCCTCATTCAAGAGTCTGATCACAGATGGAGTATGCTTATTGTAGCAATATACAAAAACCATACTCCTCTTGCTTTGCAATAGACTTTCTTCCTTATCACATAATATGTAACCGAGACAAATACGTTAATTTATTTGACAATGACCTTGTATAGGCTTCCTGTGACCGTCCAGGCTCGATACTTTGACTGCCACTGACTTATCAAGTCGTCGAAAATATTCAATTGCGTGGTTCAAGGATTACTCATAAGAGCGCAGATTATTCTTGTATATGTGCTACACATTTTTATCTCTCAGTATCCTGTACAATACTCACGCAGCAACACGTCTGAAGGCTGAAAAGAAATTCAACAGATCAGGTAAACCGAAGGCAATCTTCCTATGTAAACAGGTTGTTATGTAACTGTAACCTCACGAGTGTCAGCTGAGCAGGAGACTCGTTTTAGTGGAGGTGAGCGTGTTTTAGAGAGTGCATCGAGTGATTACAGAAGTGCTGTTGCAGCTGCAGTTGAAGATGGCGTCCGAATATAAACGCATCCCTGCCAACGAGAATGACTCCGACAAGATCTTGTTTAGGGGCTGCGTTGTTCCAGAAAAATACCTCAAATTCTCTCAATCCGTCGATGACCTGGAGGTGCGCGATGATGACGTATGGGTCGTTTCCCATCCGAAAGCAGGTAACTACTCGTTGTTTTGAGAATAAATATTCAGTTTAATCTATAGATTGGAAGGGAGGAAAACACACTTAAATATCATTCTTTCCAAACTCATTATACTGTTGTTGTTTATCAGAGATATTCTCTTATCGCAGTATTTGTGTCATGCTTCTTAAAATATTCCTTATCTAGCCCTACTTTATCAGTGACAAATATAAAATGCAAATATGCAATCTAATAGCTAACAAACATATACGTCATCAAGAATATTAGTTCTATGGATATTGGACATGAATTGGCTAATGTACTATTATTACTCCTTTTAGCTCTTTTGGCACGGAACCTCTGTTGTTTTTTATGCTATTAACCGATACACAGGTCACACCGTTTCACCGATCGATCTGAAATTTTGCACGCATGTAAAGACAACATTATCTGTTTGCATGCAGACTCTAATTTTTTTGAAATCCATTCATTGATTAAAATTTAAATAAATATCTCCTGATAAGCTGAAAAATGAAAATGGTCTTCGATAAATCTGATCAAACTCATATTTTGCATGGTCATTAAGACCAACATTGACTCTTATTTCACAAATTTTCATCCCAATCAGTTAAGAACGTATGAACTTATTGACATTTTTAATAGCTGTCAGAAATGAAGTAGGCTATCAAAATGAAAGTTTTCCCGTGCCAATTGAATAGAATCTGATTTGCTATAGCCTATATGTATACCTGGGTGCTTAGATGCTATTTTCAAGTTTCGATGAAAAGCATATACTTTTATGTTGATTGAGTGGATTATATTTCAATTCAATATGGTCATGGATGTATATGTTTTCTGTGCTTTGTGTACGCATTTCCGATTCGAGAATTTGCACGTACCCGTGCTCGCTCAACAACGCGTTACACTGAGCGTTTTCCTAGTAAAGTACAATAGTATAAAAATCCCAATGAAGATAATGTACTGATTTTATTTATACTGGAGTTGTATGATGGGAAAACACTTCGTATCTTTTCATTTCATCAGGTACGACATGGACGCAAGAAATGGTCTGGTGTATCGGGAACGACCTGGACTTTGAGAAAGCAAAGGGAACTACTCTGCCCTTAAGATTCCCATTCGTAGAGTATGTACCTACACATTCATTCAGCTTATTTACTGGCTAAAATTTCATGTTTTAAACCATGTAGCATTTTATTGGAAAGTATAGTAGAGTTGAAAGTATTACTACAGGAATGTAAAATAGTGTTGTATCAAAATAGCTCCGACTTATTGTGTGGTTGCTCCCGCTTTCCATCAGGCATAGCATGCTCACAAACAAGCCTATTCCCGAGGGTCAGGATCCTCGGCCATATCACGTCACACACTCCATCGAGTACGTCACAGCTATGACGTCACCCAGGTACATCAAGACGCATCTCCCATGGAAGCTGCTGCCGAGACAAATTATCGAGGGAGTCAAGAAGCCCAAGGTGACTGGATAGTTACTTACACGCTTAGATCAGTGGAAACCTCCTGATTCCTGAATCAGGTGCAATGCACAGCTGGCAATGTCCAGGACAAAGTTCATTTTTAAAAGATCACGGGTTCGTAATTGCAAAGTAGGAGCGATAATTATAATGTCATAGTCATTATTGTACTGCATTCATGTTGTCATTTTCACATTCTCAAACTGTAAAAGCTGGGTTGTTCAACATTAACAGCTATTCAAGACGAAGATTCCGATAGAAATAGTAACTAATCGTAATAAAGATTAATATGACGCAGCTACAAGTGGCTTTGTCTTTTTATCCTCGTGCCTTCTACGAAGGGTTGCGATCATAATTGCTATTTCATCTTTGTTGGATGCCGCAGCTCTGAACAAGGACCCCGTGCTCTGCCCGAACCGATCCCTAATGTTCTTGAGCCGCGTAGTCCTGCCAGTGCCAGGTCTAAGCTAGGTCTCCGCTGTCTCTCAGTCTTCCCTTGTAAGACTAATTGCTAGATCATTATAATAATATTCTTCTTTCTCTTTCCCTTCAGATTATATACGTGGCCCGCAATGCGAAAGATGTTTGCCTCTCATTTTATTATCACTACAAACTTCTTGAAGGATATCAAAGAAGTTTCGATGATTTCTGTGAGTTGTTTTTGGGAGACCAAAGTAAGTCCTGTCTGAAATAAAATTGAGATTTACATACCTCTTCAATGTTCAAATTATTTACTCTGTGTATTCCGTTTACAGTGTATTATACTCCATTTTGGCCGCACGTGGTGGATTTCTGGGAACAACGAGACCGATCCAATGTTTTGTTCCTTACTTTCGAAGACATGAAAAAGGTAAACCAAATCTCATAATTTTATACTAAAACATAAAGGAGTGAACTTATCCCCCTTATGGTAAATGAATATCAAATTATACGATATATTAACAATTTATAACAAATTATACGAAATTATACAAATATATTATTGATAAACATATAATATTATTGAAAACGTCGCAGTATGTGATAATAACGAAACTATACAAATAATATTCAACTACATATTAAAAATAATCTATTCCTTTCTAATTTTACAACCAATTACTGCAGGCCCGATTGTTTACAAAAGAAACGAAAATAATCTAATGCCTGGTTGTCACTTATATTTCCCCAGGATATTGTCTCTGTGATCCGTCAAGTTTCTGAGTTTCTCGACAAGAGTCTGACTGAGGAACAAACTGCGACCCTCGCCAATCACATCAGTTTCTCCAGCATGAAGACTAACAATGCGGTAAACTTGAGTCAAGTGGTGAAGATGAGAAGGACTGGGGAAGGAGATTTCATTCGCAAGGGAGAAGTGGGCGGATGGAAGGAGGAGATGAGCAGCGAAATGGTTAAAACGTTTGACGATGTTGCGCAGAAGTATCTCCAAGGCACGGGGCTGGTGTTGAAGGAAACATTGTAATTTTATATAATCGGACGATTCGTCGATTTTTAAAACATAATAATTTTTTATATTTCTTCTTATACTCATAAGACATAGCAATGTTAGTTAACAATGCATTTTTTTGTTAAATAAAGCTTACATTGTCCTGACTAAGAGTGCCCGTGACTACTTGTAGGCTATTGAAATTTGTTTCAAATCTGTACTGACCTCTGAGAAACAAATATTACAAAATCAGCAAGTGTGTTATGTAACAAATATAAAAATACTAAATAACGTACAAAAATGTATTCATGGGGCAGGATAATACGTAACGATATTCCTAACAGGTTAAAGAAAGATATCAAATGTGTGTTTTATAATTTGAACTAAAACATACTGGACCGTGTACAATTTATAAGATACTTACTTTATCCACTTATTGTCTCTATTTGCCACTTAGGGCCGGTCTTTCAATGTCTTGCTAACTTTTAAACAGTCAATTAGGACTATATTGCCATGGCAACAACCAATGACAATCCTCGAATGACCGATTAAAACTTAACTACTGGTTTAGCAGACTATTGAAAGACAGGCCCTTAATTAATAATGATTATTAATCAGTGTGTTAGTACCTACATAGCATATCTCTTTCTAATTGGCTTATTCAAAATAATAATAATAATAAGTTATGCCATAGCTTGATTACGGGAACAGGAATGGTTGATCACTGATGTAGTACACCCACGTTCAATAGTTCTATACCGGTTTCCCATATACCAACATGACGATTTGGCTAGCTTCTTTTGACGCTGACCCTACCTAACTTACATAGATGAAATTACCACTATGTATTGATGTGGATGTGGATGTCGATGTTGATGTATACCCAACGCATTAAGTTGTGATAAAACTTACCCCCTATCGCGACTACCAGTCGTACACAGAAGTAGTGTAAGTTGCCTAAAATACAGATATTTGTATACAGAGGGGTGATTTGCAAGACTTGTTTTATCGTCGATGTATGACACGTCACCACGGTATTATTCATCACGTGATCGTTCTGCACATGTGCAGAGACCAATTTTAGTCTTTGCACATGCGCATTGATATTGGTCCATACGCGGGTTCCAACCAAGGGTTGCAACCAAGTATGATACCCATTTTATGACACTTTCTCTGTTTTTTTTGTGTGTATTTTTTGCCTGCACTGCCCAGGTCAAACCGTTCAACCAATCGATCTGAAAATGTGCACTCATACTTATGCAATCTATGCGGTCTCTGGGATCGTATTTGAACAGGGCCCTGCAATTGGTTGAAAAATGAAAATGCCCTGTAGCTCACACCATTCGACGTATCAATTCGAATTTTTTCACAGTTGTTGTCTTATAGTTTTGGGGTTATACATTTCATGGAAATCCGTTGATTGGTTAAAATTAAAATACATTAATTATGTGATTTTTGAAGTTTAAACTAGAACCGAACTTTGCATGGTCCCCCTGCATTGGGACCAACTATTTTAGGTATTTTTGCCATTTTGAATACTAATCTGTTGTTATCTTCAAAAGTTATTCTCATTTTAATGACATTCAATAATTTTGAAATATTTGAAAAAAATTACGAAGTATATCATTGCTGCATTCTTGATGCTTCAGTTCAAGGCCTGATAGACTTGCAAACGCATATCAAATTGCATGCAGTACGAAGGCTCGCTCATCAACGCGTTACACAGAGTTTGGACCACATTTTGATGACTAACCACAATAAGCTTTCAAAAGAGACTTATGTGATTTACAAAAAAAAAGTAAAAAAAAAGTAAAAACTACTGCCGTCTATATAAAGAGTATTGGTAGTAAAATAAATATTATAAACACCGGAGCGCTAAAAGGTGAGCTCTAGCTGAATGTCAGAAGGTGAGTTGGCAACACTACTAGCACGACAACACGCACAGCTGGTCGGTCAGCCGCCGGCACTTGACATATTGTCTGTCTGTGGTCAAGAGGGACTTGTCTCGCTGTTGAGAGTGTTGCTTTAGACGGCGAGCTGAAGAAGTGTTATTGCAGCTGAAGATGGCGTCTGAATACAAACGCATCCCTGGCGACGAGGTTGATTCGAACAAGATCATGATTAGGGGATGCGTTGTTCCGGAATGTTACGTCAACTTCTCTCAAGCCATCGACAACTTCGAGGTGCGCGATGATGACGTATGGGTCATTTCACATCCGAAAGCAGGTAACAAATCTTCTGGTTTTAATATCACCTATTTCTTGATGATATAATGGATTCGAAGAGAATACGCACACAGTATTATTCCATTCAGGTTGTTATTTTGCATTATTTGTTTTGATACGAGATTCCTTGTCTACGCACACTATCAAGAACAATCTAAACAAACTATAAACAAACTCTCTGAGATCAGACTGAATCAATTATCTAAATCTTACTAGATAAATGGAAATGTGCTTATTCACGAGGATAACAACTTCATTATTGTTATTGCAAGTTCCTAATGTTTACCGTTCAAGAATTTTACTCACGACAATGAGGTGAAAATATTAAAAACCGGTGAATTTCTTGTTCCCAGTCTATTTAATAAGCTGTGATTTCAGAATTCATGAAGGATACCACATCTATGTTGAAACATATTTGTATTCATAATTCATTCGTATCGTCTGATATTAACAGAGTGCATTTTTGTGTGTGATGGCACCTGAAATATTAGGAATTTGAACTATATTGCCAATAAAACACTAACACTTGTAAATTGTAATAATATTATATAATTTTTTATAGAATATAGCTGATTGTGTAACTAACGTAACTAGATTTCATTGCACTGTCTCAATTTCATGTCTTTCTTTTCATTCCATCAGGTACGACATGGACGCAAGAAATGGCCTGGTGCATCGGGAACGGCCTTGACCTGCAGAAAGCGAAGGAAACTGCTCTGCCCACGAGATTCCCATTCTTCGAGTGAGAGATTATTGATTAATTATTCTTCTGACAAATTCATTTGGGTACCTAGCTTCGTTTGAAAGCAAGTAGAGGTAGAGTGGAGAGATATTATTGTTGTATTCAAATTCTCTGTTTTGTTGTTGCTCCCGGCTGGTGTCGATTAGAGTCTGCATGCTCGCCTCCAAACCTCTACCCGAGGGTCAAACTCCTCGGCCACAACACGTCACACACTCCATCGACTACGTCACAGCTATGACGTCACCGAGGTTCATCAAGACACATCTCCCATGGAAGCTGCTGCCGAGACAAATTATCGAGGGAGTCAAGAAGCCCAAGGTGAGAGACAAAGTAATAGTACATCTTAACCCTGATAATATGGAAAAATATAATCAATATCAATATCAATATAATTGTCCCGATCACTATCACTTCAAATCAAATCAATATCGTATTTATCGTAACAATTAATCGTATTCATAGATCAATGTAACACAACTGCAAGTGTGCATGACAATATGTGTTATTATACCTAATTTATTTGTATCGTCTGATATTAACAGAGTGCATTTTTGTGTCTACTGTATACATAATATAATTAACTCATTTTTCTCTCTTCAGATTATATACGTGGCCCGCAATGCGAAAGACGTTTGCGTTTCATTTTATTATCACTACAAACTTTTCGAAGGATATCAACGAAGTTTCGATGATTTCTGTGATTTGTTTTTGCGAGACCAAAGTAAGTCCTGTTATCTGAAATAAAATTGAGATTTACATCTCTTCAATGTTCAAATTATTTACTTTAATGCTTTCCGTTTACAGTGTATTATACTCCATTTTGGCCGCACGTGGTGGACTTCTGGGAACAACGAGACCGATCCAACGTTTTGTTCCTTACTTTCGAAGACATGAAAAAGGTAACAAAACTAAATTATTTATTTTACAAGGAAAACGCTCGGTGTAACGCGTTGATGAGCGAGCACCAAAACTGAGAATATCCAACTGAGAAGAATAACTGAGAAAAGCTGCACTGAAAATCCCGTGTCGATATACTTAATCTCTTCTGACATTCTATTTCAAACCAGTCCAAAAATCCAAAAAGGGCTGAAAACTTGTAAAATAAGAGAAAATGGTGGTCTTAAATTCTATGCAAAATTTGAACTTCATCGGAACATTTTGATTTTCGACCATCGGGAGATTTTTTTACATTTTAACCAAGAATTTTGCTGAAACTTTGTAAATGTTAATCAAATGTTGATCTGAATTGCATTGCAAAGTTTCGAATTGATTGAATCAACCAATCAGAATATAATTTTGTAAAAAAAATAACCAATCAGAGGGCAGCTCTCAAAACCAATCCCAAACTAAGTTAGAATGATGTCAGTGTGTGCAAAATTTAAGCTCGATCGGAAAAACAATGTGGCCGTGCGGTCTAGAAAAAAAAATCCAAAAGAGCCAAATGGAGACGCTATATTATATTTATAAGCTACGCTCGGTTAATTACATTTTCTTACCAAGGACATGTACGGACGTCTTCATTTTTTTTACTAAACTAAAGTAAATTGTGCGTCCGATCTAAAATCCTGGAAAGAAAACAGATGTTGGACACATTCAATAGAAATAACACATTTCCAATTATAACAGATGCGGATCCGTCTCCGTACTTTAAGCATGGATTTGTAATTTAACGTTAGTGTGCCAGGTAGGAATATTGATGAATTAAAATTAGTAGCGGAGTTGCGTAGTTAAGGTGGCTGTATATCACGTGACTTTTCAACCAAAAAGCTACACATTTTCAGTTGGAAGGGTTCAGTTTAGCAAATACTTCTCACTCATCAGATAAGTTAGGACACATCAGTTGGAACTAATCTACGCAGAGAAGAACTGCGAAAATAACATATTAGATGATTTTACTTCCTTGCACCTAAATATTCTCAACCCAAGACCTGAAGTTGAAGGAAATTCTACGAGTTGCCAAGAACAGCAAACATTACTCTAATAAAAAGGCATATATGCATCACAAACCTGCAGACGCAATATCAGAATGTATAACATGCGCTCATTCTTCGTATTTCCAGTGAAATGTTGAGGTATTAATTATATCCACTATTATGAATGTAATGATTAAACGAACAGCACTTGGTTTTGACAGTCTTCCCACGCGTACGTATACACGAAATTTGTGTTGTTTTTATTATAAAATCACTGCAAAATTAAATAATATTGACTGCAAATATTGATAAGCTCAAGTATGCAGTGAATTTCCTTCATAAATCACCTTGGATTACTCAACATGAACGATGTAAGGTATGTACTCATAGGTAACTATTTCTTTTGATCGGATGTAGAGAAATAAAGTCACGTGATATACAGCCACCTTAATGGGCTGGTTACCAAGTAAAAGTTAATGCGGATTAACTTATTGTTGGATTAAATTCACAAATTCAATTATTTTAAAGTTTGTAATGAGATTTTAAATATTACTGATATCAATATTTATTATTATTGATACAATTGGTCACTTATATTTCCCCAGGATGTCGTGTCAGTGATCCGACAAGTGTCGGAGTTTCTCGACAAGAGTCTGACCGAGGAACAAACTGCGACCCTCGCCAGTCACATCAGTTTCTCCAGCATGAAGACCAACAAGGCGGTGAATTATAGCGAAGTGATGAAGACTTGGAGAACAGGCGACGGAGATTTCATTCGCAAGGGAGAAGTGGGCGGATGGAAGGAGGAGATGAGCAGTGAAATGGTTCAAAAGTTTGACGATGTGGCACAGAAGTATCTCCAAGGCACGGGGCTGGTGATGAGGGATACGTGATTCTGTACAAACTTTGAATACATAACAATATTACCGTAGATTGAACTTGAATAATATTCTGTGAAATTAATATGTGTGCGTGATACCAAATGTATAGTTTGTTCCTAAGGCAGACACACTCATTGTTCTCGTTTATAATGTATCGTAAAATCATTTGCTCTCATTGTATCCTTGACCATTTATTGCACATCCCTTGTTCGAGGTCGTTTACAACCTTGTAACTCTTAGCTCGCTTAGGGGGTGAAATATTATTCCACAATGGTATGAATGTATTTATGAGGTATGTTTTGACACTTTTAGGTTTTTACGATAGGGTCAGGTCCATTGTAAGTGTCACTAATACATCATAAAACGAGAACAATGAGTGTGTCTGCCTTAGGAACAAAGGGTTTTATAGGTATAATCTCCGCTCGCACATTAGTGCATGACAAAATTTGTTTACTTTTCAAGTATAGGTACCAATATTTGTTTAAATACTACTATAGTATATTCACTACACTATCGTAATGAATATCAATAATGAATATTTATGTAGTAACAAACAAACTGCTAATTTACTTAGTATATATGTTCCTCGTCTGTAGTCAAAAGTCAGAAATAAAATTGAAGTCAGCAAAATTGTATCCGAGAAGTTTATTAAAATAAACACTTCAAGTTGTGAAAAATCAAACGTTAATCATTATCACTCTCTTTCATAATGTCATGTTTTCCGATTTCCAAATAAATAAATGTAGGTACGTATGTGTCAAGTATCACCCCGAGATATCTCTATCGCCTATTCTTTAGATTTAAAATTATAATTGATAATAATTTGTATAGTTATTCAATAACTAGCTGGAAAACTATTTGCACAATGCAGGTAATTGGAATGGTCAGTGGATGGATGACAACATGTCGAAAATATTATTTCCAGGTTTTACCTCCGGGTACAGCCGACCCTGCCGTTAACTATTTATTTATAAGGACCGGTATTACCATTAGTTAGCTATAGTTAGCTAAAACTCCACTTCAGAAAACTCGCTGTATTACCATTTTATACTGAAATTTAATTCCGAAGCTTATTTCCGCAGTTTACATTAACCTCAGGCTACATTGACTGCAGTTTATTTAAGATAAGCTGCAGTGTATAATGGCAAAACACCACATTTCCCGAAGTGGTTGAGACCCATTTTTTTATTATTCAAAAACCATGATGTCATTAGGCATGCAATCACAGCGGCGAAAACTAGAGCTCTGTAGGATATTCCTAAACGAAGTTACAGCGCAGCGAAGACGGATAGGGGGTGGGAAACGCGTCATTCACACCCAACTCAGCCGTGAAAACCTGTAAAGGTTGGGTGGGACCTACGTCACAACAACCAGGTTTTTCAAACTTCGCGGGGCTCTAGCGCCTGAACCAAACATCGCATCGCGTTCGGGTTTTCGACATTCTACATCTGGTTACAATATCTATGACATGAATATCTATGAATATCTATGTTGACCATGACAGCCCACCTTTAAAAACTAAGGTCGGTTTCAAGGAGGGGCGGAAGGGGCGATCGCACCATTTACAAAAATATCGTCATCATGTTTTCTTCAATATTTAGAAAAAATAATCGCCTTTGGCGATAGGCCTTTGCCGGCTGAAGGCATGGGGCGTCCGCAGCGAGGGAGGGGGGCAAGGTTGTCAGGATAACATGAAAATTTTGTAGTATTTTACGTATAGTTTTATTAGCTAAACAAAAAAACTAAAAAAAAATGTGTCAACAAACGAAAAAATACCAAGTGGGGCAACGTAGGGGCACTACCCCCAAGTGTCAAAGTTTTAAAAATATTGTATTGTTAAACAAAATACACCTCATAACATCTCAAAGTTTGTTTTCGAAGTGTCCAAAAACCAAAACACACCTGCGGGCAGGTGGGGGACGCGGCCTCCCACACCACCCTTAGCCCCCCCCCCCCCCCCTCTCTCTCTCTCTCTCTCTCTCTCTCTCTCTCTCTCTCTCTCTCTCTCTCTCTCTCTCTCTCTCTCTCTCTCTCTCTCTCTCTCTCTCTCTCTCTCTCTCTCTCTCTCTCTCTCTCTCTCTCTCTCTCTCTGCCTTTATCTGATTATTTATAATTTGTACTTTTATTTAGGCAGCCTGCACACAAGCATTTTTTTCTTATGCGGGCTTCTCTCTTCAATCTGTATATAACAGCGAATTGTATCATTGTATGTGTAGGTATTTACTTTGTTTTTTGAGAATAAAATTATTTAAAAATTGAATTGAATTGAAATTGTTAAGCAGTCAGAAGTTGATTAAAATTCAAAAGGCAACCTTCGCGTAATACCCTTCTATAAAATATTCTTATGGCTGCTACAACAAGTCAAGGGATGCCATTGATTGTTGCCATGTCATTTTATTCCTAATCAACTGATTAAAATTTAGCTGAGTATTGAAAAACTGACCCTTATAAGGTAGTTGAAGATAAAGTACGAGTCCGTCCGAACTAATGGGTGAGTGTGACATTATTTGGTACGACCAAGATCTTTGTTTCACAATGCTATTTCGTCAACATATTCACTGTCACACGCTTGGGATGTTTGCACAGAATTACTTTGAACGCCTGTCTCGTAAATCGTTTTGTAATCAACAATAGGAAATGCGCGTTATCTCGTCACTGTAGAAGTAACAAGGTAGATTATAATTGGAGCAGTTGCTTCAAATAGGCCCATGGAGACGAAATATAAACGCCTTCCTGCAATTGAGGGATTCTTTGACAAGCCGAAGATCGTGTTTAGGGGCTGCGTCGTTCCGGAATGTTACGTCGATTTGTCGCAAGCCGTCGACGACCTGGAGGTTCGCGATGATGACGTGTGGGTCATTTCACAGCCGAAAACAGGTAACAATATAACCGCAGCGGTATTTGGATATACTGTTTTGATGATACATATGATAGAGATATTGATTCTTAATACTGTTTCAAACCAATAAAAACAATCTGAAGATAATTTTCGGAAATGTGGTAATAACTTTGGGACCATGCCATACGTCCCAACAAGAGGATGAAATTTAATTTTGCTAGTTATTTCTGGAGTTCACATTTTATAAACGGTTACAACGTAGGTAAACGCGTTCAATCTGGATGCACAGGTTTACAAATGATTGACAAATGGTAACATATTACAATTTTCCCATCTAGAATTCAGTATTAAAACAATTTTTTGTTACAATGTGACATTTTTAATTCTGTCTAAAGAAATGCGATTCTTCCATATTTCAAACATTGTTTTACAATTTGAATCAACGATTTTTGTACAAAATCACCAGGTTTGTACCAAAGGAAAGTTCAGCAGACTGTAAATATTGTACATTATAATCCGCATCGAACTTCGTTTCCATTAGTCCTGATACTTATCTTGCCCTACAAACAACAGTGAAAAGGACTAACGAAATGTCAAACAATATAGGTACTTGTAAATAACAGGAACAAAACATCTTGAAAAGTACCTAGAGCTTAATTAACGTATTTATACCTATTGTTTGAGTATACCAGATAACACTTACAAGAACCTGTTGGTAAACAAGACATTTTTTCGTGCATGCAATCTTTTCTGACGTCACGATAGTTGAACCAATGCAGTTACTTAGGGTGAGGTCCATTATAGGAACGAGTTGGGCGTTGACGTCACCATAGGATTTACGGGTTAAATCAAACTTGCCGCGTCAACATACGAGCTCAAACCAGTACCCATAATGCCCAAGCTCAAGAGGTCGGACTTTCTGATTCAACATGGATGCCTGTATTTCCATTCATTCGATTAAATTCGACTCAAGGTCACGCTCAGGTGCTTACGTCACAATGTTAAAAGGATAGGGAAACTGGGCGTTCTGATCCAAATACGGTATGCACCCTTACTTACAAAACCTTCATAATATCTACTTCATAACGTCAAAAAAGGAACGAAAATAAAAATCAGTGAAATATAATTTAACATTCGGACACGTCATCATAGGTGTTGATTTTTTTAAATTAGGTAATATTAGGTAATCTCCTACATTGACAATGATGCTGACAATGTGAGCTACTGTAGACCAATTTTATTTTTCAGGACAAATGTCGATTATAAAGTTAACTATGCAAGGCTTTCCGACACAATAATGTCATGATTGTTGCTATCAGGTACGACATGGACGCAAGAAATGGTGTGGTGTATCGGGAACGATCTGGACCTCGAAACAGCCAAGGAACATGATCTGGCAGAAAGATGTCCATTCCTAGAGTAGGTATTAGAATAATTTGTAGTGCATAAGTTTTATTCTCGGTAACTTAGATTGAATCAATTGTATTTTTAGTGGACTAAATGTAGTACTTTAACAAGTACTACATTGATAGTATTAATGAAATTGTAAGCAGCATTCCAGACAGTGGTAGAGAAGATATGATCAATCTTTGTTTGTATACTGATAGTGAAATGTGTAATTTCTCTAAAGTTAGTGTCCGTAATCTAGCGGACATTGTTTTGGACCTTCCAAACAAAGGTTGCATTGATGATGGGATAAATGCTGATATTTTAAAGGTTGCTTTCCCTGTCATTAAATATGAGCTTCTGAAGATAATTAACGAATCATTACTAAAGGGGATTTTTCCTAACCAATGGAAACTTTCAACTATTGTGCCTATACCAAAAGTTGTGAATACTACTAAAGCTTCTGAATTTCGTCCCCTTAATATGTTGCCAGTATATGAGAAAGTTTTAGAGAAGGTAGTTCATAAAGATTTATATAGCTACTTGAATGTTAATAATCTGTTATGTGACCAGCAATCTGGCTTTAGGAATAATCACTCTTGCGAGTCTGCAGTTCAATGTGTAGTGTCTGAATGGAAAGAGGAAATGGACAAAGGGAAGATGGCAGTAGCTGTTTTCTTAGATCTTAAGCGTGCATTTGAAACTATTGACAGAGACATTTTATTGAAGAAATTAGAATTTAATGGAATATGTGGAAATGTTTTAAAGTGGTTCCAGTCATATCTTAGTAATCGCGTGCAGAAAGTTAAATGGAATGGCATTTTTTCCAATGAAATGAAGAATGACTTAGGGGTACCCCAGGGATCTGTACTGGGTCCCCTCCTGTTTTTAATATACATAAATGACATGCCTAAACTTTTTAAATATTCTAGTGTTCATTTGTTTGCGGACGATGCAGTTATATATTTTGCTGGAAACAATTACGATGATGTCATTGATATAATTAATATTGAATTGGAAAGGGTTGTTGAATGGCTAAATCAACACAAGTTGAAACTTAATTGTACTAAATGTAAATCATTATTGATGAGCACAGATCCTAAAATTATAAAGAATGGAGTTACTAAACATATTATATTGGACAGTGTCGAAATTGAAATGGTTCAACAGATGAAGTATTTAGGTGTAATAGTAGATAGCCAACTGAAATTTGGTCCCCATATAAATTACATGTGTAAAAAGATTTCCAAGAAAATAGGTTTTATGGGACGTGTGAGCAAATCTCTATCATTATGGACTAAATGTTTGATTTATAATACGATTATCTTACCCCATTTTGATAACTGTGCCACTCTTTTTTTAAGTATTAATAATTCTGACATGGACTCGTTACAGAAGCTTCAAAATAGAGCTATGCGTATTATCCTTAAAGTTGACAGACTCACTCCAATAAACTTTATGTTGAATGAACTTAAATTCTTAAATGTTAAAGAAAGAGTGAGACTAGCCTCAGTTATTTTTATTTATAAAATAGTTCATAATTTGTTACCATTATACTTACAGAACAAAGTTGAACTAATAAGTGACATTCATTCACATTGTACCAGAGCCAGTACTAGTAATAATATTTTTATTGATTTTAAAGCCAAAACTTCAACCATAAAATCTCTTTTTGTTCAAGGTGCTAGGCTCTACAATGACATTCCTGTATCCTACAGGAGCATAGTAAATATTAAAGTGTTTAAATCAATGTGTATAGAATTTATAAATAAGGGACGAGCATAGCAATATGCGATATGATTTTAAATTATTGTTATTGTTTATTCAAATGTATATATTGACATGCATATCAATGTAATTTTGAATGTCTAAAATGTGTATTCCTGAAAGCGTTACGCTTACAAATAAATAAAATAAATAAATAAACATACAACAACAAAATTAGCAGACACGTACAAAACTGTAAACGGAGAGATAGCAGCCTTTATGACATGACATTGATTTGATCAGACACATCATGCTGCTCCCCAACCCTCTGCCAGAGACTGAGGTTCGTCGACCGCCATACGTCACTAGTTCCATCGAGTACGTCACAGCGATGACGTCACCGCGGTACATCAAGACGCATCTCCCATGGCAACTGCTGCCGAGACAAATACGCGATGGCGTGAAGAAGCCCAAGGTGAGAGCGGCTCTTACTTCACACGTTCATTTTCAAAACAAGAGTGAAAATGCATTACTGATTGGATCATTAAGTATGAAGTAAACCAAAGACACCTACCGCGGCGACATGTTAATGTTCTGTTCAATGTTTTACCCACAATCCTCTGTGTTCCCTCACTCTGTACACCCTCATGCGTGGTGCAGGCAGTCATCGGATGTTCACTCACTTCCTTCTCTTCACTTCCAGATAATCTACGTGGCGCGCAATGCAAAAGATGCGTGTCTTTCATTATATTATCACTGCAAAATTTATAATAAATACCAAAACAGTTTTGAAGAATTATGTAAACTGTTTCTTGAGGACCAGGGTAAGTCCACTTGGAATAAAGTCCAGGTTAGTTGACTATTTACGGTTATGTGACATCCTATTGTTTGGTTACAGTGTATTATTTGCCATTTTGGCCGCACGTTATGGATTTCTGGGAACAACGAGGTCGACCCAATGTTCTGTTCCTCACTTTCGAAGACATGAAAACGGTAAAGTATATACTAATGGTATAAGTGCAAGAGGTGATCTAACTTCTATGGTTTCGTTGTAAAAAGAAAATATAATTGAAAATGCAATTGCAAAACATGAACGTTTTGCCCCAAATCTTTGAAGCTTATATCTACCACATATGTCCCCAGGATATTGTCTCAGTGATCCGACAAGTGTCTGAGTTTCTCGACAAGAGTCTGACCGAGGATCAAACTGCGACCCTCGCCAATCACATCAGTTTCTCCAGCATGAAGACCAACAAGGCGGTGAACAAAAGCAATGCTTTGGGGCGAACGAAGACCGGAGATTTCATTCGCAAGGGAGAAGTGGGCGGATGGAAGGAGGAGATGAGCAGTGAAATGGTTCAACAGTTTGACGATGTGGCGCAGAAGTATCTCCAAGGCACGGGGCTTGTTTTGAGGGATACATTGTAATTAGTCACTGAATTCGAATACCTAGTCGATTTTTAAAACTTAATAATATTGAATCATCCTTTGTATGCTCATAACTACTTAATCTTATATAAACACAATTTGTGATGGAAAGAAAAGTGTTTGTTTACTCAGTCCTAAATTAGTTTTTCCAGTTTTTTTAACTCCCTATGGATCTATTTCAGAAATATAATATCTTACAAGGTTACCTATCTAATTACCTATCGTGTAATACTTATAAAAAGTATATACATGATATCATATGAGACATGGTATTGTAAATTTCGGTTATGTATTGATTTCCTATACGGGTATGAGCGTCACACTCACAAAGCATAATACGTATGAAAATGATGAATGAGTGAGGTGTCAAATGAAAACACGCAATCCATTCGCTCAATAAGGCCGCTTCATGATGGGCCATTATATAATTTGGTGATTACATAACCTTTAAACTGACTCAGTGAAGGCAGTGGGCTGCAGTAGGAGATAGTCTCGCTAGAGGTGAGCGCGTGAGAGATTGTGTGGTGTGTAGCCGACACCACATTGCTACTGCAGCTGACGATGACGTCGGAATACAAACGCATCCCGGCTATTGGGCTAGAGCAAGAAAAGATCGTGTTTAGGGGCTGCGTCTTGCCGGCATGTTACGTCAACTTCTCGCAAGCCATCGACGACCTGGAGGTTCGCGATGATGACGTATGGGTCATTTCACATCCGAAAGCAGGTAACGGAGTCAAGCAAATGAGCAATTGTTAGTTGTTCTGGTGATTTATGAACAGGAAAGTCGAATTAACACATACACATTATGTTATTTTACTGAGGCGAATAGACAGTTCATTACTTCTATAGTGATATAGCTGACATATTACATAGTATCGTGTCGTTTGCTATCTCTTATCTTGGCCCGTTCTATAATCAACAATAAATACAAATATATGCCATCAAAAAGCAAAAAATAGATGTGCAGAATAAGGTACCTTTTGTGACAACGTACTGAATGCTATTTTTTTTAATTATTTATTTTCTTAACAACCATACATTTGAAGAATTGTATTTCATCAGGTACGACATGGACCCAAGAGATGGTCTGGTGTATCGGGAACAACTTGGACCTCAAATCAGCGTTGGAACATGACCTGCCGGAGAGGTTTCCGTTCTTAGAGTGGGTAAATAAATTTATCAAGTATTTACTAATCAATTAATATCTCGTTAAATAAATATGTTTGGATGCATGATTTCCATTAGACACATCATGCTACTCTCTGGTAATCAGCCCAAGAGTGGGACCGTTGCACCGCCGTATGTATCTCAATCCATCGAGTACATCACAGCTATGACGTCACCCAGGTACATCAAGACGCATCTCCCATGGCAACTGCTGCCGAGACAAATCCGTGATGGACTGAAGAAGCCCAAGGTGACTGGAGCTTTTTTATTACTTAGACAACGTTTTTATCGTCTAGGTAATCAAAACAAACTAGAAGTGGATCTTGATCAGTCAAAACAATCCACTGATCCACCGCACCCGCACAATGGCGCCAGTAATCCCGTGCAAAAAGCATTGTGTCATGTTTTCAGAAGAGTTGTTGAATGTCATATTGAATGCGCCGTTTTACCTGCGCAGTTGAAATCGTTGCAGGCAAGATGGTGCAAAACAGTTGGCATATTTGCTCAGTTTCACGATCTTGGTCTTGCTTATAAAGATTAATTGTATTACTGTGCAGGTGAAATATTGTGTACAACAACGGCGCTTACCGACAAGCTGTACTTTAAACTAGACTATTTACTTGTTGTAAACACAAGTTTTTCAGATTCTTTGTTCTTTGCTTTACCCATCACTCCACATTCTCATGAAGAAATACACGAATTTAATCTCTTTGACTTCAGATGATTTATGTGGCCCGCAATGCGAAAGATGTCTGCATGTCTTTTTACCATCACTTCATACTTCTTCATGGGTATAAAGGCAGTTGTGAAGATTTCTGTCAATTGTTCTTGGAAGATCAAAGTGAGTACCAGCTGCATATAGGGTATGGATCGTATGAATACATATCCATCACACGCAATATACTTTGTTTAAGAAGTAATATATTTTTTATCTGTTGGTTTACAGTATTTTTTGCTCCATTTTGGCCCCATGTGGTGGATTTCTGGAAGCAGCGTCAACAGTGTAATGTTTTGTTCATTACTTTCGAAGACATGAAAAAGGTAATTTTAGACAAGTTAGTGTGGGATAGGGTTTACGATTTGGCTTCAGAAAACTTGATTTTGTGCACAAACGCGACTATTAAAAAATGTAATTAAATTTTTGAAGCATGTGCGCAATAATGCGAGTTCGTGAAGATTGGACAATGACAGACATAGGTACAGTACTGCATTTAGTGGTTGTCACCCTCCTTCTTCCCTTTCCATCATTTACGTTAGTTTAGGCTCCAGCCCGACACTTGTCACAGGAAAAGTTGTTTGAGTTTGGGGGGGGGGGGGGGGGGGGGTGAAGAGGAGAATGGTGTGGACTATTTGTCGCGGTTGTACTGTCATGTAGTTCTTGTGCAGAATCAGTTCATTGGAATCTGGCGTCTTATCTCTGAGGTCCAGAATTGTAGCTATAAATACATTATTATGAACATTTGAAAAGTCTTATGTGAATAAACAATCTATCGCGTTGTCCCCAGGATCTCGTCTCAGTGATCCGACAAGTGTCTGAGTTTCTCGACAAGAGTCTGACCGAGGATCAAACTGCGATCCTCGCCAGTCACATCAGTTTCTCCAGCATGAAGACCAACAACGCGGTGAACATGACAGAAAAGATTAGTAGACGACGCACAGGCGACGGAGATTTCATTCGCAAAGGAGAAGTGGGCGGATGGAAGGAGGAGATGAACAGCGAGATGGTTCAACAGTTTGACGATGTGGCGCAGAAGTATCTCCAAGGCACGGGGCTGGTGTTGAGGGACACATTGTGAATGCACTCGTATTCACATATTATTTTGCACGCTTCCCTACGCTTCCACTTCCGTCCTGCACAAAGTGATGCACGACTGAACAACATAACACTTCATATTTGTATTTCGTTTTGACAAGATCGCATCAGAATGTCACTTCAAAGTGTAATTGTTATTTTTCTTATGCTGTGTGAGAATTACAGTGCACATGTCGAATAAATTGAGTATGCAATAGCATTATCTTATTCTGAGGCTATTCGGTTAATGCATTTCCCTCTAACGCTGGGAAAACGGTGTCTGGAAACAATGTAAGACGCGCACCACTACATAGAAAACTCCACTGGAAGTTCGCCATGAAACTCGGAATCTCAAGTGTGTTAGGGCCGGTATTACCATTAATAAATAAACTGCAGTCATTGTAATCTCAGGAGGAAATAAGCTCCGGAATTAATTTGCAATAGGTACTTACTACAGCAACTTAATATAATAGAAAAACAGCAAATTTTCTTAAGTGTGGCTGAAATGCTAAACTTTACTTTAACTGAAGCTAACTAATGGTAAAACCGGTCCTTAGGTTTAGGTGGCTGGGTCGATCGACCATTTTTTCAGATAGTGTTCAATTTTGCTGTACTCACTCATCGGTATCCCCTAAACAACACTTCAAAAAATAAAATACTTCCCGTGTCTAGTTTTCGAGATAGGCGAATAAGAAAGCAGTATTTTCCCCATGTTATCTTATGGCAGGTTTCAAAAATTTGCTACAATGAAGATTCTAATTAATTGGCTCGATAGATTTTCAAAAAACCTATATAAGAAAGAATCTTTGATCTACTTTCATTAAAAAAATATAAACCAATATCATCGTGTGCTAAATAAAAAGTTATAGGCGATTCAATTCAAATTGCGAATCAAGTCAAAATACTTTTGGCAACACGGGAGTGCTCAAGGTAGTTAGAAGGCACTAAATGCCTACTAAAGATACCTTGACTTTTCATGAAGTAAACTCTAGGTGTAAGCTCAGCAACCTCAGCCATCATGACTCCACACAAATCAAAATTTTCAAAGTACGATGTTGCCATATTGTACCGTATTGTTAACATTTTAGATAATTCTTCAATATCCAAATCAAAACTAACTTTTGGGGCAGTAATACTGCTCTAAATAATAAGATAACGTATAAATACCATTTAAATGTTGCCTATTTCAATTACCCAGTATATTATACAAGTAAATTATGTGCTAAAAGAATTTATAAACGTGATTTTTTTACACTTAATAAATTAGTGAAAGCTCTCCGATACTTCAGAAAATCGATCGATCCAGCCACCTTAAGTGTCCAGTGTCCTACCTGAACAGGGCTTTGAGGTTCTCCGGCAGCTCCGTGCGTCCTGCGTAGCCCGGGTTCATGGTGATGAAGATGCCGACGGAGGCCACCATGGCGATGGTCTCGCCCATGAAGTTGAACATCGTCTTCTTGTCGCGGATGGCGTCCTGGAGCGACTTGACCTGCACGGCGACGACCGACAGCACCTCCACGGAGATGCGGTTGAACTCGTCGAAGCAGCCCCACGCGCCGGTCTGCGCCAGGCCCTTGTAGATGTTGCCGCAAGACTGGAGACATAAGAGAGGAGATGCGGTTGAACTCGTCGAAGCAGCCCCACGCGCCGGTCTGCGCCAGGCCCTTGTAGATGTTGCCGCAAGACTGGAGACATCGGAGACGGAGTGTTACAAGTATCGAATAGGAAAGTCTCGGGAAAATTAGATTTCAGAATACCTAATAGATATTTTATGAAAGTTGAGATGATGCTGAACACAAAAGGGGTATTATTTGTATTGCGGGGTGAATAGTTTGCAGGGAATTAATTTTCAAAGTTTGATAATTTATTTTGACAATTAACAATGTGCTATATTGCCATGACTAAAAGAATTCACCATGGTAACACATTGTTGGAGACTAATTGGTAACCGCAAAACAGTTCTGATTCTTCTCCCATCCCATGCCGTTTTTCCCGCCAAAATGTCCTATATTTAAATTTGATTTTTATGAATGGAAATTTTACATTTCTCATTTGATAAGATTGTTTGTCACAAGTGGATATTTGTTTTTGATGTATGTGGATTTAAATGGATAAAAATGGACAAATTGATATTTTCAAATTTACTGGAATAAAATTTCACGAGACTTCCCTTCTCTTGCTCGCTAGTCTACCTTGTAGTCCATCTGCTCCGAGCAGTTGAAGACATAGACCATGATCCCGAGGGCCCTGCCGAGATCCTTGGTCGTCTCCGTCTTGCCCGTGCCCGCTGGGCCCGCGGGCCCGCCGCCCATGATGAGATGCAGCGACTGCGTGAGCGTGATGTAGCAGCGGTCCGTGAGCGGCGTGATGACCAGACGAGGCGTGTTACCCAGGTACTCGTGCGAGTAGCGGAACTGCGCGTCGCAGATGTTGGCGAAGCAGTCGCGCTCCTTCTCGTCCCATCTGCGCATCATCATCATCATCATCATCATCATCATCGCACCTTTAGTACTACTTTCTAAAATGATTTCTCTTAGGACAAGTTTTTCGATACTCTTCTAAAACCGTAGTTAAGTTTAAACGGTCATTCAAGGAATGTCATTGGTTGTTGCCACGTCAATATGGTTCTAATCAACTGTTTAAAATTTTGCAGAGTATTGAGAATTGGCCCTTAAAACGTGTATATTATACTCAATTTCTTCGGTTCGTTTGTCTCCAGTTCTGCAGCTTGTGATACACGTCACAATTTCATTATTTTGTTTTCCAATTGTTTTTAACATTTTATGCTATTTTGTTGATGGTAAATCTGCTAAATGTGAATACATGCAACAACAAAAATGGCAAAATATTACGCACAGAGTATTTTCTTGAATTGCAGTCTACCTAATAAGAAGATAGCTCAGATAACATTGTTAAACTATTGATTTGTCCATTTGCTGGGTAACTTATAACAGGAAAATGATCAGATTGATTCTGCAGTATTTTACCAACTCGTCGTCGGTCACACGTTGTATTGAATGAATTGACCTCTGCTCACGATGGGCTGTTTGCACCGACCTGTGTCTGAGCTGCGACTGCCACTGGAACGACGAAGAGCTCTCGACTTTGCTCTGGATGAGTTTGGCGACGACGTCTCTCGAGTGGACGTCGATCGTGCAGATCGTCATGATCTTCTGACGATCCTGCTTCGTCAGCTCGCCGAGCAGCAGCGATATCAGCGTGCTCAGTTGAGAGATCTGCGCAGACAAGTTCGACACAGAACATAACAGACATTCGTATCATACAGTCCTTCCCATATACCATTGAATTCAATTTGTATTTACCTAATTCATTTTATTATTCATTGTATAATAGGGAACCTGCGAAATAAAAACGCAGGATCTAAGACTGTGAGAGATTCACTAAATTTCCATCATTATCAATTATTCATTGTATTTAATATTCAAGGACTGTAACACTGGGGTGCTACAACGTACTTTTACAGTAAGCATTAACATGGACGTTTTAAATTATCTTTTGCGACAAAGTGTTGGTATATCTTTCTGTAAGAAAGTTGTAATAATGGAACTTCTTCTAAGACCAACACAATGAATCAGCATATACCTGCTTCTTCTGGTAGTCCTTGATGGCGTTCTCGTAGCCCTCCTCGAGCCTGGAGAAGGCGATGTTGACCTCCGTGCACCACCAGATCTGCGTGCCGCACAGCGACACCTGCGCCGGATAGTCGAAGAGCCACTGCTCGCGCGGCTTCTCCTCGTACGTCAGCGCGCCCTCGGCGAAGTAGTGCAAGATGGAGGTCCTCATGGCCAACTGGATGCGGTTCAACCACTGTTCCACCTGCAACATCGCATCTCAACTCATCACCTCAGTCCTTCTCCTCTGCTCGTGCGGCTTCTCCTCGTACGTCAGCGCGCCCTCGGCGAAGTAGTGCAAGATGGAGGTTCTCATGGCCAACTGGATGCGGTTCAACCACTGTTCCACCTGCAGCATCGCATCTCAACTCATCACATCATCCCTTCTCCAGCAAACGTTTTGAATAAAGACCCACAAAATTGCTCTAAATTTTTCCCTGATCTCTAAATAGTAAATATCAATTGTATCAAGTCAAGTCATAAATAACAGGAGCTAGATTCACACTGAAGTAATAACTCCTGTAATACATTTTGTAAATCCAGCCCCAATTCCCTTGAAAAAAATACCTTTAGATGGGTTCACGTAGACCGTTTTTGCGTTGTGGTTTTCCCGTTTTTTATGACCAATCACAAACCCCGAAACCGCTCACAGCAGACGTGTGATTGGTGTAATAGAAAAAAACGGAAAACTCAAAACGCAAAAACGTTCAGAAACGCAAAAACGTATCTGATGATACGAGACCATATTGGTTGACATCTATATTCTACTATCTTAGCTGTATTTGTGACGCCACCTACCGGTCCGCTGCAGTCGCAGTCCGAGTTGAACTCGACGTACTCCCCGTCCTTGGCGAACATCCCCAGCGCCCTCTTCTCCATGTTGCCGGCGGCGTCTGTCACGAACTTCAGCTGCGCCATCGAGTCGAATAGCTTCGTCAAGTGGCTGAAGGAACAGGGCAGTTAGTTCAATACAATTTGTTTTGAGAACATTGACGAGTGAGTCATAGAGGATAAATAACTTGCATGTATAAATTACTGAGTATTACTCGTAAAAATATTTATGTACATACACATTTATACACAAAATTATTGACAATACGTATACACTTTTTTTTTTTTAGATTGCTGAAATTTAGATTTTGATAGGTTTTAAGATTGCTTTTTAGATATAATTGCTGAAGGAAGAAAGCAAGACAGGTAGACGGAATGATTGACCCACCGAGCCACCGTGGGCGGAGAGTTGCCGTTGGAGAGGATGTCCAGCAAGTCCGCCGACGACACGAAGTAGAACCGCGGGAAGGCGAGTCGCTTGGTCTCCAGGTACTCGGCCAGCGCCTTCTCGCAGAGGGTCAACTCCTTCTGCAGCACCTCCAACTGTCCGCCCAGACCCTCCTTGTTCGTCGCCTCCACCACGTTCAGCGACCCCGAGATGGCGGTCATCATCTCCTGCATCATCAGTCAGACACATCATGTCATCGTCGACCAATCATCGTGAACACTGCCATGGCGAAGTTCTGACCTTGAACTCCTTGTCGATCTTGTCGAAGCGCGTGGAGTCCTCGGGCAGCTGCTTGCGAATGTCCTCGGAGGACATGAAGATGGACTCGAGATGCATCCAGGTGCGCTGCACCTCGAACCACATCGTGATCACCTGGTCGGCTGTCGACAGCTTCACTGACCACTCGGACACCTCGTCCAGGAAGTGCGCGATGAACTTAGACGTGATCAAGTTCTGTAGCTGGACCTGGTCAAGACACGGTAATCGCTGTTACATAATTACCTGGAGTCATCTTCAGGTGGTTGCATAACAAGTGAAATTGTTAATAACTGCTGTTCCAATATATTATCACCATATTTTCAACCAATGATTTAAACAGGGAAATGATATTGTATTAAGTTTTCTATCCACAGCAACACGAGCATAATTTCTGATACACAATAACATTTTTAGAAACAGAAAATAATTTAATTTAATTATATATCACCTTTAATTAGGTCTTACATACGAGTCAGAGTTGTATAAATCACAAAATAATCAGACGTAAAATTGTAAATTTCCAAAAAATAACCCAGTATAAAGTTACCTATTGATGAGATTTGTGAAATAATCTGACATGTTTCTGCTATACAAGGAAAGTGCGAAGTCAACGGACCTGGTTGTCCTCCAGCGTCTCGATGAGCTCCTCGCTGGCCCTCAGAAGCGTGCAGCCCGTCCTGGCGTGGTGCTCTTGCTCGAACTCCATCGCCGACCACGTGGTGTCAAGGTCACGCAGTACCTTCTCCATGGACATCTCCTTCACGGCTGCAACGCGACGAAGTAGTCAAATCAACTGTACTTAAAATCAGTTTAAACTCAATATTCGTAAATTAAGCATTTTTACAAATGGTGGCAGATGTTGGATTTGAAAAATAAATTTTCGATTTTGTTTGTTTTTGTAAACAGCGAGATAAACTTGTAAGTTTAATACAACAAAACACCATGATGTCGAGGTTTCTTTCTATAATTGGTGGCATATATGGTAATAAATACATTTAAAACATCGTGTACAACAAATTTTCTCAACGCATCTTCCTAAATGTTACGAACCTTGCCTTATGTAAAAGTATGGAAGAATAAGTTCATTATAAGTTAAATGTATCATCTGATAAGTTTTTCTATTGATGTAGAGAGCGAGAGAGAGAGAGAGAGAGAGAGAGAGAGAGAGAGAGAGAGAGAGAGAGAGAGAGAGAGAGAGAGAGAGACCTTTGTCGACGATGTTCTTGACCTCCTCTTCGCACTCGTGTAGGTTGAGCTCGAGAAGTTCGGACAGCGTCGTCGACTCGTCCATCACAAACCGCACCTACGTCACAACACCTGTTGTACACACTGACTGGACACTTTAAATCATACATCAACAAATATTCAAAACACTTTACTTATTCAAGTTAGTTTTTAAATTAATTTATATTACACATTTACAATAGAGAACACTCAAATGTATTTAACTCAATTCTTTATAATTACGTTTATATTCTTTAATTTTAGTTGTCTAAAAGATGGTGACCTATTACCATGAGCCAACACATTTTGTATATTCTAAAAACGAAAATGGAACTAAAGAATCAATACATTTATTACCTTCTGACTTAGAGGAGATTCAGATGCAAAACACATATATATTTTTTAAAAATTTAGATTGTTTTGTTGTTTATCATTTTATTTGTGGTGCGCTCGATTCAATGAAAATAACCACTAGGTACGGCAAGAATCAAGGAAAACTTTAAAAAAACTCACGTAATTTCTAATATCATTTGTTTGCAAGATCAATTCTCCAAATTTAAGATTTTACAGTAATTTAATCTTAGAATCAACTAGGTATTTATTTTCGAGCGCACCTGGATCGTGTGTAAGGGACTTCGAATGATAGCAAGTAGTCATTCAAGTACCTCTGTGTGATGTACTTACGGTGTACTCTGGTGGCAGTGCTGCTAAACTCTGGCCAGCGTGCAGAACACCCAGTGAAAGAGGATATTTAGTAGAAGTCAGAGTCATTTAGTTAGCAGCGACAAGTTCAACTTGTGTTATGTACGACAGTACTTTAGCGTAATATTTGGTCAAGAGAATTGGAACAAAATATTCTGAATTTTGGGGACAAACAGAGGGGAAATCAATAACAAAAATTTAATCTGAGGCATTGTAAATGTGTCAAAACATTTTATGTTTCAGTGCAAAAAACGATATGGTTTCATTTGATAAGGAGTAGGTCATAGGTGAAAATTAAAGATAAAATGGGGTAGGTTTGACATGAAAGTTCTGCAAAGATTAATTCAGCATTATTTTATAAATTAATTTTTATCGTTATATTATATTATTAGTGTTAGAGTGAGACAGTAAATAGAAGACATGCTACAATCAGTTGAGGTGGATAGATCGTGATCTTGTTGTTGTGAAAGAGAATAGAAAACAAACATGCAAAAATCTGTCGTAGATGTGTACTTCATCACTTTAGAGACTGACTGTAAAAAACTGAACTGAACTGAAAAAATGTGTTACGCCAGTTAAAGCTCGTTTGAGAGCGAATGAATTTCGTAAAAACATTAATGACGTTAAGTATAGTTTGGCGTCGTTTATAAAAACGAAAATACAAAACATGGAATGTAATTTAATTTTTTACCGTCAAGCACATTACCATAGGACGTTGAAATGAAAATAATGGACGGAAATTAACACAATTACTGAAGCACGTTAATCGTTCCGAAACTATAAAATTAAATTAGCTGAAAGTCGAATCTCATAAAAATTTGAAAACAGCTGAATCTTAATCCGCGTGCGTTTTGATCTCGGCATAGTGTCATGAGAAGGATAGAAAGTAAAAAGTGCGTGACGAGGTGAACCTTTGTCGACTTCATGAGTTGGTGCCAGTGTCGTTCTCTGATGGCCGGATTCTGAAGCTCGCCCACGGCTTTGAACGAGGTCAGCATGTTCTTGACTTCGGCCTCCAGAGCTGTGTACGTGTCCCAACCCCTCATCTCCTTGTCCAAAGCTGCAATTCATTCATACTTTGTTTATCGGCGCAGCAAATACCAAATTTAATGATGAACTTTATATCTTATAATTCGTAACAAAAATTGCCTAAGGGCCGGTCTTTCAATGCCTTGCTAACTTTTAAACAGTCAATTAGGACTGTATTGCCATGGCAACAACCAATGACAATCCTCAAATGATCGATTAAAACTTAACTACTGGTTTAGCAGACTATTGAAAGACCGGCCCTAAGTATATAAAACATATAATCGTGTCAAGATAAATTGAATATGCCTTACTCTTCCAGAAATCAACATGAAGCTGCAAAACGTTACGAGGAAATAAGATTTCAAACTGCCTCACCTCTGATCTCCTTGGCAAACTTCTTACACTCGATGTCCATGTTCTCGACGTCGATCTTCCTCCACGGCGTCGTCTTCCAGTCCTCGACGCTCGTCGCCACGATGTAGACGTAGTCCCAGAGTTGCTGCACACAGATCATCTCGTCAGCCTCCTCCGCGCACATCGCCGTCTACAAGACGAGTCCTCACCTTCAACATGCGCAGCTCCTTGCGACACTGCTTGATGAGCTTGAAGTCCGGCATGTTGACCTCGAACAGAGAGGCCGAGTCTTGGATCTTCGCCATCTCCTCTTCGTAGGAGGCGATGTCGAAGTGCGTGTTGTCCAGGAGGTTGTACGGCTCGTTGCAGTCGTACCTAGTGACGTCACGTTTATCTTCATTATTTCATTGCAATCTAAGAGCATTTTCTTCATCAAACTTCAACAATCTTGTACATTATTCATTTGGTCATTCTGTTTTCGTGTAGAGTACAGCTTTGGAATAATATCTCGATCATCCCTACGCTTATACCCTCCCGCCATACAACGGAGATCGTACAGTGGTATACCAGCGCTCCGTTGTATGGCGGGATGGTATAAGCGTAGGGATGATCGACACATTTTTCCACGACCCTACGTACACCCAACAAATCATAAAACGGTATTTGAACGAAACGGATTAGCTGCTGGTCATGTTCCTTGACAATCAATCCTTGTTTTATCAATGAAGTCAGAGCTCAACTATTAGATGTAGATGAGTAGTCTGCATAGACTTCATCGGATTATGTCATCACACTATTTTCAGCCAATATATTTCTTTCAAATACCGTTTTATCATTTGTTGAGTGTACCTAATGACTGAATATAAAAGGTAAAGGCAAGGTATAGAAGCAATGTGAATTTTACTGCTTCGTAGAATTGACGTAGATTTGAGTAGACACACTCAGTCACTTTTAGATTAGAACGTGCAATTTTTATTGGTTTACGCAATGTTGACACGTACAACAGTTGTTCGGATATCCGGTGTGAAGACCTCATGTCATGACCTTTGTCTATATCAGGTAAGAATGTAAGGATTCTGACAGTGGTCTGTCCACCCACCTGAGGAACGCGTGCTTGCGGAAAGACTCCCGGTAGTTCGCCTGCTTCTGGTCGAACATAGCGATCTTGTTGCGAATGCAGCTTACTTCCGCCGCCTGCAGGGGTGCCACGTGCTGCTTTACTGTCAAAGCGATTTTCTTCGTGTTGTTCCATTGCTCGGGGAGTTCCTGACAGAGAGGAAGAAATATCAGACGCAGAGACCCAAATTAAATATCACAAATATATCTATCACTGAGTTTCGTACAAAGATTCTTCATTTTGTGTTCCTTCACTGTTTCTAAAGTATCTAGTCAATAAACTCCGTGTTCACTTTCTCACTTGATAATGACAATAACGCCTATAATAATTGTCCACTAGTTGATTACCTGCAACAGTACGTTGACCTCCTCCGGCAGCTCTTGATCGTAGAACTTGAGGAGGTCGATGGTTTCCTTGAGCGGCTCGAACATCTCGTCTGTGACCGCTTGGCGGTCCTTGACGTTCATCAGGTACCCCATGACGTTGACGAGGTGCTCGTAGTTGCCTTCCTCCACCGCCTGGAGTAGCCCCTCGTCGGCCTCCCGGATGAACCCGGACAACTCGGACAAGCTGACAAAACACAGGCTCTTTAATGAAAAGAATACAAACTCCATTTCAAAATTTGTAAAAAAAATCACATAATTTTACAATACTATGTAGAACTGTAAAATTCTCATTGTACGACAAGGGAAAGAATTGCGTTTTTATTAATATTAATAACCATCTCTCTATTTCAGAGCTAAATGAATTGAAATGCAAAATTTTTAAACTTGTTTGAATTTGTGTTTACTACTTGTGATTGAACTACCTGCTCGTCACGTGATCTACGAGATGCAGCTTGAACATGTTGCCCCACTTCCTGACAGTGTTGATCAGCGCCTGCTTGAACGGCCTCATGTCGACTTGGAACCAGGAGTTGAAGATGTGCACAGACTCCAGCTCCTCGATCTCGGCGTACAAGCCCTCGTAGTTGTCGATCTGAAGACATGAGCTTAACTGAGTCTGACTTCCAACAGAGCCTCTATTCGAGAGTTTTGTCACTGTTAGTTTTGTCTGTGGCATCAAGACAGTTTCTCTGAAATTTGGCATCAATTTTTACTCTATGAATTATTTAAAAATATACTCTCATTGGTTAAAACGTAAAAACTACCTTAATAAAAATTTTGCACCATTCCCTGTAGTTCAAAATATTTCAAAATCATCATGACAGAGATGAATCCACAAATCAAAGTCAGACGATTTTCCATTTCATTGATACACCAGGGCCAAGTTGATACTACGAACAGCCCCTTGAATACTTAATTCCATCTTAGTGGTTCTGATTTATAAATAAAAGAAAGTCAACTATTTTTGAATGATCGAGATTGATTTTGTAATTTGTTGAACAGTTGTGGTACAAGTTGTGAGTAAACATTACTTTTTATCAAACATTGATTAATTTAACATAAAAGGCGTGATAAATAGTTGTTGCAGGACTAAATGGATACTAAGGTATGATCGCAAACATTTTTAATGCATATTCCAGTCTCTTTCTGTTACTAATTCAAAAGAACCCACAAGACTGACAAGGATTGAAACTACCACAGCTTTATTCTATGAGGGTGAATTATTTTGTATTGATATGATTTCAGATGGCAATATTCTCCTCGAACAAACTGAGTGGAAGCCCAGTGGATGGTACCGTTTCCCTGACCTCAAATCAAACTTCATCGTCCATGGAAGTAGATGAACATTCAAACCCAAAACGATCTGCCAATGGTGAAGAAGTTCATGCGATTGCCGTTGAGGAAACAAGAGATGTTTATGAAGCATCCAACAACCCGCTTCCCATTGCGCCCACCAGAGTGACGGCTAATTGTCCTGGTGTCCCTGAATCTGACGTGGCACCTGAATTGCTGCTCTTGGAGTCTCGAAGTGCTGCGCCAAACGCGCAAGTACCTTTCATGGAGGAGCGATTTTGCGAGCCAATTTGGCAAAGACCATATTACGATCAAGCGCATTTTCCAATGTCTGGTCCGCCTTATTACGGCGGCAACACATCGCAAATGGAATGTCAAGGTGGTGGAATGTGGCAAAGAGAAGAAGCACCACAGCCGATGCACGTGTATAATGAAAGTGAATCTCAGTACTTGCGTCAAGGAATGCATCCACAAACAATACCGTGGCAACCAAGCAGCATCTTGTCGTATCCCGGAGTTCCAGTATCTCCTTGGCAAAGGCCTGTTTGCTACGGCGACATGCACCCGCCTCCTCTGATGCCGCAATTCATGCATCCGTTCCAAGTGCCGCGACTGCCGTATCAAGGTGGACCGTATATGCCGTACCCTGGGAATGGCTCCCCTCGCCATATGCCGCCGGCGATGAGGATGACGCAGTACCGTACGCCTCCACCTACAGGGAGGAGGATGTCAACGCCGCGCCCAAAGCGTAACCCTAATTCGACGCCGATCACTACAGTCTTCGACGGACGCAAGATAACCTTAAATTACAACTGGCCGACGCCGGGGAGTCAAGAGCCGAGGAAGTACAACACGAGAAAGCGAAAACTTGAGCAAGAGGAACTGCGTAGAAAATCTCTCAAAGCCACTGCCCAGCTAAAGGTCAGTATTTCAGTCATAGGGTAGTATTGTATCATTTAGTAATTTTCCCATCTTTGAGGAAATTCATTCTAATGTCTATCTCTAGACCAATAATCTATATCATCATTGACAGGAAAGTGAAGAGTGTACAGCAACACCTAGTTCTGTGTACGACTCGTGTGGACAGACAGCAGAGGTCACGAGTTCTGAAGACGTCATCACTGGGACGTTTGGAGACCCGGCTCCAGCGGACTGCTCGAATCCGGTTCAACAGAACCAACCGACTCAACAAGAGTCAGACTTCGGTTCCAATCGCAAGCAGAGGATGTACACGTACAAGACGAGGTCGAGCAAGATCACCAGGCAGGCAGCCAAAGTATACAACAATATGCTTTAGAGCACACTTTTACTTCATTATTACCCTTGTAACTTTTCTGAAACATTAAAATATATTTTTCAATACTAAATTCGTAAAGGCATAACTTACAAATGCCCTCGCCTTGTCTCCATTATTACACAAAAGCTGCCACTGATTCTGTGACTGGCACTAAAATGACATACGCATATTGTAAATAGGTTTACTATTTGTAGATATTTACAATATCTATAAACATACGAGAGGAAGAGAAGGAATATGAAATGATAGCTGAGC
Source organism: Leuctra nigra (assembly GCA_934045905.1). Classification (NCBI taxonomy): domain Eukaryota; kingdom Metazoa; phylum Arthropoda; class Insecta; order Plecoptera; family Leuctridae; genus Leuctra; species Leuctra nigra. Next base: position 17,340,414 of record OW203761.1, read on the forward strand.
AAATCGCGCAACTTTGCTGTGGAAAATGTTCTGGGAATAATCCTAAATAATTAGAAATTTACACACAAAAATCGTTACTATCGTGGGTATACATTTCGACTATTAAACTGACATATTTTTTGAATTCTTATTTTTTATTCTCTTCTACATTTTTTTGAAGAGACATAACATTATGCCACATCTCTCTGCAACTCTCAATAATCTAGTATGCATTCTATCTCTTGCCCTGCCTCCTACAGAGCTCGTCCAACAAGCTGCAGAACGCGGCGACAGAGAAGTCGAGTCAGACCATCTCGACCGCCAAGACCTTGTTCACCAAACGCATGCTCACGCTCTACGGCTGGCTCTACCCGGAGAGCACGAAGAAGGACGTGAAGATCTCGATTGATGGACTCTGGGACAAGTTACCGGCGGAGGAGAAGGATTTCTACTTGTCGCAGGTGATACACCTGTCAAATCCACAGTAGAGCAACAGATTGAGTCGATAACGCGACTAAGAATTTTTGAAATATTTGCAAGTTTTTAATATAAGTTAGATTCTTACCTAAACTAGTTAATGATAAGAAATATTATCTAAAATCAAATCAATATAATCAGAAATGCAAAAAATTCATAACTTACTCACTTTCAATATAAAAAAACAATGTTATCGAAACGGCCGAAACAATTGGAACCGAATGCTAAGTTATTTGACAACATGTGGGCACGGACAACGATGTTTTGTTTCTTCGTCAGACAGATCAGCAATTGATACATTGTATGTATTTCCTCTTCAGGCTGAAGGTCGTTTCGGCTCGCGATCCACAGGTGTCATGATCAACCCTCAGCTGGCAGTGTTGCCCGGACTGCCGGAGGACCTCGTCCGACAGGTCATGGCTGCGCCGAAATCCGTCATCACATTTCCTGACGATAACGTCGAGACAGACACGGCGGTGGAAAGCCTCTTGGCCTTGGACTCTCAAGACACGTGGACGGCGACAGAAGACACACCGCCGGACGACACACCTACAGACGAGTACTGCTTCCCGTCAGTCGTCGACCCGATGCAACTCGAGGGGGAATTCGACCAGGCGAGTCAGTACCAGAGCGATCAGCTCTTCTACATGGAGGACATCGGCGAAGTGGAGTCGCATCCGAGCGTCACTCTGGACGCGACGCCGGAGGTCGACGCTGCACCATTCCACGACACATTCGGGCTGTGCATGCTCGCCGACATGGCGTCGCAACGCTGCTACATGGCCACCGAGGAGGTGATCGACGGCGGCGACTTGGAGATCGGCTGCGAGGTGGTCGTGGACGGCGGCGGCGTCATGTCGACCATGGACGCGCTGGGGTTGGTCGCCGACGCCGAACTGGCGGTCATCACTGAGAGGCTGAAGAAGCGCGGCATGGCGGACGACTACGCGACCGAGTGGGGATTTGTAATGAGTCCCAACGAACTCCTACACGACTAACTGCAATTGCAGTTGCAGTTGCAGTTGACTGGATGTGTGTGTACCAGACGTGTTCATAAGGATGGGGTTATATTTGTAAACCATATTTATTGTAATTTTATTGTAATATTATAATAAGTTTGTAAATATTGTCTTATTTTGTATAACGAAGGTACATTACAATTTATTGTTATTATTGATAAATTCATTATATAACTCTGTATCACTTCGTACATAAAATTTACTTGACCCAGCTCAATCAAATCTGCTTCAAATAGATGTTGATGGCTCACAGATGTAGCCATCAACTGGAGTACTTGTTGAATGACATACCTGTTGTCGGAACTGCTCCATGGTAGGAGGGTTTGGCTTGGGACAGACCGCTGGATCGTCGACCTCCAGAGCCAGGAAGTCGAGCTCCTCGCCAGTCAGTTGCCGCCCGTACGTGAGGAACTGATGCATGGATACCTGTCGGTCGTCCAGCCACAAGTAACTGTAGTTCTCGAATCCTTGCACGAACTGCATTGCCTGGAAGAAATTCACGCGTGTTTTCCATCCGCTGTGAAAATGTTTTGGTTTGACAAAATCCCGAAAAGGATGGCAGGATATATTCTTCTAATTTGTACCATGATGAAATGGATTCAATATAATATATCGATACATTATTTAAAACTATAGCCTGGAAAAAAGGGAAATCTGTCACAATAAATCACAAAATTCTTACCTCGTCCATGACTGTCTGTACCCCATCCAAAATTTCTCGTCTCATTTCACGGATGTCTTCGTTACTTTCGATCTCATTCTGCAAACAAGAAGAACAGTTTAGTCTGCTGGAGTATGCCGCTGAGTCGCGCCTGCGTCGGTGCACTTGCCTGGTAGTTGGCGTCAGCGTGGTCGTGAGCGATGCGCGTGATGAGACTGGCCATCATGAGGATGTCGTCGATGAGGCCGGTCACGAGGCTGGTGAAGGCTCCCTCCTTGTCGGGGTCCAGGGAGGGTATGAACACCAGCTCGGGTTCCTGCAGCTCCAACTGCGCCTCGAACACAGGGTGCAGGTTGTTGTCGGGGTTCATGTGCTCGGCGATGTAGCCCAAGCTGTCGGTATGACAAACATGCGCCGTGGTGACTTGTGACGATACGAACACAGGGTGCAGGTTGTTGTCGGGGTTCATGTGCTCGGCGATGTAGCCCAAGCTGTCGGTATGACATACATGCGCCGTGGTGACATGTGACGATACAAACACAGGGTGCAGGTTGTTGTCGGGGTTCATGTGCTCGGCGATGTAGCCCAAGCTGTCGGTATGACAAACATGCGCCGTGGTGACATGTGACGATACGAACACAGGGTGCAGGTTGTTGTCGGGGTTCATGTGCTCGGCGATGTAGCCCAAGCTGTCGGTATGACAAACATGCGCCGTGGTGACATGTGACGATACGAACACAGGGTGCAGGTTGTTGTCGGGGTTCATGTGCTCGGCGATGTAGCCCAAGCTGTCGGTATGACAAACATGCGCCGTGGTGACATGTGACGATACGAACACAGGGTGCAGGTTGTTGTCGGGGTTCATGTGCTCGGCGATGTAGCCCAAGCTGTCGGTATAACAAACATGCGCCGTGGTGACATGTGACGATACGAACACAGGGTGCAGGTTGTTGTCGGGGTTCATGTGCTCGGCGATGTAGCCCAAGCTGTCGGTATGACAAACATGCGCCGTGGTGACATGTGACGATACGAACACAGGGTGCAGGTTGTTGTCGGGGTTCATGTGCTCGGCGATGTAGCCCAAGCTGTCGGTATGACAAACATGCGCCGTGGTGACATGTGACGATACGAACACAGGGTGCAGGTTGTTGTCGGGGTTCATGTGCTCGGCGATGTAGCCCAAGCTGTCGGTATGACAAACATGCGCCGTGGTGACATGTGACGATACGAACACAGGGTGCAGGTTGTTGTCGGGGTTCATGTGCTCGGCTATGGAGCCCAAGCTGTCGGTATGACAAACATGCGCCGTGGTGACATTTGACGATACGAACACAGGGTGCAGGTTGTTGTCGGGGTTCATGTGCTCGGCGATGTAGCCCAAGCTGTCGGTATGACAAACATGCGCCGTGGATGACATGTGACGATACGAACACAGGGTGCAGGTTGTTGTAAGGGTTCATGTGCTCGGCGATGTAGCCCAAGCTGTCGGTATGACAAACATGCGCCGTGGATGACATGTGACGATACGAACACAGGGTGCAGGTTGTTGTCGGGGTTCATGTGCTCGGCTATGTAGCCCAAGCTGTCGGTATGACAAACATGCGCCGTGGTGACATGTGACGATACGAACACAGGGTGCAGGTTGTTGTCGGGGTTCATGTGCTCGGCGATGTAGCCCAAGCTGTCGGTATGACAAACATGCGCCGTGGTGACATGTGACGATACGAATACAGGGTGCAGGTTGTTGTCGGGGTTCATGTGCTCGGCTATGTAGCCCAAGCTGTCGGTATGACAAACATGCGCCGTGGTGACATGTGACGATACGAACACAGGGTGCAGGTTGTTGTCGGGGTTCATGTGCTCGGCTATGTAGCCCAAGCTGTCGGTATGACAAACATGCGCCGTGGTGACATGTGACGATACGAACACAGGGTGCAGGTTGTTGTCGGGGTTCATGTGCTCGGCGATGTAGCCCAAGCTGTCGGTATGACATACATGCGCCGTGGTTAGATGTGACGATACGAACACAGGGTGCAGGTTGTTGTCGGGGTTCATGTGCTCGGCGATGTAGCCCAAGCTGTCGGTATGACAAACATGCGCCGTGGTGACATGTGACGATACGAACACAGGGTGCAGGTTGTTGTCGGGGTTCATGTGCTCGGCGATGTAGCCCAAGCTGTCGGTATGACAAACATGCGCCGTGGTGACATGTGACGATACGAACACAGGGTGCAGGTTGTTGTCGGGGTTCATGTGCTCGGCGATGTAGCCCAAGCTGTCGCTATGACAAACATGCGCCGTGGTGACATGTGACGATACGAACACAGGGTGCAGGTTGTTGTCGGGGTTCATGTGCTCGGCGATGTAGCCCAAGCTGTCGGTATGACAAACATGCGCCGTGGTGACATGTGACGATACGAACACAGGGTGCAGGTTGTTGTCGGGGTTCATGTGCTCGGCGATGTAGCCCAAGCTGTCGGTATGACAAACATGCGCCGTGGTGACATGTGACGATACGAACACAGGGTGCAGGTTGTTGTCGGGGTTCATGTGCTCGGCTATGTACCCCAAGCTGTCGGTATGACAAACATGCGCCGTGGTGACATGTGACGATACGAACACAGGGTGCAGGTTGTTGTCGGGGTTCATGTGCTCGGCGATGTAGCCCAAGCTGTCGGTATGACAAACATGCGCCGTGGTGACATGTGACGATACGAACACAGGGTGCAGGTTGTTGTCGGGGTTCATGTGCTCGGCTATGTAGCCCAAGCTGTCGGTATGACAAACATGCGCCGTGGTGACATGTGACGATACGAACACAGGGTGCAGGTTGTTGTCGGGGTTCATGTGCTCGGCTATGTAGCCCAAGCTGTCGGTATGACAAACATGCGCCGTGGTGACATGTGACGATACGAACACAGGGTGCAGGTTGTTGTCGGGGTTCATGTGCTCGGCGATGTAGCCCAAGCTGTCGGTATGACAAACATGCGCCGTGGTGACATGTGACGATACGAACACAGGGTGCAGGTTGTTGTCGGGGTTCATGTGCTCGGCTATGTAGCCCAAGCTGTCGGTATGACAAACATGCGCCGTGGTGACACAAGACGATACGAACACAGGGTGCAGGTTGTTGTCGGGGTTCATGTGCTCGGCGATGTAGCCCAAGCTGTCGGTATGACAAACATGCGCCGTGGTGACATGTGACGATACGAACACAGGGTGCAGGTTGTTGTCGGGGTTCATGTGCTCGGCTATGTAGCCCAAGCTGTCGGTATGACAAACATGCGCCGTGGTGACATGTGACGATACGAACACAGGGTGCAGGTTGTTGTCGGGGTTCATGTGCTCGGCTATGTAGCCCAAGCTGTCGGTATGACAAACATGCGCCGTGGTGACATGTGACGATACGAACACAGGGTGCAGGTTTGTTCGGGGTTCATGTGCTCGGCGATGTAGCCCAAGCTGTCGGTATGACAAACATGCGCCGTGGTGACATGTGACGATACGAACACAGGGTGCAGGTTGTTGTCGGGGTTCATGTGCTCGGCGATGTAGCCCAAGCTGTCGGTATGACAAACATGCGCCGTGGTGACATGTGACGATACGAACACAGGGTGCCGGTTGTTGTCGGGGTTCATGTGCTCGGCGATGTAGCCCAAGCTGTCGGTATGACAAACATGCGCCGTGGTGACATGTGACGATACGAACACAGGGTGCAGGTTGTTGTCGGGGTTCATGTGCTCGGCGATGTAGCCCAAGCTGTCGGTATGACAAACATGCGCCGTGGTGACATGTGACGATACGAACACAGGGTGCAGGTTGTTGTCGGGGTTCATGTGCTCGGCGATGTAGCCCAAGCTGTCGGTATGACAAACATGCGCCGTGGTGACATGTGACGATACGAACACAGGGTGCAGGTTGTTGTCGGGGTTCATGTGCTCGGCGATGTAGCCCAAGCTGTCGGTATGACAAACATGCGCCGTGGTGACTTGTGACGATACGAACACAGGGTGCAGGTTGTTGTCGGGGTTCATGTGCTCGGCGATGTAGCCCAAGCTGTCGGTATGACAAACATGCGCCGTGGTGACATGTGACGATACGAACACAGGGTGCAGGTTGTTGTCGGGGTTCATGTGCTCGGCTATGTAGCCCAAGCTGTCGGTATGACAAACATGCGCCGTGGTGACATGTGACGATACGAACACAGGGTGCAGGTTGTTGTCGGGGTTCATGTGCTCGGCGATGTAGCCCAAGCTGTCGGTATGACAAACATGCGCCGTGGTGACATGTGACGATACGAACACAGGGTGCAGGTTGTTGTCGGGGTTCATGTGCTCGGCGATGTAGCCCAAGCTGTCGGTATGACAAACATGCGCCGTGGTGACATGTGACGATACGAACACAGGGTGCAGGTTGTTGTCGGGGTTCATGTGCTCGGCTATGTAGCCCAAGCTGTCGGTATGACAAACATGCGCCGTGGTGACATGTGACGATACGAACACAGGGTGCAGGTTGTTGTCGGGGTTCATGTGCTCGGCTATGTAGCCCAAGCTGTCGGTATGACAAACATGCGCCGTGGTGACATGTGACGATACGAACACAGGGTGCAGGTTGTTGTCGGGGTTCATGTGCTCGGCGATGTAGCCCAAGCTGTCGGTATGACAAACATGCGCCGTGGTGACATGTGACGATACGAACACAGGGTGCAGGTTGTTGTCGGGGTTCATGTGCTCGGCGATGTAGCCCAAGCTGTCGGTATGACAAACATGCGCCGTGGTGACATGTGACGATACGAACACAGGGTGCAGGTTGTTGTCGGGGTTCATGTGCTCGGCGATGTAGCCCAAGCTGTCGGTATGACAAACATGCGCCGTGGTGACATGTGACGATACAAACACAGGGTGCAGGTTGTTGTCGGGGTTCATGTGCTCGGCTATGTAGCCCAAGCTGTCGGTATGACAAACATGCGCCGTGGTGACATGTGACGATACGAACACAGGGTGCAGGTTGTTGTCGGGGTTCATGTGCTCGGCGATGTAGCCCAAGCTGTCGGTATGACAAACATGCGCCGTGGTGACATGTGACGATACGAACACAGGGTGCAGGTTGTTGTCGGGGTTCATGTGCTCGGCGATGTAGCCCAAGCTGTCGGTATGACATACATGCGCCGTGGTGACATGTGACGATACGAACACAGGGTGCAGGTTGTTGTCGGGGTTCATGTGCTCGACGATGTAGCCCAAGCTGTCGGTATGACAAACATGCGCCGTGGTGACATGTGACGATACGAACACAGGGTGCAGGTTGTTGTCGGGGTTCATGTGCTCGGCGATGTAGCCCAAGCTGTCGGTATGACAAACATGCGCCGTGGTGACATGTGACGATACGAACACAGGGTGCAGGTTGTTGTCGGTGTTCATGTGCTCGGCGATGTAGCCCAAGCTGTCGGTATGACAAACATGCGCCGTGGTGACATGTGACGATACGAATACAGGGTGCAGGTTGTTGTCGGGGTTCATGTGCTCGGCGATGTAGCCCAAGCTGTCGGTATGACAAACATGCGCCGTGGTGACATGTGACGATACGAACACAGGGTGCAGGTTGTTGTCGGGGTTCATGTGCTCGGCGATGTAGCCCAAGCTGTCGGTATGACAAACATGCGCCGTGGTGACATGTGACGATACGAACACAGGGTGCAGGTTGTTGTCGGGGTTCATGTGCTCGGCGATGTAGCCCAAGCTGTCGGTATGACAAACTTGCGCCGTGGTGACATGTGACGATACGAACACAGGGTGCAGGTTGTTGTCGGGGTTCATGTGCTCGGCGATGTAGCCCAAGCTGTCGGTATGACAAACATGCGCCGTGGTGACATGTGACGATACGAACACAGGGTGCAGGTTGTTGTCGGGGTTCATGTGCTCGGCGATGTAGCCCAAGCTGTCGGTATGACATACATGCGCCGTGGTGACATGTGACGATACGAACACAGGGTGCAGGTTGTTGTCGGGGTTCATGTGCTCGGCGATGTAGCCCAAGCTGTCGGTATGACAAACATGCGCCGTGGTGACATGTGACGATACGAACACAGGGTGCAGGTTGTTGTCGGGGTTCATGTGCTCGGCGATGTAGCCCAAGCTGTCGGTATGACAAACATGCGCGTGGTGACATGTGACGATACGAACACAGGGTGCAGGTTGTTGTCGGGGTTCATGTGCTCGGCGATGTAGCCCAAGCTGTCGGTATGACAAACATGCGCCGTGGTGACATGTGACGATACGAATACAGGGTGCAGGTTGTTGTCGGGGTTCATGTGCTCGGCGATGTAGCCCAAGCTGTCGGTATGACAAACATGCGCCGTGGTGACATGTGACGATACGAACACAGGGTGCAGGTTGTTGTCGGGGTTCATGTGCTCGGCGATGTAGCCCAAGCTGTCGGTATGACATACATGCGCCGTGGTGACATGTGACGATACGAACACAGGGTGCAGGTTGTTGTCGGGGTTCATGTGCTCGACGATGTAGCCCAAGCTGTCGGTATGACAAACATGCGCCGTGGTGACATGTGACGATACGAACACAGGGTGCAGGTTGTTGTCGGGGTTCATGTGCTCGGCGATGTAGCCCAAGCTGTCGGTATGACAAACATGCGCGTGGTGACATGTGACGATACGAACACAGGGTGCAGGTTGTTGTCGGGGTTCATGTGCTCGGCGATGTAGCCCAAGCTGTCGGTATGACAAACATGCGCCGTGGTGACATGTGACGATACGAATACAGGGTGCAGGTTGTTGTCGGGGTTCATGTGCTCGGCGATGTAGCCCAAGCTGTCGGTATGACAAACATGCGCCGTGGTGACATGTGACGATACGAACACAGGGTGCAGGTTGTTGTCGGGGTTCATGTGCTCGGCGATGTAGCCCAAGCTGTCGGTATGACAAACATGCGCCGTGGTGACATGTGACGATACGAACACAGGGTGCAGGTTGTTGTCGGGGTTCATGTGCTCGGCGATGTAGCCCAAGCTGTCGGTATGACAAACTTGCGCCGTGGTGACATGTGACGATACGAACACAGGGTGCAGGTTGTTGTCGGGGTTCATGTGCTCGGCGATGTAGCCCAAGCTGTCGGTATGACAAACATGCGCCGTGGTGACATGTGACGATACGAACACAGGGTGCAGGTTGTTGTCGGGGTTCATGTGCTCGGCGATGTAGCCCAAGCTGTCGGTATGACATACATGCGCCGTGGTGACATGTGACGATACGAACACAGGGTGCAGGTTGTTGTCGGGGTTCATGTGCTCGGCGATGTAGCCCAAGCTGTCGGTATGACAAACATGCGCCGTGGTGACATGTGACGATACGAACACAGGGTGCAGGTTGTTGTCGGGGTTCATGTGCTCGGCGATGTAGCCCAAGCTGTCGGTATGACAAACATGCGCGTGGTGACATGTGACGATACGAACACAGGGTGCAGGTTGTTGTCGGGGTTCATGTGCTCGGCGATGTAGCCCAAGCTGTCGGTATGACAAACATGCGCCGTGGTGACATGTGACGATACGAATACAGGGTGCAGGTTGTTGTCGGGGTTCATGTGCTCGGCGATGTAGCCCAAGCTGTCGGTATGACAAACATGCGCCGTGGTGACATGTGACGATACGAACACAGGGTGCAGGTTGTTGTCGGGGTTCATGTGCTCGGCGATGTAGCCCAAGCTGTCGGTATGACAAACATGCGCCGTGGTGACATGTGACGATACGAACACAGGGTGCAGGTTGTTGTCGGGGTTCATGTGCTCGGCGATGTAGCCCAAGCTGTCGGTATGACAAACATGCGCCGTGGTGACATGTGACGATACGAACACAGGGTGCAGGTTGTTGTCGGGGTTCATGTGCTCGGCGATGTAGCCCAAGCTGTCGGTATGACAAACATGCGCCGTGGTGACATGTGACGATACGAACACAGGGTGCAGGTTGTTGTCGGGGTTCATGTGCTCGGCTATGTAGCCCAAGCTGTCGGTATGACAAACATGCGCCGTGGTGACATGTGACGATACGAACACAGGGTGCAGGTTGTTGTCGGGGTTCATGTGCTCGGCGATGTAGCCCAAGCTGTCGGTATGACATGCATGCGCCGTGGATGACATGTGACGATATCCTGGTTATGGATGCTAATCAATGCCGTAAGAGAATATGGCATAGATACACTCTCAAAACAAATAGAAAAGCATGAGATAATGGGTGTTATAGAAAACTTCCCTGGAGGATGAACAGATGCGATATGAAAAATATCCTGCAGAAACTAGCTTGAGATCTACCTAATGCAATGATATCATGTTATCCTTATGGCCGTGAAATAATTTCATTTTCGTTATAGAATACGGCCTTATTATATAACGGAAATGAATGTATACAAGTAATTTAATATTGGTAGTAGTTGGTAGAGCCTTAGACTAAATAACTGTGTTATTTAGTCTAAGGTAGAGCTCACACCCGGCTGGCAAGTAAGAATCGGCCGTATTGGTCCGGAAATGTGAGCTCCTCAATGAGTGAACATGGGGACGCGTACGTACCTGCATCCCACCGTGCGCAGCAGCGCTTCCGACACAATGGCGTCCACGTACTGCACGTAGTCGACCCACTGCTGCGCGCAGCTGGTCTCGCTCATGCCGAACAGCGCCATGTTCTGCGCAAGCAGCGCGTGGATCTCCTGCGCAGCGCCGCTGATCTCCAAGCATCTGACGTCACACAAGCAACAGTTACACCGTGTCCCTTCGCGTTTCAGAATGTTTCCAATAGGTGTATTTGTCGCTGTTGATATTTACAAATTGACATATAAAACCATAGCTTGCACGATCTTCTTTTGTTCTATACGGTTTATATCAGCAATGCAAAATTATTGAATTACCCACCTGAGGAGGGACATTTTGTGGCCACGATGAACTTGTGAAGGGTCAGATTTATAACCTTATTGAGGTAAATCGATGTATTTTTGTAATGAAAGTGATTCCTCTTCGTACTAAAGTTATATCGGAGCTTATAAAATTTCCCCGGTACACATAAACTATAACATATTGTCAAAAAGCAAAGAATCACAGCTAAGCTATTCTGCGTGCCATCAAGATGATAGCAGGCAACAATGAGATGACATCACGTGCAAACTATGAAGTGTGGACTACTGACCTCCTCTTGATGACGTCAGGCCGCTCCTCGAGACACAGCAGCGCCTCCTTCTTGGCGTCCTTCCTCTGAAACACCGGCACTTTGCACCACTGCGTCATGGTGGCTCTGATCTGCTCCACGTTGGTCTGCGTCAGCTGCACGCATTGCTCCAAGCTGCGCGCCAAGCCGTTCAGCTGCTGGATGAACTGCCACAGCAGGTCTAGACAGGTTCACCGATACATCGTCAACAAGTGTATCGACAACGAATATCGTAACAATATATATTGAGCTGATAGTGTGGTGTTATTTATAAACAGAGTAAATACTTATAAAATCTTTCAATCTTCAACTCAACAATGAACTGCTCAACTGTCTAGTTGCCATGCTAACTGGTTGCCATGGTTATTAAAGCATAGGTGTAGACTCTTTAGTTAATGGATAATTTAGTAAGGTCCGGTATTACCAAAGTTAAATTGTGCTGGATAAACTAACTTTTGGATTAAATTCAACTGTTTCAATCATTTTGAGGTATCTAATTGGCATCAATTTAGTCCAATATTTAGTTAATCCGGCTCAGATTAACTTTAGTAATACCGGCCCTAACATTCTTTTTTTTAAACGAAAGTTTTAGTCTTAATGTTTCCCAGTAGATTAAAACTGTAAAAACTCAATTTTGTATTTTTTATAATATAAGATGTCAGTAAGACGGCATCTAATCGCTGACCTTGCGAGTTCCAGTCCAGCTCCTCTTGGCCCTGCTTGACGAGCCTGTCGATCTCAGTCACTTGATGCTCCACTAGTCTGAACTCCACGGGCGTGCAGACGCGCAGTGCCTTGTTGTACCTGGAACATCGCCTCGTCAACGCCGTCCCTCTAGCCACACCCTCTCTCTCACTCGCACTCACCACTGGATCGCCGCGTCAACGCCGTCCCTCTAGCCTCACCCTCTCTCTCACTCGCACTCACCACTGGATCGCCTCGTCAACGCCGTCCCTCTAGCCACACCCTCTCTCTCACTCGCACTCACCACTGGATCGCCTTGTCAACGCCGTCCCTCTAGCCTCACCCTCTCTCACTCGCACTCACCACTGGATCGCCTCGTCAACGCCGTCCCTCTAGCCTCACCCTCTCTCACTCGCACTCACCACTGGATCGCCGCGTCAACGCCGTCCCTCTTGCCTCACCCTCTCTCTCACTCGCACTCACCACTGGATCGCCGCGTCAACGCCGTCCCTCTTGCCTCACCCTCTCTCTCACTCGCACCCACCACTGGATCGCCTCGTCAACGCCGTCCCTGTAGCCTCACCCTCTCTCTCACTCGCACTTACCACTGGATTGTGCGTCAACGCCGTCCCTGTAGCCTCACCCTCTCTCTCACTCGCACTTACCACTGGATTGTGCGTCAACGCCGTCCCTCTAGCCTCACCCTCTCTCACTCGCACTCACCACTGGATTGTGCGTCAACGCCGTACCTCTAGCCTCACCCTCTCTCTCACTCGCACTCACCACTGGATCGCCTCGTCAACGCCGTACCTCTAGCCTCACCCTCTCTCTCACTCGCACTTACCACTGGATTGTGCGTCAACGCCGTACCTCTAGCCTCACCCTCTCTCTCACTCGCACTCACCACTGGATCGCCTCATCAACGCCGTCCCTCTTGCCTCACCCTCTCTCTCACTCGCACTCACCACTGGATCGCCTAGTCAACGCCGTCCCTCTAGCCTCACCCTCTCCCTCACTCGCACTCACCACTGGATTGTGCGTCAACGCCGTACCTCTTGCCTCACCCTCTCTCTCTCTCTCACTCGCACTCACCACTGGATCGCCTCGTCAACGCCGTCCCTCTAGCCTCACCCTCTCTCTCACTCGCACTCACCACTGGATCGCCTCGTTCAGCGTCGTCCCTCTAGCCTCACCCTCTCTCACTCGCACTCACCACTGGATTGTGCGTCAACGCCGTACCTCTTGCCTCACCCTCTCTCTCACTCGCACTCACCACTGGATCGCCTAGTCAACGCCGTCCCTGTAGCCTCACCCTCTCTCTCACTCGCACTCACCACTGGATCGCCTCGTTCAGCGTCGTCCCTCTAGCCTCACCCTCTCTCTCACTCGCACTCACCACTGGATCGCCTCGTCAACGCCGTCCCTCTAGCCTCACCCTCTCTCTCACTCGCACTCACCACTGGATCGCCGCGTTCAGCGTCGTCCCTCTAGCCTCACCCTCTCTCACTCGCACTCACCACTGGATTGTGCGTCAACGCCGTACCTCTTGCCTCACCCTCTCTCTCACTCGCACTCACCACTGGATCGCCTCGTTCAGCGTCGTCCCTCTAGCCTCACCCTCTCTCTCACTCGCACTCACCACTGGATCGCCTAGTCAACGCCGTCCCTGTAGCCTCACCCTCTCTCTCACTCGCACTCACCACTGGATCGCCTCGTTCAGCGTCGTCCCTCTAGCCTCACCCTCTCTCTCACTCGCACTCACCACTGGATCGCCTCGTCAACGCCGTCCCTCTAGCCTCACCCTCTCTCTCACTCGCACTCACCACTGGATCGCCTCGTTCAGCGTCGTCCCTCTAGCCTCACCCTCTCTCACTCGCACTCACCACTGGATTGTGCGTCAACGCCGTACCTCTTGCCTCACCCTCTCTCTCACTCGCACTCACCACTGGATCGCCTAGTCAACGCCGTCCCTGTAGCCTCACCCTCTCTCTCACTCGCACTCACCACTGGATCGCCTCGTTCAGCGTCGTCCCTCTAGCCTCACCCTCTCTCTCACTCGCACTCACCACTGGATCGCCTCGTCAACGCCGTCCCTCTAGCCTCACCCTCTCTCTCACTCGCACTCACCACTGGATCGCCGCGTTCAGCGTCGTCCCTCTAGCCTCACCCTCTCTCACTCGCACTCACCACTGGATTGTGCGTCAACGCCGTCCCTCTAGCCTCACCCTCTCTCTCACTCGCACTCACCACTGGATCGCCTCGTCAACGCCGTCCCTCTAGCCTCACCCTCTCTCTCACTCGCACTCACCACTGGATCGCCTCGTCAACGCCGTCCCTCTAGCCTCACCCTCTCTCTCACTCGCACTCACCACTGGATCGCCGCGTTCAGCGTCGTCCCTCTAGCCTCACCCTCTCTCTCACTCGCACTCACCACTGGATCGCCTCGTCAACGCCGTCCCTGTAGCCTCACCCTCTCTCTCACTCGCACTCACCACTGGATCGCCTCGTCAACGCCGTCCCTCTTGCCTCACCCTCTCTCTCACTCGCACTCACCACTGGATCGCCGCGTTCAGCGTCGTCCCTCTAGCCTCACCCTCTCTCTCACTCGCACTCACCACTGGATCGCCTCGTCAACGTCGTCCCTCTAGCCTCACCCTCTCTCTCACTCGCACTCACCACTGGATCGCCTCGTCAACGCCGTCCCTCTAGCCTCACCCTCTCTCTCACTCGCACTCACCACTGGATCGCCTCGTTCAGCGTCGTCGTGTACTTGCGGAACGTCTCGCTGCGCTCGTAGATCTTGATCGCCTCCTCGGGGATGTCGTGGCGGTCCATCAGGTTCAAGTAGTGGACCTCGCGGAGGATCGCGACCAGCTGAGACCAATACAAGACGTTACTTCGAACATAGTACTTCATCCTGATCCAAGCATGTTTGTTTCTCTAATGCAATAGCTATGCTGTTCCTACATGATGTTAACAATAATTCTCATACAGATTGCATTAAATTAATGTAATTTAATAAAATATAAAAAATATCCCACATCTGCCACCATTTGTAGATTTAATAATTTCACTCGAAATAGTCTATGCTGTGCTCAAAAATAAATAGTATCTGGAATATGTCCAATATGTACTGATAAAAACTGTTTCCTTGTTTGCCGGGCCTATAGAGTTTCATTTAAAAAAAAGCTCAGAATTAGACAAATGGCCAGAGATCTAGTGGAGCGGTCGCTCCACGCCAGCCAAGTCGTACGGCGCGCGCACACACTCATTTAAAAAGGCTGGAGCAAACCCACTTTTACTGTAAGCATCAAAGTGGCATTTTCGGCCTACTGGATCTTAAAATTGGAAAATCTCACATTGTTGCGATATATCTTAATTTCGAGCTATGGCCCACCCTACAACATATACCAAATTTGGGAACAATAGGTTACGCCCTTTGCGCGCTAGAGGGCCGTGAAAACCGTGTTTTAGGGCGGTTTTCATAATAATAATAATAATAATCTCAGTAGTAGTAGTAGTAGTCTCCTGGAATTTAAATCCGGTAAACAGGCCACAGCCTAAACGGCTGAACCGATTGATCCCACATTTTTACCACGTGTGCACTTTTGGCGTCTGATTTAACCTTCACCCCATGAATTTTGTGTGCCGCCATTTTGAAACCGGAAGTGACGTCATATCTCGTCAACAGCTGGACCGATTGAAACGAAAATTGCGCCAAACGATCCAGACGGTCATCTATATGCATGATAAGTAGCAAAAGACTAAACATTATGTTTAAGAAACCGGAAATGACGTAATGAAATTTGAAATACATCGATTGGCTTTTTGGCAACAAAGGTTGATCCGATTATTTTGATATTTATGTAACGTATGTACTTTTGACGTCTCATGTGACTTGTTATAAAACCAACCGGAAGCCGCCATTTTGAAACCGGAAGTGACATCATATCTCAATAACGGCTAAATAGATTTCAACGAAACCAGCGCAAAACAATTTAGACGGTCAACTTTATGTATTATCATCAATAATATTTGCAGTTTCCCATACCTAAACCGGAAATGACGTCACACATTTTAATAATCTCACATATTTTTATTTTGATGCAATAAATATACTATTTGAGACAGCTTATAAAATTGTAATCATGTTTCAAATATACTTCAAGGGGTCAGAGATTTCAGCCGCCATTTTTAAACCGGAAGTAACGTCATATCTCAAAAACTGGTAGACAAATCGGTATGAAACTAGCGCCAAACGATTCGGATGGCCATCTCTATGGAATATGAACAGTACAAATAGAATTTTCCTATTTATGAGACCGGAAATGACGTCATTCAAATGTATAAATTATTATAATTCCCTCCTATACAATAAATACATATTCAGAAAGCTTAAAATGATACACATCATTTATAGAAATAAATTCTATGTGGCATTGCAGAAAGTTCAGCAGCCATTTTGAAAACCGAAGTGTTTCCATATCTCGGAACTAGTTGACTGATTGGAATGAAACCTTTGCTATTCTTCGTGAAAGATCATTTAAAGCAATTATTTAGGACCATACGCTGCTATTCATTAGTGGTAACGAAATTGTAAAGGGTGATGATTTTTTAAAAGAATTTAGTAATTGTTCATTTCATATGTGTCACAAGTTGTTAGAATAAACTAAAAAAAGGAGTGATATCCCCATAAAAAACACTTCGTGTAAAAATACCAGCCAAGTCTCTTCAACTAAAAAAAAATATGAAATCTAAAAATTCTGCACTGAAAAGTAATGATATCAAAAAATTTGCCAAGTCAAAACTTTATTTGAAAATCAAAAAATACTTGGCGCATCGATTTTTAGGGCATTTTAGGTATACTATATGTTTGTATATTTTATGTATATTTTATATCTGGCCTATACTTCTAAGCTATTAATATACACGATGCGCCAAGTATTTTTTGATTTTCAAATATAGTTTTGACTTGGCAAATTTTTTGATATCATTACTTTTCAGTGCAGAATTTTTAGATTTCATATTTTTTTTTAGTTGAAGAGACTTGGCTGGTATTTTTACACGAAGTGTTTTTTATGGTTATACATTACACCAATGTCACGAAAATTATTTTTAGCTTTTAGAACGAAGGTCTTTGTGAACTATTTGAGACTGAAAACTATATACACAAACGCTTTACATTTCCAAGTTTGTGTTATTTGAGACATGTTTCGCTTGGTGACGACTTTCACTTCTGCAAGAGAAAATACCTGGGGGTCGAAGTTGAGTATGAGTTCTTTGTTCCACTTCTTGCGCGCGATGGGCGGCTTCTTCAAGTTGCTCTCGCATTGGTTGGGCACCAGGACGCGCCACTTGGAGAACACGTCTTCCTCGAACACGCTCAACTGTTTCAAGATGGCGTCGTGCTTGTCAAACACCACAAGCGCGTCGGGGCTCTGCACGCTCCTGCGCCAACACAGTATATCAACATCAATACGACACCATACGAGATCCTCTCGTATACGCGACTCCTTTTTGGCACTTTTGCCGCGGACCTCTGTTCTTTTTCTGATACTTTCGCTATACAGTTCACAGTTTTTCTTCGATCGAGCTGAAATTTTGCACACATGTACGGACCATTTCTGAGCGTTGCAGACCCTAATATTTTTGAAATACGCTGATAGGTTCAAATTTTAAAATATTATCTTTTGATTGGTTGGTAGTCCGATCAATTTGAAATTTTGGCAAGTCATTACGACCAACATTGACCCCAATCTTACAAAGTTTCAGCCAAATCCTCTTATTGGTTAAAATTTAAAGCGATATTTCCTGTTATTTTTGACATTTAAACTAGAACCGTTTGACCTATCAACTTGAATCATTGCATGGTCATTGGGACCAACATTTTAGGTATTTTTACCAATTTTCCGACTAATCTGTCGTTATTTTCAAAAGTTATTGTCATTTTAAGGACATTTTATTCTATAATCTTGAAATTTTGACAAATGTATACATTTTCATCCCTGCCTTCTTAAGGCTTCAGTTCCAAGGCATGAAGAGCAACTGATACTTGCAAACGCATAATCAAATTGGTTGGATGCAGTACGAAGGCTCGCTTTTCAACGCGTTACTCAGAGCGTTTTCCTAGTTATTTAAAGTTTAAAAGTGATGTGGTAAGGAGTGAGTACTCACGAGTGGTGCACGGCTCTGAAGCACTGCACCGGCACCACGATCTTCTGCCGCAGTTTGTAACTCCAGCGGAGGGCGCCGGCCACTGGAGGCATGTTCTTGTCCACTGGCATCCATCCGGCCTCCTTCAGCGTCGCCATCTGCTCGTCGTACAGCTCCTGGGCAAGGCAGATGACAAGATGATCACGTGACTTCACGAGTACACAAGTAACTCCAGCGGAGGGCGCCGGCCACTGGAGGCATGTTCTTATCCACTGGCATCCATCCGGCCTCCTTCAGCGTCGCCATCTGCTCGTCGTACAGCTCCTAGGCAAGGCAGATGACAAGATGATCACGTGACTTCACGAGTTCACAAGTAACTCCAGCGGAGGGCGCCGGCCACTGGAGGCATGTTCTTATCCACTGGCATCCATCCGGCCTCCTTCAGCGTCGCCATCTGCTCGTCGTACAGCTCCTGGGCAAGGCAGATGACAAGATGATCACGTGACTTCACGAGTACACAAGTAACTCCAGCGGAGGGCGCCGGCCACTGGAGGCATGTTCTTATCCACTGGCATCCATCCGGCCTCCTTCAGCGTCGCCATCTGCTCGTCGTACAGCTCCTAGGCAAGGCAGATGACAAGATGATCACGTGACTTCACGAGTTCACAAGTAACTCCAGCGGAGGGCGCCGGCCACTGGAGGCATGTTCTTATCCACTGGCATCCATCCGGCCTCCTTCAGCGTCGCCATCTGCTCGTCGTACAGCTCCTGGGCAAGGCAGATGACAAGATGATCACGTGACTTCACGAGTTCACAAGTAACTCCAGCGGAGGGCGCCGGCCACTGGAGGCATGTTCTTGTCCACCGGCATCCATCCGGCCTCCTTCAGCGTCGCCATCTGCTCGTCGTACAGCTCCTGATCAAGGTAGATGACAAGATGGCAAGTTGAGTCTGGTATTATAGAAACCCTACTCTGGACAACGCCGGTACTTAATATAAAAAAACAAAAATTAAAACACGGAGGCAATATTTCGTTAACGCATTCGGTTGTCTTCCTCAGGCCTACAGGAAATATTGCCTCCGTATTTTAATTTGTGTTTTTATATTTTATACCGGCGTTGTCCAGAGTAGGGCTTCTATAATACACATTCCCGGTACATTAACTTCTTCGTTTTATTTTATTGTGAGTCTGGTACTTGTCTATGGGCTGGATCCGGGAAATATGGGTTCCAGGACAACCCTAGAACATGGACGAGTACACCTGGAATATGTCTGGATTTTAATATATTGAATTATGTGATTTTGTTGCGTTTTGAAGTTTTAACACTAGAAAAGTATACTAAATTAAAACTTAAATACCCAACAAAATGTAAAATTGGCATATTATCTTTCGAATAGCAAAAGAGATCCCCGATACATTCTGGCTACGGGGCATAGTTTGTAGTCAATTGTATTTTTATTTTGTGTGTTAATAACGAAAGAAAGAATGAAAGAAACAAACAAAGAAAGACAGTAAAATAGTATCGAATGAAACAAGCAAACAAGGCCCGCCGCCCGGCTGATGAAGTCGTCAGAGAGTGTGACGTCACATGCAGACTGACCTGTGCCACGTTCATGTCGTCGTCCAACATGGCGACGATGGAGTGGTACTTCCCTGTGAACTCGTCTCGGATGAGCGGACGCTCCAGCACAGACCCGACGATGTCAATCAGCTGGACAGAACAAACCAGCGTGAGTGGTCAAGCAAGTTGACACGTCATCTTTTCGCATGCGGCTGAACTATCAACCAGTTTGTTACATTGTTCAGAAAAACTCTTGTTAGAAGTTTCGAGACGGCGAATGATGTACATGATTCAATTCAGATATTAAATTATGTAGGTACCTAATTATTGCGATTTTTTAGTTTTGTTTTTCATAAAATTTCAAATTCAAATAAAGATATTCTGCACTTAAAAACCATTAGTATTTAAAAACCTGCAACATTAACAATTCAGCATCTGCAACTAGCACACTACGAAACAAAATACCTATTCAAACTGAGACATTTAAACCACGTGCTTCACTAAGACGCACCTTGAAGACGCTCTCCAAGTTGCAGCAGTCGTCAAAGGCCTGTCCGAGGACCGCCGCGAGCCGCATGTCGAGGTCCTTGATCTTGTTCTGGAACGCCACGTAGTCGTCGTCGAAGGTGTGGTCCTCTGGATCGAGCACGTCGTACGTCTTGCTGGCGAACAAGGCGAGCGTCTCGTTGAACTCGGCGAACACTCCCACTATCTTCGCGCTCAACTTCCTGCCCTTCAGACCGCCGACCTCCACCTTCTCCAGCTTCACGAACTCCACGACAGTGTCGAAGAAACACTGCGAATGTCAACCACTTGTAGCCGACACTCGACGTTGAAAATTTATCAAAAGAATGTTTCGATAGCTTATGGGAACATTAATAATAAAAAATAAATACGTTGAAAATTTAAACTTTAAATGTAGGTAGCGTATTTTCTGTAGCCAAAAGATATCAAAGCCTGATCTAATTTAAGCAAAAAATACTCTTTTGTAATCACTGATATGACGAAGTATGGAGATAATTGATTTTAATGGATTGGTAATAATGTTTCATTTGCAGGTAAACAAACAGATATAAACAAACTTGGAGAGTGGATATTCTCTTCTAACGAATTTGCAGTTTTTTACAGCTATCTTGGCTCATAGTAATCAGAGTAACACCGGCCACTAACAAGTAGCTGTTACAGATCTCATTATCGCTTACCTGAATGGTCTGAAGTCTGGCTATGAACGCATTTAATCTGTCAAACACGATCTTCGGATGAAACGTCCACATGACGGGCTCTCTGTCGTGGAAGAAGCTCGGGAGTTTCTCCTTGTGCATGTCGAATAAATCCCTGCGAGACAAGGACACATGAACACCGACATCGTGAGAGAGAGTGAGTGAGAGAGAGAGAGACACTCACCGGAAGTGCTTCAGCGTGCTCATTGAAAACTGCACCCTCTGCTGAGCCTCGTCGACGTCGCTCTGGAAGATCGAGGACGGGTCCAGGAACCGCTTCGCCTTGAATTCAGAAACTAAGTTAGTACATTAAGGTTGCGTTTCACCAAGATTCTAATAAACCCGGGTAAGAGGCGGTAAACCTGGTTTAGAGGCTCCTAAACCAGGTTTACCGCCTGTAACCCGAGTTTAGAATCTTGGTGAAAAGCAGCCTAATAGAGTTCTTTGGGACGGTTTTCAATACTTTGTTCAAATCAATAGTATTTAAGGAATGCCATTGGCCTCTTGCCATGGCAATAAGTCCTAATCAGCTGTTTCAAATTAAGAGAAAAATTGAAACCCTGGCCCTTAGGGTCGGTGTCTAAATTCCTTGATAAAGTAGGTACTTGATAGCTATCACTCAGTAAAATAATAAGATTCGTGAGATTTAAATGGCTATAATATAATGGCGATTTTGCTACTTTTAATAGTATAAAGGTGGTTGATAAGGTATGAAAGTAGTTGCAAGAACGGCCCTTACGTGAGTGAATTCTGATGATTCGCAAAACAATATTTCAAAACAGAGGCGAAAGTGCATGTAACAATTGTCAGGATGACATCCAAACACCAAACACCAAACACCAAACACCAAACACCTAACATTTCTAACATCCATTCATTCTAGGTCGTTATATTTCAAAATACTTTTATCATCCAGCTTCTACAGAGCTTACTTTTGTTGTATGGCGAGGCGTGCAAAAGGAATAGCAACTGATCTCACGAAACCCCATGCTTGCGTCACCTGGCTTATGATGAGGTTGCATATCTGTCTGAGCAAGACGATGATCTTGGTGGAGTTGCAGTAGTAGCGGCTGTTGGCCCAGACGAGACAGACCGCGTGGAACAGAGGCTGGAGCAGCGGCGTCACCTCACTGAAGTCCGTCTCCTCCAGCAGTGTGAAGTGTTTCTGCAGAGGCTTCAGATACAGCGTGATGTCCTTGGCTTCGGCCAGAGCTGCAACCAATCACACAACTTCACTGTTGCATGTGGGATTTCAATGCTGATTTAAATCTTCAAAACCCTCCTATAATAAAAAATGCGTTCTCATTTACCTAATTGCTAAAATATCGACGACTTTTAATTTGAAGCATGATATTATGATGAGAAGCGATGAGATTACTAAATATGACAATACATTACAATTGTCTTTATTTGTCTTCAAAAAAGGATCAAAAGGGCGACCATTCAACATAAAGACGCAGATATTGCGACGAACCTGCGACGATGTTGTGGAAGAGGTTCTTGAAACACGGGAAGTAAGCGCTGTCCGTCTTCTCCAAGATGATTGCCATCTTGCGCACTCGTTCATCGCGCAGCTGGTTGTACACGTACTCCAGATTGCTCAGGCGCGCGTTCCAGAAGCTGATCTCTGTTGGACAACAGGACGATCAGGGTTGGTTGCCGGGCAACGCATGACAAACAAGTGGCGAGATGAGTTACCTGCCCACGGGTTCGGATTCGTCTCGGTGACGAACGCCTGGGCAGAGTCCTCGATCATGACGTCATTGATCTGCGTCGCCCACTTGATGACGACGCCCTCGATGGCGCTCTTCAGGTACAAGTCAACGAAGTCGCCGCCGCTATTGTAGAATAAGAGCATAGCATTGCATTGTGGCAATGAATCAAGACCTAATAATATAGGTACGATGTTGGTCAGGGGCCTAATCTTTAACTTTATTTGTATGAAAAGAAGAAGGAATCGGGACACTTGCCGTTTGTTTCTAATTTTAATCTTACCTAAACAAATTATTTAATTCAGAATCCGAATACTTACAAACTAATATGGAGAAAAGAAATTTCCTGAATTTTGTTCATTCAAATTATGAAATAAGGTGAAACATAATTAACTAGCATAGCTAATTTTTGGTTTATCTTGGAAATTTATAAACACCATCTAATAAAGACAATATTTGTGCCCAAGCTCTTGGAAAATCTGAAAAATAGAAGAAAACACTGAAAATGTCCACGAGTTTGAGCACAAATATTGTATTTATAACATGGTTATTAAGAAGGAAAGTAAACTAAAAAATTTGCTACTCTTATTACTTTTCACATTGTTCATAAATTGAATACTGCAAACGTTATGACTGAGTATATTTAGTAAATATTATCTCCCATGTTAACTGCGAGTGCATCCGACTCCTGAATCTTTATCCTAGTTGAGATGACAATGCCATGTTGACCTCTGACCTCTGCGCGAGTTGTTTCTCCGCCTCGTGGACGCGCTCAATGCCCACTGGCATGGGCAGCACGGTCTGCCCGCTGACCTGCCCCTTCACCTGGTACACCGTGCTCTTCAGACTGTGCACGTGCTTCTGTACGTCCTGCGCCACTACTGGCGGCCAGCCCACGTGGTTGCTGGAGTTGGACAGCAGGGGAACGTACACCTGCACAACACAAACACTCAAGTGCACACTCCAGTACGTCCTTCACGTCCTGCGCCACTACTGGCGGCCAGCCCACGTGGTTTCTGGAGTTGGACAGCAGGGGAACGTACACCTGCACAACACAAACACTCAAGTGCACACTCCAGTACGTCCTGCACGTCCTGCGCCACTACTGGCGGCCAGCCCACGTGGTTGCTGGAGTTGGACAGCAGGGGAACGTACACCTGCACAACACAAACACTCAAGTGAACACTCCAGTACGTCCTTCACGTCCTGCGCCACTACTGGCGGCCAGCCCACGTGGTTGCTGGAGTTGGACAGCAGGGGAACGTACACCTGCACAACACAAACACTCAAGTGCACACTCCAGTACGTCCTTCACGTCCTGCGCCACTACTGGCGGCCAGCCCACGTGGTTGCTGGAGTTGGACAGCAGGGGAACGTACACCTGCACAACACAAACACTCAAGTGCACACTCCAGTACGTCCTGCACGTCCTGCGCCACTACTGGCGGCCAGCCCACGTGGTTGCTGGAGTTGGACAGCAGGGGAACGTACACCTGCACAACACAAACACCCAGTTATCACTCGGTGATGGGCAGTAAAGCTGGATACGCATAGAGCGTTTTGCGTATTTACAAATTAAATGTCACCGCTTTTGCTACGACTGTGCGTATAATTCATAATCGTCGACGAAGTTTATGCAGCGCGGCGAAAAATAAAATTCGCGAGTGGAGGAATAGTGAGTCGTTAAAACTTAAAAGGGAAACGCAAAAACGATCAATGCGGACCCAGCACAAGTACTTGGTTATTATTTTTGTTTCCCCTTTCGTAAAATAATACACTGGATGCCTAAAGTGCCGTAATAACACATATAAATCGTATATGAATGTTAAATTCGAAAATCTCACAATGTATTTTTTGGGGATGTTTCCCAGGTTCTCCGTGAGCGCCGCAATGTATTACTTGTAAGTGTAGTACCTATACAGTTTCAATGTTCTCTTTTAACGCCCTGAAAGTGTCTCTTCACGACACAATGTCAACCATGAGGTCAGGAGGAGGACATCGTACCTCGTCGACGAGCGCCGCGAGCTGCTCGATGGGCTTGGTGGCCATGTCCCCGACGATGACGACGTCGGCGATGCGCTCGCGGGGGACGGCGTCGTGCGACCGCTTGATGAAGTACGCCGCCTTGCTCTTCAGACTGACGGGGAAGCTGTTGGAAACGAACAGCTGTGCCGCGTTGTTCAACAGCACGAGCAACAGCTAAGGATTTCACAAACATAGCTTCAGTTTATCATTAGGTACGCCTTTTATAACTCATTTTAAATTCAAGGATTTTTCAAAATCCTACTTCTGCCACCATTTGTATATTTAGTCCACAAATGCAGTTAGGTAGTTAGGTACTTTATTATTGACAATAGTAAATCAGTTTTTATACCGCTTTCGCTTAAACACTCGAGCTGTTTCTTTCACTTTTGTACGTTTGTTTGACAGTTCAATTTTTAAATGTGGGGAAAACAACAGTTTTCAACAATTGAATACTTAAAAATTATTTAATAAAACCAAATTAAATATCTACATTAGAATTTCAATGTTATGTAATTTAAATCGCAAAATTTTGTCTTACAACTACTTTTAAACTCTTATAACAAATTCGAATTTTACATTTGGTGGAAGAAGTGGGATATTTCTCCTCATACTTTCACAGCACAACTTCGATTGATAGTTGGTGATTGAAGGTGAAGCAATAAGGGGAAGCGACTCTTCTATCCTAGGAATAATGCTGTTTCATACACCTGTCAGAACAGACGCTTTCTGATTACATTCCATCGTCCGAGTAATTATCTGGTAATTGCAGTGTAATTACCCGCTCACTCAGTGCCTTGTTGTGCCTAACAAGCCAGAACATCGATCGCGAGAACCTCATTATTATCACCTATTAGACATGGGAAGAAATCAGCCGGTGCGTGTCCGATTAGCGCGAACTTCTCCGACTCGTGCCGTGCGTCATTTTGCTTAGAAACAAACTCTACTTTAAAATATAAATAAACAACTTAGGAAATTCATGGCTTGGTCAGTCTTGCACTAAAGGCATCAAGAAATACAGAACAATAGTGCACTGGCCACGATGGAAGAGTCAAACATAAGAATTTATGAAGTCATAATTTTATTTATTTATCCAGGCTTTAATAATCTATGGTTATGTCATTGATTGATCATCAGAAACTCGTCAAATGTTTCAAAAAAGTAAAGAAATTACTTTACAATTAATTATCAGTAATAATTGACTAAGGCCCGGTCTTTCAATACTCTGTTAAAGTCTCAATTAGCCCTTAACAGTTAGCTAGTGGTCATTCTAGGAATGTCATTGGTTGTTGCCATGGCAATATAGCCCTAATTGACTGTTTAAAAGTTAGCAGCGCATTGAAAGACCGGCCCTAAGATATAAAAATGTCTATTCTGGGATAAAAAGCATTGTAATTTATTGACGTTCGGGACTGATGATATACTGATATTGTGTTCCACAGTACAAATAAATTGTTGGGACTTGGCACGTATAAGGATTTGTCAAGCAAATGAATTACCAGATATATAAAGATGTTTCCTCCAAACATATCGTACAACACATTACCAATATTCTAGTCTCATACCATACCATACATGTCATACCATACATGTCTATGAACATACCACCGGCTCTGGCTTGTTGAGAAAAGCCAAGATCATTGCCTTCTGCTCCTCGATCGTCAACAGACGCGTCCATTTCTCCGGCTTCAGCTTCAACGTCTTCACCACGTAGCTGCCAAGGAACTCCAGGCGAGGGTCGACAGGTGGTGGCGGGTCCATGACGAGGAGGTCTAGGCTAGCGAGCACTTGCTAGGAGCTAGAACAAGACCAGCACGTCGGGGATCCTTGTCAATGAGGTGGTAGAACAAGGCGAGCACATGAGAGGGTGGACAGGTGGTGGCGGGTCCCCATCAAGGAGGCGGTAGAATATAGACGAGCAAATGAGAGGGTGGACAGGTGGTGGCGAGTCCCCGTAAAGGAGGCGGTAGAACAAGACGAGCACATGAGAGGGTCGGGGGATCCCCGTCAAGGAGGTGGTAGTAGAAGACGAGCAAATGAGAGCGGACAGGTGGTGGCGGGTCCATGACGAGGAGGTCTAGGCTAGCGAGCACTTGCTAGGAGCTAGAACAAGACCAGCACGTCGGGGATCCTTGTCAATGAGGTGGTAGAACAAGGCGAGCACATGAGAGGGTGGACAGGTGGTGGCGGGTCCCCATCAAGGAGGCGGTAGAATATAGACGAGCAAATGAGAGGGTGGACAGGTGGTGGCGAGTCCCCGTAAAGGAGGCGGTAGAACAAGACGAGCACATGAGAGGGTCGGGGGATCCCCGTCAAGGAGGTGGTAGTAGAAGACGAGCAAATGAGAGCGGACAGGTGGTGGCGGGTCCATGACGAGGAGGTCTAGGCTAGCGAGCACTTGCTAGGAGCTAGAACAAGACCAGCACGTCGGGGATCCTTGTCAAGGAGGTGGTAGAACAAGGCGAGTACATGAGAGGGTGGACAGGTGGTGGCGGGTCCCCGTCAAGGAGGCGGTAGAACATAGACGAGAAAATGAGAAGGTGGTCAGGTGGTGGCGAGTCCCCGTAAAGGAGCCGGTAGAACAAGACGAGCACATGAGAGGGTCGGGGGATCCCCGTCAAGGAGGTGGTAATAGAAGACGAGAAAATGAGAGCGGACAGGTGGTGGCGAGTCCATGACGAGGAGGTCTAGGTGAGCGAGCACTTGCTAGGAGCTAGAACAAGACCAGCACATGAGAGGGTCGGGGGATCCCCGTCAAGGAGGTGGTAGAACAAGACGAGCAAATGAGAGCTCTTTTGAAGGTAAGCCTTGAAAACTGATATTATACTATATCGTGTAGAATTATATGGATAACGTTGACTAAGTTGAATTGGTGGATGTCATTCAGAAATTTGAACAGCATTTGAACACTATTCCTCTTCCATTTTGCGAGTTTGTTGGTCATAACTTCAACTTGAATGTTTGCTAGCCATCAAGAAGAAAGACCGGCAGCTAACTTTGTTTGTATTATTATAAAGTCCAAAAATAACTCCTTTCATTTCTTGTTAACAATATTAACATTTATTAAAGTTTATCCTGGCATCGCGTGTTTGAACAAGCAACCGCTATAATAATGTCACGTTTCTTCTCGCTAATCGATAGAGATGCCGTGTCTTGTTTGCGACAAACCAGGGCAGTAGAGGAGCATCTCATCGTAAATAATTCAAATTGCAGCGATTAGGAAAGTTTCTGCTCGTACCACGCCACGTGAGATACAACATCGCGATGGTCTAGAACAAAGCACGACACTGCGGGAACAGAACATGTTCCTGCTCACGCGTAGAAGTGAGACAGACGCAACATATTCTATGAACACTCGCCTGTTTACTGCCGTTTAACTGGGTTGCTTCAGATCAAACTCATGTTTTAACACCTGTCGGTAATATCCTATTCTTGACGGGGATCCCCCGACCCTCTCATGTGCTCGTGGGATTCAAATTCTTATGTGGGATTCAAAATTTGAATAGTATACTAGTTTTGCAGTTGTTGTATTTGTAAGCAATCTTATTTCTCACTCAAAACCATAACATCGCTTACAAATACAACAACTGCAAAACTAGTATACTATTCAAATTTTGAATCCCACATAAGATATGGTATAAGATTCTGGGGAAACTCAACTGATGCAAACAAAATTTTCACCATGCAAAGAAAAGCAATAAGGTTATTGTTTGGTCTTAAATATAAAAATAGTAACTCCTTCAAAAAACCTGATTGCAAGAAACATTTTATCAAACATAAAATACTTACATTCCCATGCCTCTACATATTGGACTCTCTTTTAGCTCTTAAGTCAAGAAAAGAAATGACACAAAACAGTGCTGTTCACGATCATGCCACTAGACAGTCTCAAAACATACATATTGAACAATATCGCACAAAGTGTACTCAAAGAAACTCCCAATACAGTAACATAATCCTTTATAACGCACTACCTGTGGAGATGAAGAACATAGAAAAATATCAGCTCTTCAAGCATAAACTAAAACTGCACCTTGTAAATAAAGCGTATTACTCAATAGAAGAATTTCTAACTGACGGCTGGTAGTAATCTGAATTGTAACTAAATCTAATTCCCAATTTATGCATTAATTATTTTAAGTGATAGATATATTTATCAATACTTATCATTATAAACACTACTAACTGCTAAACTAACATTGTTTACTTAACTATGATTGTGTTATAGCCTATAACTCATTATTAATTACAATTATCAATTTCATTTAAATTGTCTACTATTAGTATTAAAAATATTTACCTACATTGTATCAATGTAACTTCCAAATACCCTAAAAAAGTCAATTTTTCATTGTACTTATGGGTCAAGACTTGAGTAAACATATATGTATGTACACCATGTTATGGAAAATAAACTTGTTTGGAAAATGATTGAAAAGGAATGGAAATTTGATTTGTGTGCTCTGCAATCATTGAATCATGCTACAGTTTGCCGGGTTGGAAACAAAGTGGAACACTTGCTCGCCGCCCCCCCCCCCCCCCCCCCCCCCACTCTCGCAAGACATGATTTTTAAAGTCAATGTTTACTTTACAGAGATAGCCATAGATAAAATTGGACTTTACACGCCAAATAAAGCAAAGCTAATTTTCCTCAAATTAATCATATTTTTCTAACAAACACCCGGTACTCAATCATTTAAAATTATCTAGGTACTGATTAGGTAGTACTTTTTTTAGAATTTGGACATCGTGACTTCTCAAATTAAATTCAAAATCTGAATAAGTATTTAACCCCCCTCCCCCCTTAAATTAGACCTGTCCCGGTGGCTAGAATCCATGCCGTCATTTCCTCAGAACGCCAAAAGATTTCACATTTGTTAAAAAAAACTTCTAGGTCTGATTTTGCAAAATCAAGCTCCAATCCTATTTAGCTCATCTCTATAGAACAAAAGTAGATTTTATATGGACGAAATCCTATACATCGTCAATATTTGGCACTCTGGCCGAAAACTTGGAGTAAAGAATAATTATTTCATTAATTTTAAAATTACGTCTTTTGAGAAAATTGACAGCTCCTTCAAAATACGGAGTAGTCAGACTTATTTTAATCAATCGGGTAATTCGCAACATAACAGATTCATAAGATATAAGTCAGAAGCATACATACCTTCGTAAAACAAGCCGACAGAGCTGATGCAACGTAGACACGAAATCATGCTTGCCAGCGTATAAAGAAACATGTCGTGATTCTCCAAAACCACCTAATCGACTGTAGGTATTAAGATCTTTTGTTGTATCGCAGTTGACATCGTGGACGAAGGAAGTGCGCAATATCATCCTACCCCCACTCCCAAATTTCAACTCTTTCTGAAACATGCCCATACATTGTCTGTCTCATCCCCTACCCTGCACATAGCGTGCAGCATGTCGAGGTGGTATATTAGCATGTCAACTTACCATGCATGATCAGAGAAGACACCGTGCTTCAAACTACCTAGAACATGCAGTACAATAGCTTTCTTGCTGGGTAGGTACCTACCTACCTGATTCCATACATAACTTCAAGCAAGTAGGATAATAGAATCGGTAGAAGTCATGAATAAGAATAATAATGAATAACAGAAGGAATATAAAATCTAGGGCAACACTTCACGTTCCTTCTATTCCTTTTACTCAAGAATAATAATTATTTTTGAAAATATGCAATGAAATGCGTGATACTCCTGTATGCTCAATGAAAATCATGACGAACCACGATCAGGATAGCCCTTTCATGAATCGATGCGTTCTGAATGATCTGCCTTTCGTGAATTACGGGTCAGTTTTGAACCTGTGGAGGATACGTAACACGATGAGTGGAGTAATAATAACAAGTTTTATTGATAATAATACAGTGTTAAGCGTAGAAGATTACAGTACCAACAATAGTTATGGCATTGTCAACCATTGTTTAAAGAATCATGACTGAATAAATTCAACAAAGAAAATGCGTCAACATTAAATGACGCAACAATCACCAAAGATTTCACAAAAATGGTGATTTCGAATTGTCTGGATGGCTCTGGATTCTAATTCATTTTTTTGCACTGAAAAAAATACAGTAAGCCGTGAGTAACTTGAAAGTTGTAGTTGAGTAACTTACATTTTGCTTCTTTGTTTTTGTCGTGGATATTCTGTACTAAATAAAAATGTACCAATACCAGCAATACGACCCAGAAGTTATTTGGAAGATTAGTTGCCAACAAGAACAGAAGCATTCAAGTAAAGTCGGGTTTATTCTTGCACCAGGAAGGAAGATGCCAAATGCCCCAAATGCAGAACAAGATATCAAGGCCTTTGCATACCTGCTTCTTCTTCAAGGTACAAACATTAACAAGTGCCTCGAATACAGCAGTAGATCACTGGTGGCGTACTTGAACAAGAGGGTTGCCCAGTATGGTCTCTACAAGGGGGAAGATCCTCAGAGTGCCAGTGCTAATACCTTGACTCTGGAGAGGATGGTTGGCTTATTTCCCCAGATCACTTGCAATCTCAGGAAACTGGGCCTGGGCAGTACTTCTTTGCTTCCAGACATGTCCAGTCTGGGAGTGAAGTGCCCAAAAGCTTTACAAACACCCATGTTTGCTGGCATATGCCCCACTGGCCCACCAGTGTTCTGTTATTGGTATTATTTTCACTTTTCCAAGAAAGTATTCAAAGGTCAGTTGAGCCTAGCAGCCATCAAGGAGCGAGTCAACGGCATCTATGCTGGGAACTTTTACAACAAAGGTCGTCGCCAAGCATTGTGCATCGAGCTTGGACTGGCAACCTGTCACCAGGATATGTGGTCGTGGAATCCGAAAGTTCGGGATGTATTGGTCGCTGCAGAGGAAGCCTGGATATGCATCGAAGAGTACTTCAGTAACGAGGGTGCCAACTCCGAATGCTTCACAATCACACATCAATGTGGTGTGTACCACTGCTTAGATTAAGATGCTGGTGTCTTGGGCAGTGTACCTATTAACTGCTCCAGCTATGAATAGTCGAAATAGGTACCTAATTTAATGAAACAATGATTTCCTCATTGGAATTTTACATTTTCCACTTCTAAGAAGTAATTTTCTTCATTTACCTATAGACATATTATTTCAAATTTATTTTCTGAAATTATTTCTATTCTGTGCTGGAGCATTGAAGTAGCTACACATGGGAACACAAATATTCATATGATTCAAATGTGTTATACTTTTAATTTAGATATATTGCAATTAATCCTACTTCATGCCATCACTGTGTTGCATTATTCTGTCCAAACGGCTACGGCTCAACGTCCAAGTCTATCGGCACAGATTCGTCAGTTGCCACTCAAACAGGGGAACTTCAGCACATTTCAAATTCATTCTCTGAAATTATTTCTATTCTGTGCTGGAGCAATAAATAATCTAGACATAGGAACACAAATATTCATCAAGACATGCTTCAATTGTGACTTTTAATTTAGATTCACATCTACCGTACTCATTGTTATTGTGTATTGATTGCTAACAGTTCTTAATGTTATTAATTCAATAATTGTTCATTACTTAGTTGATCATATTGAAACGGTATACATAATTTGATTTTGCTTATGCTTGTTTTTCTGCAATAAATCCTACTTCATGCCATCAATTTGTCTCAGTATTCTGTCAAACTGGAGCTACCCTCCTTGCTCCACAACTAAGTCCATGGGCACAGTTTCTTCGGTTGCCTCGCCGCACTCAAACCGAGCGAACTCCAGCACTTCGATGCCACCGGCCGCGGTCAGTTGAGACACGGTCTGTGTCGGATCCAGCAGGTACTCTTGGTGAATCAGACAACGCTCGTCATCGACACTCGCAGCCGGCACATCCACTCCTTCGATGCCAACCTTAGACGGGTTCATACCTGAAGATCAAGAACCTTAGTTTCAGTTACCAAGTAAAAATTACTAATTAGTAATTACTAATTAGTAATTTGTTATCAGGAAGGATCGCTGCTCGATGTGTCAGGTAGATTCTGTTGTCATCAGTGGATCATATTTGATGGTGTTTGAAAATTGAACCCTTGATTATTCTAATTCATAGCTAGCACGACATTTTCTGAGTCATTCGATCAAATCCTTAAAAAACAAGAACATTTTAATGTCCCTCCAATTTTCCTCTTGAACTTAGTACCTAGTAAGTTTGTTAGTTAAAAAAAAAAAAAATGTATTGCCACTAACCTTGCCCATTTTTTATATATGGGGGCTAACTTCTCACATAAATCAAATTTGGTCAGTGGATCTTTGATTTAAACATTTAAGTAGGTACCTACCAAATTTGACCTCTAGGTAGGTTGTAAAAATTATGAAACCTACAAACTTGATTTTTTAAGAATTGTAGGTCTTGATCTCGTTTATTCAATACATATTATGCTGGCATTTACAAAACAATAATAAAAGGGGGAGGGTTGTCAAAATTTTGGATTTCATCGACCCCCGTGCAAAAAGTATGTACACTCGGCCAAACAAAACTTGAACGTTGACCAAATTTAAATGACTGCTGGTCATGTCCCATAACCAATCAAAGCTTGTTATTATCCTTGAAATGTGATGTCACCTACTAGAGTGAGACAATGAGATTGCTTATACCCCGTTCCCACTACATGTTTCAACCGCAGTTGAGAATCTCAATCGCAGTTGAACATCAGTGTGAACGCAACACAATCGAGTTCAACCGCGATCGAAAACTCGATCGTGTTTCTACAACTCAGTTGAGATCTGAACTGCAGTTAGCCAAAGCAGTTCACAGGAAATATGCGCGCACCACTATAAAATCTTTGGACATTTGACAGCTAACCTAGTCCTACCTGACATTTTCGTCATTGCCGACATTCCCGTAGGTATTGTAAGTTTACTCCTGTGTTTACTTAGTAATTTGTTGATTATATTGGCGTTGATAATTTGCTTCAAAGCAAATCAATAAATACTTTCACTTTCGGTGAGCGCCATGTTGTTTATTGTTCAAAAACAGCTGGTTGTCAGGCGGGTTGCGTAGATTACAGGGTTCAATTGCAGTTGAGCTTGATTCTGTGTGTGAACGCATGTGTCAGATTTGGTAGATCAACACAGATCAACGCCATTTTTATTTGAACTGCAGTTGAAGTCAACCGCGGTTGAGACTGTAGTGAGAACGGGGTATTAGACTGACTTCTGATGGTGCGATCTTTCATTTATCAGCCTATCAGATTTATTGAACGTTCAAGTTTTGTTTGGCCAAGTGTACCTACATTTTTCATATTTTTGGGGAAAAGTTTTATATTATCATAATAATAATAATAATCCTTCGCCCGGTTCCATAGTTGGGTCGGGGGGTGGCCAAGACCACCACTTGCTAGGGCCTCGGACTCCTGAGCCAGCTGGCCAAGCTTGGCTCTTCCTCTTCTTCTTTCTTCTCCACCAGCTTCTTCCACTTCTTCCTGTCTTCCCACCAACTCTCCTCTTCCACTTCTTCCCACTTCTCCAACCTCTCTCGCACATCCTCTGCTACCACTTCACTCCACTTCTCCCTCGGTCTTCCCACTCTCCTTTTGCCACTCCTGGCCACTTCAAACTCCCGCCGTGGTATTCTATTCCCTTGCATCCTCTTCATGTGCCCAAACCACCGTAGCCGCTCAGCTCTCTACCTAATTTAAAAGTCAGCCTCTCCACATTCAAGTCCCTTCTAATTTTCTCACTCCTGATCTTGTCCATCTTCGTTAATCCTTGCGCACTCCGTAGAAACTTCATTTCTGCTGCTTGTAACTGGCTCTCCTCCTTTCCCCCAACAGCCCAGGTGACCGACCCATATGTAAGTATTGGGACAAAGTAGGTCTTGAAAAGGAGTACCTTGCACTGCTGAGGGAAATGCTCATTCCAGAGAAGTTTATATTTCTTAATGCAAGCACGGCTCAGATTACTTACCAACAATATGCTGACACAAGCCTCGTCCAAGCTGCTCACTGGTTTGGCCTCCAATAGGATTCGCCGGCAAAGTATCTCCGAAAGCCACAAGAGCTCCATACTTGCCTGTTGATGATTACATAAGTGATCAATGAAATCCATTTGGATGACTGTTTGGGTGGGGGTGTATTAAAGTTAA
The DNA here is from genome assembly GCA_934045905.1 of Leuctra nigra. Taxonomy (NCBI): domain Eukaryota; kingdom Metazoa; phylum Arthropoda; class Insecta; order Plecoptera; family Leuctridae; genus Leuctra; species Leuctra nigra. The sequence continues at coordinate 17,375,219 of OW203761.1, forward strand.
AACCTACCCAAGAGTGTGTTTGAGGAGAAAGTGGATTCAGTGGGATGTGCGTAGCCTGCGAGCTTGATTCCCTCTCCCGACTTCAAGCAGGTGGCCCGACGTAGCGACAGATTCTCACCCACGTTTCCAATCACTAGCGCCAGGTGGTCAGAAAGCGGTCGGCCATCTTTTGCAGGGAGAAGTCTCAGCCGCTCACTGTCTAAACACATCTAAACACACAAAATCTACAATTATAGTAGCGTAGTGCCTAGGAGGGTTGTTGTTTAAAATCCCTCAGGAGGCCAATCCTTGAGATTCTTGATTTGAAACCGTTTTATGTTTGCATTGCACAAAACTTGAAAAAATTGAAAGCTAGGACCTCGTTGCCAACTTTTTAAAGTTTAAAACAATGAAAACCAACGTGAATGGTTTGAAAACGAGAAATCTCAACAATTGGCCGCCTGAGGCAATTCTTTAAAACAGCAATAGCCAACCGGTGGTCCGCGGACCACTGGTGGTCTGCGAGAAAATGTTGGTGGTCTGCAGGGAAACTGGGAAATTTACTTTTAACTTAAAATGCAATTTATTTGATTTACAAAAATGACAAGCCCATACAAATTTACTGAATTCGGGCACGTTTCAATACGTTATTGCCTTTACCAAAATATATACTTATTCACTGATATTTCTCTCCATAATGAAAATATTATCAGTTTCGGAGTATTTTTCAGTACTACCTATGGCGTTTTCCACTGGCCGCACTGGGCCGCACTAGTGCTGTACTCAGTTGAAATATGCATCGAGTCTTGTATGGTACCCGTCATTTCAGTGCAACCCTAGTGCGGCCAGTGGAAAACGCCATTAGAGTCATTTTAAACACTTATTGAAATAAAAGTTTGCTTGAAATCGCTTAGAAGCGATTTATATTCCTGCTTTAGTTAACATACCTTCAGAAATGGAACGTTGCTGATTCTTTGATTCTTGCTGAATTGAATGCATGCCAGGGCAGCTGCTTCTGCCATGGCTTCAAATATTTTGTTTCTGGCCACAAAATCTGTCTCGCAATTAACTTCGACAATCGCAGCATCTTGTTTGTCAACGATTATAGCAATCAGCCCCTGAGCCGTTGGTCTGCCTTCAAGTTTTGTAGCTTTTGACCATCCGAGAGCCTGCGCTTGATCTGCAAGCCATCGCTCTGCCTGAAAGGAGTTTCAAATATTCAGTTACAATAACATAGCAATGTTGTAACACAGCCTTTCATACTTAGATTTATTCATCAACATCCATGGGTCTTTAAATGGTGTCATATAGGTTTAACTTACAATAGCTTGCAATGCTTGGACATATGATTGGTGGCGACTAGGTAAAGTACGTCCAGCGAGCGTGAAGCCAGTTCAGCAAATGCTGGGTAAAATTCAACAATGGGTATAGCTTGTAATCCGGAGTGTTTAGACGCGTGTCCAGTTGTAAATATCTCTCAACCACTGCAGGTATTCGGGAAAGGGTTGTTTTGTTGTGGTGCCAAATATCTTTCAATGCAGTTGGCTTTTAAAATTCAAGGAAAGTTGTTTAAAATGGCAACAGTGTAGGTGGCAGGGGTGGCAGGTCATAAAATGAGTTGTATCTTGTCAGAGCTTCTTGTCCTTCTTCTTGTTCTTGTCGAACAAGGGTCGAACAATACTGCTCATCTTATGAAAGGAAAGGCTACACGCTCGCTGGGCGTACTGTACCTACCTACCAATTACCAGGAAGTCTATCTACAGGCTACCTCTACCACTAGGTAGGTACTACCACGATGTAGAAAAAGGACCGCCATCTTTAATATATAAGGTGGAAACTCTTCGCTGTATCACCATTGAAATCTTTGAATACGAATTACGGGTAGAAGATGATGCCTAAATCACTACCTAGAGCTTTCTTGAGGAACTAAAGTAATCAAGGTCTATCGATTGACTAGTTTTAATGATTTAAGAGTGTTTTAAGAATGTTATAAGAATGTTTTAATGTTTTAAGATTGTTTTGAATCTTACTTATAGTTACGCAGTTCTGTCTGTGTGTCAGGAACGCCTGCGCGCGCATCCTCTCAATTTCGCGCGCACACTCTCTATGTTGTATTTAAAATTAAAATGGTCGACGTTACATTGCCCAAATCATGTCCAAAATACATCTTCTGCTCTTTGTGCATAAATAAATAACTGAAACTTACCTAAATGGCAATCCTTATCCCTTTGTGTTTATAAGAAATGTATTTGAACACAGAATAACTGTCCAAATCTTTACATTATATTGAAAACGGCACTATTTTGTATTTAAAATGGTGGCCTTTCATTGCCAATCAAGTCTAAAAATACGTCTTTTGCCTTCGCAAAGTAAAGAAATAACCATAACTTACCTAAAACGTAATCCTTATCCCTTTGAGTGTGTAAAAAATCTACTATAACACATAATAACCGTTCAAAAGAGACATTACATAGAAAACTTCTTTACTCCAAGAAACGTCAAAGTGTAATTTTTAAAAAATTTCATTTGATCTGTATTTTAGAGGGCCATGAAAACCAAACAAAGCCGATAGATTTTTAACATTGGCCTCAAGATGCAATTTGCAAACGATCAAACGTATTATTTTCTTCCTACATTTAATCAACACGGTTCTGTAACCCTCAAACCAACTAACCGACGAAGTTTTTAAATAATGTTGTTAGATTAATCATTTTCAGTCGTTTCATATTTCGTAGAGTGGTCTGTATTGAGTCATGTATTGACAACGAATTCATGTTGCTGTTGATAAAGTTTGAAGCACCAATGTTTAAGTTTTACATTGTTAACTGAATATCTATACTTTAATTAGTGGTAGAACGGCTGAAGTCCATTTCAATATGAACAGTATTTCTGACATCAACCAATCATTTGTAATGGTGACATGAGTTATTGTAAGAGAATACTTCAATATAACGTTATTTGTTAACATCAGTGAAACGGTACTTGATAGAGCTTGATTACAATCCAAAATTGTGCACCGCAAATCAAACAAATTTACTTCCGCCCTACATCTGAGGAACGTATAATATAATGAAGCCGTAGATAACATGTAATAGCATAACAAATGAAGAAAATGCCGTGGGCATCAGGTCACGGTATCAACGTAATGAATATATATATATTTTTTTTTACGGCGCATACATTGTTTTTCTTCTTATTTTTACTTAGTACGAATACTCTGGTGTAAATTTGAAAACTTATATGAAATTGTTTTACCATAATAGGTATGATCAAATTGCTTTTCTTCGTTCCTCATTTTTTAACGTTTTCTGTTAAGATTGGGTCATCAACGACGTCAAATGTATTAACGACGCACACTCTGCTGACAAATATTGCTGTCGTTTTATATTTACGCATAACTCACTGGTGCACATTGGTCATGTTTTACATGACGGGTCCCTCTAGTGTTTTAAGAGTGTATTAATGTGCATTAGAATGTTTTAGAATGCATCGCTAGTTAGAGAAACTTAAGCCCTAGCAATAATGAGTGTTACGCAATGGGCATCTATAGACCTTGATAATCGTGCTATTGGAACTGATATTGCGGAAAGACTCGAAGAGTTTCCACCTTATATATTAACGACAGCGGTCCTTTTTCTACGTACCTAGTGGTACTAGGTACCTACCTATTAACATGTCAACCTTTAAGGCACTAGCTTACCTTCTCGATATCATATGCATGTAGTTCTAATGCTTTCTTACAGTTAGTAAAAGTGTAGCCAGTTTTCTTGCGAAGTTTGGCTAGCAGTGTTTTGTTGGCAGGTGAACTGTGGCCACTGCTGAACTTATTTGCCAACCCGACTTGAAAGGATCTTACCCCAAATCCAAAGAGTTTATTTGATAGAATCTGTACAGAGCAATTACAATTAAAGTTAGGTAGGTACATAATTTGTAAATTACACGAATAAAAAAACAAATGTAAATATGCCTTACCATTATTATCTGAATTTTGAGGTTAGTATTTGCTTGCCGAAAAGATCGATCAGCTGATGGAGATGGACTGCTGAATGATGTAATACGATGGCGTGAAGTTGGTAACAAGTACAACTTCGTGTGCCTGATTGGTCAGCATATTGCACGAATTATGAACCTCTCCTTTTCGATGAAAATAGTACAAAAGCCCCCCCCCCCCCCCCCCCCCTTATGAAGTATGAACACTTTTTTAGAAGTTGGCGATTGCTTTAATTAATGATAAACAAAGTCATCAACTTTAAAATGCATTAATACAAACAGAATGTAGAAAAAAATGATTGCCAGACAAGAAATTTAAAGTGAGAATAAACAAGAAAAACATAATTCATGTAGAGGTATTCCTACTCAAGAAAAAATTTTATCAGTAAAATGCTGAATTTCAAATATTTCAAATTTTATTGAAATAAGATTTCTTAGGTACTACTGTAGAAAATTGAGTTCACTTTAATTTCCTAGCTCAGTGGTTAATTTGTAAAAAAATAAGTGGGCGGACGCTCGGCAATGTCAGGGAAACAAATTTGCTTATGAAAACAATGGGGGGTTTGGGGGAGGGCTCCTCAATACAATGCGGGTCCGGGGCACGTAACCTAGGGAAAATTTTGAATTTTAGGACCAAATTTGGAGCCTTTCTACGCGATTTGTACATTTTAAGCCAATTATTACTTAACTATGAAAAATAAGTGGGCGGATGGCATCCACCTTGAATAAAGAGTGAGGGGACGCGTCCGCCCTCGTCCGCCCCCAAATTAACCACTGACCTACTAATCTTCATCTGTGAGCCATGTCCGACATATACTTCGCTCAAAACTCCTCTGCTCCGATTAATTTACACGACTCGCAAATTATTCTCAAACAAACATCTGGTATGAAACAGGTTCTATGAAAATAAACACAACAAGTATCGTGATGACTACAATGCAAGCGTCAATGTGATTGGCTCAGGCGTCTTGGCAACTTCTGTTCCTCCTATAACACGCACTTTTGGCAGTGGCTTGATTTTTCTACCATGGCGCCCCTCCTTCCGTTGCCACAACCCAGAGCGAGGCCGATTTCCAAGCTCACGGTTACGCTGTGCGCTTCCGATGGGGGTTTTGCTGTGTTCAATGTTAGAAAGACGTCCTGAAATTAATGAAATAACAAAACGTATGAAGAACATTAATTTATCCAAATGTAAAATTAAAAATTTGTTAAGGAGGTTATTTCATTTAAAAAAAATCAAAGACACTTAGACACCGTGTCTCCTATTTCTGAAATATTAGGCCAAAGTCTCACTAGTATGTGCTCCTGACACTGCAACAAATATTCTTAAAGGTTCGGTTCCGGTTCCTGCATAAAGGTTCCGGGTTCCGGTTCTAAAATTTTTAATCAAACAATATTATATAACTTCAGTAAATTACCTATGTCAAATTTAATGGAATTATTGGATTTAGATTTTCCTATGAATGCGAGCACCGTTGTAGGCAGTGTCTGTATAAAATTCACAGGATGGTGCGCAGAGTAAATATTAGAGGAGACAGTATAGCGGCTGCAATTTTCTCCATAAGACAATGTAAACATTCATTTTTCCTGAGCTATCATATTCAAATTGTCGGCAATGCAGTTCTCATCGCATTAGTCAGATTCAAAAATTGAAAACCCGAGCAGCGTTTGCATAATGAAGAATTATTATTTCTTATCAAGAATTAAAACTTTGTTAACATTAGTTTCAGAGCCATTTATTGATATGTCAATAAACATATGGCGAAACGTTGCCAATAAAATGTACAGAGCATATACCGCTGATTCTATTAACAAATTAAAACTTTCTACAAAAAATACATTTTGGAAATTGTATCAAAAAAAACTTTATACAACTTTGTGAATAATATTATATTCAAGTGATATATATGATTTTTTTTATTAAAAGAAGGAACCTTAAAGAACCTTTAAGAACCTGAACCTAATTGATTATTAAGGTTCGGGTTCCAGTTCCTTGGGAAAAAAGTATAACGGTTCCGGTTCCGAAATTATAAAGGTTCATACCGGTTCTAGGTTCCGGTTCGGGTCCCTGGACATCTCTCCATTGAAAGAGTGCAGAAATGCATAGACCCGAGATGTTTCCACCCATCCATGATTACACAACCCCATATAGTCTGTCCCACCCTAACGTGGCAGTAGAATGAGATTGTTGTACTTCGACAACATTTAAAGTATATTTCCAATATTACTTTTGTATAAATTCGTTGTTCGACTTGGATAAGAAGGACAGTTTTAAATGCTGTATGAGTTACCTACTTGACATCTGGGAATAATCAAAATAATTGTTTTGATTATAGATTTCACTACCATGTTAGGGTGGAACGGACTGTAGACCCCGTTTGTGAACCCGGACAGACGCCGACAATAAAACACAGGCGACGGTGAGGAGACACAGAGTAAAGATCTGAATGATTATTAACATCAAGTCAAGTCTTACCAACAACAGCCATGCACTCTTGCTGTAAGGAAAACTCCTTCTTCGATGGCATTTGTACAATCACTCTGTCCCCCACTCGTCGGGTGATTGTGGCATAGGTTCCAGCGGCATGGGCGTAGAACCCACCCGTGCCAGCATATTTTTCAACACAATGCACCTGCGTGCCAACTTGCAATGCACCCAAAGGGTGGGCATCCCCTTCGTTTGCTCGGACTGAAAAGAGAGTTTATTTGTTTAATTTCGCTGTATTTTTTGAAATCATTGTTTTACTTTTTACAGTTTAATAATGAACCTTTGTTGTCAAGATAATAAATTTTGGTGCAATCTTATAATATTAATTAAAAAAGTATATAAAGTGTTACTGTTTCAAACATTTTCACTCTGCAACTGATCAGAGAATTTTTTATCTAAAATTTTGTTCTAGTGCACAAGACTACTGGTGTGGCATTAGTGTATGAGCAAATTTATCGATTTGTTGATCGTTGTGATCTGGGTGGTGCAGAAAAAAAAACACAACACATGCAAAAGTGCATAAGAGTACAAGTAACATTTGTAAGTCTCGCTTATTAATTAAATTATGTAAGTACATTACATAGTAGGTACCTGAAATTCGGGGTATAACTGCTGAAGTCTTAATAATGTCACCAGCTTTCATATTCTCTGTTGCTAATATATATTTGAGTCGGTCACCACTTGCTACAAGTGCTATTTTAGCTGTTCGACAGCCATCGTCCATTATCTGCATTACTTTCTCTAAAAGCACTGAGCCATCTTCTGGACCTTTTCTTTTCCAATCAATCCAATGATATTTATGCTTTATACCTCCTCCAATGCCATTTGCAACAACACGACCTGAAATAGTGTTAGAATAATACATTAATTAGAAAAACATTAGCAATGCATTGATAAGCAGAACCTTTAGAGTCGGTTGTATTTAAGGTAAATATTGGAGAAAATCGGCTATTTGCACATAACACGGAAAACACGCCTACCTCGGTGCGCAAATAAGTGGGATGCTTTTCACAACAACAGTGCAAGCTAACATCCACTATCCATTCCCCCCCCCCCCCCCCCCCCCCCCCGACCGCTCTTCCTGACCACACATCATTATCCTTTCCTCAATCAACAACCCGTTCATCAAACCGCATTACAGCTCAGCAGCGTGACTTTCGGTTGGTACAAGCAGTATGTGTTGACCAATCAGGTGGCTTTATTCCTTCTAAAGCAAAGTCCTTCATCTTTCGTGCCGCATGCTGGAAGCAACAATCAATCGCATACTAGTCGAACTGTAAATGCGACTTCGTCATCGTCCGCTTACCGTTTTCAGTCAATGATATCGGCTATATCTGCTTTCGATGTGGAAGTCTGATATTGACACTGTACACCAAATTCTAGTTTTAAAGACATTAATTCTGTTTACGATTACATCATGTGGTATAGATTTAATAGAAGACTAGATCACAAGAATATTATTGTACTGTGTCAGGTTTCCCTGCAATCTGCTGAAATGTAAGACGATCTCAGTTGGCCATGTGAAGAATTTGACCTTGGTCTAGGCATACGTAAGAACAGGGGTGCAGTCCTAATTGAGCGAGCGAAGCGAGCGTCTCCTTTTGGCTCTTTTGGCACGGACCTCTGTTTTTTTTGTTTTTTTTTGTTTATTTTTTTTTCTGTTACCTGACGATATAAAGATCAGAGTTTTTCTTCGATCGAGCTGAAATTTTGCACACATGTGGGAACAAACTTTTCTGTTTGCAGACCCCAAAATTTTTTGAAATCCATTCATTGGCTAAAATTTAAATAAACATCTCCTGATGGTAGGTTGAAAAATGGCAATGGTCTTCTATAAAACTGATCAAACTCATATTTTGGCTATACCGGTCAGTTTTTCTTCGATCGAGCCGAAATTTTGCACACATGTAAAACCAACCTTCTCTTTTTACAGACACTAATTTTTTTGAAATCCATTCATTGGATAAAATTTAAATAAATTTACAGTGGAGTGATACAAAGAATTCAAAGTATGTATAAGAAGAACAGTAGTTGCGTGCAGACGGGAGTGGGAAAAACGGACTGGTTCGAAGTGAGGGAGGGACTGAAGCAAGGGAGTGTATTGTCACCAACATTATTTACAGTAGTAATGGATGAGATGCTGAGAGAGGTTGAGCCGGAGGACCAAGAGGACACCCGCACACTCATATATGCAGACGACGTTCTTGTGTGGGCAGAGACCGAGGAAGAGTTGCAAGAGAAACTCAACAGGTGGGAAGAAGTGACAGCAAAATATGGACTAGAAATCAGTAGAGAAAAAAGCGAAACCATGGTTATGGAAAGGCAACAGAAGACACGGTGCCGGATGCAGATGCGAGGAGAGGAACTTACGAAAAAAGACGAGTTTAAATATCTAGGTAGTGTATTGGCAAAGGATGGAAAGGTGGACAGGGAGATCGAGAGGAGGGTGAGAGCAGCAGAAGTGTTTTACCAGAGTGTAAGGAAGCTACTATGGAATGAAGATGTACCACAGAGGTGTAAGATATTACTGTACAAAACCTACTTTGTACCAATCTTAATATATGCAGCAGTAACTTGGCCAATGGGAGGGAAAGAAGAAATGAAGATGCAGGCTGCAGAAATGAAGTTCCTGAGAAGTGTGGCAGGAGTGACGAAGATGGACAAGGTGAGGAGTGCAAAGATTAGAAAAGACCTAGAAGTGGAATCTCTTAGATTTAAACTTGGAAAAGAGAGGCTAAGATGGTACGGACATATGAAGAGGATGGGAAAAGAGAGGATACCATGTAGAGAGGCAGAGCGTGCAGCCATGGGTGGCAGAAGAAAGGCAGGAAGACCTAGAACCAAATGGATCAACGGAATAGAGGCAGCTGCAGAAGAAAGAGGAGAGTGTTGGGGAGTAATTACAACAGAGAAGTGGTGGGAAGACAGAGGGAGATGGAGGGAGCTGGTGGAAAGAGAGGAGGCTGAAGAACTGGAAGAAGAGATTGAAGAAGTGTGGAGTGTCGGACTTGGCAAGTCGGCTCTGAGAACACAAGTGCCCTAGAACATTGGTGGGATCATCCCACCCCCTGACCCGACAATAGTTGGAAGCAGGGTCGCGATATTATTATCTCCTGATAGGCTGAAAAATGAAAACGGTCTTCGATAATTCTGATCAAACTCATATTTTGCATGATCATTAAGACCAACATTGTCTCTTATTTTACAAAATTTCATCCCAATCAGTTAAGAACGTATAAACTTATTGACATTTTTCAAATCTGTCAGATATAAAGTATCGAAATGAATGTTTTCCAGTGCCACTTGAATTGAATCTGATTTGCTATATTTACCAGGGTGCTTAGATGCTTTTTTCAAGTTTCAATGAAAAGCATTATGTTGTGTTGATTGAGTGATCATATTTCAATTCAATATGGATGAATATGTTTTCTGTGCGTTGTGTACGCATTTCCGGATCGAGAATTTGCACGTCCCTGTGCTCGCTCATCAACGCGTTACACAGAGCGTTTTCCTAGTAAAATAAGTGCCAGGGCGCTGAAAACAAACATAATCCGTAGCTGTCACCACGACACAAAATTGGGGGTCAAAGACCCCCCAATTTGTCTCCGGCGGGAATTTTTTGAAAAAATTTGATATTTCAGTGATAATTTTATGTATTTGGAACTAAGTTTTATAATTGACTTCAAATTTCTCTAGTAGAGGTAATTGAGCGAGCGAAGCGAGCGTCTCCTTTTGGCTCTTTTGGCACGGACCAGTTTTTTTTTTTTTTTTTTTTTTTTTTTTGTCTGTTGTCTGCTTGTATACAGGTCACACCGTTTATTCGATCGAGCTGAAATTTTGCACACATGTCCAGACCAAATATGAGATTTGCAGACCCTAATTTTTTTGAAATCCCCTGATTGGTTCAAATTTAAAAAAAATTATCTTTCGATTGGTTGGTCCAATCATTTTGAAATTTAGTAAAGTCATTGCAACCAACATTTTACCCAATCATAAAAAGTTTCAGCAAAATCCTCCCATTCGTTCAAATTTGAAACCATTTTTCCGGTGATTGTTGTAATTTAAACTAGAACCGATTGACCGACCAACTTAAAATTTCGCATGGTCATTGGTGCCAACATTTAAGGTATTTTTGCCAATTTTCAGTCTAATCTGTCATTATTTTCAAAAGTTTTTGTAATTTTATGGACATTTTGTGTGTTGGCTGTCAAATTCACGGCGACTTCGAATCTTCAGTTCAAGGCAAGGTAGTTAGAGCAGAAAGTTTCAAACGAAATGAAACTAATAATGACCGTTCAACAGATTGATCTGATATTGTGTACACAGTAATATCGTATCATATGAGTGGTCCCAGGTATATTGTTTGAAAGATATCCTGTGATTTTTGAAACTTAACAAGGAACCGTTCAATCAAAGGTTTAATCGATCAACTTAAAACTTAGCAAGGTTAATATTTTTGGAGATTTTGGAGATATTTATACAAGTTTGTGACGAAATTCAAGAATTATTGGCTTTTAATGACATTTTCGATAGACTTAATTTCGGTTCGTGGTGTTGCGTGTATCCGTGCTCGCTCATCAACGCGTTACTCAGAGCGTTTTCCTAGTAAAAGATAATATACAGTTTATTTGAAATTTTAAAGAATAAAGTCGTAGGTAAACCATGTGAACTTAATGGATTTTGAAAAAGATGGTCTAGGATGCGTCCTGTCTTTTTCCCAAAAAGAAGCCAGGGCGCCGCCCAGCCTTCAAAAACAAGTACGGGGCACCGCCCAAGTCCGCCCTGGCCCCACTGCATCCCTGCGTAAGAACAAGTGATAAGAACGAGGTGGCGTGCTTGTCAGCATACTTTGACAACAGACTTGCAAATCTCAGACAAAGAAACGTTCAATGGTTTAGTGTGCATGGCCTCTGCAGATTCACGTAGTACCTACTGCATCCGTTTTTGGTCAGACTTTGAATAAACACTAGGTAGACTAGCTACGTTCTAGGTAGGATAGACAGAACCACTATTATGGATAGACCCACATGGAACCATCTGAATTTAACAAAATGTTACAGATGTCATCTTATATTATATCAGAATAGATATTATACTAGTATGACAGTCAAATGTATTTACCAGACACTGGATCGCGTCCTGCAAGGTTAGTAACTTCTAAAGGTTTCACTGTGTAGCTGTCAGGAAAATGTACTATGCGGCGAAAACTTCGCCCACCTCCCGGTTTAGGCACAACAACATCCTTCCAAATATTCCTTATTATTGTACACTGTATATCGTTAACAATACACAGTGAAATATGACTCGAGAATCCTATATTTCTGGAGAAACACACAGCCCAAGAAGCCATGTCTTGACGGATCTTGCGAGGTCAGCTGCAAAATGAGATCATCAGCTGTATTTTTAAAGATGGCGGCCCCCACTGTGCAAAGTCAGATAAGGACCAAGTAAATATTTTAATTTTAAATAGTAATTGCTCAATTATTTACTGTATGCTAAGCACTAATAGATGTCACTGTAAATTATTCATTTGTAGACAAAAAAATATACAATATTATTTAGCTAAGTGTTAAGACATGGAAGTTGAAAACTTGGAAGTCAATGTCTGTGTTCTCTCTGTAGGAAGTGTCTGGTGGTTGTGTCTGGGTTCTTACAACCTCATGCTCAAAAAATCTCCAGATGTATCAACGCAAGTACCCAGGGTGTAGGTACTGACTGGATTCCGTACATAAGATAATAAGTTCAGTCTTGAGCTTTTACTAACATTCGCAAATATAATATCTAGGTTCTTGCGGACTCGATATCTTTTGAGCATGTGGCTGTTGGTAATTAAATTGGGTGATTGATAATCAATAGGTCTGTTCCTTGGGGTGTTTAACCTGCTCAGATGACACTGGAAGTCGTTACGGAACAGTTTACTTATACCTATCCGTCGAGTTTTGATTCGTAATCCTTGCACCTTACATATTTAATGAAATACTTTCGCTTGCTTGGAGCAGGTTAGAACACCCCGACGAACAAACCTAGTCTCACACTCAAAATCTTCAGTCTTCTTTTAATAAAAAATTATTGTTAACAGCGTCAAGATCTTACCTGGAGCTGTTGTTTGCAATGAGTGTGATCTTCAAGGTGACATCACCATTGGCAGCTATACGATCATCCATCCTAAAGCAACTATCATCGCAGAAGCTGGTCCAATAGTGATTGGAGAAAGTAATCTCATTGAAGAACAAGCTTCTATTATAAACAAGTTAGTTATTATGATTGAATATTACATACAAAATGAAGTTAGAGGTATAAAGGCCCAGCGCCGTAACTAAGGATTTCAGTACCTACCTACCCGGAGCAATTGTGTACTTTGTACAAACTGCTTTCGTTTATTCCACAGCCACTCAAAAGGGCAATTTTCGAGATAGTTCGATTCGTTTTGCGCCATTGCATTGGGCATTGCCAATGCTAAATATACTAGGAAAACGCTCTGAGTAACGCGTTGATGAACGAGCACGGATACGCGCAACACCTCGAACCGAAATTCTGTCTATCAAAAATGTCATTAAAAGCCAATAATTCTAAAATTTCGCCACAGATTTGTATAAAAATCTCAAAAAATTCCTAAAATATTGGTCCAAATAACCATGCAAAGTTTTAAGTTGATCGATTGAACCTTTATGATTGAACGATTCTGTGTTAATTTTCAAAAATCACAGGATCTCCTTCAAAAAATATTCCTGAGACCACTCATATGATATAAGTGTGTCTATACACAATATCAGATCGACTGTTGAACGGTCATTATCAGTTTCATATGCGTTTGAAAGTTTCTGCTCTAACTACCTTGCCTTGAACTGAAGATTCGAAGTCGCCGTGAATTTGACAGCCATCACGCAAAAAGTCCGTAAAATGTCAATAACTTTTGGATTTAAACACAGATTAGTATGAAAATTGTCAAAAATGCAGATAATGTTGGTCCCAACCATCATGCGAAGTTATAAGTTGATCGTTCAATCGGTTCTAGTTTAAATTTCTAAAAACACATGAAAGATGATTTTAAATTTTAACCAATGGGAGGATTTGGCTGAAACTTTGTTTGATTGGGTACAATGTTGGGGGTAATGACTTGTCAAAATTTCAATTTGATCGAAACAACCAATCGAAAGTTTGTTTTTTTTAAATTTGAACCAATCAATGGATTTCAAAAAAATTAGGGTCTGCAACAATCAGAAATGTTACGTACATGTGTGCAAAATTTCAGCTCGATCGAAGAAAAACTCTGACCTGTATATCGTCAGTAACAGAAAAAAAACAACAAACAAACAAAAAAAAAACAGAAGTCCGTGCCAAAAGAGCCAAAAGGAGACACTCGCTTCGCTCGCTCAACGAGCACTGGAACCCTATCTTTGTATTTGGAATGTTTGTTCCAATAATTTTGGTGTGGATATAGATTCTATTTCATCTGTTCTTTCCATTCTGTCAATTAACAAGTGAAGGTTATCTGCAAGCCAACTCCACTTAGGCTAAACAAATTTAATATTTCGGGAGTCAAATAAAAAAATGTGATCATTGTTAAGCGAGCGTAGCAAGCGTCACCACTAGGGATGGCACCTGGTAAAATTTACCAGTAAATTTACCAATTAATAATTTACCTGTAAAAAAAATGGTAAATTTTGTTTTTTTGATCCTTTCCAATGTATGAATGGAGATATCAAATTTTAAGTAAAAACTATAAGTAAACTTCAGTGTGACAACATTAGCAGTTAGGCATATTTTACATTGATTTTTGGTTGTCTTCAATCATTCAGAATGATAACTCCATCCATATAGGATTACTTCCAATGTCGGAATCTCTCTTCAGGTTTGCTTGTTTAGCAGACACAGATTGTAACTTGATCAAATTGGTGGTCGACAATTCCTCTTATGGGAGAATAACACAGGCATGGCATAGCCTACACTAGATTGGTCGAGTCAATGATATTCGGTTATATCATCCCTTATCAAAATGGAGTACCTATTGTTCTGACTGCGGTAATCTTTGTAAATGAGTCAAATAATAAAGTAGGGTCATTTTTGTATTTGGTATAATCATGATTTGGTATCTACCATCATTTTTCAAAATTTACCGCTGACCGGTAAATTTACCGATTTTTCCAGAACCGGTAAAAGTGCCATCCCTAGTCACCACGGTACCTACTCTTATGGCACTTTCTCTGTGTATTTATTTTTATTTTTGTTGTTTTTGCCTGCACTGCCCAGGTTAAATTGATCTGAAATTTTGCACACTACTGTTTTAGTCTAAGTAAGGTGACCATACGTACCGGTTTTACCGGTACAGTACCGTTTTTAATGCTCTTGTCCCGGTGTCCCGAGAACCTTTACGAAACGGCTCATTTGTCCCGGTTTTGAATTTGCCGCTTAAAATGTCCCGCCCGGTAGTTCACTCTAACGGCGCTAGATGGAACTTTTGTCTACAGCGGTCACATCTAAGATGCGTAAAAGAAGATGCGCACGGATTTCGATTTCGTTGAAAGTTAAGATGGCGTGTGTTTAGTTGGTTTAGCCGGTTTGTGTTACTGTCATTTATCTGTATGTGATATTATTGTTACTTGTTAGAACTTTTACTTATGGCTCCTCGGAGGAAGTGCAAATTTAACGAAGACTTAAAGAAAGAGTTTGTGTTTATGAAAAAGGTAAAAACTGATAATGACCACGAAATAAAGTGCATGGTCTGCGAGACAATACTGTCAATAGCTCACGGCGGTAGGTCGGACATCAATGATCACATAAAAACTCCATCATCCAACCACAAGATCTAGATTTTTTCACGTTAGTTTACCTACTTTCCTGAAAATAACTATACTTTTAAAGTGATTTTAAGCCATAATTGAGTGATGCATTTCAAAAAATTCGCTGCGCGGCATTTTTTTGGGGGGCAAGCCCCTCAGACCCCCCTTCGTATCACTCAAAAATTTTGTCCCGGTTTGACTCCTCTCGAATATGGTCACCTTAAAGGTGGGCTATCACGGTTGGGACCCATTTTTTTATTATTCAAAAACCATGATGACATTAGGCATGCAATCACAGCGGCGAAAACTAGAGCTCTGTAGGATATTCCTAAACGAAGTTACAGCGCAGCAAAGACGGATAGGGGGTGGGAAACGCGTCATTCACACCCAACTCAGCCGTGAAAACCTGTAAAGGTTGGGTGGGACATACGTCACAAAAACCAGGTTTTTCAAACTTCGCGGGGCTCTAGCGCCTGAACCAAACATCGCATCGCGTTCGGGTTTTCGACATTCTACTTCTGGTTACAATGTCTATGACATGAATATCTATGAATATCTATGTTGACCATGACAGCCCACCTTTAAGTCTAAGCGGTCTCTGGGATTGTTTTTGAACGGGATCCTGTAATTGGTGATAACGAAAATGGACTGTAGCTCACACCTTTGACCTATCAAATCGAAATTTTTCACAGTGTTGAGGCCGTCTTGTAGATGTAGGGTTATGAATTTCATGGAAATCCGTTGTTTGGTTTTAAAACTAAAATCAATATATTATATGACTTTTTGAATATTAGACTAGAACCGTTTGACCGATCAACTTAAAACTTTGCATGGTCTTGACTCATTAGGACCATCATTTTAGGTATTTTTGCCAATTTGCAGACTTATCTGTTGCTATCTTCAAAAGTTTGTGAAAAAGGACATTTTATTTTAAAATCTTGAAATATTTGCCAATTTGTGCCAACTATAGGAATTTTAATTACCTATGTTATCAGTGCTATTTTGATGCTCCAGTTCCACTGCCTGTAGAGAAGAGACTTGCAAACGCATATCAAATCGCATGCAATACGATAATAATTGTTTTTCAATAGGTATACTCATACTCTGCTGTCGCAAGATGTACTTTAAATGAGTCATGTTGTATTGCCATAAGAATTAGCGAAATACTAACTAGCTTATTTTTCTTTCAGACGTAAAGATGGAACTTCAGATGAATCCGTCCTAACAATTGGATCGAATAACACTTTTGAGGTGGATTCCTGCTCAGAATCCCTCAGCATTGGAGACAACAATATATTGGAGTCAAAGTGTAAGAGCAGTTTATAAAATAGTAAAACACAAACCATCTGGCTCTTTTAAATCGATTAAGGTGGCTGGATCGATCGATTTTCTGAAGTATTGGAGAGCTTTCACTAATTTATTAAGTGTAAAAAAATCACGGTTATAAATTCTTTTAGCACATAATTTAGGTACTTGTATAATATACTGGGTAGTTAAAATAGACAACATTTAAATGGTATTTAATATTTTTACGTTATCTTATTATTTTGAGCAGTATTACTGCCCCAAAGAAGTTAGTTTTGAATTGGATATTGAAGATTTTCCGTTTTTTTTTATAATTTTAACAATACGGTACAATATGGCAACATCGTACTTTGAAAATTTTGGTTTGTGTGGAGTCATGATGGCTGAGGTTGCTGAGCTTACACCTAGAGTTTACTTTCATGAACAGTCAAGGTATCTTTAGTAGGCATTTAGTGCCTTCTAACTACCTTGAGCACTCCCATGTTGCCAAAAGTATTTTGACTTGATTCGCAATTTGAATTGAATCGTCTATAACGTTTTATTTAGCACACGATTTTACTGGTTTATATTTTTTTAATGAAAGTTAATTGATTAAAGATTCTAATCTTATTGGGTTTTTTGAAAATCTATCGGGCCAATTAAATACAATCTTCATTTGTAGCAAATTTTTCAAACCTGCCATAAGATAACATGGGGAAAACTGCTTTCTTATTCGCATATCTCGAAAACTAGACACGGGAAGTATTTTATTTTTTGAAGTGTTGTTTTGGGGATACCAATGAGTGAGTACAGCATAAATGAACACTATCTGAAAAAATGGTCGATCGACCCAGCCACCTTAAACTACACTCATTTTTTTACACAATGTTGCATAATAAAAAGGAAGTTAAACCCCCAGAGGGGAATGGTGACAGTGTTTTGAGTTTTAATTGAGCGAGCGTAGCGAGCGTCACCACGGTACTCTGATGGCACTTTCTCTGTGTGTTTGTTTGTTTTTTTGTTTGTTTTTTTGTGGTCACGCCCAGGTCAAACCGCTCAAGCAATTGATCTGAAATTTTGTACACATACTAACGTAATCTATGCGGTCCCTGGGATCGTTTTTGAACGGGCTCCCGTGATTGGTTCAAATTTTAAAAAAATTATCTTTTGATTGGTTGCTTCGATCAATTTGAAATTAGCAAAAACATTGCAACCAACATTGTACCAAATCATAAAAAGTTTCAGCCAAATCCTCCTATTGGTTCAAATTTAAAACCATTTTTCATGTGATTTTCAGTCTAATCTGTCGTTATTTTCAAAAGTTTTGTCATTTAAATGTCATTTTATTCCGTAATCTTGAAAAATTTATACTAAATTGTCATCCCTGCCTTCTTTAAGCTTCTGTTCCAAGGCAAGGCCTGTAGAGCAGCCAAGCTATCCACAATGTACAGTAAAATGAAAGCTTTTTGAGCTAGCGCATAAAATCGGATGCAGTACGAAGGCCAAATCCTCTAATTGGTTTAAGTTTAAATAATGTCTTCTGATTGGTCGACAATAAAAATGTTCACATTAAGTTCAAATTTTGCATGTTGATCAAGACCAACTTAATATTAAATTTTACATATTGGAAGCCCAATCAGTCAAGTATTAATTGTAAATTTACCAGTTTAGTATGGGATGTCATAAGAGATTTCTGGAGAAGGTATGTAGGTAAGACTTCACGACACAATGGATCTGTTATTCATCCAGAGTATTATGGAGATTGAAAAATTGCAGAGAAAATCGTCTTGTGCCGTGTCGTGCATCGTTACTATGGGGATGTTGCATGTTCTGTGCTCGCTCATCAACGCGTTACACTGAGCGTTTTCCTAGTATAAATTATCAGTGGTGATCACCCACTAATTTCGGCTCACCCGGAACGTGAGAGGTCCCGGATTCATTTCCCGGTCCACTGGTTATTTTAGTACAACATCCCTTCACATCAAATGTTTGTGTAAACTTGTTTCTGAACTTTCCCAGACTCCAGGGCCCAGGGGGGCTATTCTAAATTCCCGTGTCGTCTCGTTTCACGTGATACGGGCTTACTGCACACTGGAGTGCTACCTATTTAACACAGTAGTGACGCCGTATCAATTGATACGAGACGACAAGGGAATTTAGAATAGCCCTCCTGGACCCATACCATACTAAAATGGTATTATTTACTTTAGAGTATAGTTGGCAGAGCTATAATCTAAATACTCTATACGCTATACTCTATACTCTCAACTGTTTTCCAGGTTACGTTGGTCGCAGTGTTGAGTTGACAAATGGCTGTATTATTGGAGCCGGCTGCAGGTTGACGTGCACAGAGACTGTCCCGGAGAACACCGTCGTGTTTGGAAAAGACTGTTCGAGGCGGCAGCAAATAGACAAACCACCGGTATGTTATGCAATTTAAAAATAAAAATTATTAGATACCTACACGTCATATTTGAAAGGTGTAAAATCAGTTTACCTAGGTACCTATCTTAAAAACAGTCTGTTTTTTTCCCAACTTCTCAAAAAGCATTCATCTCCACAATCCTCAAAGTTTGTTTTTTAATTGTAATTGAGCGAGCGTAGCGAGCGTCACCACGGTACTCTTATGGCACTCCCTCTGTGTGTTTTTTTTTTTTTTGTGGTCACAGCCCAGGTCAAACCGCTCAAGCAATCGATCTGAAATTTTGTACACATACTAACGTAATCTATGAGATCCCTGGGATCGTTTTTGAACGGGCTCCCGTGATTGGTTCAAATTTTAAAAAAATTATCTTTTGATTGGTTGCTTCGATCAATTTGAAATTTAGCAAAAACATTGCAACCAACATTGTACCCAATCATAAAAAGTTTCAGCCAAATCCTCCTATTGGTTAAAATTTAAAACCATTTTTCATGTGATTTTTGACATTTAAACTAGAACAGATTGACCGATCAACTTAAAACTTCGCGTGGTCATTGGTACCAATATTTGAGGTATTTTTGCCAATTTTCAGTCTAATCTGTCGTTATTTTCAAAAGTTTTGTCATTTAAATGTCATTTTATTCCGTAATCTTGAAAAATTTATACTAAATTGTCATCCCTGCCTTCTTTAAGCTTCTGTTCCAAGGCAAGACCTGTAGAGCAGCCAAGCTATCCACAATGTAAAGTAAAATGAAAGCATTTTTGAGCTAGCGCATAAAATCGGATGCAGTACGAAGGCCAAATCCTCTAATTGGTTTAAGTTTAAATAATATCTTCTGATTGGTCGACAATCAAAATGTTCACATTAAGTTCAAATTTTGCATGGTGATCAAGACCAACTTAATATTTAATTTTACATATTGTAAGCCCAATCAGTCAAGTATTAATTGTAATTTTACGAGTTTAGTATGGGATGTCACAAGAGATTTCTGGAGAAAGTATGTAGGTAAGACTTCACGACACAATGGATCTGTTATTCATCCAGAGTATTATGGAGATCGAAAAATTGCAGAGAAAATCGTCTTGTGCCGTGTCGTGTATCGTGACTATGGGGATGTTGCATGTTCTGTGCTCGCTCATCAACGCGTTACACTGAGCGTTTTCCTAGTGTAAATATATGTACAATTTAAACTAGGAAAACGCTTAGTGTAATGCATTGATGAGGGAGCACCAATACATGCAAAACCTCCAATCAAACATGATCCACTCAATCAAATACATTATTATTACTTTATTAGTTATTACCTACATTATTTCTATTTTTCTTTTCAAATTCAATTTTTAAATTCCATTCACTTCGGAATGTAACTTTCTGATTTATCTCCCAGTCAAAACTTATAAAATATCAACAAGTCTGTAAATACATTGTTACTTGACAGATAGGGCTGAACATTTGTAAAATATGAGATAATGTTGGTCTTGAGCACTGTGCAAAATTTAAACAATCGGAACATTTTGTTTTTAACCAATCTGTAGATATGTTTCTTAAATTTTAACTTATGTGAGGATTAGGCTGAGTCTTTGTAAATTTGATAAAATCTTGGCCTTCATGACCTTGTAAAATTTCAAATTGATTGTATCAACAGTAATAATAATTTTTCTCCCAGTTCCAAGAATTGGGTCAGGGGGTGGCTAGGGCCACCATTTGCTAGAGGGCCTCGGGCTCATCAACAAATCAGAAGTAATTTTTTTAAATGTTGGAACCAATTAATGGATAGCGACAATCTTAAACTCAGCGACCCATGTAGCGAGTAAATGGAGGCTGCTTACATCAAGTATCCACTAAGTTTATGAACGCTTTTGCTAGATGAATGTGGCGGCAAGATTTTAAAACATGGACGTCGTTGTCAAAGCAATAATACAATAAACTATACAATCAACTACGCAGTAATACGGCATATTATTTAAAGAAAATATATTTATCTCAACTTTATCAACATTTCAATTTTCATAATCGATGCATAACTGACAATTTAAACCATTGACACACACACAGATCAACATACTAATTACTAACGAAGCCATTTTGCATCCATCTAGCGAATAAAGCGAAGACTTTTGTTACTACAACTGCTAGATAGCCGCTGTAAAGCGCTGAGATTATGAACACTTTTGATGCACGAAAAGTTGCTACTTTGCTGACTAAAAGAACACCTTGCTAGATGTTTGCTGCAGCGCTGCATGTTTTCACTGAGTTTAAGAATGCCGCTGACAGTGGCGTGCTGACCTATGTAAATTTGGTGCAAATGCGCCGGTATTTTTGAGGATGGGTGGGTGGGTACCTGACCTGGGTGGTGGTGCTGAAGGTGGTTTGTAGGATCACAGTCAGACAAATATGAAATCGCTTGACAGGTTCAAGCCTAGTGCCTGGGAGGGGTGGGTGGGTCCATTTAGACCGAAATGCGCCGATTGCTTCAAGGACGTTCTGCACGCCACTGGCCGCTGATGCCAATAAATTTCAGTCTGTATCAAGCTGAGTATTCATGTGTAAAATTTCAGCTTGTTCGGAGAACCGATGTGACCTGTATGGTGGCAGGGACAGTTCTGTGCCAAAAGATCCAAAATGAGTCGCTTGCTCAAAATAATCTTTTTTATTTTTTACAGAAAAAAATGTAATATATAGTACCTATATACATTATTATCTCTGATGTGATTGCCTAAGAAGGCATTTTCGAACTTATGGTTTGGTCAGACAAATAAATCATGAAGAAATTGAATTAAATTTTATATCCAATTCATTTGTTTAAAGAGAACTAGGCCTGCTATCTTTTATTTTGGCATTAATGAGAATATTTCCTTGCAGTCTCAGGCGCTACAAATGGACTTCCTCACAAAGGTCTTGCCTAACTACCACCATTTGAAACGTCCAATGAAGAAGCCAACCTGATCTGACTTCTTCACCAACACTTCAATGATTGCAAGTTTGTTTTTCATAAAATTAAATTATTGCTAACTGCCTGGTAAAATATGTTATCTGTGTAATATTAGCAATTAACAATATACGTAGTAGTCTCTTAGAGCTCTATAATTAGCTGTAAGCAGGTTTCTCTCCTGGGGGCCTATTCTATAACGAAAACGAAATCATTCCGTCCTGGAATCATCTCAGATCAATGTTATCCGTGATGATATATAATTCCAGGCCAGAATAATTTTGTTTTCGTTATAGAATAGGCCCCCTGATTAGGTAGCTCATTCCATACTTGAGTTGATCTTTTGCTTTCAGTTGATATCAGTTCCCTTTTTGACATTAAGTATTCATCTGGATCATTATTACAGGAATAATCTGGAATAGTTTGGAATTATTGAAGCAGGGTCTGATATTCATTTACATATTATTTTTGAAAATAATGTATTAATTAATAATAATTAAATGCTTGTGTGGACATCCAATTATATGAGCTCATATTATGGATTATATCACGAATGTCTACTTGGGTAGGAATTTACTTAGGTAATACCTTACTCAAGTATAAGTGTTGTAAACAATGAAGTCCACTTCACCTTATGGACATGGTTCATGACTTTTGAGTTTTGTTGCTTTTTTGTTCTTCTCTTTTCAATATCTTATAACTCTGGGTGTTCATCGTTTTTATCAAATAATGTAACCTTGCTTTATTTGACTATTATATAATCAATCAATTCAAAATCATTAATGATGGGAGTTATCACCACTTGCTTGTCCTTCACATTTGGTCAACAGGTCATCGGGTGCTCTGCTCAAAATATCATCTGTCACTTCGTAACTCATGATACGCCTTTTAGGATAGCACTATCAATAGAATTAGTTTTCGTAAACAAGTAATGAAATGAGATTTTCACTATCCTTAAACTAAGTATCTTGGGTTGTCACCCTCTTATCATAGAGTCAAAATCATAAGCCTCATATCTTTTGGAGTCCAGCCCAATTCAAAACATATTAATGTCATCACTCATCAGTCATCACAATTTAAATTAAATAAGTAGGTACCTACGTAACTGGAAGGGGATATAAATTTAATCATTACTGAAAGTAAATGAAATCAGTGTTTTCCAATGTAATTTTAAGATGTTTTTATTGTTTTTTTTATTTGCTAATGATCTGACAAAATAGTATAAAAATAATATAGTATTACTTAGCAATTTGTAATAAGCAGTACACCTTTGATTTGCAATGCTTTTAATTCGTATTATGAATATATATAAATTATAAAACAAATTATATTTAACAATAAAGTTACATCATACAATATTATATTGAGTGTAATTAATACTGCAGATATTATAAATAAAAATTACAATCACAGATCACACCACAACTAATAATTTAACATGGAAAATACAGCAATGGTCTAATTCTACAGTAAAACTTAAACTAACAAAATAAATACATAGTAACTAATCATATATTAAACCTTAATAGTAAATAGTACTTGTTTTAGGAAAGAAATGTTAATGTTGACTGAGTCATTTATATGACATGAAAAATATGATAGCAATTGTTTCAAGTAGTTGGCCACAGAGCTAGCGTAACTCTATGATTATATAATCACTATATCTTGAATAACACCGAGTTCAACATTACCATGGCACATCATATGATGTACACCATGTTTTTATAAACCAAGGTCAAATCAATGCTTCACCTCAGACTTGTTGTTCATGCTCAAGGATGCAGCACAGTCACAATTTCTGAGGAATCATCTGACGACTAGTTTCATAAATTGTTCTCAAATTGATGAAATTTTGAATTTAAACATCTAGCTAGAGTAAATTATTAACTGTCTCTGTCCTGAAGTATTCCTGAGCAAAGCAAACTGTCTTTCGATGATTGTCTTCAAAATATATCTCGCGGCACCGTTGGCTTGAGGAGTTCCCAAGTTCTTACAAGACGCCTGCAATCTTCAGTCCGACTAGCGTGCCTCCGGGCGCGTGGAAGATGCGTTCTGCCTCGGGTAGCACCCCGACTAGATAGGGTTCGAGCGCCCTCAGCATGGCTGTGCCGTGACCAATCCCGCGGAATGCAAGCGTGGCATCGCGACCTGCGTACTCCAGCAGAATTTCTTCACCGCCCGGGTGCTGCAAAATGAAGAGAACTCATTAGTTATGTAGTGCAATTAGTGATTCCAGATTCATGGATTCTATTTTTTTCAATCAGATTCTCAAAATAGTTTGTATTTTTTTATGACATTTTTGTAATTTCATTAAATTTATAATGTTGGCAACCACATACACTGTGCTAAAATAAAACAGGAGCTAAAATTTTGTTTGTACTTGTAAATGAACTATGTAACCATTGAAGTGAATGTATGTCATGCAATCTGAAGAAAGACTATTCATTGATAAAAAGTTAATGAGAATTTTCTCAAATACTGACCTCATGTAGGAAGTTGGTAATATTGTAGACTCCATCGTAGACTACTGTCCAACAATCTGAGATGTGGTCATGCCAGCTGACCTCGTCCAACGGGATGACCTTAGGTGCGAGTGGAGCTGGCGTTTGAACCGTCGGCGAGTCCGTTAGCCGTAGTGCTGTCATGGCTAGGCAGAGAGCGTCGTTTGCCAATGCGAAGAATCCACCCTGAGAACATCAAGAAAACAATTCTCTTCACCAATTCGATTTGATTTGCTTGTTGGTGAAAACAGTTTGTAAGGAATCGAGTGTTACCTTTTGGTTCACAGTTGCACTGGCGACTGCTAGAGCTGCTGATTGGTCGTCGCTGACGAGTTGATTTAACATGTTTACGGATGAGATGTAGATTTCTGAAATAAAATATTTGTTGTTAAAGAGCTGACTACTATTTATAATTTTGATAATAATTTCTTATTTTCGTTATCTATTAACATAAGAATTATATTTTAACATTCTTTTGGCAGAATTTGAAGTGAATTAAAAAAATTGGCAGAACTCTTTCTCTATCATTGCATGGAGATAAATGGAATTCATGGAATCAAAATACATATATTTTTATTTTCATAATATCCATTGACCTATATAATTTTTTTTATTTCAACAATAGATGGCTTATGAATACACAATAAACGATCAAGTGATTTATTTTGAGGGTAATCTCAGCAAGATAATGATAATGGATGACTGGAATATTTATGTCACAAAGTAGTTTCCTAATTGATCTTATTGTTACATTTGAATTATTCGTCATAGTATTATTTGCAAGATGGAATTTCCGTGGTTAATGTATTTAGTTTCATATCAACTCGTATAAAGAAAAACATGTTATTGTTCATGCCCAGAGGTAAATACCTAACCTTGGTAAGGATTCATATCATTTTTTGCAAAATATAAACAACAAAAAATAAACAAAAATGTTATTTTTTAATGCTAATTAATGTTATTAAAAATTAAATCGACCGAAATATTGTTAGCAAGAATGTAAAAAGATGTAGATGTAAAAAAACGTAACACTTATAATAATCAGAAATTCCAGCTCCAGATCTATTTTCATGTGTCACTCAACCCACCTTTATATTTCCAAGCTTTTCTGTCTTCTTATAACACTGTATATTTCGAACCCAAGTTCACTGTACTGCCACTAAGTCGAGAGCAACGAACGAACACGAGAATTATAACTGTTGTCTGGAGTGGTGTACTAAGATCTGTTTGCTGGTTAGACGTGTGCTCGACTTAAATAGTTGATCAACTTGTCTGACGTAACTTTGACAGAGTTTCGATAATCCCGGTCAAGTTGGCTGATGACATCTTGCTTCGGCTTACATAAAAGACTTCTGATTGGTTGAGGCAATGCGCCGCTGAGACGTGATTGGTTGGTACATCGACTGCTGTAAGGCCGGACAAAATTACAAGAAGGTGCATTTATTTATGTTTTTTTTGTTTTGTAATGTAAACAACATAGTACGTACTACTACTATCCGTTTTTAATAGATTGTTGTGAATAAAAGGAAATAGTAAAGAAAAATGCGTATAATGAAAGAGAAGGGAGAGAGATTCATTGTGTAAAAATAATCGCGATTGAATAGAAAAGACTATCAAATAAAAACTTATGTAATAGTACCTCTAGGTACCTTATTTTTTATTGAATGGTGAAAGCAAGGTAATATTTTAAATCCAAAATCATTATTTATCATCGAATTTCTTATAAGGTACCTATTATTACCTATCTGTATCTGGAGATCAGTTTTTAAGTATTCAGATTTCGTCCCGTGTCTTTATTTTGCCAACAAAAAGTTCAGGTTCTATCCTAAATGACGAAAATTGCGGTATTAATTGTTTTTATTAATCCAACCACGACTGCTGATTGATCATCGTTCGGATGGATGAAAGAAGCTAGGATCTAATGGAGACGAAAATGGGTGGGTAAGATGGTGGGCCCATTGTAAGAAATGCTTACTATTTTTTTTAGTTTTAAGACTCTTCTAGCATTTAGATTTAGCAAATTGATTTGAAACGTGGAGGAACTTAGCTACGAGCTGTGAATAATAGGGAAATTTCAGAATAATAGTTATTTTATATTTAAGATGTTGCTGAACACAGATATGGTATTATTTTTGGTGTGAGATGAATAGTTTTCAAGGAATTAATTTACAAAGATTGATATATTTCTTACAATTTTAAAACGAGAAAATTGACAATGACATCACAATCCTCTATATTGCCATAGATATTTTGCCTATATTGCTATAGGCGCCATTGCCCTTAGTCCTGTCAGATGTAAAAGGGTTGCCACATTGACTACTTGTAGAACTTATGACAGTCAATTTTCAGCATCAAATTGGCGAAATAGTCCAAAACGCATAGAAATTGACCAAATTGATTTTTGAATTACACATTTTTCAATGTGTTCCACGGTTCGCCCCCCCCCCCCCCCCCCCCCCCCCCCCCCCCCCGCCGCTATAATTCCAGTACTTCTAATCAGGTGTCACACCTTCGGATTTGAAATAATGGCAACCCTAATGTCAATATTCACTAATATTCTGAAAAACACTGGGAAATCAAAATGAAGAGTAATTGTTATGAACTAAGTTCAAGTATGTAATCTTAAAGTCCCTAAATAATTTCTGATGTAATGTTAAATCCAAATAAACGATATTCACTACGTTCTGAAAAACACATTGGGAAAATCAAAATAGCAATGTTAGTAAGTGTATTATTTAATTAGGTTCAAGAAGTAAACTCAAAGTCCCCATATAATTTCTGATGTAATATTAAATCATGATTTATTGGTAAACGATGACTTGAAGAAAGTTCTCAACTAGACATATCAATAGTAAATATAAACAGTACTTAATAATAGCTAATCTTCCACATGATAAGCCACGGGATCAGCACATGCATCTGAAAATGCAGATATTCCTCTTCCACTGGCCGCCACTTTGCCACGTGCTTCGCTCTCAGCATGTTTCAGTGTGACTTCGAAACACTAGGTTTAGGCATTTCAATTGTGTTGTTCTTATCTTATTGCACCAACATACCTACTAGTCGCTAAGGCTGGGTCCACATTGACCGTTTTGCGCTGAAAATTGTCAAAAATATTTAGACGATGGTCCCAATGACCATGCAATGTTTTAAGTTGATCGGTCAAACGGTTCCAGTTCTCATTTTAAAAAATTCACACAATTATTCACAGGGTCTTGTTTAAAAACTATATAGAAAGAATCATATGACATTAGTGTGTGTATACAATTTCAGATCGATAGGTTGAATAGTTTAGCTGGCACTGCCTAAAAAAATGAAAAAATAGAACGTGCCATAAAAAAATAACTGATGACGTGACAGTTAAATTTTTACATCCTTCCATGTTCGTATGGGAAATTCAAGATTTATTTTCAAACATTTTTTTGGTTTGTATATTTCAGGAAGATTCGAAGAATTTCTATCTATACTAAAGAAAAGACTTTCTGTGGAAGTACTTTAAAATATATTATTGGTACTCTTCATTAACAGTACAAAGGCATACTCGTATTCCAAGATAAGAAATAGTAGGATTTTGACTGGATTTTCAATGAGATGAATGAGTTGTGTGACCTAGATTTGATTGGCGGGACAAAAGCTCGTGGTCTTATCAGCGTCGACATGCATTCATTCATGACACGAACTATTGCAGTATCAGCCGCGTATCTATGAGATCGCAATATTCGCAGAAACTCACAAGAATCATCGTCTAGAGAAATTTCCATAACATGCATGACTAATAAATAGCCGGTCGAGGGATGTAATGATAACTAGCATTTCCTCTTTCAGGAAAACCTGATTTGTAGAATGAATGTATTACCTAATCTTTCTATTATAATCTATCAACCACTCCATCCAACTAGCAGCACAAAACGTATGGTAGGAGTTGCAACTGCCTTGAGTACGTAGGAGTGTGATACATTATGGTACAACCAGCTGGTTGTACCAGATTTTTTACCAATGTTTCTTAAAGCTAAATGAAATATGGGGAGAAGCACAACATTATTGTCGGGAAACAATGGGGGGGGGGGGGTCTAGGGTTAGGTCCCCAGAAGGATGCGGGTCCAGGGGGGCTATTTTCGAGATCGTTCGAGTAAAATATCATACGGGTACGAGCTGATATGACGTCAGACAAAAAAAACTATAAACTGATTTGGCTTATTGGATGCTATTTCCTTCGGACGGACGTCACTTTGACGTCACGCTCGATTATGCGAGCGCTCGAACGATCTCGAAAATAGCACCCCAGGGCACGAAGCCCCGCGGTAATTTTGAATTTCAAGAATGAATTTGGTGCGTTTCTAATCTATTTGTAAAATATTTACACCAATTTTTATCACCGTCTCGTTTTTCACCATAGATTCCCCCTCTCATAGGGCAGTAATTCAAATGGTGAATTAAAATAAAATTGAAGTAATATTAAAAGACTCATACTATTTAAGTAGTGTACCTAAGTGTACACCTCTGTGTACACCTAAGTCTACATATTTGGGAAAAACAATTTGCACACGAAACAAATGGATTGTCGGGGTGGAAGGTTCACCCAAACATATTATGCGGGTCCGGGAAAATATTGACATTCCAAAGTGATAGAGCAAATTTTCTTAATAAAATGCTATGATTAGCTTACGCCCAAATTAAGCAATGGGTACAACACACCATGTTTTTCTCTTCCAACCCAATCATATGTTTCTGAAAGCATCAGAAACATGTCTCGACCTTTTAAAATGTATTGACACGTTCTCTTCTCTTACTTTCTTGTATTACGTAAAGAATCATATCACGTCCTCCTTCCACCTTTTCCTCAGTCTTCCCACATTTGAATTTCTATTACTATCTGGTCTCTCATATTTTCCTCTCTTCACAATCCTGTCTCTTCCCGATTCTCTCAACATAAATGTTTATTCGCATTGCCTTCAGGCTTCGTATCGACATTTGAAAGCTTAAATTTAAATGTTGCCCTCTTTTCACATTGATTGATGTAAGACGACGACTGTTTCAGAGGGGGCTAATACTATATACCATATTATCTCTTGATGGATTTTACTCTGGACATAATGTACCAATAATGGCTTCATTTTAATCGTGATTAAAAACTGTGTATTATTTTAAAACTTCCGTTTCGCATTATGTCATCAGAAACTGTTTCGACCATGAGAGAGCACAACATCACTCCATGATCGTTGCTCTGACGTTGAATTCAAGGCTGCTCAACGTTAACGTCAATGAAATCTAATTGCGAACAATTTTATCCTATATGACGACTATTATCAAATTCTGAAAACAAATTTCAAAATTTGAAGTTGGTGAAACAAATCAGATGAGGCGCATTATCCTGAAGAGTAAGTTGCACAAAGAAAGCCTACGGCTACGCAGTGGCGGCTATTTGGCTTTACAACAGGTGTTCAATTACACAGAAGGACGTAGAAGAAAGTACTCTAAGAGGAGAGCCCCCAGCAGATGCGGGGCCGGGGCGCATAGCCCCGGATTTTTTTGTATCTTTAGTTTGAAATTGATGCATTTTTACGTCTTTTGGAGAGCAAAATGATTAGACAAAATATTTAACTTCCTACTTCCTGGATTAGGGAGCACTTTTTAATAATTTTCTTGGATGATCAGGTGTGCAATTGTCACACCTTGCACACTGTAATAGCCGCCACTGCGGCTACGTATCAGCCGTCAGTTTGGTCATCGTCCTTACTATTTTCCAACAAAAAACCCAAGTAGGTATGTCTTTAAAAAATCTAAATCCATTCGTTTTCAAACCCCATGACTATTCAATTCAAATAAAGTAATATCATTGGGGTATGTCATCATAATAACTCCATGTGAGATAATCTACTTCCGGACATTTTATAACGGTCAAACTTTCCATCAAAAACATGATGACATATCCCAATGATATTACTTTTGAATCTATATAAACTCCATTCACTATAAGAATGGCAACCTTGAAATCTACTGTCAAGCCATAGATATTTAGCTCAATTTTGAATACGATTTTAATGACTGTATAATATCTGTACTGTAAAATAAAATAAATAAATAAAAATAAAATGATAATTATAATGTGAATAAGTTGTTTCCAATAGAATGCTGGATGACAATCAAATAAAAGGCTTAACTTTATGTTTCAAGGTTGATCATTCTTACAGTGAATGGACTCTAGATGGTCAGATTATTTATTATATCTTCATATTTGGCATGTATATACACCTGCGGTCACATAAATTGCTTGCAAAATTCTAAGTCCTTTCTCAAAACTTGATTAAACTAGACGAAAACACAGAGATGAATGCAGATTTCGAGTATGTGGGATCGGAGGATTTGCTTGTAAGAACCAACCAATCATCTCATACCTTATAATAATTCTTTCATTCTACAAAATGACTGTAATTCGAGCTCCAACGTAGCCGTTTACCGTCAATTTTTCTGACATACAAAATATTCATCAAATTTCATAAAATTTTAATATTTGCTACAGCTGATTGTGCAAAATACACATTTTCTAAATTCAAATAGTACTATACACACGTATGGTAGGTATTTCAAAAGTTACGAACAGCCAATTGTATTTCAGTGTGTTCACTTTTTGTACTATTCTGCAGACTTTATATTAAAAACACGTTAAATCAATTTTCATATTAAAGAACATTAACATTACTTATTAAAAAAGAACAAAATTGGTGTGTGCAAAAAAAGCTTTTTTAAAATACGCCTTCGATTAGATCAAATGGATCAACTAACTCCCTTAATCAGATGTCAGATAATATTGAGTTTTCTTCACTAGAAGAAAATATATCTAGACTTTATCTATAGTGGAGCGGTCGCTCTACCCAACCAAGTCGTACTGTAAACTCAAACTCAACGAAATCTGACAATGCAGGTTTAATGATGTTTTATTAAAACGTTTAAAGCTTTTGGTAAACCTGATAAAACTTAGGTAGGAGTCGCAGTATTAGTAACATGGTTCTCACGGTTATCATGGAATATTGTCTAAAACTGAATAATATGTTTTTTAGAAAAGTCAACAAAAGTTTTTACCTAGGTATGTAAATAATAATGTGTGAAAAAATGCGCCACCCACGCATAATGATTTAGATGTCAAATAGTCTATTAAAATATTTTAAATTACGTAAACTATAATCAAATCTCGTATAGCAAAGGTCACTTTTTGCATTATTTGACTTGAGCCAGTACATTGCTCTTGCTAAACCGCTAAATATCTTGTCGTCTCTGCAGTTAGAATATGTCTACACCACAGTAACATAACAATTCTCAGTCATATCATGTGAAATGATCAAGTGTGGTCCTACCACAGACTCTCCCGAGGTCGTTTTCACCCTCGACGAGCAACGATAAAGAATGCATCTTAATATTGGGTTACTACGAGTTTTAAACTGGATAATTCCGGTTTCGGGTCATCGTGGGTCATCAGTCATTTGATTGCAGCGCGATTTGATGTCATATCGGCTAAAGTTCGGATCTACTGGATTTTTCACGCAGACAAGTGAGGCATGCATGCAACCTCGGAAGTTGGTCAAAGCCAAGTCAAGTTGATAAGAGAAACTAAAGATCAATTTGATCAACTCGTCAAATGTATACTATTTCCCCAAACTGCAGATTTTTTAAAAACAGATTCGTTTATAAAATATTTCGGATTTCTTGTCATGACGCTGGGATAAGATTATTTCGGAGACTCGCGGTGAGCCAGGCTCAATCATAGTCAGTCTGTAACAAAACTATTCATTCCTATACCAAATATATGAGGATTGTGTTCAAAACTAGATTTTAATAATTTTTGTTAATTTGTTAGTTCTTTATTCATTACAAGTCAAACGTAACGGATCAGGCCAATACTTTTACAAAGATATTTACTGTCCCGTTGGTACCTAACGATTTCTAGTACGATCGGTCCATTGGTTTCTCGGAAAGACTAATTTTCGAGCTATATTTATACATGTTCGTGGATGATTTACCCCGTAAGGATTAAATATTCAAAGGTTTTACTACTTTCTATCAACATGTTTCCATTAGAGACATTCAGTAGGTATAGGTGCCTACCTATCATCTCTATATGTAAAAATCGTCAATTCACCCGGGGGAAAACTTTGTTAATCTGGGCCCTAAACAGAAATATAAGGCCGATTCAGACTTGGATCTTTTGGTTAATCAACTTGGTTCTGCTCGTGCGCTGTCACTTTATGGTGACGAAAAAGTGACTCTGCTCTACACCAATGAGAAAATATATTATGACCCCTTCACATATTGTGCAGAACCAAGTGGCTCAACCAAAAGCTGCTAGTCTGAATCGGCCTAGAAAAGAGTTTCAGGAAATGTAATTGAAATGTAATGTCGAGCTAAAATTATGGTCTCTCACGTGTAACCAGTGTAACTATAACTACCAAACAAGCATCCTCATAAACTGATGTAGGTATGATACATGGAATAAATCAATCAATGCTAATCAAGGCTCAAGGGTCATGGTCATGTACAAATTTACTAATTTGGAAATAAAACTGAAACTGAAACTGAAAATCTTCAATATTGAAAAGGATAACATGAAGATTACCTCAGCATTAGATTAGGTACCCAATGAAATGGAGTTAATTAATGAGTAGTTAATACCATAGGCGTGCGCAGGAGAAATCATTATGGGGGGGGGGGGGCAAATCTCTAAATTATGACATTAAGAGTAGCTGGGGAGTAAGGGCTCTCAGAAGATGCGGGTCCGGGGCGCGATTAGCCCCGGAAAAAAATTGTGATAGGTTCTCGAGTGGAAATTTGATGCATTTTTATAAGTTTTGAAGATAGGATGGCCCTTTGATTGGGCAAATAATATTTTGGTATACATTTTAAAAAGTGCTTGCTTTATGTAGGGTTTTTGAGCAGCTAATAATACAGTGCTTCTTTTTTAATTATCGCGAGGAAAGGGGGTCCGGGGGGCGAAGCCCCCTAGAAAATTTTCTCTCAAGGTCATACATATTACATCTTAGAGCAATTTTGTGGCACATTAAAAATACATTTTTTGAGAAATTAAACACACAGATTCATGAATAAATCATGTTTTTGGAATGTAGGTAGTTTTTTCGTGGTATTATCTTCAAAATTTCGTGTTTTTGATGAACCAAGTACTTGATTCCAGTGATTTGAGTAACCCCAATTTGCTCTGCAGGGAGGTTTTTTGGTGTTAACTCTTAAAACAAAATTTTGACAATAAGGAAGTTGGAACACATTTTATACGGCCCCCCCGGCCCCCTTGGGCACGC
This sequence comes from Leuctra nigra, assembly GCA_934045905.1. Lineage (NCBI taxonomy): Eukaryota > Metazoa > Arthropoda > Insecta > Plecoptera > Leuctridae > Leuctra > Leuctra nigra. The sequence continues at coordinate 17,408,898 of OW203761.1, forward strand.
CTATGGTTAATACATAAATAACAGTTCATTTGTTTTTCAATATAATATTTATAGATTGTTCAGAATGTATTTTTATGTCAATATGAACCGAGCGAGAAGTTCATTGATTCAATGAATGAACGTCACGAAAGAGTGTCACAATAAGAGGCATATCCGCCAAGCTGTTGCCAACACTTATTCTAAACGCGGTATTTTCATACAAGGAGACGATAAATCAACTTCAGAAAACGTTCATAGAGTGACAGCATCACTTCTAGATCAGTAAAGATCGTAAGGTCGCAGTGTTTATTCAATAAAATATAAATATAATATTGTTATCTTATTTTGAATATTACTCTGAAATTAAACAATTGTTTATTATCTGCTGCTGAAATGATGACGTCTGGTTAGCAACTGTTAAAAGTGTTTTCTTATTGGTTCGTTTTATTCTGGCGTGGTAAAATTCGCCAATCAAGATAGAGAAAACATGACCAGCCTATCGTTTACTATAGTATTGTTTTTATTATTGGTTTTGGGTGCGTATAGATACTATTGTGATGTCGACGGAGATGTTTGTGAATTATTGTATTTGACTCATTGTTTTATTCTTCGCATCCAAAGAGCCCAATGAATTTATTTCACAATCAATGTTGCACATCCAAAAAATTCAAGTTAAAATAAAACTGTTCGGTAAAAACAATAACATAGTACTTAGATTCGTGTATGCACCCGGACGTTTTGGTCCGGGCCTTAGGTATGGGAAAATGTTGATTTTCAAAATGTAATTTTGGACCATTTCTATGCGGTGGGCCTATAGGTACTTTTCGTCAATTGACAATTTGATATTGATCCCCTAAAACTCTTAAGCCGGTTTCATATAAAGCGCGTTTCGCGTTTTGCGTTTCACGTCTCTTTTTATTGACTAATCACAAGTTTCCCTTGAGCGGCTTCTGGACTTGTGATTGGTCGGTAAGAAAAAACGCGAAACGCAAAACACGAAACGCGCTTTATGTGCAACCGGCTTTTCGCTAAATAAATTAATCATGTTGCAGGAATTTTTAGCAAAATATAGGTAAGTTTACAAAACATTTTGGATTCTAAAAACTAACATCGGAAAAACCTGTTCATACCAACGCAATATACGTTAAAGTACGTTCTACAAGGAATTTGCAACAGCGAAAAATCTATTTTCCATTTAGAAATAGAATTCCTATTTTCTACACTAATTTTGGCTAGTTTTCTGACACTACCTCTTCCTCATCTCATGACAATAGATGACCAAAGAAAATCCACATTTCTGAGGTGTATACAGCGTTTTATTTGCTTTTCTATTTTGGCATTTGCCCTCAGGCGCTGAAAGGTCCTTGTTGTAGAACGTACTGTAGGTACGTTACGTGTAGAGAGCCTATAGTTACGTGTGATCTGTGCTTGGTGGGTTGGGGGGGGGGGGGGGGAGCAGCCGATTGCGGGTCTGGGGCACTACTCACTAGCCCCGCGTAAATTAAATTTTAGGTATATTCGGCATGATTATTTAATCAATTTAATTGCAATGAACTCTAAATTGTGTTCATAGAAAAGTCTAAAACATTGCTTTCTTTATAGTAATGCCCGTTTTAAATAAAGCGCGTTTCGCGTTTTGCGTTTTTTCTTTTTTTATAACGACTAGAAGAGGCTGTCGAAAACAGAATGTTGATATAAATATATTATTCTTGTTAGTAACAATTTGGGTGTTATTAGATATGATTAGATGGAATAATATGCACAAGTAAGTAAATTAATAACACTAGGAAAACGCTCTGAAAAACGCGTTGATGAGCGAGTACGGATACGCGCAACACCTCGAACCGAAATCTTGTATGAAAATCTTCAAAAATGCCAAAAATATTGGTCCCAATAACCATACAAAGTTTTAAGTCGATCAATTGAACCTTTGATTGAATGGTTCCTTGTTAATTTTCAAACATCACAGGATCTTGTTCCAAAAATATACCTGGGACCACTCATATGATATAAGTGTGTTTACACAATATCAGATCGATCTGTTGATTATTGAGCGAGCGAAGCGAGCGTCTCCTTTTGGCTCTTTTGGCACGGACCTCTGTTTTTTTTTTTTTTTTTTTTTTTTTTCTGTTACTGACGATATACAGGTCAGAGTTTTTCTTCGATCGAGCTGAAATTTTGCACACAAGTACGTTACATTTCTGATTGTTGCAGACCCTAATTTTTTTGAAATCCCCTGATTGGTTCAAATTTAAAAAAAATTATCTTTCGATTGGTTGGTTTGATCAATTTGAAATTTAGCAAAGACATTGCAACCAACATTGTACCCAATCATAATAAATTTCAGCCAAATCCACCCATTGGTTCAAATTTGAAACCATTTTTCCTGTGATTTTTGAAATTTAAACTAGAACCGATTGACCGATCAACTAAAAACTTTGCATGGTCATTGGTACCAACATTTAAGGTATTTTTGCCAATTTTCAGTCAAATCTGTAGTTATTTTCAAAAGGTTTTGTAATTTTAGTGACATTTTGCGTGTTGGCTGTCAAATTCACGGCGACTTCGAATCTTCAGTTCAAGGCAAGGTAGTTAGAGCAGAAAGTTTCAAACGAAATGAAACTAATAATGACCGTTCAACAGATTGATCTGATATTGTGTACACACTAATATCATATGATTTGAGTGGTCCCAGGTATATTTTTTTAAAGAGATCCTGTGATTTTTGAATATTAACAAGGAACAGTTCAATCATAAGGGTTGATACTAACATTTTAGGAATATTTAGAGATTTTTATTCAAGTCTGACGAAATTCAAGATTTATTGGCTTTTAATGATATTTTCGATAGACATAATTTCGGTTCGAGGTGTTCCGCGTATCCGTGCTCGCTCATCAACGCGTTACTCAGAGCGTTTTCCTAGTTAGTGTCATAATGCGTTTGAAAGTTTCTGTTCTAACTACATTGGAACATTGGAACTGAGGCGTCATGTTGCCGTGATCTATAGCAACAAGCAAAATGTCCGTAAAATGGCAATAACTTTTTAATTTAAACACAGATGTGTCTGAAAATTATCAAAAACACAGATACTGTTGGTCCCAATGACCATGCATAGTTTTAAGTTGATCGGTCAAACGGTTCTAGTTTAAATTTAAAAAATCACAGTAAATATGGTTTTAAATTTTAACCAATGGGAGGATTTGGCTAAAACTTTGTATGATTGGGTAAAATGTTAGTGGTAATGACTTGTCAAAATTTCAATTTGATCAAACTAACCAATCGAAAGATAATTTTTTTTAAATTTGAACCAATCTGGGGATTTCAAAAAAAATAGGGTCTGCAACGCCCGGAAATGGTCAGTACATGTGTGCAAAATTTCAGCTTGATTAAAGAAAAACTATGACTTGTATATCGTCAGTAACAGAAAAAAAACACAAAAAAAAACAGAGGTCCGTGCAAAAAGAGCCAAAAGGAGACGCTCGCTTCGCTCGCTCAATTATAGTCTTATTTTGCAGTTATTTTATAGTTTATTTAATAGTTTACGTATAGTGACGTCATTTTCGCCACGCGCGGTACTGAAAATACCTCCTGACAATCGAGATAAGGTGGCTTAAAAATAAAATGCGTGCAGCAAAAATTTTCAGTGGTTTCGATGGGTTAATAAAAAAAACGCGGAACGCAAAACGCGAAACGCGTGTTATGTGAAAGCGGCTTATAGTTATAGGTATCTTCTTCCTATCACATTTCGAAATAAATGTGTGCAATTTAAAATCTATTTGCATTAGTAATTCACGTAATATTATTTATAAATAACATTTTCACAATTTCAATATATTTTATCCTCATTTTAACAATTCCTTTGAAAGTGGGAAAGTGATTGTTTACTATTGGATCGGCGGGGGGGGGGGGGGGGGGGGGAGGAGGGGGGAGGGTTGCTGCGCCTACCCCGAGACATGCCTGGAATCATTATTGAGCCCCCCGACGGCTGTCACCTTATCGCGGTGGTGGGGTTTGTGTTGGCCAATGATCCATTGCAGCTACGCCGGCGAGCATATGCTCATGTGTAAGGGTTACCCATGCCGGACAGATCAGTGGTGAGGCCCAGACCAAGAGCAGCCAGGGTCGGCCTAACCAAGCCCTCCCTTGAATTTGCGGTCCCCCTCGGGCCGGCCTCCCCCCTCGAGATGGTGATCCCCCTGAAATCGGGTTCAGCCGGCCCGAATCCTCACACCCCCCGGTCCGTCCCCATTCCGGCCTGGCCTTCCCACCAGTGCTGGACTCCCCCGGATCGGGCCCGTTAGGTCGACCCCCTCCCCGTGCCCTCCAATTATGATCAACAAAGTTAAATATAACAATTAATGTGCGCAATATAACCTCGTCGTTGACGCGCCATTAAACCAAACTAATCTAAATCTAATCATTATTGAGTTGTAGAGTTGTAGTTGGGGGATGAAGAATTTATTTATTTGTTACACAAAGAATATAGGAACATTTTCAGTCAGCAAAATTGTTCAAAATACGCGGGCGAAAAGTCGAAATCTCTTTTCTCACCACACGATGATGGCATTAGCATAAAACTTTGTTCCGCTGTTGATTTTTTACATTGTGAAAAGGGATGAGGACCGACAAGATGACATAACCCGAAATAATCCTTAACACTTAATTCTCATTTCGATGAACAATATTTGGGTTCCTAAGAATAATAATATTAAAGTCAATTGGGTGTGGTGAGGAAATCGGCACGAGGAAAAGTTATGGGAAAATCTGAAGTCATATTGAATATCTTCAGTACCTATCTAATTCATATTGCGCCGATGAAAGTCACATTCTGTTTGGGCGATCCACCACCCTTCAAAATATTGAATGAGACCGAACAAAATAGAAAATCTGGAAAACTAAATCAAAAGCGCCCGTACTTGTGACAGTTGTGACATTACTTGTGACTTGTGAGTTGTGACAGTTGTGTGGTAAAGTAGGTTTCTGTTCTGTGAATGTATTGATTATCATCTTGTTTGTATTGATCAATGACCCTATAAGCTATTGATAGCAGTTTGGGGCTGAACGAGAGTATCAAATAGAAAAATTTAATTAAAATTTTTTACATAAAAAACATTGTATCATTGTATCTTTTACGTTTCACCACCAATGATTATCTGACATGACAAATCAATTCGTCTGCATATTGTTCACAAATAGGAAGAGATAGGTACCTTTACTCTTGCAACGTAATCTTCCTTTAGTAAGGGAGATTTATTATTTATTTGAGAAGTATTTATTTAGTTGAGGCTATTTCATTACACATTACAATAGTTATTCACTTTTACATTTTACATAATTGGTTATACTAATAGTTTAAATTTATGCAATTCCTTGATATTTTTCACTTCATATGGAAGCTTATTAAATTCTCTTATACCTTTATAAAATATACTATCATTTAATTTTTTTGTATTACAGTGTCCTAAATACACATCATTTGCATTTCTGGTGTCGTGTTCATGTTCTTTCATTTCCAACTTCAAATATTTTGGCATTCTTCCTTGGTTAATCTTAAATAAATATATTAATAGCAATTTCAATCATCTAAGACACCGATCACCAATTTAATCTCTTTCTCATGGATGAGAATGATGAGATGAGAGGGACCTGCTTACATCCAAAGTCGTGAAGAAATCACTTCAAAATCAGAATCTTGCAACAGCAGCCACAAAAAATAATTAGGGAAAACTTACAAAAAAATAATAACTGCTATTTTAACTAGGTACCTACTTTTCATCTTCTCCATCTTTTCACTAAAATATGATAAAGAAAGTGGCACTTATTTCCACCGTTTTAAATGATTATCTAATTTTTCACATTTTCCCATCTTAGATCACCCTGGTAAACCTGCAAATTCTTTCTGTTGCTCACCATTCGATAAACATATTGTAAAATATGACACTATTGTTTTCTATCAAAATGGTGGGTACAGCAAAGAAAGAAACAATACAGAATAATAAAGGACTACAGGAATATTGAGTGTAATAAGAGAAATAAACAATTCATACACATGATTTGCTTTGGGATCTCAGGTCACCCAGAAACTTTATTAAGTTCAAAAATCGATTGTATTTCACATTCAAGCACGAAATCTCACATAGTCAGTGCAACCTACACAGTTAGTCAGAAGTGTCATTTAATCGGTTAAGAAGCACACCTAATGCACATGGCAGAAGGTAGCACATCGGCATTTAAATATCCAATAGGAACCATGTAAAAGATTTACATGGTGCATTTATGTGGTTCAATTTTTCAAATCAAGACTTGAACTTTGTTATAAACACAATAAAATGCAACATAGAACATTTTATGACGAATGATTTAATATCGTAATATAGATGATAAAAGTACAAAAAACTTAAATGCTATTTGACATCATTGATTTTGTTCGTATGTGCTATCGAGTTGAGTTGATGACTTGTTGACAAATTGATCCACGTAAATCTAGCTAGTAACTAAAATACTTGTTTTGGAATAAAATGGGTTCTGGTCTCGGTACTGACTAAATGTATGTGTTAGGAAAATAGTACATTATTAACACTTATGGAACTGCTCTATAAAAACATATTGGTTACAACTTACATTATTTCTGTTTCAATACAAAATATTTCTTTGCAATGTAGATGGACCAGTGATTCAAAATTGCTACATAATACATGGCTTCAAATTATACAGATGGAGGATTGGTTATGTTTATAAATTGTCTATATTTTTTTTGTAAATGTCTCACTAATAATTTAAATATATTTCAATACAAGCTATGCATGTAATAAGTAGTTAACATATGCACTACACTACAGTCATAATAAGTCTACAAAATTAAACTACCTAGTCTTGATTATTTTAGTATTGAATGTAGGTGTCTGAGAGTAATTTTACTACTTATACTACATCATACACACTGAAAACACAAACGTTTATAAAAATCGGCAAATGTTTCTCACAATGTCTGTGCAAGGTCCAGCCTTGCTTACCTAGATCAGTGCAGTCAGCTATATGCTTATTACATCTAAGTAGTGCAAAATGGTACTTCTAAGTAGGTACCTGATAAAAAATAGTTAGCAAATATCACAATGGCTACCACACAAACTATGTACACATGAAATCAGGCAACTGACTGTCATGTTACCATCCAGTAACTATGATTAAATAGACATTACGATGTCAACAATATTAAGTAGTGGTTAGGCCCGTTCGGCCCTTCTAGCAATTATAGGTAGGTAGTTAATTTGAAACAAAATAACATAGAAACATATTCCAAGAATCAAAAATCAAATGGAAATTAAAAGTACCTAGGTAAAATTTACAGTTATCTAGAAATTACTTCTGTAGAAAAGGTTAAAAAAAGTTTGAGCCGAAATACATACAATAAAATTGCATTGGTAAAACATTTCTAAAATAAAATAAATGAGCAACAAAAGGAACACGTTATAAATAAACATAAGCAAAATACCAAAAAAGTATAAACTTTCGTTTTAACAAGTTTTACACAATGCGAGTTTTAACGTAGGTATTAAAATTATATTACTCATTCTATGCATATCGATTAATTGCACAAATGTTTCTTTATCCATTACTTGTGTTTAATTTTGAGGAATAGAGGGCCCATGATATAATAGCCACAAATTGGGATTTTATCCAACGGGGTTCATTCATCTCCTTGTTTAAAATAATGTGTAAATAATGGTAAATAGTTTCTTAAAATTAAGATGGTAAAGCTTTCAGATGAGAACATTAACTGTTTTGTATGTTGAATACCACGAGTGGAATAGTATAAAATAATTGTATTCAATAAATATATTTAAAAATACGGTTGACAGGGTTAGAAATATATTGATGGAAGTGGTTGCTGTCCTAGAGTGTCCCCGGCTGGTGGGAAGAGCCGGGTGGTGCAGAGTGGTGGTGATGGTGGTGATGACTTCTTACCATCAGAGACTCCTTCTGCAGAGGACGCACCCTCACCCGGTAGAACTTGGTTCCCTTCGGCACTCGATACCGATTCTCCGACTTGAAAAACAAAACACTTTGCTGTAGAGAATTGTTTCTATGTATTCTATTCATATTCCTGCAGAGAGCAAACCAACTACCTTGGAATATGTTTTGATAATAAAAGAAACTCTATTTTATATTATTTTTTACAAATTGTATTAAACAATTTTGTTACTAGCAGGCCAATACATATTTGCAAAATTAATTTTCAGGTATTTCCGGTTGCATGAGCAGAGGATGGGACTGATTAACCTGTAAACAACTTTCAGTTTCAAGATAGTTTTTCAGTTTAAAAAGGCTCAGTGACATGCCGTACATTACAATAGAAACTACTATAAGAGCTAAAAGAAGAAAGTCTGGAAAATCATTGATGGCAAAAAATTGACATAGACACAATGCAAGAGAGATAAAGAAATTTTTCACACTGACCTTTTTGGCATGACAATACTCTTTCTCCAGCACCTCGCCGGTAGCGTAGAGCCTGCGGGTGGACCCGTCGGCCCGCTGCGTGAGTCCGAGGGCGTCGACGCAGTCCGAGTGCAGGAAGTAGAGCGTGGACATCTCCTGGAGCACGGTGTAGTTGGCGTGATCCTCGTCCCACACCACCAGCACCGCGTCGCCGGCGTTGCACGACATGATGCTTATCTTCCCCTGCTGGATCAGCGCGTTGGTGCTGCGCGTCTGTTGGCACACGGCAATCGGAGTCAGGTCTATGAGCAATTGAGCATCAATACACTTGGGAGTGAGAGGGCTAAGTTAAGAGCATAGAGAGCCAAGAGAAATAAACTGTGTAGGTTCTCAATGATTTCAGTATGTAGTAATAATAATAATCCATCCCTGGTTCCAATTTAATGGGTCAGGGGGTGGGTATTCCCACCAACACTAGGGCCGCAGGACTCCTGGAAACCGGCTGGCCACGCCTGGCGTTTCCTCCTCTTCTTCTTCCACTTTTAATTGTTCCACAAATTCCTTCCACCATGTTCTGTCCTCCCACTGTCTCTCAGCCTCCAACTCACTCCACCTTCCTCCTCTCTCCAACACATCCTCCTTGATCAGTCCAATCCACCTGTCTCTTGGTCGCCCCACTCTCCGAGTTCCCCCTGTAGCCGCTTCAAACACCCGCCTTGGCACTCTATCGGTTCCCATCCTCTTCATGTGGCCGAACCACCTAAGCCTCTCTCTGCCCAGCTTGAACACCAATCTTTCAACCCCAAGCTCTTTTCTTATCTTCCTACTTCGGATCCTATCCATTCTTGTCACCCCCTTCACACTCCTCAAAAACTTCATCTCAGCTGCCTGTAGCTGGTTCATTTCAGTAATAAATTATTTAGCATTCAACAACATTTTCTGAATTTGTCTATGTTTAACATAGAAAATTCAAAACTGAACTTCTATTCCTGAAACATGTGTTTTTGTTTGTTGGTCTACAGTAAGTATGTACGAGCAACTTTGAGCATATTCAGTTGTGAACTGGCAGTGGTGACGGTGTCGGTTTTTGACGGTTACATTATAACCGTCTCCACTGCCAGTTCATTACACGATGGTTCCGAAAACGTCCACGACATCATATTCAGTTGTATTCATACTTACTATGAGAGAGAAAAAGTGGTGAGATAATCAGTTTTAACTAATACGTTAAAATATTTAAAATATTTAATACGTTAAATATTTACGCCTGCCTGCAAAATATTATACATTGAGAACAATTGTTTTTCTTGTAGATACTTAGGAAGTAGAAATACATTTTCATGAAACATCCAAGTCTCAGTAATGAGCCTACTGGTTGCGACAGGAACGTCATGTGATCACGTGAATGGATAACTCACCAGTTTGTGTGTAATCACTTGCTCGTCTTGAAGATTGCACAGCTGAGGTTCCGGGCTAGTCGCTGCATCTCGGAAAATGTTCTCCCTGCAGAGAAGGCACAAGGTTGATTAACTAACATCTCCCAAGCCAGGCGATGTGATACGTAATGAAAGACACTCACTGCACAACAGCGACCGATGTGCTCATGTCGACGCCGACATCAGACTCGGATGTGTTCTTCCTGCGTCTCCCGCGCTCCTCGGCGAGCTCCGCCTCCAGTCGGGCCTTCTCACCCTCGAGTGCCTCCATGCGCGGCCAGTCTCCGTCCAGCACTTCCTGGTGCCGCCGGCACTCGCCGAGAAGCGCCGTCTCACGTGCCCGCGCCGCCTCCAGCTGCCGGTCCTTGTCGGCTACCACACGCCGCATCGTTTCATTGAACCACACCTGCACAACACGTACATTATAACATTACACCCACAGGTAGTAATGGTACCCACAGGTCTGACCAACCAAGAAGCATGCAATCTATCTATGCTTGTTACAAGACAAACGCTCGCACCTGCTTCTCCTGCTCGGTCCGGCTACGCGCTTGCTTCAGTTCGTGCTCGAGACGCGTTTCCCACTTGGAGGCCTCGTCGCGGCGCGTGCGCTCCCTCTCCTCGGCCAGATCGGCACGCACCTGAGCCAGGATGGCCTCGTGGTTGACCAGCTCGATCAGGTGCTCGGTGCGCCCAATCTTCTCCAGGCTGCTGTCACTCGGCGAGCGCTCCATGGAGGCGTTCGCCATCAACCGGAACCTGCGGCAGTGAGGGTATTCATTTTATTTATTTATTTTCTAAGCATTCGATCAGTATAAAAATGATATTTGTTGCTGTGTATTGTCATTATATAAAGGCTAAAAGTAAAAGCTATGTTCAAATTTGAACATTATTTAAAATTGCCCTCATCTCATCAACAAAAATATGTAATTCACACTACCTATTCTGTTCCTCCTGGAATTTGCAGAACATAAAAAACTGTTTGCTGTTTGGAATTCTTATTTCCATTACCCTACTCGATCTATTTTGGCTATTGTTCTGGCACTACCTCTTCCTTCCCCCATAACAATAGAGGAGCAAAGAAAACTCCCCATTTGTGAGGGTTTTATTGACGTTTGAGCTCTGGCATTTGCCCTCAGGCGCTGAAAGGTCCCTGACGAATGATTGAAGTATAGTGACAGCACATGAGACCACAAAGCATGAAGTCGTACCTGGACCTGAGGTTCTCGAGCTCGGTCTTGTAGTCGTGCGTGAGGCGGTCGGTGACCTCCTTGACCGCCCGCTGCTTGTCCGCCTCGGCGGCCTCGAGACTGAGCTGCATGCGAGCGCAGTGCTGGCGCAACTCGGCCAGCTCAGCACGCAGCTGGCGCTCGGCCTCGCCTGACGTCTGCTCCTGCAGCCGCAGCTCCGCCGTCTTGCCCTCCGCTCCCAGCTTCATCTGTACATCCAATGTAACATTAGCTACATACCACATCATATGGGCAATTGAGATTTGAGTTACAGTAAAACCTCCTTAAATCGAACAACCATTAGCTCGAAGTAAACTCAAGTCCCGTCCACAGTATAATCTGTTACATGTTAAAATAAATTATAAACCGAAATTTGCGTAAGTCGTAATTCGAAGTAATATTTGGCCCCAAGTTGAAATATAACATGTGATTTCAGTTTATAAATCGAAGTATTTATTTTGTATAATACAATTTTCGGAGAATACAGGATTATTTCTATCAAAAAAGTCCTCTATTTTTGGAGCAGAGTGTCCGCCTGACTTCCCTCCCTCCCTTTCCCGCGGCACCCCAGCTGGCACTACCTGCTCTATCTCAAAGACAAGTGGGTCTCTCAACAAAAAAACAGACATGGGTGGAGGGTTGAATCCCTGTTTCTAAGAATTAGAGCAAAAAGTCACTCTGAAAAGGGCTGTAAATAGTCAACAACTGACTGCCGGCATAAACATTGGTCATTGAATTATTATTCTGCGTAATATTTAATCTTATGTTTACTTTTAATATGGATGTCCACATAAAATAAATATTCTGTCGACTGAAAAACAAACTGAAATCAGTGACTTTTTCAAGAAATCTTCCACCTATTTAATTTTTTTCTCAATCTTTTGATGATTCATAAATGACAGGGAACAATTATCTTTCCGTTTCTGTTCCATTATTTATTTTTTCAATAACACCACACCTATAGGTAGTTGAATAAATAATAATTGTGAAATCGATTTATTGTCAAACATTAAGTGTGTGATTAAGCTGTCTTCAAGTGGTCTCTAGACCCTTGCGCAGGGGGAGGGGGTAGGTTTACGAGGCTTATCTCTACTACACGTCTGGAAAACATCATTCTATGAAAATACTTATAAATCGAAAAATCATGAGTCGAAGTGCTTTTTTTTGGGTCCCTTCAATTTCGACTTAACGAGGTTTTACTGTACATCAATCATAATTCTTAATTCATAATAATTACATTATATTAATGAAACAATTTGTAAGAAACAAATGTACATAAGAAATAAACAATAAAATTAACAGTAATAAATGTAAGAAAAATAGTTTGTGTAAATGTAAAATAAATTTACAATCATTAAAAAAAAGATTTAAATTAAGATGATTTTGTCTGGCATTATCAACCAAAAGATAAAGTGATTATAAATCTAAAATAAATTGAACTGTTTCATACATTTTAAAATCTATAAATAAATTGAACTGTTTCATACATTTTAATTTTCTGAATTGTTGTGCTGCAAATTTATCCAAAATTTTGTTAATCCACATTAAGTTCTAGATTCTCTACTGGCTCAATAAATAATTTCCTCGTAATTTCCTCGTTTAATAATTTCCTGATATTCTCACCTCTTGCCTAAGCGCCTCCATCTCCAGCTCATGGTCCACAGTCAGTCTTTGTCTGATCTCTCTCTCGCCGGCGACTCTCTCTCTCCCCTCAGCCTCTGCCCTGGCCTCGAGCGCCGCCAGTAGCTCGTGGTGGACGGCGGCAAACATGTCCCGCTGTGCGATGGCTTGCGCGCGCAGCAGCGAAATCTCGTCGCGCAGCATAGCGCAGGCGTCGCCGGCCGTCTGGCAGCCGGTCGTCAGCGCAGTGCGCAGGCGCTCCACCTCACACCGGGTGCTTCCCAGGTTCTCCTGAGGAGCATTTTGCATTAAGGTAAAATGTGACTCACAGTCACAGTCAACAGAATTGTAAGCAAGACCAAAAAGATTTTGTTTAGAAGAACTATAATTTATATGGAATTATATACAACCTGAAATAAAATCATTGTAATTCTACAGGAAACATCTACAGAAATTATAATACATACAAGTAGGTAGTGTATGTGATTGGGAGTATGAAACTTTTTCTGTGTATGAGAAATTGTTATAGATTTGTAAATGTATCAACAACCCAACAAATGTATAAAACTGTAAACATATTTGAGATGTTTCTTTTGGTTCTTCATGAATGTCATTGATGGCAAAATGGAAGAGTATAGCTACACTTATAATTTATAAATAATAATATTTAAATGTAGCTACAAAGAAAGGGCAAAGAAAGGGTCAAAGTAGAAAGAAGATATACATTTCTACTTCAGGAAGGAATTAACGTGGCTCAACCGATCGAACATTCCAAAATATTTTTTTTTTGAAATTACCATCATGAATTACTTTTTCCAACATTTCAACTATATTTAAGTATAAGAGAATCATAAAATGTAATTTAACTTGCAACTCCTGTCTTACAGCGAGGTTTTAATTTATTGCCTTTCGAGATTGAACAAAACTTTAACACAGGAGGTATAGGGAAATCATTTCGTTTTTGGTTTATAACTTTTAAAATAGCACACGTTGGTATTGTTTTTAATTTTTTTCCTAATAGAATGTCCAAATATCTATCAGAAAATAAGTTTTTTGATCAAAGTTGGGACAAACTAAAAATTAGATCTTCATTATTAGCCTAATTGTGACACGATTTTACCTGTCTGCCATAAGATAACATGGGGAAGAAAACTCAATTTTTCTCAGAAACTAGACACGAGAAGTGTTTAATTTTTTCAAGGATTGTGTATGGCATGATTATCAATAAGTAGACAAAAAATTATGAAAATCTGAGACTATGCCCGATTGGATGAGCCACCTTAAAGGAAGGAAAATCAGAAGTAAGACATTATTGGAAACATACAATTGTGCAATAATAACAAAAAGGTATTTCCCCCTTTTAAAATGGGAAATGGAGTATTAAATGCATCACTTTAACAAAAAAAATAGATAGGTAATTGCATACCAATTGAGGCATTCTAAATAAAATGCTCCTAATGGGATGATAATTGGAAACACATTACGGGTGGCTTTGTGACATGGAGTATAAATACTGTGGAAGAGACCCATCTCTACACAGTTCCAATAGCAACTCATCATGGCCCGCAACATGATCGCATTCTTGGTTGTACTGAGCTTGATGGCCATGCAGTTCAAGGTAAGTATCAACAACTTATTATATACATACTAAAAGCATTTTGCATTACTTCTAGCATGACATTCTCTCTTTCATTCACTCTCGTATTGGGGAGGTATTTGCACCATACAATGTAACTGTACATTAAGTACTACATAAAAGTTAATTTACCAACGGTGTTAATATTTTATTTTATAATTTAAAAGCATGATATAAATCTGTATGTAGTTTTTTGATGAATAAATTAAACAAACAATGAATTATTGTAATTCTAATTGAACATATTGCACCATCTGTTGTCTCAAAGTTCAATGAAAATATTAGGGTTGGGATTCGATTTGAATTGCTAAATCGATGTCAAACTGAAAATTTCGACATCAAATCGAAATAATTTCGACATCGAAATAATTTCGACATCGAAATAATTTTGACATCGTAATAATTGTCCACATCGAAATAATCGCGGCGAAATTTGGCAACACTGAATTTGCGTCTGCCCAAGGCCATGTTACTAGCGCGAGAGATGTCCCTCTCACACCCCCCTCGCGGCAACAAATTACGAGGAAATGATTGAAGTAAAGAAAATTTTTCATTTAAAATAAACTACAAGCATTTATTTATGTAAAAGGGAACAATTATTGAAAAAAAATTGTCGCAAATCCAGTTGGAAATTCATGGTTTTATTAGACTTGTTGCCGGAATATATCCCGTGAAGCATAGGTAACATTGTCTGCATTCAACATCCTTTAGCAATGTTGCCCGTAATGTTCACTTCAAACTCGAACACTTTCCACAATTCACTTCGTCTCCACGGCGGGATTATATTTTTTGCGTGGAAACATTCTTTCAAGAGAGAATAAAAACAACACAAGCTGAATGACACGAGACAACTGACCAACCCACCCTCAACTGCACACGCGGTATGCAGGAAGGGCGGAAGCAGGCCACTCAGCTGATCTAGAGAGAGGCACGCGGCACTGTTGCCAGCTCTACAATACTGCGCGTAAATTCTCGGATTTTTTTGAAACGATGTCAAACGATTATTTGATTAAACAATTCAAATCGATGTCGAATCGAAACTCAATATTTCATTTGACATCGATGTCAAATCGAAAAATCGATGTCAAGTCCCAACCCTAGAAAATATTAATTCTGTTCTCTATGTAAAGTAGGAGTAATTAATAGCAGGTAGTTACGGACTATTAAGAAATACCTAGGTACTGACATATAACAATACCCATTATCCAGATGTTGCACCAACATTAATAGGTAAATATTAAGTACTACCTACGTAATCCTATGGCTATTAATCGTTGAAGATATCAATGAGAGTAATCCTTTTACGTAGGTACTACTTACAGACAATTAGCAAACTTCAGACTTTTAACCAGTTATGCATTGTCAATTGTAGTAAAATTCAAAACTTTCCATTGTAAAACTTGATGATTCAAACCTAATGGTTATTTCAGGTGGACGCAGCTGAAAATAATATCTCGCCTAATCCAATTGAGTTGATTGGTCAAGCTTATATGCTGTATAACAGTGGCAAGCAGTGCCTTGCACTCATCCCGGAAAATGCAGGTAAATGAAAACAGAATTTGGTTTTTGAATCTTGATCAAGACCAATCATTACGTGTAAACTGAACTTAGTCATATCATAAGCCGAATTCCTACATTACCTATTTGAGCTGACGAAGAAATATGCAATCAGTAGGAGAGATTTTACTTTTGGGGTTACTAAGTAGGTATTCTTGAAAAAATTAATTAACATTAAACATAATATTTTAGTAAGTACTTCTAGGTAGTAGTACTACTAATTCCTAATGAACCAATTATTGATTAGGTAAAAGTTCATATCACCTAGTAGTAGCAACGCAGAACTCATGGGACCATTGTCTCCATCCCTGGAATACTGCCCTAGCCTAAACCAACGATAAAGCACCTAACCGACATGAAACCTATTTCTAGTAATCACTCAAAACAAAATCTCTGCTTTGTCATTGGTTAAATCCACAACTCGAACTCAAGTTTTAATTTACTAAATGGGGACTAAGGACATTCTAAACTAGCACAATGGTTAGAATTTGGTCTGCTGATTCCAGCGATACCAGTAACTGTTTAATTTCAAAAATGTAGCTTCGGTGCTTTATGGTTCGTATGACAGAATATTACTAGATAACCAAAACAAACTGAAAACAAATAATGTACCTACTATGTTTTCATTTCCCAGGAAAGGTGAAACGTGCAGTATCCCAAGGCGTGAAATACCAGGAAGGAAAATGCTTCATAAATTGCATCTATGAACAGTTTCCTATGGTGGTAAGTACAACCACATGGTGATGCTTAAGAATCACTTGCTCAAAGTAACTTGCTCAAAAAGTTTGATTGGTTTGTACAGGACATGGCAACTCAGTTAATTAAACGTAATGTCATGGAGAAAGCTGAGAAGAATCCATTGGCACAACTTGTACAGAAGCAGTTCGCTACATGTGCTAATAATAGAGGTATGTAGTTTTGCTTCACCAACACTGCACGAGTGAACAACAGTTTGGCTTGGCATCCATATTATGATACATATTGATATCTGTACATCATGTTTACCTTCTGCTATATGAGTGTGAATCCTGATTCTAGTTAAATCCAAGGACATGTGTCTGAACCTAGTGGAGAATACTTTGTGCGCTCTCCGATGCGTTCTCAAGGTAGGAGCTTTTGTATAGTGATTACTGATTAGTGATGGTTTCATGCTCAGCAATGCACAGATGTTCAATGTGTCATGTTTACTTGCAGGGTGACTGCTAAGTGCTAACGACAACACGCAATCTCTTTCATGCCTACTACCAGATAACTTTGTCTTATCAAAAAACACCAATTATGAAGTTCAAGTGAAATAATAAAGAAAAGCACAAGTTCAAATAAATCTTGCTTGTTTGTAATCTTGTACATATCTTGCCCAACTCCCATAAACCTACTAGATTCACCAATGAATGATCCTTTATCTCCTAATTACTAATAGTAGGTATTTAGGTAGGTACTTTATGCCCTTATTTCTGACATAAGTTGAAGTATTTATTTTATACACAAAACAAATACAATTCCAGCAGGTTAGTCGCTTTTCATTATTTTTTATGAAGATTAACTGATAAAGAAATTATACAACAATCAAATAAAATACATTTTTAAGCTTATTAATTTAAAAAATAGCTACGTTACAAGAAATATGGAAAATATAAATATTTTGTAGATCCTAAATGAGTAGGTACTAGGTACTAGGTATCAGTGCAACAAAAATCGATCATCAAACAGCTTTAAGCAATAATAATGCCGACTTTAACAAAGCTGTATTGGCAAGCAGGTGCGAAAGCAACTAGAGGGAGCGCAAACCTTCAATAGTTTTGCCAGGAGGTAAAGATCGGCGAGCGGCCGGGCCGCGTGGCGCGTATTTGAGCCCAAACTCTCGGAGAAGCTGGACGGCAGCGACTCATCAATGTAAAAGTCGGATGTTTGGAGAGTGACAGGGGAGGTGGAGGTGGAGGCAGGATGGAGCTTCCTCTCACGTGATGACCAATCACAAACCTCGAGGGCGGCAACTGCGTCTGCCGACGTGGAGCTGCGGTGAACCGAGGTGACGTCCATCGGACTGGCGGCCACTTTCTCAAACTCCTCGGTGTCGGTCTCGCTCTCAAAGCCGCGGCTGTCGGAAACATGACCCTTGTTAGCATATTTAAACTATACTCCAGCCCTCAATACACAATGCAGATTCCAAGGTACTCGCTTACTTCGCTTCGCTTACTTGGTATGAACATAAATGTACTAAAATTTGAATTGAACGTAGCAATAGCAAGGAATTATTTTTCAAAATAACTACAATATAAAACAGAGCATCAATTTACATCTATAAACAACTCAATTACTACAGTTTCAATGAAAACAATCCACCAATGATCTAAGGACCTTATTGAATTTAAAACTATGCTGACAATTACATACTTTGCTTCACAATCATCAAACATTAATGCTATCAAGAGAAGCCAGAAAATCAATCATTTACCAGTCATGCTCCTTGTTTGTGCTGGTGTCCTGCAGAAAGTTGGTAGGACTGGAGACAGACTCGTTCCCGACCAATGTCTTCACAAGTCGTTCCTCCATCGAGTCCAGCTAAACACAAAGAGAAAATTATAAGTGACCAATTAGAAAACTGTAAAAATACCGTATTAACTCGTGTATAAGACGCACTCGTGTATAAGACGCACCCTTGTTTTGAGAAGTCTATTTTAAGTAAACACTTAGCATGCGTGTATAAGACGCAGTAAAAGGATGAAAAACATTGTGTGTTTGCATACATGATATCCATCTAAATGTCGGTTTTCTAGCTAACTGAGCTATTTGAATGAAAATCACTGCCAACTTGTTGTAAACAAACAGTAATGTCCTGCTTCTGAGAAAGGGGGGAGGGGAGTCTCTTCCCAGCAGCTGTTGCTTGCTCTTTGAGGCATGCACCTGCCTTTCCTCTGCATTCCAAAACAAACCCAACTCCTCTCCTCCCCTTCCATTAAGATCGCCATTCAACAGTGTTTAGTCTATTTTATGTCTGTCAGAGCAATGTTTTTCAGAAATAAACATATATTTTGTCTCCTGATCTAAATGCAAGGGAAAACATTTTGTTGCAGAAATTTAATATGTTAATAGTGTTGTGTCTAGACACAGTATGAGTAGTCCAGACAGAGTGAGAGGTAAAGGCAGAGATAGACAACATGTGGCAGTCTACCACAGCTCTGTTTACAAACATCCACCTTGGATTTACTGGGAAAAAAGCTTGGTATGCGTGTATAAGACGCAGGGCTGTTTTCAGAATCAAAATATTGACATATAATTGCGTCTTATACACGAGTTAATACGTAATACAACAGCAGTATTTGGTCAGGTATGTAGAAGGAAAAACACCTATTTCCCCAATCATTATTATGGCACATACTTAAGTTAAATAGTAGAACTAGTAGCTAGCATACTTTCTGCATCTGTTATCAATCAACCTTGTGGCAAGAAGTACGTATAACTTCATACAAATTTAACATTTGAATAATACATTTAAATTAAGTATCGAGAGGGCATCTCAAGTTTGAAGCATTATATTTATTGCTATCTATTTACTTTATTTTATTTTATTTCTATTTTAATACACCCTCTCATAAATGTACCTACTAATTACCTTGAGGTATATTAAAATATTTGGGGGCAGGAATACCCACACCCTAACCCACTAAATTGGAACCATCTATGTCCACCTTTGCTGGACAGGCAGCAAAGGTGGCAGGAAGTGGAAGCAGATAAGTGGTGGGTGGGTGGACAGGAGGATCTGGAGGGAGCTGGTGGAGAAGTTGGAGGAAGGTGACGAGTATGAAGAAGAGGAGGAGGATGAAACGTCAGGCCTGGCCAGCCGGTTTGGAAGAGATCCGAGGCCCTAGACCCAGTGGGAGCTCCCACTGTCTGACCTGACAACATTGTCGGAACCAGAAGAAGATTATTATTATTATTGATTGCAAATGCTTTTTTGAGAGTGCCAAGTGCCTACACCTAAATGTAAATTTCCGATTCGACTGGAACTGGTAGTAGTAGATTACAAATCGCATTGACTCCTAATGTGTACATCACTATTTCCTCCACCTACTTTGGGCTTGACAGCGAAGAACTGTGTGATGGCATCGAGGTCGGGCCAACTCTGCGCCAGCACAAGGTCCGGTATCTGTGACCGAAGCCGCTCCACGTTGACCGCCGACAGCTTGGGTAGAGAGCTGTCGAAGGCCGGTGGCGCCTGCGTGGCGAATGCAGGTGGCGCGTCCTCCAGGCCAGGGAACAGGGCGTTGAGGAAGTGGCCCTCGAAGCGAGTCTGGAACTCCCTACGTCGCGCTACCTCGTCGCTGTGCACCGCTTGCAGCTGGCATGCCAAGTCACTCGCCCACTGGAGGTATCAAGGTCAGCATTTAAATAATTGAAGTGCCTACCAAATTGAATACATAGTCAATATTGAAAGTCAAAGGTAATTAGTATTTTTCAGATTTTCCTGCTCCACCATAATGTTATTATCTTGTTATCTATCTGTAAACATACATACTCATTTGTTTAATTTTAAAATCTAGTAAAATACCTAATGAATTGGCTGGAATAAAACATTTGTTTGTAAGTATGTAGCTCAAGCCAAAATGAACGTACTACCAACTGTAAGATACAAAATTCTTTGACTTCACATCATTGGAAAGTGGAAACATGAAATAATGCTCACCACGAGAAATGAATGTGAGAATGTTCGACGGCGCACAACCTCGCCGACAGCGTTGAGATACATGGCCGGCGCCAGATGGATCTGCTGAACCACCTCCAGGCGCCGGCGCAAACGTTTCAGGCCGTCGTGGTAGAGGTTCAGGCGCCGCTCCAGATCCACCATGTTGTTTTCCACGTACATGATCCAGCGAAGTCTGCAAAGGAACACAAACTCAATCACACAAGGTGGGCAGCACACTCATCGAACATCGTCTTCTTACACACAATGTTGTTTCAATATCTGTCAACAGACACCTGGTATGTGTACACAAACTGTACCTGTGGTAGAGGTTGATGCAGAGCTCCTCCTTGGCCTTGCTACATCTGCGTCGAATGTCACGCAACTGTTGGTGGTTCTTGAGCATGACAAGCAGCTGGCGCCGGTGGGATGCGCACAAGTCCGGCAGGATCGACGCATCACCTAGGTTACTGGCGCGGTGTTGGTTCTGCAGGAATGACTGCGCCAGATCTCCCTGCTCCTAGAAGGGCAAGGCTCTATCTCAGAAAAAATCTCGGCAAGTACGAAATGGAACATTTTACAAAATAATGAAAATTGATTTTTACACAACAGAATGGGTTTACCTACAGTCTAATTCTACTGTCATCAGATTCTCGGCAGAGTTTTCCACTTTGTTGAGATATTATTATTTAACCCACATGTAGTAGTTGTGAAAACATAACTATCAATGTCTACAAGGGAAGCGGAATACAGAGAGGAACCTGCTGAGAAAACGTGTTCTTCTTATTCATAAAAAATGCACATTTCAGTTCTTTAAGCAGTACTAAATTTCAACTTTATGATGAAGCATCAATGTTTTGTGTATGATATGCTTCGGTACCTGAACAATATGCTTGGTTTCAAACATAAGCTGCTCCAAGCCGAACAGCCGCTCCTCTAGACCTTTGATCTCTTTGTAGTCTGTCTTGTTTGCTCCGTCGAACACGGACACAATCTCGGCGCTTAAGGTCTCGAACACTCGCTCATCAAACTTGTAGAGTCCTGCAAGGTACATCGCAACTTGTAATTTACCTACTAAAATTAGATATCGAGTTAGTAAGGTGGTATCAGAAAGTTAAAAGGATGGGTGGCGAGTGGCGACATGGACATGGAAGAAATTCAGAGATGTACGTGAGGGACTTAAGCAAACCCAATCATCTCCACATCATGCAAAGTTCGAATAAAAACAGTAAAATCTAATGTAGGTTCTATACTAAACCTACAGCCGCGAGAATGAGTTTTCAATCACATTTCGAAACGAAAGAACCTATTTCGAGCATTTTGTTCTGCTTAAAAGGTAGAGAAATCAATATAAGTTATAATTGTATAGTTTAAAAATTATTTTTTTTGGAGAAGGCGAGTTCTGCCCTCAAATAAGCGGATAGTAAAACAAAATGATAAGTGAAAAGATGTGTTGTGAATATGCAACGTAATTGATATGACTATGAGTGATGAAAGACAGAGGTAAGGCTACTGTTTTACGAGGCAGAGTGGTACAAACCTTGCACACACGTCTCCGATATCTGCTCAAGGTTGCTCTGGTCATCGGTGTCTGAGATCCACTGCAGAAGCGTCACACGCTCTTCTGCTTCTAAACAGTCTCCTTCTCCCTCCCGTTCCTTCATTGCCTCCGCTCCTCCATGGTCTGGCTTCCCTGCAAGCAACCAGATTTCATTCTTTTAAATTATACAAAAACAATTCATGTGATCAAGTAGGTACCCAGCTCTTGGAATTAAGTCAATAAATATAATACATACTTTTTATAAAAAGTCCTACCTACTGCACTGTTTTTACTGTTTTTCTTAGTGCAAAAAAATAAAATGTACTGCATTTCTTCAGTTGAGTATTGATCATTAAGAGGAAGGATCAACCTCTAAACAGACAAAATAACATGACAAAGTTGTAGTAATTAAATTGCTCTTCTTGCGTGATTGACCACTTTAAAAAAATTATATTTAAAAGTAATGAGGGGTTATATTTTGCATAAAAAGGGTCTTTGATACCCACTCAGTCATAACTTTTGGATCACCAGGGGGTGATCAGGGGGTAATTTGCCAAACTTCCTCAACACTTTAGACACACTTCTTCAAAATCTTGCAATAGAGAAAAAAGAAATTATCATCTTAGGCGACTTCAACATAGATTTTAATAAAAACACACGGGTCAGGAGGCAACTAACTAGTCTTCTATTAACACATAACATTAAAACAACGATATTTGAACCAACAAGAATAGACCCATCCCACAATTCATCATCGACACTAGACAACATAGCCACAAATATAAAAAATGAAAAGTTCAATACAAAAGTAATAAACAACAACCTCTCAGATCACTTTGCACAACAAATAACTTTATCAATGGATCCAATAGAAATAAATCAAAAAACATTTATGCGTCGAAAATTTGATGACAAAAGCATCACTGCCTTTAAGGAGAACCTTAATGAAATTAACTGGGATGATGTCTACAACGCCAAAACACCGGATGATAAATACAATACTTTCGAGCAACTCTTTAAGACTACCTTTAACAATAGCTTTCCAGAAAGAAAAATAAAAATAAATACCAATCAGAAAAGGTTGTCCTGGTTAACTACAGGAATTAGGATATCCAGCAAAAATCTGAAGTCACTGTACAAAATAAATAGACACTTCAATACCCCAAAAACTAATCTTCAATACAAATTATTCAAGAAAATGTACAAAAAAGTGATAACAGCAGCAAAGAATAGAGACATTCAAAATAAAATAAATTCCTGTGAAACGAGCACAAAATAAAAAAAAATATGGGAAGTAATCAACGAACAAACAAACAATAACAAAACTAAAAAAGATGCAAATATAAAAATAGAAAGAGGAAATAAAATTATTAGCGATCACAATGTAATTGCAAATGCCTTCAATGAAGAATACGCATGCATAGCTAAAACACTAACAAAAAACATGCAAACGAGTAAAAATGCATACCAACAATATTTGAATCCAAACAAATTCTCACAAAAAACGATATTTCTAAGGGAAACTAATGCGCAGGAAATAATAATGCAAACAAAGAAGTTAAAAAATAAGCACTCTTTCGGCATTGATCAAATACCAACATCCCTAATAAAAAAATGCATAAAGTCCATCATTACTCCCCTTATAGACATATTCAACTCCTGTATAAATAGTGGCATCTTTCCCAACAAACTTAAAATATCAAAAATTATCCCACTTCACAAGAAAGGGAGGAAAGATAACATCAGCAATTATAGACCAATATCCCTGCTCCCAGCCATATCAAAAATTCTGGAAAAAATTTTACACCTTAGACTCACCTCATTCCTTGAACAAGAAAATATACTGTCTAACAAACAGAATGGTTTCCGACAAAAAAAGGGAACATCCGACACCATAAGCAATTTCATTGAAAATGCAATACACGGAATAGAGAATAGAGAACTTATCTTAGGAATATTCTGTGACCTATCGAAGGCGTTCGACTGCATAGATCACAGAATATTACTAGATAAACTAAAACACTATGGAATCAGAGGAAAAGCAGAAGAGCTCATTAGGTCATACCTGTCAAACAGAGTTCAACACGTGGAAATCACGACTTTTGACGCAAGGAACAGGGAAAAGAAGTTCCTCTCAGAGCCCAAAGCGATAACCGCCGGCGTACCCCAAGGGTCGATTCTAGGGCCGCTCCTTTTCAATGTATTTATAAACGACTTGCCAGATGTAATAAATAACGCAGAGCTGTTTGCTGACGACACAAGTATTATTATTAAGGGCATAAATCGAGACACACTATTATCAAACGCAGAAGCAACAATCGCCAAGGCCACTACTTGGTTCAGCGATAATAAACTAATACTAAATTCCAGTAAAACAAATTTTATCCATTTTAATAGCTCAAATAAAACACGAAACATTTTAATAGGAAACATAAAAAACAATATCGACAATACAGAAATATCACAAGTAGAAGAAACTAGATTTTTAGGATTATTAATAGACAATAAATTAAACTGGAAGGCTCACTGTGATAATCTAGAAAAAAAGCTAAGTTCCTCCTGCTTTGCACTAAAAATAATTAAACAAACCACGAACATAAAAACTGCAAAAATTGCTTACTATGCAAATTTTGAGTCACACATACGCTATGGACTACAATTTTGGGGTAGTTCATGCAATACAAAACATATATTCAAAATGCAGAAGAGAGCGGTAAGAATAATATTGGGACTTAGAAATAAAGACAAAAATTAATTTGTTAAACCACACTGTAAACCGAATTTCATAAAACATAAAATACTTACCCTCTATAGTATATACATTTTTGAATCATCAGTAGCCATTAAGAAAAACCTTCTTAATCTAACTCAGAACAAGGACATACACACTCACAACACTAGACAAAGAGAAAATGTACATGCAACAAATCATAGGATGAAACTAACACAACAAAACTCAAATTATGAAAAGTTAAAATTGTACAATAAATTACCTGTAGTCATAAAGAATGAAGAAAACTTAATTATATTCAAACATAGACTTAAGACTTATCTTGGAACTAAAGCATATTATTCCCTTAAAGAATATCTAGACGATTAACTTCAAACATTGTTCCAAAGACAATATTTTTCTAGATTGCTATTTATCTTCCATCTATGCATGTTCATTCTAAATCTATTTTTAAGAGAGTGAATTAATAATTATTCCTTGCAGTATTCTGTGATAAAGATAGAAAAATTAGATATCTAGAAAATTAGATACCTAAATATTCCTAATATTAAGTTCGTCCGTATCAACTGTTATTGTTATGCATTGTATTACTAATTAATTACCATTTAATAACAATAGTAGTAGTAGTAGAAGTTGTAGTAGTAAATAGAATATAGAAGTGCAGTATAATGTGATTCATCACTTATACATTTCCACATACCCTAAACATGAGAGCTTGCTACTCAAGGGTCATTGTTCTATGTAACATAATTGGAAATAAAACTGAAACTGAAACTGAAACTGATCAATAGTGAAAAAAAAATCAATGGTGACAAAGAGCAAGTCATGATCCTCAACATAGTTAAGACGCCACTGGTGAGGATGTAAGGGAGGAGAGGAAACCGGGGTACCAAGATGTTATGTACACTCGGCCAAACAAAAATTGAACGTTGACCAAATTTGAATGACTGCTGGTCATGTCCCATAACCAATCAAAGCTTGTTATTATCATTGAAATGTGAGGTCACCTACCTACTAGAGTGTGACAATGAGATTGCTTAGACTGACTTCTGATGGTGCGTTCTTACATTTATCAGCCTATCAGATTTATTGAACATTCAATTTTTGTTTGGCCAAGTGTACCTACCGGCATTCACCATTATTCTACAACAATGGTCACAACATTTTGTCGGAGGTTCTCACTGGTGTTCTGACTACTGCGAAATGTGCACCAACTCACCCTGCTGTGCATCGGCACTTCTCTGCTCCGCCAGCAGCTCTGGTACGATGGGGATCTTGGACAACACTTGTAGGTCTTGCGAGAAGCTCTCCAGCAGCACCATGAAGTCGGCTCGGGAGCCCAGGTACTGTGTGAAGCTCTGCTTGAAGACTTCGGCGTGACTGCGGAACAGCGCTGTGATGTCCTCGAGGTTGGCAACCACTGCAGCCCAGCCCTAGATACCAAGACAAGAACAGATGAGAAAACCTGGTGCCAACTGCCAAGTCTTGCTACGTGTATTGCTCACACCCCAGGCAATATAAGTCAGACATTTGTAAATAATTTACTTAGGGGCTGTGCATAAAGGACGTCACGCTTCAGGGGGGGAGGGGGGGTTCACCAGTATAGGACACAGTGTGACAGGGGGGAGGGGGGGGGGGGGGGGTACTGGAGGCAGTAGGACGTCACGTTTTGATTTAGATATTTTCAAGCATTTTAAATTTCAGTTGATACGTCGGGACTGGAAATTTTGCTAAAAACGAGAAATTCTGATACATTTTACAGTCAAAAATGTTCTATTTAAGGGGGGGTAGAGATAGATTTGTGACGTCCTTTTAGGGGGGGGGGGGGGGGGTCTCGAAAAGTGTGACACAGCGTGACAGGGGGGAGGGGGGGGTGTCAAAATATACCATTTTTAGCGTGACGTCCTTTATGCACAGCCCCTTAGCTTCATGAAGTAGGTATTAATCAGTACCAACCAAATAGTAAATTCGTCCTCGGAATATTTTTTTAAATAATAGGAATTTGTTGACAAACAATGTGGATGCTTTTGAGGCTCTAGGTATATAATTTATTAATTAATAATTAGGTGTAATAATCAAAATATTTTTCTTCAAAAAATAAAATAAAAATAAAGTTGATGAACTTCAAGGGCGGGCACCAAAATAAATCTGTTTTGAGCCATAAATACATCTAGTAGTAGTACTTAAGTACTTGGTCCACAATAAAAGATTCTCAAATTCAACATTGTACCCATCAACCTACTATAGTACTACCTACCCAAGTACATATAAAGTTACTGTACCGACCTAATATAGATTTAAAAAATATAAAAAAACTCTCAAACCAAAAAACTTATTATTGTGAGGTTCTTCGAAAAATTCAAATAAGTTTGTCTGGGTCTAAAGATCTCACTTGTTGCTGGAGATGTTGGTCATGAACGAGTCTCTCGCAGATCCGAGTCTGCTCCCGAGCCAACTCGCAGAACTGCTGAGCAAGCTGAGCTCGCACCACAACCGTGTTGTACGTCGCAGGCATCGACAGAGACCCTTCCACTTGATCCTTCAGCTCAATGTCTGGGGAGAGTCACTTGTCATTAGCAACAAATTGACCATCCGGGCTTCAATATTGGGCTCTATTTATCACCAATAAAATGCTAATTTTAGCTCTCGACAAAAATGCCCCTGGCCCGACAGCAGCTGGAAGCTGGGTCGCGATATTAATTTACAAGTAGAACCAGGTACCAACTCAATAGGCAGTACGCGTGTTTTTACATACCAAATTATTAGCTATAGATGTCCTTCATGCTGTTTATTGTATTTGCCACTTGGTCCCATTAAGGTGTGTGCATGTACTAACAAGGTTACTCAGATATTATAAAAACAAATAGAGAATTAAGTAGTATGTAGGTAAGTAAGGCTGTACCAGGATAGGCATCCTATCTTTTATCTTAAAATTGCTAGTACTACCTAGTACACATAAGATGTCTTGGGTAGTAGGTACCTGTGATAATGAAAAAGATCAATAAAAAAGTATTCAAACAATATTCAATTGCAAAGAAAAGGTAATTAAAGTCTACCTTCCATTAAGTGAGTGAAAAACAGAACAATTAGACCTGTGTCCTAATTGCATTTAAATGTGTCTACCAACACAATAACACGCTGATATTTGATTGGTAGATGATCACCTGATCCAGCATCTATGCTTGGCAACGGAGGTGTAGCGCTCTCAATGGCACACTTGCTGAACAGGTAGATGGGGTTGGTGTCAGTGCCCGCCGAATAACTGCATACTCTGGCCCCTGGATCCAAACTCTCCCCACCACTGACGAGCAGTACTTGTTTGTCTGATGGAATCTGACATGTGCGTTCAATGGCCTCCTTTAGTTGTACAACACTGAAAATGTGATTGCAAGCATTTTAGTAAAATTCCTACTTGAAAATTATTTTACATTATTAAGTGGTGCAATTATGTGTGTGCATGTGGGCAAGAAATCATTCACAATTTTATTGATATTGTTGTAAATCTAATATCAATTCATTCATCGACTGCACGAGCTCTTTTGTTTTACATCACCATGCACCAAATCTAGTGGAGCGGTCGCTCCACCCAGCCAAGTCGTACTATACACTCACAGTCACTCAACATACCGTAAATGCCTAATTGAGCTTACTCTGCTGGGAGCAGACTAATGTTTGCACGTTCGACAGGTCAGATTTAACTTATAAATGGAGGTTAATCGTTGGATTTTAGTCAAAGGAGCTATTCTTTTGTGAGGTAAGATTTCTCCGGAGCCAACAATTACCTACTACATAATTCATTCTGTTAACATATCACCACAGATTACAGCTATTCTAAATTGTACCAACAACACGGCATCAACAATGAATGATGTCATATGAAAACTAAAATACCTCAGGTTGTAACAACGACAATATGATTTATTATGAGACATGTACGTAGGTAAAAATTAACCAAACTTCACTTGTCAATCGAGTTTAAACAATGGTATTTCAAGTAATGCTTCACAGTTTCATCTTCTTACCTCTCAAGCGCCAAGTTCATGTCGAACGTCATCATCGTCCCCGTATCGACGAGAAATATGTACAACATTATTGCAACTAGCTGGACTGCCAACTTAGGAGGTTACTAGGAGTGTGTATTGGGCGTCATAGGTCTGATGCTCTCTATGCTGTAGAGGGAACAACAAGTGATTTAGAGATAAGTTGCACCACATCCTAGTGCAATAACATGATGACACTTTGTTAATTGCTCATTGTGTCCACTACCTACCTAATTGTGTCTCAAGGACAAACAGATCAATCAGCCAGGTAGTCATTTAATAATAATATTTGTTTGATTCAAAATTGGGCTTACATTCCTATAAACTTGAGAAAAAAGAAACACGACTTCGTTTTAGTAATAGTGCCCCCAAGTCCTTATCAGTCAACAAAAATGGAAATCAATATTTTCTTCAACACATTTCTGCATACACCTACACTGAAACCACCCACCATTACCTAGGTAGTTCATTAGCAAGTAGATTGATAATGGCTTGGCCTCTTAAACAATATATGCAAATCTATATTTATCAGTATTCCCCTAATGCGTCTCAAATACGATTTAATGAGGTTGGATGACAGGTTTGCAAACAAAGAAAATGTCAGGTGAGGTTTATTTACGTTTTTCATTTTAGTAATACAGGACCTATGATAAACTGATTGAAACGAATTCAATCTCTTGGCATAATAGGCGCACTATATATAAATACATTCGAAAATCACAGTACTAACAAGAGCTCTACATACCCATTTGCAATAATTTTTGCAGACGTCAATCCATTTTTCTGCTTCTGCCTGTGCAGAAGCGCTCAGCTGTTTTCACAGATACACCCAAAGAACTTAAAGTACAAAGATATACATGTGCTTGCTAAAATTATATAAACCACTTAATTTTCATATAAAGGAAAAGGATATACCTAGAATCCAATAGGGCAATTTTAATAACCTTTATTGAATCATTAAAATGAAATACATACATATCTAAGCTCTAAATAATGATAACAAAATGGTTACCAACAGTGAATACGAGTGGAGCATCTTTGAGTCTTAAACTCCGTTATGTGCGAAGGTCGGGAGCAGTGGGAGCCCGAGGCTGTCCATCTGAGACCGCGTGAAACAAGGTCACTATTTGGCACGTGTAGATATACGCAATAACTGGAACTGGATATAAACAAAGAGATCCCTCGCATCATGTTATTTATTGCGCGTGGGCCTCCTCGTGCAAAAGTAAAACGTAGAACAAAAAATCTAATAAAATCCAAATTTCGATTTTGTTTTTACAATTAAAATTGTAATTTAAGATTAAAACGATTTTTTGATTTTCTTGAAAACTATCTGAATATGAAATTGAATTGACATTGTAATGATGTCGTATAAAATTGCATAACTTGACCATCAAAGCGGGAATAAGTACGCAGTATCATCACGCTTCCATAATATTCACGCTTATAATAATAATACTATCCTTGGAAGTAATACCCATAACTGGAAAATCTAGAGTACTAAGTCGGGGACTTCTCGCTTTATTCTTGTCATTATTATCATAAATAGCAATCGACAATCGTGCCCGTACCGTCTCGGGCGAATATTATTTAATTAATCCTTCATTATTCGTCATTTACAATTTTTTGTTTTTTTTATAATTTTTGGAAAAAATAATTTTTGGAAAAACGAACAATTCACGCTTTTACGCTTGTTTCGCTCTAAACCAGAACAATCAATACGCTCTCGCCCGTACAAGCAGTACCACTCTAAGGGACTTGGTAACCAATGGTTACACCAAATGTTACACTTTCTGTTTATATAAGAAAAAAATATGGAACGAAGCTAGAATTTGCAAACTAATACACAATGAGCATTAGCAATATATTAAAAGCAGAAGAAGTTCGGTAAGAAATCACTTGTTATTATATTATATACATTATTATCAATTTCAACTAAAAATCGTGTATTTTGTTACAGCATAACAAAGGAATTTCTTAGAAAGAATGCAAAGGAGACGAAAATTTATACAACACCGTATTTAAATGACGTGCTATATCTACATTATAAAGGTAATGTATTTTTGAACGAATATGAACAAGAAAAAATGTCCATTTAAAAATATGCATGTATTCCAGAAGCCCGGGGATTTCATTCCTGCATCTGACCTTTCCGACTGAGGTTATTTCACGGATTTCCTCAGTCGAGTCGAGGGGGGTACACCATCTCATGCATCCCGTTTTTCAATTCACCCACACCAACCTCATACGACGAATAATAACCACTCGAAATTACACAACTATATACCTACACTAGCTGTCAAATCGACGCCTAAAAATAAAGGAAAAATGACAAAAAAAAAGAGATTAGGTACCTAGGTACACTACCTAATCACACCGGAAATAGAGCTTTTATCTCTGAAACTACACACAATGGAAACAACTTATTGAGACGTGTTATTTTCGTGAATCCATGGATTGTTTCAAGTTCATTATTATTTCTTTCTACTTCCATGTTTGCGTGCGCAAGAAACAATCGATGGTGCGGGGGCGGGGGATGTTATTGCACGCAACTTGAGAGGGTGGTCGAAAGACCCTTTAAAATGCCAGCTTCACACCCAGGAAAATATTTCTTTTCTCGTTTTTTTATAGCTGATTTTTTTAGTACCTATTGAAAACTGAGACTTAATTTTATGTCACAAACAACTCTTCCTAAAGACATGGCACTTTCGACATCTCCCCCCGCCCCCCCTCCATACCTACTTAAAAATGTATAATTGTTTAGGCATTTCTAAAATCGAGAACCTTGAGGAGCATACAGGACTGAAGTGCTTGTGGCTGGAGTGCAACGGGATAGAGAAAATTGAAAACTTGGATCAACAAACTAAATTGAGGAGCCTCTACCTGCATCACAACCTGATTCATAAAATCGAAAATTTGGAACATATATGGAATTTAGACACGCTGAATCTAAGCCACAATGCAATTCACAAACTTGAGAATCTCGGTAAGTGAGCAAGGGAGAATTTGATTATAATTTTCAAATATATTTCGGAATGAAGTGAATTATGAGAATTTGCAGTGTGTGGTATGAAATGTTCCGGTTTCTCAGAAAGCCAAACAATTCATTTTTGGTTACGAATTTTCTATAAAATCAAGATAGAAACTTATTTTTTAATACCTACATTCTCAACAATACGACATTGACGCCAGAAACAACTACCTACCTAAATAGTCGAATTAATTCTACTAGGATAGGATAAGTAGAATTGAATTTCCAAGTAAAATCTGAAAACATGTTCACACATTTGAATGTTGTAACAATTCGTGATCTTAACTTTGTCTTCCACAGGTTGTTTGAAACATTTGCGCACATTAGATGTGTCGCACAATCGCCTGAGGTCATTGGATGATGTTCTCGAACTGGCCGACTGTCTTCAGCTGTCTGTCTTGGACCTGTCTCACAACCACATCGACGAGCCAGAGGTCTTGGAGGTAGAAACTCAAGAGTGAAATGCATGCATGCATACCTATACTTATCATAGCTAAAAAAAACTTTTATTATAATTTCTGAAAGTAGACGCTTTCAGTAATTTATCTCTAGGACTTTACTTTTAAGAACCTAGTTAAAACTAGTCAGAAAACAATACAAAATAATAATTCTTTTATCATGGATTCACAGAGAAGTATAACTTTATGACCGAAAAAACTAATATGTTTTACCAACATTATGTTTATGAATATGTTTGTGCAAATCGCCATTTAACATTTATTATAATGAAAAAATATTAACTTTTAACATGGTAATCTCATGGTAATAGAGATACTGGTAGTTAGTTATATAAAACTATAGCAGCATAAAGTTATACCGGAATACCTTTTTGAATTCAGCCCCTGCTACATAGGCATCTAGCACTGGCGTGAAGCTTAGCGGGATGTCTAAGCTTCAGGTAAAGGTTTCGAATTTGATGAATGAAAATATAATTTAATATTAATTTAATGTCATTATGTAATGCAATTTAAAAGAAATGTGTATGTTTCATACTAAAAAACATTATTTTCTTCACTAAAGCCGGGTCCACATACTAGACCGTTTTTTCTATAAGGGGCTATATGCATAAAGATTAAAGAACGTCACGCTTCAGGGGGAAGGGGGGGGGGGGTCTGGAGGCAGTAGGACGTCACGTTTTGATATAGATATTTTCGAGCATTTTAAATTTCAGTTGATATGTTTAGACCGGAAATTTCGCTAAAAACGATAAATTCTGACACATTTTACAGTCAAAAATACTATATTTAAGGGGGGGGGGGGGTAGAGATGGATTTGTGACGTCCTTTTAGGGGGGGGGGGGGGGGGGGGTTCAAAAAGTGTGACACAGCGTGACAAAGGGGGGGAGGGTGTCAAAATATCCCATTTTTAGCGTGAAGTCCTTTATGCACAGCCCCTAACCAGGCAATCACAAGTATGCCATTAGTAGTTTCTGGACTTGTGTTGTGATTGGCTATAAGAAAAATTATAGGTATATTTTTTTAAATTTAGTATCCATTGAAAGGTAACTAACTTTTTAGGCTACAGAGCTAGAGCAGGGTTGGGGAAAATAAAAAGAGATATCTGTAAGATTACTATGCCAGCCACGAACATTTTGTAAGATAGCACCAAATGAAGTACCTACCTAGAGTATTTGTAACATGCACTCAGTTGAGATTTTCTCAAAGTAGGTACACCTTAAATGACCCTTCAAAAAATCAAGTCTCTCCCTTCCATGTTTAATTGTTTTGGTGGCAGGTGCTGTCATGCATGCCCGAGTTGCGAGTCCTGTACATGGCTGGCAACGACATCCGCAACAAGATCATTCCGTATCGCCGCCAGATGATCTCCCGCTGCAAGCAACTCACTTACCTTGACGACAGGCCAGTGTTCGATCGAGAGCGCTTGTGTACCGAGGCATGGGTCGTGGGGGGTTCAGAAGCCGAGGAAGAAATGAGAAAGAAGCTCATCAGTGATGAACACAGGAGGATTAATGAAAGCGTGCAAGGTATGGTCAAATGAATTAATAGTCACCCCCAGAGATTTTGCCAGCTTGGGCATGTTAAGCTTATGAGAATGTGCAGAGCAATTGATGAGACATTAGGACTAGGTACATAACTCACTCTGTGATGTACACTTACATCTCTTGTTTCAGCCAATAGCAGAAACGAACTGCCTCCAATTTGTTTTGCTATTTGCTAGAACTAAAGAGTTACACAATTGCGCTGCTGACAGAACTAAGGGCCTGTCTTCAATAGTCCGCTAAACCAGTCGTTAAGTTCTAAACAGTCATTCGATGATTGTCATTGGTTCTTGCCATGGCAATATAGTCCTAATTGACTGTTTAAAAGTTAGCAAGGCATTGAAAAACTGGCCCTAAATGTATATATGATTTTAACTCAAAGTATTGTTTTAACAAACAATTAACACAACAACAATTAACAATTTAACAAACATGCCAACTTATGTTTCAATCAATAAGATTCAAATTTGTATGACTGATGTAGTAAATGTGAAGTTCTGACTTTTGACATGCTTTCTTCAAGCACTTCTGCGGCTACGGGATGAAAAAAGGGCTCAACTAGCAAATCAACGGTTGGCTGCTGAACAAAACTCAGAAGATGTCAGTAACACACAGCCACAAGTCACCGACCAGAGAGACTCAAGTTCTGACTCCGATTCAGCAGATGAATGCATCAATCAGCTGGAGAGCGATGAATCTGATCTCGAAGATTTGTCCATTCCTTTAGCTAAGTGGCAGAAAGATATGTTAGAAAATAAATCATCCAAACTAATTGAGGAGCTACCTGATAACGTTGCACAGGAAGTCATCAATACATCAATGAAAGTGAAACAAGAAAGCAATGGAAACTTCACGGTAGATCAGAAATTAATTGTCACACACAACAATTCTGAAGGAAACTTGAAAGTTGTGCTTATTGAAGAAATGCAAGATGAGGATGTACCGCAAGATGAGGATGTACCACCTTTAGAAATAGATTTGGACTTAGAGGAAGAAAACATAGAGCTGAAACAAGATGTAATTCGTCAATCAGATGCGACTTTCAAGGGAGATGCAGTGAAGAATACAAATAACAAGCAAAAGGAGAACTCAGGCAGTTGGCCAACCGATGAGTGTAGTGAAACAGCTAATGTGAATGTAACGGAAGATCAAATAAAGGCTGAACGCGAGAGTGTCTCAACTAATCCAGATTTACACTCACTTTCATCTAAACTCAAGAATGCGGAAGGAATTGAGACAGTTTTAACTGACAGCCAAAGCATCCTCAATGCTGCACAACAGATCTTGGAAGCGACGTTGATGGTGCCTGCACGTCCACGTAAACAAGAAACCACAGCACCGGAAGTGAAGAAATTGCTCCACGACATTGACATGGCCATCAGTTATAATAATAGTGAAGAAAATGTAGAGAATCCATGCAACATCACCCAGGATCCTTCAGGCGTTACGACACTTGCTGAAGGAATCAACTCAGCGCCAGAGCCAGATTGGTTATCTTTGAAAACAGATGCCCATGGTGGAAGTGGTGTCAAAAGAAAGCTTATAGAAACTGAAGAGACAATAGACACAGATAAAAATGAGATAACTCAGAAAAAATATGATTTTGAACCCAAGCCATCAAACTCGGACTTGGAAAAAGCAGATTCTATCTTGATTCAAGAAGTAAATTCTACGAGAAATGTGCATGAGCAGAAAAGTAAGCGCAAAGTTTCGTTTGATCAAAAACAGACTATTTCTATTCACCACCTAAGTAAACACTTTGCAGCAAATGCAGACAAATTGACGATGCTTAGTGAAGAACCTACAGAAAACGAAACGATGGAATACCAGGATCTTGAGGATGATGAGTTTTCTAAAATGTATATTAAGTATCCCAAATCAGATGACAGGACTGAACTGTCGTCAGTAAATAATGATTCGGATACTGAAGAAAATGAATTTTTAAAGAATTGTCAGGTGATTGAAGTAGTTATACCATGTGAACGTTTCAGCAAATCAGTAAATGCAATCACTCCATGTAAGGTTGAACTTGGATTACAGCTAAATGATACAACAGAAGAAAGAGATGTAAATACTTCAAAAAATTTGCTTGATGAAGCCTCACCAACTAAGAAAGTCGACACTAGAAACTTTTCAGTTCAGGAATCCGAA
This sequence comes from Leuctra nigra, assembly GCA_934045905.1. Classification (NCBI taxonomy): domain Eukaryota; kingdom Metazoa; phylum Arthropoda; class Insecta; order Plecoptera; family Leuctridae; genus Leuctra; species Leuctra nigra. The sequence goes on from OW203761.1 coordinate 17,444,964, forward strand.
GTCTTAATAGACTTGGAGAAGTTGCTGCACCTCAGTGTTCCCGTTGGAAATAAGATGGTGACGATCCCAGCTCAAGAAGATACAGCCGACATTCAGTACAGGTTCCACCACACTATTGTCGAGCCCATTGAATCAAGCCGACCGACACATAAAACAAATCAAGAATCTGCGAGTATTGCCATGTTTCACGTGGATTCCGAAGGAGCATGTGGGGACCGTCAGGTAGCTATACCAGAAGACAATGCAGACAAGTTGACATGTGGTGACAGTCAGGTAGCTACACCAGAAGACAATGCAGACAAGTTGACATGTGGTGACAGTCAGGTAGCTACACCAGAAGACAATACAGACAAGTTGACATGTGGTGACAGTCAGGTAGCTACACCAGAAGACAATACAGACAAGTTGACATGTGGTGACAGTCAGGTAGCTACACCAGAAGACAATACAGACAAGTTGACATGTGGTGACAGTCAGGTAGCTATACAAGAAGACAATGCAGACAAGTTGACATGTGGTGACAGTCAGGTAGCTTTACAAGAAGACAATGCAGACAAGTTGACATGTGGTGACAGTCAGGTAGCTACACCAGAAGACAATACAGACAAGTTGACATGTGGAGACAGTCAGGTAGCTATACAAGAAGACAATGCAGACAAGTTGACATGTGGTGACAGTCAGGTAGCTATACAAGAAGACAATGCAGACAAGTTGACATGTGGAGACAGTCAGGTAGCTATACAAGAAGACAATGCAGACAAGTTGACATGTGGTGACAGTCAGGTAGCTATACAAGAAGACAATGCAGACAAGTTGACATGTGGAGACAGTCAGGTAGCTATACAAGAAGACAATGCAGACAAGTTGACATGTGGTGACAGTCAGGTAGCTATACAAGAAGACAATGCAGACAAGTTGACATGTGGTGACAGTCAGGTAGCTATACAAGAAGACAATGCAGACAAGTTGACATGTGGTGACAGTCAGGTAGCTATACAAGAAGACAATGCAGACAAGTTGACATGTGGTGACAGTCAGGTAGCTATACAAGAAGACAATGCAGACAAGTTGACATGTGGTGACAGTCAGGTAGCTATACAAGAAGACAATGCAGACAAGTTGACATGTGGTGACAGTCAGGTAGCTATACAAGAAGACAATGCAGACAAGTCGACATGTGGTGACAGTCAGGTAGCTATACAAGAAGACAATGCAGACAAGTTGACATGTGGTGACAGTCAGGTAGCTACACCAGAAGACAATACAGACAAGTTGACATGTGGTGACAGTCAGGTAGCTATACAAGAAGACAATGCAGACAAGTTGACATGTGGTGACAGTCAGGTAGCTATACAAGAAGACAATGCAGACAAGTTGACATGTGGTGACAGTCAGGTACCTATACAAGAAGACAATGCAGACAAGTTGACATGTGGTGACAGTCAGGTAGCTATACAAGAAGACAATGCAGACAAGTTGACATGTGGTGACAGTCAGGTAGCTATACAAGAAGACAATGCAGACAAGTCGACATGTGGTGACAGTCAGGTAGCTATACAAGAAGACAATGCAGACAAGTTGAAATGTGGAGACAGTCAGGTAGCTACACCAGAAGACAATACAGACAAGTTGACATGTGGAGACAGTCAGGTAGCTATACAAGAAGACAATGCAGACAAGTTGACATGTGGTGACAGTCAGGTAGCTATACAAGAAGACAATGCAGACAAGTTGACATGTGGTGACAGTCAGGTAGCTACACCAGAAGACAATACAGACAAGTTGACATGTGGTGACAGTCAGGTAGCTATACAAGAAGACAATGCAGACAAGTTGACATGTGGTGACAGTCAGGTAGCTATACAAGAAGACAATGCAGACAAGTTGACATGTGGTGACAGTCAGGTAGCTATACAAGAAGACAATGCAGACAAGTTGACATGTGGTGACAGTCAGGTAGCTATACAAGAAGACAATGCAGACAAGTTGACATGTGGTGACAGTCAGGTAGCTATACAAGAAGACAATGCAGACAAGTTGACATGTGGTGACAGTCAGGTAGCTACACCAGAAGACAATACAGACAAGTTGACATGTGGTGACAGTCAGGTAGCTATACAAGAAGACAATGCAGACAAGTTGACATGTGGTGACAGTCAGGTAGCTACACCAGAAGACAATACAGACAAGTTGACATGTGGAGACAGTCAGGTAGCTATACAAGAAGACAATGCAGACAAGTTGACATGTGGTGACAGTCAGGTAGCTATACAAGAAGACAATGCAGACAAGTTGACATGTGGAGACAGTCAGGTAGCTATACAAGAAGACAATGCAGACAAGTTGACATGTGGTGACAGTCAGGTAGCTATACAAGAAGACAATGCAGACAAGTTGACATGTGGAGACAGTCAGGTAGCTATACAAGAAGACAATGCAGACAAGTTGACATGTGGTGACAGTCAGGTAGCTATACAAGAAGACAATGCAGACAAGTTGACATGTGGTGACAGTCAGGTAGCTATACAAGAAGACAATGCAGACAAGTTGACATGTGGTGACAGTCAGGTAGCTATACAAGAAGACAATGCAGACAAGTTGACATGTGGTGACAGTCAGGTAGCTATACAAGAAGACAATGCAGACAAGTTGACATGTGGTGACAGTCAGGTAGCTATACAAGAAGACAATGCAGACAAGTTGACATGTGGTGACAGTCAGGTAGCTATACAAGAAGACAATGCAGACAAGTCGACATGTGGTGACAGTCAGGTAGCTATACAAGAAGACAATGCAGACAAGTTGACATGTGGAGACAGTCAGGTAGCTATACAAGAAGACAATGCAGACAAGTTGACATGTGGTGACAGTCAGGTAGCTATACTAGAAGACAATGCAGACAAGTTGACATGTGGTGACAGTCAGGTAGCTATACTAGAAGACAATGCAGACAAGTTGACATGTGGAGACAGTCAGTTAGCTATACAAGAAGACAATACAGACAAGTTGACATGTGGAGACAGTCAGGTAGCTATACAAGAAGACAATGCAGACAAGTTGAAATGTGGAGACAGTCAGGTAGCTATACTAGAAGACAATGCAGACAAGTTGACATGTGGTGACAGTCAGGTAGCTATACAAGAAGACAATGCAGACAAGTTGACATGTGGTGACAGTCAGGTAGCTATACAAGAAGACAATGCAGACAAGTTGACATGTGGTGACAGTCAGGTAGCTACACCAGAAGACAATACAGACAAGTTGACATGTGGAGACAGTCAGGTAGCTATACAAGAAGACAATGCAGACAAGTTGACATGTGGTGACAGTCAGGTAGCTATACAAGAAGACAATGCAGACAAGTTGACATGTGGAGACAGTCAGGTAGCTATACAAGAAGACAATGCAGACAAGTTGACATGTGGTGACAGTCAGGTAGCTATACAAGAAGACAATGCAGACAAGTTGACATGTGGAGACAGTCAGGTAGCTATACAAGAAGACAATGCAGACAAGTTGACATGTGGTGACAGTCAGGTAGCTATACAAGAAGACAATGCAGACAAGTTGACATGTGGTGACAGTCAGGTAGCTATACAAGAAGACAATGCAGACAAGTTGACATGTGGTGACAGTCAGGTAGCTATACAAGAAGACAATGCAGACAAGTTGACATGTGGTGACAGTCAGGTAGCTATACAAGAAGACAATGCAGACAAGTTGACATGTGGTGACAGTCAGGTAGCTATACAAGAAGACAATGCAGACAAGTTGACATGTGGTGACAGTCAGGTAGCTATACAAGAAGACAATGCAGACAAGTCGACATGTGGTGACAGTCAGGTAGCTATACAAGAAGACAATGCAGACAAGTTGACATGTGGAGACAGTCAGGTAGCTATACAAGAAGACAATGCAGACAAGTTGACATGTGGTGACAGTCAGGTAGCTATACTAGAAGACAATGCAGACAAGTTGACATGTGGTGACAGTCAGGTAGCTATACTAGAAGACAATGCAGACAAGTTGACATGTGGAGACAGTCAGGTAGCTATACAAGAAGACAATACAGACAAGTTGACATGTGGAGACAGTCAGGTAGCTATACAAGAAGACAATGCAGACAAGTTGAAATGTGGAGACAGTCAGGTAGCTATACTAGAAGACAATGCAGACAAGTTGACATGTGGTGACAGTCAGGTAGCTATACAAGAAGACAATGCAGACAAGTTGACATGTGGCGACAGTCAGGTAGCTATACAAGAAGACAATGCAGACAAGTTGACATGTGGAGACAGTCAGGAAGATCTACAAGAAGGTAATGCAGAGAATGCTGATTCCCAACCAGAACAGTTGAATGTTCAAGCTTCTTTATTATGGCAAGCTACTCATGAAAACTAAATTGTTGAGGTATCAATAAGCAAGTATATCCTTACTTTCCTATAAAAATTATGATTATACAACTTTCACATAATAATTATGTCTTGTTATAATTTCTTTACTATAGTTGCAATTCTCAAATCAAATGGTAGGTATCAAATATGATGAATGAATAGGTATGCCCATACGCGCAAATAAGCGATACATCGGGTGCATTCCACAATGGGGCGAGTTGGGCGTGTGAAGGCACCATAGGATTTACGGGTTTAATCAAACTTGCCTCGTCAACAAACGCGCTCAAAACTGTGCCCAAGATGCCTCAACTCAAAAGCCTGGGCTTTCTGATCCAACTGGATCCCTGTTTTTTCATTCATTCAACTATGATTCGACTCAAGGTCACACCCAGGTGAACGTAAGACAATGTTAAAAGGAAAGGGGAAAACTGGGGATTTGGATCAAATACAGTATACAGCCGTAATGGAGCCACTTCTGGCACGATGGCTACTGTCAGTCTACAGATTCACAGATTCACAAGTTCAAGTTTCCAAGTGCAGAGAAATGGAAAAACAATAGACATTGAAATTTAGTTATAAATGAACATTTTTAGCCAAAACAAACAACTAGGTAAAGCAATTATTGATATAGTATATTTATACAAATGTGCCCTTGACAGTCGCCATTTACCTAGTACCACAATAGCCACCAGAGTTCAGTTGTGTTCCTTGTTTTCTTGAATAGGTGTAGTGTAATGTAATGTGAATGGTAGTAGGTAAGCAGTAAACACTATAACCTGTTTTATAGTGTTTAGTGCTTAAATGGTTTAAGAGAACTGGAGGTTTTATGTGATACGGTTCACAATATGATATTGTCAGTGAAATGAAATAAAATAAGAATTGAAAATAATTAATTTCTTAAAACAAAGTTCTTCCGCCAATCGGAAAAGACTGCTGCCGCACCGTGGTAACATTTAGAAGTTGCAACCTCATTGAAAATGGCAAATTTTAACTAGATAAAATAATTAACTAATGAACTTTTAGGGCATTTTTTATTTCAAACCAAGGAGGTAAAGTTTATGAGGCGATGTAAATATCATTCATTTCAAGGAGTTAGTAGCGCTTCCTGTAGTTAAAATAAGCACCTATTGTGGCCCACATACCTACTCCTACTCCTGAATCCTGATTAAGCACTAAACACTATAGGTAGTAGGGTTAGCATCAAAAGAAGCCAGGCAAATCCCCATGTTGCTATATGGGAAACCGGTATAGGAACAATTGAACGTGGCTGTACGTACCTACCATATAATGTTCTCTCAAGTGATCTCCACGTGGTACTACTCTTCACTATTGTCTGGTAGGTTAGTCTTTTGTAGGTAATTGTAACAAAGGTTTGATTACTGTTTACCCTGCTGAAAAATCTTAGCAAGATCTTGCTAAGATCTTGCCAAGATCTTAGCAAGATATTGTAAACAAGATCTTGCAAGATCTTGCCAAGATCTTAGCAAGATCTTGCAAGATCTTGGCAAGATCTTGCAAGAACTTAGCAAGATCTTGCAAGATCTTGGCAAGATCTTAGCAAGATCTTAGCAAGATCTTGTACATTTTGCTGCCAAAAAAACGTTAAAATTTCATAAAAAAATAAAATTTTCTATATTTATGAATACTCATTTGCATTCGGGAAACCTCTTCTGAAGTATTGGACAAGGTTTGATTACACATTTCAATTATAAAATCCCGTGGAACCGCCGTGTTTTGAACCTGCGATCTCGTGGTCCGTAGTCGAGCGTCTTACCGAGTAGGCCACCGGTGCAGACAAGACTTAGCTGCGCTAATAGTGATCATATTGAGTTTTCATATTTAAGTGAACATATTTATATTATTTAGTGGATCATTATATTGTTATTAACATGATAAAATAGGAGAAACGATAAATATTAAGATTTATTTATAAAGTAAATTGATCTGTGATATTTCCCCATAAAATATATCAGCTCACGCTCTGTAGTATAATTACTATAGTTTATTTTACTAGGTGATGTGGTGCAAATTTTCTAAGTCAATGAAGTAAAAATTCTGTAGTTTATATACCTTACTACTACAAATACTGTAGTAAAAAGTCAATGTAAGATACTTCAGAATTTACTAAACTACAATATAAATCGGCTATAGTAAACATACTGTAGATTACACTTTTCTTTACTACAGATGAGATACTATAGATTTTCAATGAAGTATATATACTACCTATAGAACTTACTATAGCAAACTTATTCTGTCTGTAGTCAAAGTACTCTAGCTACATACTTCGAATTACTACAGTGAAGTACGTTCCCTATAACTTTACTATAGAAAACTGCAGTATATATCGCAAGTAGTAAAAACACTATAGTACATACTTAGAATTATTATTATTATTTATTTATCAACAATTACTACAGTAGGTCAAGTATATTTACTCCAGAGTAAAAAACAGTCTATTTCAGCGGTAGTAAAAATACTGTAGTTTATACTTTAGTTTACCACCGATACTGTAGAATTTACTTCAGTAATCTATGGTATTATGGAGTAAGTTTTTGCATGTACTTCAAGTACTATAGCACATACTATAGTTTACTACACGTTATTACATAATACTTTGGAATACCTACTTCAAAATATACTATAGGAAATTTTCCTAAGGGCCTTAGCAAGATCTTGAAAAAATCTTGGTAAGATCTTGGCAAGATCTTGGCAAGATCTTGGCAAGATCTTGATTAGGTCTTGTCAAGATCTTGATAAAATCTTATTAAGATATTACCAAGATCTTACCAAGATCTTGGTAAGATCTTGGCAAGATCTTGATTAGGTCTTGTCAAGATCTTGATAAGATCTTATCAAGATATTACCAAGATCTTGGTAAGTTCTTGGCAAGATCTTGTTTAATACAAGATCTTGCAAAGACCTTACCAAGATCTTGTCAAGATCTTGGTAAATCCAAGATCTTGATAAGATCTTAGCAAGATCTTGGCAAGATCTTGGTTAATACAAGATCTTAGCAAGATCTTGCAAGATCTTGCAAGATCTTGGCAAGAATTTTCAGCAGGGTACAGTTGAGTTGCTAGCATTGGTAATGAGACATTGCTCATGGCAGTTGGCCAGCCAGAGGTTATGTAACAATGCTAGATATGTTCGTATTTTCTCAATGCCGAACGCTAGAACCCCAACACTAGTGTAAACTAAGTTTTAGACAAGTAGGTAGGAATCTTAATTTAGTCCATACTTCTCATGAAAGGAATAAGATAAATAAAATAAAATGATTAAAAGTAATTGAGGTTGATTTGTAATTATTGTGAGCAGCACTGACATTACATTTCACACAGAAACAGCAAGACAAATTATTTAAACCTAATTACATAGTGAAGTTAGGTACCTAAGTCAATGGTTGAGCATCTACTTTGACGTCCGCGGCAGCTCTGGGAAAGCAACAACTGGTTTTGGAGCTGAAGGTTTCGGCTTGTTGTTTGCACGCAGCACTGCACCTGGGTTGGGATATGGTCGCATCTGATAGAGTGGACCGGTGGCTGTTGTGTCCACGCCAGTCTTAGCTTCATTAGGTTTGCCCAAGCCAGTAGACCATGTTCCCCTAAAAAGTTACACAATTAATTGTTACTTCATATATTTACATAAAGGGTAAGTAGACGGTACCAGAAATAAATAACTAATTAGCAAAAAGAATGTTTATAGGAAGGGATGTGCATTGTAGAAACTATCTGACCGAACCGGAGATCGAGCCCGAGACCTCTCACATGTCGGTCCAGAGCTGTAGGTACCAACAAAGCTACCCGGTCGGGAGAGGGGGGGGGTCACAGAAACTTCAGATACCTTCTCAAAAACAATGTTTTCAACAGTTTTGGATCATTTTGTCGTTGTGCTGAATGGAACTTAATATAAGCTTTACCCATCCATGGCAGTAAGTGATGTCATGGAGAAGAAAAAACGTCAGACAGAAGTGGATGTTTGCTTGTAAGGAAGTTTATATCCTACCTGGGAATATCTGAGTATGAAGCAGGATCCATTGGATCAAGATCATTGTCTTTCGTCTTGCTACGGCCTTTAGCCCTTTGCCGCTGTCGAGCTTCTCGTTTTCTTTCTTGCTCTTCTCGAATCCTTTCAGCAGCAGACTCCTCATCACTCACAGCCGCAGCATCATCTCCCTCACTTTCTTCATCTTCATCCTCGTCGTCTTCAGCCATTAACCGTTCTTCACGGAGCCGAGCCGCTGATTCTGATATTACAGACTTTGGATGTCGGGGTGGCAGCCATGACACAGTATCGCTAGATGTATCCCAATAATAGTGACGGCCAGTTCCCACATCATAAACATCAACCCAGTGTGGTGGTAGGGGATACTTAGCAAGCATCCTTTGCTTTTTTCTCATATAATTACCGTCTGGATCTATTTGGCCTTTCCCCCAATATTCTCGGCAAAACTTACTGCATTCGTGAAAAACGTTTGACTTATTTGGACAGCCTTTGTGTCCCTTAAATTTTTGCTCAAGGTTGCTCCCCATGAAAATTTCATCATCACTGTCATACGCATCCTGCCTTTGATTGTCATAATCCTCAGCAATTACTTCTTCAACCTGAGAGGTAACGACTGAGGTCTTCGAAAGATTGCTGCGGTTAGGTTCATTTGAACTTGTAATTAAACCTCGTTTAGCTAAGCGATTAGCTAGAGCTGGTGGTAAAGGCATGGTTAATCGTAGAATACGGATCTTACTTTTTACTGTATGTCAGCAAATACAACTTCAATCCTGTTGGAATGGAGTTATTATAACTCTGATCTGATGTTGACAAAACCACTAACCCTGCAAAATCTGTCATAACACCCACCTAACCTAACAAATGTTGTTCTTCAAAATGGCACGGCACTGGGTGGACTTCGAAGCAGCACTGTACGGCACGTTTTTCGTAAAGGAGTGGCGTAATGCTAGCAATGCCCGCCGAATGGACAAGTACCAAACTCACAACGAAATAACTAAGGGATATTTTTCGGTGGGAAATTCAAAATTGAATTATTAGCGGCGTTCACATAAGCGCAGAAAGCGTTTATTTTATATTAAACAACAAGTAATTCCTCCGCGAGCGGTTCGTGACTGGTAAAATATAATATATGCCGGGCCAGATGTCTAGTGGAGCGGTCGCTCCACCCAGCCAAGTCGTACCGTACACTCACAGTCACTCAACATACCGTATATGCCTATATAATAATAATAATAATAAATAATAATCTTTAATCCTTTTTTTTCCAAATTACAGTGGGTTAAGGAGGTAAATACAAGGGCCTAATTAATGAAACCGGCTGGCCGGGCCTGACGTTTCTTCTGTATTCTCTTCATCTTCATCATCTTCTTCTCCATCTTCAACTTCTTATATACTTATATATAAGAATATATATATATATATATATATATAAAAGAATATATACTTATATATTCTTAGTATTCATATACTTTATTATCAGAATACAACTAAGAGACACAAATGAACATATCCAGCCTCAGCCATGTTTCTATTTGAATATCATAATAATAATGTAATTTATTGAGCACATAAAATAGGTACACAATTGGTCTGTATTCAACAATCGAGTCGTTGATCTTCCATACACTGAGGATGTATGGAGGATCTTTCATACATATAACTAAGGAGCAGACCAAACACTTTTACTGTAAGCAACAACATAGCATTTTCGGCCTACTGGATCTCAACAATGGAAAATCTCACATTGTTGTGAAATGTCTTAATTTTGAGCTATGGCCCACCTGACAACATATACTACATCACGCGACAACAATCAGTCATATCGTTTACGACCTAGAGAGCCGTGAAAATCATGAAATTACACCTCTTTCTTCTTCTTCTTCTTCAGATGATGATATCAGAAATATATAGAGGTACTCACCGCGTTGATTAGGATGCCCAACCACTCTTATAAATGGCCTCTGAGGCAGTCAATATGAAAAGTTAAAAACCTGTGGAATGAAACTGCCTAGTTCCATTACAATGTTCTTTCAGATCATTGATCAAGGGCTCTTATTGCTCATTAGATAAATCACTAATTTATCAATTTTTTGACATTTTGTAGTTTTTTTTATGGAAATTGAAAAATGCAAAATGTTAATTGGGAGGGAAGGAAAATTAAGAAATCGCTCTACAAATGACACGTTTTATTAAATTCTACCAATTTCACTGGTTAGATACATTTTATACAAAGTCAGGAGACTCTCCGCAAATAGGGAGGTACTACTAGAAGAATCACAAGAGTTTTTTTATAAAAGACAGTAGACACAGAATATCTACACAGACAATCTTAAAAATTTAAATAAAATTGTTTGTAACGCAATCTAACGTAAGTAGGCTACAAATCAGCATTTGAATTAAAATTCAGGGCAATTCTATAAATATTTGCTAGAGCCACGATAGTTACCACATAAAATTAAAAATTACGTAACATCAATAAACTGACCAAACTAAAATTAAAAACTCATGTTACCAAAATGTGGGACAAATATTCAGTAGGTAGGTACTAAAAGATGGACAAGAGTACCTACAGATTAGTCAGAATCAGTGTGGAGTGTGGTACTAAACTATATGTGCTCAAGATGCTTCAGACCTTTACTTAAGCTCGCTTATCAACGTGTTACATAGAGTTTTCCTAGTTTTAACAATTGGCGTATTTATTCCAATTAATAATAATAAGCATAATGTAGGTACTACTAGGTAGGTAATTTAATACTTAAAATAAAAAAAAATTGTGCTTCATTAGGTCTTTTTGTTTACCCTGCCGCAAACTGCCACAAGCTATACCTCTTTGGGATGATGTGTAGAAAAGTGGTAGGCTTTGGCAGTTTGTAGTTGATTTGGCAGGGTAAACAAACAGACCTAATATGCACCACATTTTTTGTTAAATCCTAAGAACATTTATGAAGTTACACTATCCTGACTCAAGCCAATAGTTTCTGACCTCGTTTCTGACAAAAAATACCTAGTTAGGTACGTACCTACCTATGTCCTATTTATAATTTATAATTCCCGATTACATTCTTCCAAATCCTTTCATGACATATCCAAATTCATCTAAATTACAATATCTAATCTACATTGACTAAAAGCCATATGGTACTCCCATGTATGCAACAATTTTATTTTGTCCATGCTCACCACAGACAAGTACCCTAACCTAATATCGTATTTGTTTGGTGCTACGGTGTTGCTGAGTTCAAGGTCGGTGCTACTATGGGCATTTATGGCTAGCACGGTTTTAAGTAGCACCGCACCGTGCTATCAAATGTGGGATATTAGGTAAGGGTCCTGAACTAATGCATATGCATTGGTTTCTATTAGGGCTGTGCGAGTTTGATATTTTAAGGTCGAGTCGAGTTCGAGCCGAGTCAGTGAGATGAATCGAGTTTTTCGAGTCGAGTTCGAGTCATGTTCAGCAAATGTTCACCTACGTACTATTAGGTCATAAAATTATTATTCAACCATCACAAAATGAATTGAAATATTTACATTAATCATACTCATACATCATCTATACATTGTAGGGCTGCTAATTCATGTCATTTCTTATTAAGATAAGATGTGTATTAGGTAAATCATTTTGATTCTCATACTAAAGGGGTTTGAAGTGTGCTACTAGAAATTTGTAGCGTGGAATGACAAGTAAAGATCTAACTTCCTATGATCTAAGCTTTAACAGCTGCTGTATCTTGGGGGAAAAAAATTCATTCAATCTACTACTAGAAATACTACTAGGTAGGTACTACATAGAATGTAAAGGCTAAAGACCCTAGGACTTCCTTATGCCAAGAATTCTGGGTTATTGCATTCCTAGAAGTATTGTCAGAAGCACTTAGTCCTGCAGTTGAGTTATGTCACTTTATCAGCAGGAATATCATATTTCCCAAATCTCAACAATTTCGTCCAACAATACTTTGTTATTATTTCATTGTGTCATTTTAACATAAATTCATGTGTTCTTGTGAGTCGAGGAGTGGATTATTGATAGGAAGAGGTAGGTAGGGGACTTTTAATAATGTAAGCAGTATAAATATTGTCAAATCAAAAAAAAAATCAAGAAAATAAAATAATTTTTTTTTTGAAAACTCGAAAAAGTCGAGTTTAACCCTTTTTGACTCGATTCACCCCCCAAACTCGACTCGAACTCGAAATTTCGAGTACTCGCACACCCCTAGTTTCTATAGAATGCTAAAAACTCGATCTTGTATGTAACAAAATTGCTTGAGAAAGAAGATAGTGGGATCAATTCAAATATATTGACATCAAGGCTCCTATTCTTACCGGGCGATCACTACACTTCAATGCTCTTTTCTATAAAAATACAATTAGATTTAATGTCCTGTGTACCTATTACGGTATCTTTGTAAAACGAATCCTAAATTTCACATTATTACTCTCCAGGATTTTTTTGTTTTGGTGGTGCTATAGCTTTGGCTGGAGTATTGATTGGGGATTTAATTTCTATTATTTGAAACTCCCAAACATAACAACATGCGGATACTACTATGTACTCAGCAGTCTATTACAAGGGCATTGGGTAACCATTGACGATCTTCTCTTGAGGCAGCCTATACTGACAACTTAAGTAAAAACAGAATCGCAAAATAGTAGATAGACTTGGTCAAAATAACATTGATAGGAAATTCCAAAACAGTCAATGATGAATCCATTCTTTTTTCCAAATGTTGGTACTCTTCATCTAACCCAGTAGTACTGTTAAGGTACCTTCTCCTCTAAACTGAATGTGTTACTTTACTATTAACGAAAACAGCCATGTTGGTGTAAAATATCTATAGTATACCATTTAAATTGTCAAATAGCCTGGTTACGTATATTTCCATACACACATTAGTAAAGGAAAATAGGTAGTAGTACTACATGAGTATACATTTTCCTAAAAGGAGAACATGGGCATCAATGAGGTTATATTGTAACTACGTAACATTCTTGGTCGTGGCTATGGCTACATTGATGTTATCTTCCTACCTTAAAATATATAACACAAAATCAGAGAAACATTGAAGGATCTACATTTAGAGACAGGTAAGTTACTAAGGAATATGTACATTATATTATCTACACACCTACTGTAGAAATTGTTTCAAAAATATGAAGGTGGGACATTATTTTACAAATTCAGCAAATATTGCAATTTGTAATATGTAGAGTAAACGTAGCTCTTTAAATGTAACTAAACGACAAACAAATGTTCTCTACATATTATTTTCATTGTGTAACTTCAAGACTGTGCACATGACATTTTCATTTATCGGACTTGCTGAGGAAGATAATTTTAAAGGGCATTGAACAGCTAATACCACATTCACATAATGAAAGTTGATCTCCATAAAAACGTTCAGTGTGATTGCAGGCAAGTAAATTTTAATGCAATGCCGACTGCCGTTAAAGTTAATCGCGAACGCTATCAAATGTACAGTGTGAACGGGTTGTGAGAAACAAACAGAATAGAGCTTTGGATGAAAAACTTCTGCCATGTAAAGTGGCCCATACTCGGTCAATCTTCCATGACAAACTTACTTGACAAGCCTGGAAGTTTAATCATGTGTGGAGCTCTCACAGACTATCAATACTCCAACTTTTTGCGGGAAGTACAAAATGGTGCGATACTACTCACGAAGTGAATTCCACTATGACTGAGTACATATTGTGATGTAGAGCCACAAACATAGATACAGTTCACTATGAATTGTGCACTGCATGACCTCAGCTTGGGAAGGGCTTGGGTCTACGAGAAGCCTCGAAGTAAGATCTCTCAAGGCATCCATGGAATAAAATATTCTGATTAGGTAGGTACCTACTTTATAAATTAATGTGTAAAAGGAGGTACTGCAATGAGCTATGCCGAGCAGTTTACGTCAGGAGGTATGTTTAAAACAGGTAAAGTCATGTTATTCCTATTTGTGGTGTGGACGTAGTGTGTGAGAAATTAGGTGATTCAAGTAGTAAAAACTAATAATAATTACCTATTGCAAATTCATCAGATCGATCTAGAATCAATTTGTCACGTTCAGACACGTAGAATCTCCAATGTCTTGTTGTAGCATATCGCTATCCAGTCAGGTTGTGTGGCACCCCACTGTATCTGATTGACCTCTCCCTCGCCAGCGGTGTACGCCAGGATGGGGTCCTCAATGGCCCGCGGCATCTGCTGGATGTCCCAGATGAGAGCCTGGTGGTCGTCGCCGGCCGTGCAGATGTGACACGACGAGTGCGGTGCCCATGCGATGCCGTTCACGCACGCGCGGTGGTTGTTGAGGCGGGCCACGGGAGTGCATGGCACACGTACGTCTAGGATGATCACCTGGAGCAAGCAGGACAGGATTGTAACTTTTGTCCAACAGTCACCAATACAAAAAAGTTCCTTTGTAATAGTGTGAATATAATATTTTAAATATGAATTGGTATCATAAAATTAATAAAATATTAAGTTTTTGATGAGTTGAGTTTTTGGCTCAAGAATCTCAGTTCATGCCACTCAGTGCCATACCCAAGAATATGATGCTTAGGTATACCTAACAACAAGATGTTTACTTTTATCAAGTAGAAAGGTAGGTACATATTATATTCCATTGATATTTGAAGCACTAATTGGACAGTCTGATAAAAAGATTTAAAGAACTTCTTTCATGATAAGAACTCACCCAGTGACCTAGGCAGTCATATTGTTACATAAATAAATAAACTAAAAAGTAAATTGTGTAAAATGCAAATTTGACACATTTCCTACTATACAAAAAAGTAATAATGCAAATTAAGAACCAATGAGAAATCAAAGCAAAGTCAGTGACTCACTTCACACGCATCCATGGCTACTGTCGCCAGGTAATTGGGATCTACTTTATTCCAAGCGAGTCGCAGGAGTGGAGTGTGTTGCGGATCTTCGTAGATGATAGTCGAGTGCTCGAGATGGCGGAGATCAAACATACGCACGGAGCCGTCTGCACCAACTGAAGCGAACATGTCGCGACCGCCTCCAGCGCGACTGAACGCAATGTCATACACCTCCTTGTCGTGCGCGATCAGCTGAGTCTTGACATGGCCTGTAACCACATTCACTCGACCCAGCACCTTGAAGGAAGATTATTCAATCAGTTGGTGGACACAAAATTACCTAACCTACATTAAGCAACATGATCATACATAATGGCACGGTTACCTAATAGAATTGTATAAATATCAAGAACTGCTGCAAGCTTAACTCAAACAGATACAATCAGTAACACAACTTCTTTCCATAACTTCAACTTCATTATCCAACTTCAACTCAAAAAGAGAAAGGAACGGAATTTAAGATGATAAACAACACCGTAAAGTAAATGACGAAAAGTTATGAGCTTGTGCAGATAAAGCATGGAAAATCTTGTCCATTGAAAAACCTTATAAAGGTCAAAACAATAACAGCCTCATGCTCAAAAGAAGTTGCGTCCGCAAGTAGATATTTGCGGATGTCAGTCCTCAACGCCACAAGACCGTGAGCAATAATCTTATGGACCGAATCCAGTGGACTCTGGTCACTTGCGTCGATAAATCTGGAAATTCTTTAGAGCATGAGGCTGTAAGTACCTATTTGGGTAGTAGGTAGGTATTCAATCAATTTCTATTTTGTTGAATTGAGGAAAATAAATAAATTTCTCACCTGCCCAGTTTCCAGACCCCAGATTGTGCACGTAGTATCAATACTTGAAGTTCCAATAAGATTTGGGTCAACTTCATTCCAGTCAAATGATGTTAGAGGTGCACAGAAATCTGAAGTTTTATTCTAGAATAGAAAGACAGTTTGGTACTACTACAATAATATAAAAAATAAGTTGCCTGAAAATCAAATTTGTCTAAATTAAAATAAGGAAATAATTGAACAGTAGAATCAGAATTCAGAATAAGATAAAATTAAATAGGTTACACGTAATAGTCAATCTCAAACTTACATTGTTGAGAACGCATTCTAGGCGAGTTTCTTGTTCTCCAGCCCGCCAGACTCGCAGGTAGTCGCCACTTGTCGCCAGCAGATCAGGAAACACTCCTTTCTAAAAAATTAAAAAATAAACCTATTCTAAGCCATACAGAGAATTGACCCTGCATCTTCATGCATTCACAATCAGATTCCCTTAGTTGGAATAGTGTCTTTTCATTCTTGAAGTAGGTACCAGGACAACTTCTGACAAGATTTATATTAAATACCTAATGACAGACATTGATAAGTGACACCTGGGAACAGGCTTTGAATGACCATGTGTAATAATCATTATACAGGCTAGTCACAAACTAACATCACAATCTCAGCAATGGATGGGCCCTTCAATGTTAATAAAAATAAACAATTAAAAATATTTCTCCTCAAATGAGCATTCTGAATTGGTTCCTTCCTAAGGATCGGTACAGGTAGGTAATCGTCACCAGTAACTTCAACTTTTCAGAGTCATATTAATCATCATCATTCAAGTAGATTGTAGAAGGTAATAGAAATTTTTGTGGTGATCACAGTTTTTAAAAATAGATCTGAAACATAGTGCCATTACCTACATAGGTAGGACCTTACGGATAGGTATTGTAAAAAACAACGTTATGGATAAGGTTTAACACAAAATTATTTCAGGTTTGGGTCCAACTAGTTTCTTCACTTAATGTTCAACTGATCCAAGAGAACAAAACATAATAGCAAAAATAATAAAAGCAGAACTAATTTGCATGCTTGACGATGACAACAGAAGGCCAAGTACCGATATCATTTACAATTTCCCAATCTAACGCTAAATGCATATTTTAGAATTAAGATTATAGGAGGCATCCAGCTTACACACATCCTACCTACTCTTTACCTATATCAAATCAGAAATAGATTATGCAGTAAACAGTTTCAGTTTGTGACCATGAGCCCAAAGAATTTATGTGCAATGAAAACAAGAGGTATCTAGGTATTACAGTGTGTTCAAATCTTCTTTACAATGATTATGGTGGTGAAGATGGCAATGAAAATGATGTACTACGCTAGCACCAACACAACAAAATAAAAATCAGCTAGAACTACAGGCTGTTCAATTTACGCTTGCAACGCCGTTAGGGTGTAACTAAGCAGCACCATCCAGACCTTCCACCTGAATTTACACTTTGCCAATCTAAACTTTCCAAAGTGAATCCGCTAAATTGAATGTGCCACCTAGTTCTAGCTGATTTTCATTTTGTTATGTTGGTGCTAGCGTAGTAGGTACATCTTATTCGTTGCCATCTTCACCACTAGAGATGGGCACAATATGTCAGTGTATCGATATATCGAAATATCGATATTTCTACAAAGAGATATCGATACGTCGATATATCGCTTCATGCTGTATCGATACGATATATCGATATTATCAAGACTGTTGTATCGATATATCAAAATATCGATACAATTTTCCAAAAATATGTCTTTGAAAGTGATGTTTTCAAGCAATCTGACTGAAAATTAAGGGAAAAAAACATGTTTTATTAGATTACAAAATATCGACATGGATTGTATCGATATCGCAATATATCGTAACGTGGTGTATCGATACAAAATCTTCGATATATCGTAGGCCATTGTATCGATATATCGATATTTTTTGCCCATATCTATTCACCACCATAATCATTGTAAAGAAGATTTGAACAAACTGTAGGTGGCACATTCAAGTTAGCGGATTCACTTTGGAAAATTTAGGTTGGCAAAGTGTGAATTCAGGTGGAAGGTCTGGATGGTGCTGCTTAGTTACACCCTAACGGCGTTGTAAGCGTAAATTGAACAGCCTAGTTACAGTTTGTTCAAATCTTCTTTACAATGATTATGGTGGTGAAGATGGCAACAAAAATGATGTACTACGCTAGAACCAACACAACAAAATAAAAATCAGCTAGAACTAGGTGACACATTCAAGTTAGCGGATTCACTTTGGAAGGTTTAGGTTGGCAAAGTGTGAATTCAGGTGGAAGGTCTGGGTGGTGCTGCTTAGTTACACCGTAACGGCGTTGTAAGCGTAAATTGAACAGCCTAGTTAGTTAGAAAAAATATACTCACACTGTCAGGGATCCAGATGATCTTGGTAGTGGGGTATGGGTGTTCAAAAGTGCTCTTAGCACTAAATTCTGATGTATCTTCATCCAAAGAAACAATCTGTACTTTGTTATTATACTCCTCAACAAAACTGCCCAGTGCAAGTCTGAAAAATAAAATCAGTGGCTAAGTACACGCAAGTGTGAAATCTCAAGTCTGGCAAGCTAATGTTTCAAAATTGAATCACCCACCTGAATCGCTTATCTGGTCGGACAGACCAGTTCATGCTGTAAACAGCCCATGGAGCCTCGTATTTGTAGATTTCCTTCCTTTTAGTAGGGTGCAATGCCATGACTTGCCTAGAGAGAAGAAATGCTACAATTCTGCTCTTGCAGGAGACCTTTTTTAGAACGTTTTCCTAATTCCATTCTGATGGAATCCGGCTCACGGTCATAAGGATTAACATTGCATGGAATCGAATTCCATCGGAATTGTGAATTAAAAGTTCTAGAGGGCCCTCAGTTATAAATACTTTTTTACACTGGTAGGTCTGTCTAGAAAATTAATAAACTCAACAATATTTTAAAAAGCAAGTTAACATTCGATTTGCAATGAATTCTACAAACAATTTTAAATAGTTTAGGAAGAAGTCTTCTATAAGATTGTTTTGATAAGGTACAATATTGGGAAAATTTGACAAAAATAAACATTCAACAAGATGAGGTATATTCAGGCTACCTAGGAACTCGGAATTACTCCAAGCAGCTTGGAACAGGTGATTGTGTTCGTCGGCCTACAAGACGTATGGGCTGGTGCAAGTTGGAGCAACTTGGAGCAGTTCCGAGCAAGCTGAACGAACAGAAAGAACGAACTGAATTGAAAGTGACCAAATGCGTAGGTAGGACTAGGTAGGTAGTATGTATTAACTATGGAGGTGTTAAAATTGTTTTTAATGTTTTCAACCATTCTCATTTTAGAAGTCATAGGTAGTTAATTCAAGATAATGCATACAGAAATATCTCTTAACTTAGGTAGGTTGTACCTACCTGGGTAAACTAAGGCCGGGTAGGACCAACTTTGGATTAGCTAACTATCGTTAGTTAGTGAGCAGTTAACCAATAAATCCAGTTGGCGCGAATTCCACAGCCAATGGGATTCACTAACTTCCACTAACTATCGATAATTAACTTAATCCAATTTCGGTCCTACCCGGCCTAAGTAAAAAGGTACCTAGTAGGTAGGTACCAACCTAGGTTAGGTACTACCTACCATAGACATTGGTACCTAGGTAGGTATAGTGGTAGGTACCTATACCTAGTACTACCTAGGTAGGGACAAGGTTAAGCCCCCTGCCCTAGGTAAGTAGGTAGGTATTTTTGATTTTTGACAAGGTGACTTGACTAAATCATGCAAGGTGCAATTGTGCTGATAGTCATGCTAAATTATAGGTACCTACTAAATGAAAACTTACCAATCCTTTTGCTCAAATACGGTAGGAAAAGAGAATGAGATCTGGGATGGTTGCGGTACAGCAAGCCTAATGATTCTGTGGTATTGTCATTCTTGATCACCTGATGACAGCTTTCATTAAATAGTACGGTTTATGTCAAAAGAAGAATGTGTATAAATAAACCTCGGATTAGCATGAATCGGCATATATAATCGAATACTATTTCAATAAATACCCACACTTTCAGCACAAAATATTCAACACATATACAATCAACACCGAACACAGTGGGCGGCCATTACGGATTACGATATGAGAGGAGTGTCAAGGATGCTACAAGGTTGCCGTACTACTTGACACACGACTACCTACATTGCTCCAAACCATTTAAAAATTAAATACCCTACATCATCACTATACAATCTTAAATCTACATACTTGTTTTTTAAAAATTATTGGAACTTTTCAAAATTATCATTAATTATTTAATAATGGATGAACATACAGAAATATATTATAAATTATAATTTAAACGTAATTGTGAACACACAATAGATATCAATGTGTTTAAAATCCCTTTTTCTGCCTCATTTCTGAAGTATTTTGATTTAAAGAAACTAGAAAGCCTCGCAAATTATATTTCAGAATAATTTTTATATTATGTATTCAAGGTATAATCATACACTAGACCCCAAAAATCCACATTTTATAAGGAAAGGTCAAAATTTTTAAAAATTATGGTACCTACTCCTATGTACAGAATAGAAATATAATTTTTTTATCTCCTCATATCCATTGTTAAAAATTTTAACGATGGAAAAATAGACCAATTTTTAAGAAATCATAACAATAACATGGATAAAGATAGATTGGTCAAATATTTTTTTAATTGTTTATAATGAAGTAACTTAGGGTATGAACCTCTAGAAACAATGTGGGACTATTAGTTTTCATACAACAATGGACCAATGGTGATGGGAGGAGTCAATGTAGAATAATAGTTCTCTTTACTCACACTAGAGCAGCACTGTCCATATAATGGGAGAAAGAGCCAATCAAATCAAACTTCAAAGACAGTTGAAGTTCAAAGTGGATCCATTTGCTATTTGATTACTATTGATTACTGTGCTGTCACAGCCTTCTTGACGGTCACGGCCCACATCCTTCTGTCATCTGTTTTATTCGTGATGTCACATAGCAAGATAATGACTAGTGGTCCATTAAATAAGTTCAATTTTTTATTTTTTTTATTAAAACTTGTTACACAATATAATTTTAAAAATTATCCAACAATGCAATAAGAGTGATGGTGGTTCATACACTGTGTTATAAAATTACAATTGTTTTAAAAAAGAGAGTATCAAAATCGCTCAACTAGAAGTATTTCTTTTCTTTTTTAAGTTGCAATTATTTCCAAGATTGATGTTCTGAGAAATGAGCAGTTAAAACTTTGACCAAGAACCACAAAATAGTGGACGCCTTCCTCACTAAATAATTATTTTTAAAAAATCTAGTAGAGTTGTAACAATTTTGTTAATAGGAATAGTGAACCTAATATTTATACATAATTTGACATTAGCAATATATATATTTTTGTTTCATAAAATTTAGTGTATGATAGTACCTTAAGTATAAATGTTCCTGAACACACACAGTGAGGGTATTATTTTTGTAGTGGGAAGAATAGTATTCAAGAAATCGATATTAAAAAATTATAGAAATCTATGATTTTTTTCATATTATTATTTTATAAACCTTGTCTCAGTACCATAGTTGTATAATATACTAGTATCTTTGGTAAAGACTAACCATAATGCTGTCGTCACACATTGTTTTTATCCCCCGCCAAAATGTCACAAATTAAAAAATACTTCGAGTTTTCTTCTGATTTGAGTGTATATTTCTTTTTTAATTTCTAACATGGCAATCTCATCTGACATCTCAGCTACCCAAAATCTAACTGAGCCGGGGACTGATGGTTTCAGTAAATAACTGATAAATTAGAATCATTATCTTTCTTGATTTAATTTCCTTATTTTATATCATACTATGTTTTTTTTCAATATCTTTCTTTCACAACATTACTTACTATTGAAAAATTACTTGTCGTTATCACCAACAAAATAAACAAGATTGGGCCTGTTACCACATCAACCTAGGATGCACCCAGTCGAATTATTTAATTTCCTTGTTAAATTAGTAACTGCTAAGTTAAGTTTAAGAGTTACACCGGTCAATCTATGAATGTCATAATGGTTGATGCCAGGATAGTCCCAATCATCTGTTTTAAATTAATAGAGCATTTTTACTCTATTTGTATGAAAACTGAGGACGTTACGTATACTATGGTATACCTATTATAGCTTTAAATGCTATTATCCAGTCTAAGCTTTTAGGACTACTCACAAAAAATAAAAGATTTTAGGTACTATAACCATCTATAACGGAGCAAATTGTCACCAGCGAAACTTAGTAAATAATACATTTTTTCGTGAGAGAGAGAGAAAGCCCTGATTATACACAGTAAGATAGTTTAGACCATTTATTAGTGTCAAGTCAGATATGTTTCATGGATACAGAGAAAAGAAGAGATAGTGTAAATGTATAGCCGTTATTACCGCAAGCAAGAGCACTGCCAAGTCTTTCATGCTGTAGTAGTGATGTCTAGTAACATTGTTTCTGTTGGCAAACAAGATCTCTGCACAGCGATCGTCAGAGATCAATGGATGATCTTTCTTCTCCGAAGTTGAAGCGTTCGCGCCGAATAATTCCTCTGTCGACATCGGTGTTAATTTGCCAACAGTCGTTGCTGAAGCATTAATTGGAGCATTACTCCACAGTGAGACGTTCGACGGTGATATGTTTGACATCTCTTGTGAAACTCCGAGCACTGACGGAATATTGTTTTCTGAATCGTCTTCCAGACTTGAACTGGTTTTAGCAGGTGTTTCTGGAGAGAAACTAACATTTTTGAAAGAATGCCTTCTGGAGAACATATGTAATGAAGAAGATCTCCGCTCTTGAGCGTCCAAATCTTTTGAAGATCTCCACCCTTGAGCGTCCAAATCTGATTTTAAAGAAGACTTCCTCATTTGAGTGTCCAAATCAACTTTAGAAGAAGACCTTCGCCCTTGAGCTTCAAAACCAACTTTTGTTGTTAAAGATTCATCCAAAAATGAAGTGCCTTCTGTTGGATATTCTTCCACATTTTCAGCTTTGGTTTTCGCTTCTTCCGAATATGTAGTAACATTTAATTCAACTTCATTCAAATTTGAATCATCAGTTGCTGGAGCATCTTCCAAATGTAAATCATCTTTTGTTGGAAATTCTACTAAATGTGTTGCACCTTTTGCTGAAAATTCTAACTCTTTTGGTTCAGCAATTTCCGAATATGAACTGTCATTGGTTTCAATTTCTTTCAAATATGAAGTATCTGTTGTCGGTACTTCTTCCCAATATGAAGCATCTTGTGAGGGAACTTTCATATAAGAAGTACCTTTTTTTTTAGATTCTACCGTATTTGACATATCTTCGGTTTCAACTTCTTCTAAATATAAAGTATCTGTTCTTGGAACTCCTTCTTCTTGTGAAGAATCTGTTGCATATTTTGTAGGACCTTCTTCCTCATTTGAAATATCTTTGGTTTCAACTTGTTCCAAATACGATACATCGTTTGTTGGAACTTCTTCCAAATATGAATCATCATTTGCTGGAGTGGCATTGAACAGTGAAACGTTTATAGACGAGCCATCTTTTTGTGGAACGATTTCTGGATATGAGGTATTATTTGGTGCAGGGCCTGGTGTCACTGCAGTATCTTGTTCAGGATTCCCATCCTTCAATAAACATTGTGATGCTGAATATTCACCTTCAGTTTTTGAAACATCCTGTAATGGATTTTCATTTAACAATTTCATCAATTTCGTCTTCCCTTTTTCACCTGTAGCATTCGTTCTTGAGACCTCTTTCAAGTGTGCAGAATCTGTTCTTGGGACTTTTTCCTCAGATGATGCATCTTTTGCTGGAACTTCTTCCCCATTTGATACTTCTTTGATTTCAACTTCTTCTAAATAAGAAGTAACTTTTGTTGACACTTCTTCCATATATGAAACATCATTTACTGAAGTGGTTTTGAACAAAGAAACATTGTCTACAGATGACGCTGTCAATGGAACACCTTTTGCTGGAGTGGCATTGAACAGTGAAACATTGTTTTCAGATGGTGTGTTCAACAATGAAGCATCTTTTGTTTGAATGATTTCCCGATATGGAGTATTACTAGGTGCTGGGCCTGCTTTCACTGCAGCCTCTTTTGCTGGTGTCCCTTTCTTCAGCGAATGCTGTGACGCTGTACTTTGTGATGGTCGTTCATTCAACAATTTCATCAATTTCATCCTTCTTTTTTCTTTCAATTGCCATTCTTTTTGCTCTTCAGCGTCTTGCAACGCAGATGGCGCAACATATTTCGATGGAGTGCTTTTAGACACTGGAATATCTCTTTTTGATGTTATATTGGACACTGGAATACTTTTTGATGGGCCTGATAACTTGTCTTTGAAAACTACACCATCATTTTCTAACTTCTCTTTTGAGGACGACTGGAGTTTTGCTACACTCTCTCTAAACTCTATATCAACTACAGATATGTTCTTGATCAATGGTGCATCTCTCCAAGTAGGGTCTGGAGGTAATGTTGTTGGGTCTTCTTGTAACAATGAGTTATCTTCAAAAATGGTAACATTATCATTATCTGGATTTTTTTCTGTCTCCACAATGTTTAATTCTAATGGATCTTGAATTACAAAGTCATTTTTCATTGAATCCGGAAAAGTCTTCAGCATTGTTGAACTTTGGGTCTGCGTTTTAGTTTTTGCTGCATCTTCTTCAAATGCATTGCTTTTAGAACCGTCTTCTAATAATGAAACTTCTTGATCTATCATAGATTTATCGTTATTTGGATTATCTATCAAGAACATCATTTCGGGGGTTTCAACGACGTTGCTTTCTGGACCGTCTTCCAATAATGAAACTTCTTGATCTTTCATAGAATTATTATCTTGAGTAAAATCGACTATCAATGTTATTGTTTCTGGATCTTGTTTCTGCGAAGGCACAACTGTTGTTGCATCTTCCTCCAGTGATGGAACACCCTTAAGAGAAAGTTCTTTGTCCTGTGAAGCGGCTATTCCTGCATCTTTTTCTAAGTACGTTTCATCTTTTTCCGGTGCGTTTCGTGACTCTTCTGTTCCCAAGTCTTGTGATGGAACTTCTTCATATATCATAGATTTATCTTTAGTTGGATCGTCTATCAAGAACATCATTTCGGGGGTTTCAACGATGTTGCTTTCTGGACCGTCTTCCAATAATGAAACTTCTTGATTCACAGAATTATCTTGATTAATATCAACTGTCCGAGTTATTGTTTCTGGATCTTGTTTCTGCGAAGGCACATCTGTTGTTGCATCTTCCTCCAGTGATGGAACACCCTTAAGATAAAGTTCTTTATCCAGTGAAGCGGCTATTCCTGCATCTTTTTCTAGGTGCGTTTCATCTTTTTCCGGTGCGCTTCGTACTAATGACTCTTCTGTTCCCAAGTCTTGTGATGGAACTTCGTCATATATCATAGATTTATCTTTAGTTGGATCGACTATCAATTCTATTGTTTCTGGATCTTGTTTCTGCGAAAGCACATCAGTTGACGCATCTTCCTCCAGTGCTGGAACATCCTTAAAATAAAGTTCTTTGTCCAGTGAAGCGGCTATTCCTGCATCTTTTTCTAAGTGCGTTTCATCTTTTTCCGGTGCGCTTCGTACTAATGACTCTTCTTTTCCCAAGTCTTGTGATGGAACTTCGTCATATATCATAGATTTATCTTTAGTTGGATCGACTATCAATTCTATTGTTTCTGGATCTTGTTTCTGCGAAGGCACATCTGTTGACGCATCTTCCTCCAGTGCTGGAACATCCTTAAGATAAAGTTCTTTGTCCAGTGGAGCGGCTATTCCTGCATCTTTTTCTAAGTGCGTTTCATCTTTTCCCGGTGCGCTTCGTATTAATGACTCTTCTGTTCCCAAGTCTTGTGATGGAACTTCGTCATGTGTCATAAATTTATCTTTAGTTGGATCGTCTATCAAGAACATCATTTCGGGGGTTAAAACGACTTTGCTTTCTGGACTGTCTTCCAATTGATCTTTCGTAGAATCTTGATTAAAATCGACTATCAATGTTATTGTTTCTGGATCTTGTTTCTGCAAAGGCACATCTGTTGTTGCATCTTCCTCCAGTGCTGGAACATTCTTAAGAGAAAGCTCTTTGTCCGAAGCGGCTATTCCCGCGTCTTCTTCTAAGTGCGTTTCATCTTTTGCTGATGCGTTTCGAGTCAATGCCACATCGGTTCCCCAGACTTGTGATAACGGAACATTATCTACTTGATTATCTGTCTCGTTAGATTTATATGGATCTGAATCATTGTCCAAAAACGAAACCATTTCAGGAAATATTTTCAACACTGCTGAACGTTTGGTCATTGTTTCAGTTGCAGCTGGTACTGTATCTATATCTACACGTTTGTTTTTTGGGATTTCTTCAAATTTCGACACTTTGCTTCCTGCAGGGAGTGAAACATCTTGTGGAGTGCGTTTTATAGGAGATTCATTATCTATCGGTTTTTGAGAAACATCTATTTCCAAAGCATCTTTTAAACTATCACTTGTAGTATTAGCATCGTCTTCACTTGTTAAAGTTGTTTTATCTGCATATTCTTTCTTTAAATTTGCGTGATATGTCTCGAAGTATTTAATTTCACACGCAGGACATTCTTCCATTAAGAAAAATTCTTGTGCTGGAAATTCTTCCAGAACTGAAGAATCTTGTGCCGGAACTTCTTCCAGGACTGAAGCATCTTGAGCTGGAACTTCTTCCAGAACTGAAACATCTTGAGCTGGAACATCTTCCAGAACTGCAACATCTTGTGCTGGAACATCTTCTAGAACTGCAACATCTTGTGCTGCAACTTCTTCCACATGTAAAACGTATAACCAAGGAACATCATCCAGAACTGACGCATCTTGCGCGGGAATTTCTTCCAAATGTGAAGCGTATAACCAAGGAACTTGTTCAATGACTGCAACCTTGTGCTTGTGGATCTTGAGATTTGGATCTTGACCTGGAACTTCTTCCAGATATGAAGCGTATAACCAAGGAACTTGTTCCAAAACTGCAATATCTTGATGTGATGGAACTTCTTCCAGAAATGACACGTGATGACAAGGAACTTCTGTAGGCAAAGGACCGGCTTGTGCTGGAACTTTCACCAGTGCCTGAACTTCATCTTGAACTGGAAAATATTGTTCTGGGACTACTTCAAGGCGCGACGCGTATAGCCAAGGAACTTCTTCCAGAACTGCAATATCTTGGTGTGATGGAATTTCTTCCGAATATGAAATAAGTTTTGTATGTACTGCTTCCGCTAACGGAACGGCTTGTGCTAGGACTGCATCCACTAAAGGAACAGCTTGCGCTCGAAAAGAACTGGCTTGTGCTGGAACTACTTCAAGGTGTGACGCGTGTAGCCAAGGAACTTCTTCCAGAACTGCAATATCTTGATGCGATGGAATTTCTTCCGAAAATGAATTAAGTTTTGTATGAACTGCCTTCGCTAAAGGAACTGCTTGTGCTAGAACTGAATCCACGAAAGGAACAGCTTGCGCTCGAATTTGTTTTGATAATGAATCATCAACATCCTTAATATTTAATCTGCTCTTGCCTTTTCCCGATTCTCTTGTAGATTCGTCTCCTGCCAACAATGACACATCTGACGGTAAAATTTCTTGTGTCAAATGACCATGTGGCGCGGATGAGGGATGTTCTTGTATTGCTGAAGATTCAATACTTGTTGTCATGTGTGTTTGATTTGCGTATATCACTGAGTTCTCTGCTTCAAACGTCGATAAGTCACTGATATCCGACGCTGACGCCGGCAGCGTAGGATGGTGGACGGACTTATTGGAAGTCGTCTCCCGCATGACTATCTTAGAAGTACCTTTATACTGTGAAGTAAATTCTGAAACTTGGCTTGCATTGGACCCGGAAACTAAACTCGAATGTTCCTCATCAGATAACGTTTGTTTTATTGACTTCTGCGATTGAGCGCTCAAATGTTCAATTCCAGTAAATGTTTTCGATGATGGTAATTGTTTCATAAGTGTTGATGTAGCAGGTGGAAGATATTCTTCAGATACATATTTGGACATCATCCATGTTTCGCTTATATTACCAAAGAAGTCCACATATTTCATAAGTATACGTGGTTTAGTAACAGTGACGAAGAGTACGGTCATGAACGGTCCTTTTTTCACATCTTTTTTCCCCGAGAATGTCGCAACTGGCATTGGTTGCGGTGATGGTTTTTCTGGCGGTATTGGGAAATCTGTGCCCTTGGCCGCTTTCCAATTTTCACACACGTCACATACGCCGTCCATATGTTTGATGAGTGACGCTGGTTTAGAAATGGTAGATTTTGACGCGACGACTGCATGGGTAGCTGGAGTCGTGGAGGATGCAGGCGGCGGAGTCTTGGATGGAGGCGGTGGAGGTGGAGATGGAGGCGGCGGAGGTGGAGATGTAGGCGGCGGAGACGGAGTGTGCGAGGCAACTGGAGGCGGTGTGGCAGCGGGAGTTCCTGGATAATCACTGCCATGAGCTGCTTTCCAACTCTCGCACACGTCACACACTCCGTCCATGTGCTTGATGAGTGACGCGTTCTTCGAGCTCGTCGGAAGCTTGGCGTATGTGGCGTTTGACGGAGGTTGCGTAGTTGACTGAGACGCTTTCGCATCCTCGCACACGTCGCACACTCCGTCCATGTGCTTGATGAGTGACGCGTTCTTCGCGGGAGCTCTAGGGGGTGGCGGTGGGGGTGGGGCGGGTGTTGGGGCTGGGGCTTGGGCTGGGGCTGGGGCTGATACTGGTGCTACAAGTTTCTTTCTTGAAGAGAATATTTTTGCTTCGTCCGACAGTTCTGGTTCTGGTTCCACGTGAGTTTCCGGCGCCCTGAAATGTTGCAAGCAACTTTCATGATGACTCTCTAATGTAATCATTTACCTATTCTAAATAAATAAATGTACACCCGCGGTCACATAAATTGCTGGCACAATTGAAAGTCATTTTTTAAACTTGATTGTCCAGACGTAAACACAGAGGTATACGCAGATTTCGAGCATGTGGGTTGGAGGGTTTGATTATAAGAACCAACAAACCGCCGCAAATCTTATAATTATTTCTTTATTTAATGAATATTGACGGTAATTTGAGCTCCAACATAGCAGTTGGATAGCAGCGTCAATTATTCTGACCGTGGGAGTACCTATACACTAATAGTTCATAGATTCCACACCTTCTTTTATTTCACATCAGCAATTGCAAAAACATTTACGTTTATCAGAGAACACACATTAAATATGTTGGCAAGTTGACGGGTCTCTCTATTCCTGAAAAACGTGAGAGTGAGCATGAGAAAATAATAATCGGTGTCCTAGCCAATATAATCTAAGCCTACTTAATTCCTATTGGTTGATAACAATTTTGTAATTATTTTTTTCTCATACTCACTCTCACTTTTTTCAATAATAGAGGTACATATTTAACTTATAAATGGTGGTAAATCGATATTTTTTGTAATGTGAGTGATTCTCCGGAGCCTACAATTTCGCATGAAACCGCATCCATATTAACAAATATCGCAAAAACAAAGAATCACAGCTATTCTGAATGGAGCAACAATGAGGGATTTCTTATGCAAACTATGAATTGACAGTGAACGACGAGGGACACAATGCCTTTCCAATTACTGCAATGGAAAAATATTATATAAAATACTTCACTGTTTTTAGCACGTTGAACTAAACAACAGGTATTAATTAGTTTCTCTCGTTGAACTTGTAACGAATATTTCACCGATATTTCACTACAATTTCTTTGTTCGCTACTAGGATAAATGATGATACAGATGTGTCATCTCCTCTTCGCTACTAGGAGGAGATGACACATCTGTATTATTGTATTATGTACTTGGTCACAGACTAGCCATTTGGCTATGCGGCATATTGTTGTAGTGTGTTTTATTATTTATGTGTATGTATTATTATTTATTACCAATAATAAAAAAACGCAGTCTATTTAATGATTTTATTTAATGATTGTGATTTTCATTGTGATATCAATAGCTGTGATTTCATTCGATTTTTCTCTACGCATTAATACAATTTTCCTGCTTAAAATGAGCTGTCTGTTGTGAGACACATTGTCCACTCAAGGCACAGTTTTTAGTTCTGGTAATTCTTTGTCATACGTCACTCTTGCTGCCAACTTCGACTTATATGCCTTCGTTGCGCTTCTGCGGAGGATTTAGAACTAAAGACGCTGAGAGTTGTATCATTTCCCAGGTTCGGCCCGAATCCAATTCACGGCCTTGCGGATTAACATTGCACCGAATCAGATTCTGGCCGAATACGGTTATTTAGGCCCGGTCTTTCAATACTCTGCTAAAGTCTCAATCAGCTCTTAACTGTTAGTTAGTGGTCATTCTAGAAATTACATTGGTTGTTACTTGTTGCACATGACAATACAGTCCTAATCAACAAATTAAAAGTTACCAGAGTATTGAAAGACTGGCCCTTAAAGTTATAGAATAGCTGCCCCTTAGATTCTCCACTTCATATAGTTAGGTGGAAAATAAGAAAAGCTGGTTGTAATTCCTATGCTATTAGCAAGGAGCATGATTTACAATCCACTTAAAAAAATAACGTTTTTTTGCTCGTTTTTTTTCTGCTGTCAAATTGGCAGAAAACCACTTTACATCTCAACACCTTCTATAGTAAATAGAAGATTTATTGCGTGATATCACCGTCACAAACAAGACGTGGAGACAAAGCGGCATTAAAACGAACACACCTACTACTGAGGTCAAACTGCCTACGCCTCTACATTACCGAAAACCATAATAATCTAATCTAATCTTTATTATATTTTTAGACCTTTACTAACCCACCTACTACTGAAATCTGATGCTTATGATTGCTTTGACCTCTGCTAACCCACCTACTACTGAAATCTGATGCTTATGATTGCTTTGACCTCTACTAACCCACCTACTACTGAAATCTGATGCTTATGATTGCTTTGACCTCTACTAACCCACCTATTACTGAAATCTGATGCTTATGATTGCTTTGACCTCTACTAACCCACCTACTACTGAAATCTGATGCTCTGCGCCCCATCGGTCACCGACTACCTAAGGGGACCTGGAACCCCTTGTTTGGAAAATAAAATACATTTTAATTTTTTTATTTCATAATTTTCTGTGATGTTTTGTGAGTACATTGATACCAAATACATGTTTATTAGAAAAATAATTCGATCCCAGGAAAAAACATTAGAAGTAGTCTTTGCAGATTCTGAATGCAAATTTTTTAGACAAATTTCAAGGTTGCTCTTACTTTGTATTGCCGATAACTCAAAATGTTGTTTTCCAGTACTTATGTACCTTTTTCTCAGGAATGGATTGTCCAAATTAATTGAAATTTTTAAGGCAACTTCCAGTACTAGTTACACACATTTTAACACAGGCTTTTGATGATTCTTCAATTATGTTAGTTTTTAAAAAATATTAACCCTTACAAACATGAAAAAAAAAAAAATAATAGTTAAAATTTAAAAAAAAATTAAATAATGATTAAATAATGAAACTGCCGTGTCAAAGTCTATTATGAAGCTTCAGTAACATACAAAAAAAAATCAATAAATTTGGTCTAGCCAGTTCATAGAAAAAGGTACATGAATAGAATAGAATTTAACATGGCGGGAATAGGGGGGTTCCGGGTGCCCTTAATATGATTGCTTTGACCTCTACTAACCCACCTACTACTGAAATCTGATGCTCTGCGCCCCATCGGCTACCGACTACTTAATATGATTGCTTTGACCTCTACTAACCCACCTTCTACTGAAATCTGATGCTCTGCGCCCCATCGGCCACCGACTACTTAATATGATTGCTTTGACCTCTACTAACCCACCTACTACTGAAATCTGATGCTCTGCGCCCCATCGGCCACCGACTACTTAATATGATTGCTTTGACCTCTACTAACCCACCTACTACTGAAATCTGATGCTCTGCGCCCCATCGGTCACCGACTACTTAATATGATTGCTTTGACCTCTACTAACCCACCTTCTACTGAAATCTGATGCTCTGCGCCCCATCGGCCACCGACTACTTAATATGATTGCTTTGACCTCTACTAACCCACCTACTACTGAAATCTGATGCTCTGCGCCCCATCGGTCACCGACTACTTAATATGATTGCTTTGACCTCTACTAACCCACCTACTACTGAAATCTGATGCTCTGCGCCCCATCGGTCACCGACTACTTAATATGATGCTTTGACCTCTACTAACCCACCTACTACTGAAATCTGATGCTCTGCGCCCCATCGGTCACCGACTACTTAATATGATTGCTTTGACCTCTACTAACCCACCTACTACTGAAATCTGATGCTCTGCGCCCCATCGGCCACCGACTACTTAATATGATTGCTTTGACCTCTACTAACCCACCTACTACTGAAATCTGATGCTCTGCGCCCCATCGGTCACCGACTACTTAATATGATTGCTTTGACCTCTACTAACCCACCTACTACTGAAATCTGATGCTCTGCGCCCCATCGGTCACCGACTACTTAATATGATTGCTTTGACCTCTACTAACCCACCTACTACTGAAATCTGATGCTCTGCGCCCCATCGGCCACCGACTACTTAATATGATTGCTTTGACCTCTACTAACCCACCTACTACTGAAATCTGATGCTCTGCGCCCCATCGGCCACCGACTACTTAATATGGTTGCTTTGACCTCTACTAACCCACCTACTACTGAAATCTGATGCTCTGCGCCCCATCGGTCACCGACTACTTAATATGACTGATTTGACCTCTACAAACCCACCTACTACTGAAATCTGATGCTTATGATTGCTTTGACCTCTACTAACCCACCTACTACTCAAATATAATATCACCACCTACTTCTACTTTTTTCAATACTAACCACCCACTTGTTTTTCAATGCTCTGCTAAATCTAAACAGTTGATTTTAGGACTATATTGTCATGGCAACAACCTATGTTATTCCTTGAATGACCATTAAACTATCTACTGGTTTTAACAGAGCATTGAAAAGCCGGCCCTTAGTGTGTAAACGATTAATTACTTACTGGACAGGAGGCGCATCGTAGCCACTTTTATCGCTTTCCCAAGAATCTTTCTTTTCCTTCTTGTCAGAAGTTTCCTGTAGGTCTTCGTCTGATGGCATATAAATTGGCTCATCATTAAACGCCGAATGTTTACGCTTCTTGCTCTTTTCTTTTGCATTCGGTGGAGCGGACTTACTTCGGGGTTTCTTTGGCTCATTTTTCGAGCGCCTTCCTTGCTCAGCAGAGTCACTGTCAAAGAGTAGCATAATGGAAAGAGATATGAAGGGTACAGGGGAAGAAAGCTATGAGTCACATTCGGATGAAACTGAGATATGCGATGATCTATCTCCCATACAGATTGATATTTCTGTTTTTTCAAGACTTTGTGGCAATATTTTCTAAAAACAATCCTAGGAAATATTCTGAAAGCTCATAAAAATCACTGCAAATGACATCTTAAGGTGATACTAGCGCTCGGCCGTTTTAGCAAATTGAGAGAGAAAAATTGTTTCATCAGTGAGTGTAACTTTTACAGGACGTTCACATGATAAGTCTGATTGTATATTAGTAGCATTTTTGCATTTTTGCTTCTTGCATTGTTAATTAGGCGCCGGTTTATCAACAAAACCGCGCAAAACTATGAAATTTGCGATACGATTGGAGACCAAACCCGTAAACCAATTGATCTCAAATTTTAATCATGATTAGATGAAAGACAAACTTAGGGTTATCCCTTGGCACATTTTTGAAATTTAATTTTATACGGCGCCCAGGGAGACAAGAAAATAGCTATTTTTTCACCAAAAATCCACTAATTTTAACTAATTAACGAAACAAAAAATAAAAAATGTACCAAGGGATAACCCTAAGTTTGTCTTTTATCTAATCGCGATTAAAATTTCAAATAATTTGGCCTACCCATTTCGTCTCCAAGCGTATCGCAAAAAGTGTTTACAAAAAGCAGCAAAGTCGCTCGCGCTTGCAGCATCTTAAACTATTTTTTTACATTGACTAAGAGCGTTGTTCTCCTGTACCCTCTACATAATGGTGGTCACTCATATAACTACAAGAGATAGAAGCAGTGATAAAATATAAGACATTTTCTTCAAGAAATTTGACAAATATTACCAAACAAGCAGTTTACATGTTCGTAAAACTTCGATAACTTTTGAAGTTAACGACAGATTATATAGTATGAAAATTGACAAAAACACCTAAAATGTTGGTTCCGATTACCATGAAACTTTGAAGTTGATCAGCCAAAAACGGTTCTAGTGCAATTAAAAAAATATCAGGATCCCGTTCAAAAATGACACATGGAAAATTTCAGATTGATTGGTTGAACGGTTTGACATGGACACTGCTGAAAAAGTATAGGTATATAAAAAAACGAGGAAGTCTCATAATAGTTATAGATAGTACACTTGGCCAAACAAAACTTGAAGGTTCAATAAATCTGATAGGCTGATAAATGTAAGATCGCACCATCAGAAGTCAGTCTAAGCGATCTCATTGTCTCACTCTAGTAGGTGACCTCACCTTTCAATGATAATAACAAGCTTTGATTGGTTATGGGACATGACCAGCAGTCATTCAAATTTGGTCAACGTTCAAGTTTTGTTTGGCCGAGTGTACCTTCTATACCGTGGTGACGCTCGCTCAATTAGCGTTCCATAAAAATTAATTACCTATGCTCTAAATTTGACACTACCTCAGTCTTATAATCTACATTCTTTAATAAACTTTCACGAACTAGGATTAGCCTGCTTTCTTTGTATTGTCAAAGTTCATGATGAAAAATAAGTATTCCCTGAACACAAACAAATAAAACAATGAATGAATATTTTCAAATCATTGAAGTCTTACTTACAGTTCTTGTGTAGAAAAACAAGGTAGTACATCAAAAGTTGCTCACCTCAATTGAGAAGTATCAGAAGGGACGACCCCCCATCGCGTACTTCCCCATTTTGACTCTCGAGGAGGTTGGGGTGGGGGTAAAGGTATATCGTCCTCGGTGTTCTTGGAGTTTTTGCGACTCTTCTTCCTAATGGATCATAAAGGAACTTCGATGCTGTTCTTCATATTAGTTAATGTACCTACTGAGGCTACCTACCTTAGAAGCAGAAGGCTCGAAGTCCATTATGGATTCTTAATGTGAGTTCAAGGACCGGTAGGTAGATATAGTCCTAATCTGCCTTCATCCAATATATGTAAAGGTGAGCGGTGATACAGGTCACTGATAGATGAAATCTATGTTTTGAAAGCATGTACGTGACTGACTGTACAAGTCAGTACGAGTACACGTCACTTGTGCACGTGAGCACGTACGTGACTGACCTATTGTCTTCAAAATTTCACAAGATAAAGTATTCACTAAGATTCACCTAGATAAAGTGTTTCCATGGTCGAAAATGTTTAATATTTGTGTAAGTTGTTTCGCGACAGGGTGCAAAAGAAAGACCCAATAAAATACTCCAGTTTGACACTCCGCAAAAAGGACCTATTTTTTTAAATGTTCAAATCATGTAGGTAAGACATATTAGGAGATTTCATCTTTTATCTCTGTAGTGAAAATTTGAAGTTGATCCGAACGCCATTTAAAACAAATAGGTAGCCGCCTTTTATGGTTTTCAATATTTGAATTTTACTATTAGGTATGTAGCAAACAATGGAATGTTACAAAATATGTCTCGTAGCTACAACACATAGCTAAGCATTTTCCATGCATTTTTAGAATTTGTTAAGGTGGTGCAAGCGCTCCGCCGTTTTAGCAAATTGAGAGAGAAAAATTGTTTCATGTGGGAGTACTTTGATAGGATGCTCACATGATCAGTCTGATTGTATTAGTAGCACTTTTTCATTTTTGATCCGCGACTTGTTAATTAGGCGCCGGTTATTCAACAAAACCGCGCAAAACTATGAAATTTCCGATTTAACCAATTGATCTCAAATTTTAATCGATTGGATAAAAGACCAACTTAGGGTTATCACTTGGCACATTTTTAAAATTAAATTTCATACGGCACCCAGCGAGACAAGAAAATTTACAATTTTTCACAAAAAAACTACTTAATTATTACCTACGTTATAATTAACATAAGCAAAAAATTAAAAATGTGCCAAGTAGTGATAATTGTAAGTTTGTCTTTTATCTAGGTAACCATGATTTGATTAGGTACAATTTCAAATCATTTCGTCAACTCATTTTGTCTCTAATCATCGTATTATCCAACTTTCGATCACACTGAATAACGTCAGATAAACTACCTTAGTTTTTTCGACAAATGGATGGAGGTATGGTATGTTTTGTTTAAGTACTTATTACTACTCTATTACTCTATTCTCTACTACTTTATTACTACTCCATTGACGTGTTTTATTTATTTTTTTTGTCTGGGGTTTAATGTCGCACTGTTCTGCAGCGAGGCTAATGGCGACGGATGAATGATTATGATGATGATTGGGAGATGATGGTGAAGAGTAGGTACGGATGGAAGGTGGGAAGGAGGCGGTCGTGGCCTATTAGTAGGGTACCTTCCCAGCATTTGCCTGTCGACTGAGGGAAAACCACGAAAATACCCCAGTCAGGAAGGCCGGCCGCGGGAATCGAACCCGGGCCTCCGGAATACAAGTTCAGAGCGTTACCACTAAGCCAACCTGTTCCGTAAAAAGTCCGACGTGTTTTTTAAATTATGGACTGAAAGTGAATGTAACTATTCGTGACAAGTTTGCTGGCAACATGGGTGTCCACGGGGGGGGGGCAAGGGGGAGTGCTTGTCCCCCCTTGGATGTTAGGAAAACTTACAATTTTTGTGGTGTTACGTAATTAAAGTTTCATTTTGTAACAAACTAAACAAAAAATTAAATTTGTCAAAAAAACAAAAAATGCCGGGGAAGGTTTGAACATGTCTTCCCAAAGTGTAAAATGTTAAAAATCTAGTGGAGCGGTCGCTCCACGCCAGCCAAGTCGTACGGCGCGCGCACACTCTCATATAAAGGCTGGAGCAAACCCACTTTTACTGTAAGCATCAAAGTGGCATTTTCGGCCTACTGGATCTTAAAATTGAGAAATCTCACATTGTTGCGAAATATCTTAATTTCGAGCTATGGCCCACCCTACAACATATACCAAATTTGGGAACAATAGTTTACGCCCTTTGCGCGCTAGAGGGCCGTGAAAACAGTGTTTTAGGGCGGTTTTCATAATAATAATCTTAGTAGTAGTAGGCTGGAGCTAAAATCCGGTAAACAGGCCACAGCCTAAACGGCTGAACCGATTGATCTCACATTTTTACCACGTGTGCACTTTTGGCGTCTGATTTAACCTTGTCCCCATGAATTTTTTGTGCCGCCATTTTGAAACCGGAAGTGACGTCATATCTCGTCAACGGTTGGACCGATCGGAACGAAATTTGCGCCAATCGTTTCAGACGGTCATCTATATGGATTATCAATATCAAAAGACTGAACATTATTTTAAATAAACCGGAAATGACGTCATGAAATTTGAAATACATCGATTTGCATTTCAGCAACAACTGTTGATCCGATTGTCTTGATATTTATGTAACGTTTGTACTTTTGATATTTCATTTGACTTGTTATAAAACCAACCGGAAGCCGCCATTTTGAAACCGGAAGTGACATCATGTCTCAAAAACGGCTAAACAGATTAGAACAAAACCAGCGCTAAACGATTTAGACGGTCAACTTTATGTAATCAGTAATATTTGATGATTCAAATATCGAAACCGGAAATGACGTCACACATTTTATGACCTATACCGGAAATGACGTCATAAATATGCTAAATGACGCTAAATTCACCACTTTATACTTTAAAACAGATATAAGTAAACGTACTTTGTAAATAATTATAAATTCAAGGTTGCAGTGTTCTCGGCGGCCATTTTTAAAACCGGAAGTGACGTCATATATCGTAAACGGTTGTACCGATTGCAACCTAAGTTTGGAAATGTGTTGGACTAATAATTATGAATTCAAGACGACATTATTTTCGGCCGCCATTGTTAAAACCGGAAGTGACGTCAAATATCGAAAATGGCTGTACCGATTGCAATCAAATTTTGGAAATGTGTTGTACTAATAATTATGAATTCAAGACGACATTATTTTCGGCCGCCATTGTTAAAACCGGAAGTGACGTCATATATCGAAAATGGCTGTACCGATTGCAACCAAATTTTGGAAATGTGTTGTACTAATAATTATGAATTCAAGACGACATTATTTTCGGCCGCCATTGTTAAAACCGGAAGTGACGTCATATATCAAAAACGGCTGTACCGATTGCAACCAAATTTTGGAAATGTGTAGGAGTAATAATTATGAATTCAAGACGACATTATTTTCGGCCGCCATTGCTAAAACCGGAAGTGACGTCATATATCGAAAACGGCTGGACCGATTGTAACGAAACTTAAAGCTATTCTTCTTGGATAATTATTTTAATCTTATATACCAAACGCAACTTTTCTAAGTATCCAAAT
The DNA here is from genome assembly GCA_934045905.1 of Leuctra nigra. NCBI lineage: Eukaryota > Metazoa > Arthropoda > Insecta > Plecoptera > Leuctridae > Leuctra > Leuctra nigra. The sequence goes on from OW203761.1 coordinate 17,483,666, forward strand.
CGGCATAGGCGTATTTTTTTAAAGAAATAAGTTCTTGCACGGACACAAGCTGTGCTACAAGCTGTATGAATAAACTAACAAAAGAAGTGATATCCCAGAAAAAAACACTCCGTGTAAAAAAGGCAGCCAAGTCTCTTTATTTTAAAAAAATTCAACACCGAAAAGGAGTGATATCAAAAAAGGAGCCAAGTCAATGACATTTCCAAATATTTAATCGTATCTTTGAAATAAAAGTATAAACACCGAGAAATACTTTACAAAAGGACTTGGCGCATCGTTTTTTAAAGACATTTTTCTATTCATAAGCATGTGCCATTTATATACAACCGTCATTTTGAATGTTTAGAATAATAGGGAAACATCTTTCAATTAGGTACATATTATACATACCTTCTGTAAAATATTTTCTATATGAATATATACGCTATGAAACTTGTTGTCTATGCTTTCTATAAATATACACAATAGTTATCTTCGTAATATTGTTTCGTGGTGAATATAATTAAGTCTCATCATGCGTTATACCTTCACATCATGTAACAATTTCTATTAATACACATTTTATAAAAATACATTTCACAAAGAAGACAGTCATATTGAATTTCTATTAAAAAATTTAACTTTATACACTTGACACTTCAAAAATATATAATTGTGTTCCATTAGTTAGTAATTATTTGACAACGTTTCATGATTTCCTTCAGTCAAGATCAAATTATGAAAAGATACCAGTCTAATATCGCCATATTAACAGTACTGCAAGAATATGTATGAGCCCACTTCCAATTGATATGAAGGGATGTGTGTTGTGAAAAATATCCGACCGAACCGGGGCACGAACTTGGGACCTCTCACTTGCCGGGCGAGAGCTCTACCAACTGAGCTACCCGATCGGACGGGCGGACATTAGACACAACACACTGATGAGGATCCTGACTCCTGACTCCATGGAAGTTTTCCAAAGAAACCTACATTCTCACCACTTCCAATTGTTATGTAATTCTTTCACCCTTATATTACTTATATATTAGGTACAGCATAAAATCATGCTTCTATCGCCATTGACAAAACTATAAAATAGTCATTACTAAAAGTAGCTTGATTCATAGATTCTGGCTCTAATAGAAAGAGGAAAATGTACCTACTTGTAAATTTCTTTCCACTTTTAGGATAGAATGATGTCTTTAAAAAAACGATGCGCCAAGTCCTTTTGTAAAGTATTTCTCGGTGTTTATACTTTTATTTCAAAGATACGATTAAATATTTGGAAATGTCATTGACTTGGCTCCTTTTTTGATATCACTCCTTTTCGGTGTTGAATTTTTTTAAAGTAAAGAGACTTGGCTGCCTTTTTTACACGGAGTGTTTTTTTCTGGGTAGTGAATACTTCAAGAAAATACAACTCATAACATCTCAAAGTTGATTCCAAAGTGTCCAGAAACCGAAAAACGGGGCGCGCCCCCCACACCCCTGGAATATCTTGCACCTGACGGAATTCCTGCGGCCGCCCATGGCTGGCAAAGCAGAGACATCCACCGAGCAACAAATGGTTGACATTAACCGGATAGATTGGCGTGTCACTGCTGCCAAGTGCCAAACATTCAATTCGCGATGTAATTACGTAAGTAATAAGAATCCACACACGTGTTTGTTGATGCCATTTCTAATCCAGCCTTCTTGTTGTTATTCCCACGGTTTACTGCACCCCACGAGCCCACACCAGCATCAGCATAACCGAAATAGTAGATGGAGATATGCAAACCGAAGTTTGCTGGTAGATGGCAAACCAGATAGTGACTTTTTTCACAACCTCCCTGATCCGACTGAAATATTGAGAGCAAGGTCGAAAAATATTTAATTATTAAATTATGATGTGTAAAATTCGTAGGTACGTTTTTACTTTACTTTTTTCACACTAATTTCGCGAGTTCAGCTTTCTTTCTTCAGCTTATAGTGTTCAGAAATATTGAGAAGGATGTCAGGATGTGGAAAGTTAAATTGTTATTTCAGTTCTGCATAATTTATTATGCTTAAGAGCAAATATAAATATTTACATGCATACCATTGCATACCAACCAATAAAGTAGAGTGAAAACTTATAAATAAACATTGGTATTGTAGCTACAGTTTCAAATCATTAGTACCTATATTTAGGATCGACTTGATTGATTTCTGATAATCAAAGGTTTAAAACTGGTCAGTGATGATCACAATTAACTCAATACAATGTGTTCACAGAAGAAGGCTGTAAGCAAAATCATGTTGATTCACTTCTAGACAATTGAATACCTGGCAGGTAATAAACTAACAGTTAACAATAACAACACCAGCCAAAGTCACTAATTGAGATCTCAACATTAAATGTCATCAGGTCTTGATCGAAAGTACGGAGTAATATAGAAAATAGTAAGTAGTAATACTCTGATGGATCAATGATTGCTGTCACGATTGTCAAATTAACAAATAAAATACTTTAGTTTTAATTTAGTCTTGATTTACTTTTAAGGAGATCGACTAGCTCAACAATGTGAGTGGCTGGTCCAACTTTCTTGCCAGTGAGGTGGATTATGGAATCAAGCGTCAAATTCAGAAGTGTAGGGCCATCGATTTTCTAAAATCAAAAGGAAACATAATTTTTATTTATATTTCTTGCAAATACACTTTGTAGGTACCTACTACCTATTGAGTGAAATTCGGATTGGTAGGTACTTGAAAGTAAATTTTGGTAAAAACTATTTACTACAGTAGGTAATTACTCATTTAATTTACTATCATAAAACCTAAAACTTCTTGCATTCATGACTATTGGCAAGAAACAAAATAAATACATTAAATAACATCAACATCATTTAAAATAGGACGGTTTCCATATTTTACAAAATAAAAATTAATGAGAATAGTACCTATTGCATTTATTATTTTTTACTTTTGGGCATTACAGGAAATCTACATATATTTTACAGTGTATGGCAAATAAAGGGGTTGCCTTAGATTTTGCTCCATTGTTTAAAAAATCCTCCTACTCACCCTCTGACTAAAGCTGGAACAGAACTGCTCCATGTCGTTGACTCGGAGGAATTGCGCAACATCACGCACGTTCCACTTGGATGGTTCCAGCTTCCCCGTGTGGAGAAGCATGGCTGGATGGTCAACCAGGCGCGGAATCACTCGGTCGTCTTGCGCCTGAAACTGGATATGAACACGTGAGCGATGTGAGCGATCTCGGTGCCACGCTCGCATGTTGGCCGACACTTACTTGAAGCGGTGTGAACACTGACATCGGACTCTTGTACGAAGGAGCTGTACTAGGGGGAGTTGGTGCAAGAGGGGGCTTCAGATCTGTGGATGTTTTACGTCTGGAATAGAAAAGAAAGTTAGTTTACAAAGGGTCAGTCAAAATACCTAAGTTACATCCCAACTCAGAGACCCACCTTAAAATTTTCTTTTTGACAACTGCTGAATTAGGAGTTTTGAGAGAGATTGGCTGGATATTGGATTGTTTCCGGATTTTGGTGTCAGTTTCATGTCTAGACAGCGTGCCAGTTGAGTGCCTGATCATTTTACCACTGCGAGTTGTGGTCGATAATATTTTTGGATGCTCTTCCTCATACCAAAAGTCAGCCTTCGATAGTGATTTTCCCACTTTTAAGCCAGATTTCTCAATTTCTACCAGACCATATTTTCTCTTCTTCCCCACCGATGGACCGGCCTCATTAGATGCGGACTGAAAGGAGTCAGGTGCAACTACAGGACATTTGCCAACAACAGAGAGGATATTCTTTGACTCAAACTCATTTTCCACAAGACAAGAAGGCATATCACTACCAGCTGAACTAACAGCACCATCGTACTCACGGTTGCGAACATGAATGGGAGAGCTCTGCGCATCAGGATTATTAAAGATGGGAGGTGCAGGATTCTCTACAGACTTCCCTGGAACATGTGCCGGACTCAGTTGTGGGGGTTCGGCAGACACATCGGTGATGATCTGGCACATACTCTGTGAATGCACGACCGGTGATTCCTCTCGCGTCAATGTCGGCGGTTTGGAGTTAAGTTCAGGCACCTTCAGAACACTGGCAACTCGTTCACCGACTGATCCCTCCTCAAGTGTTATCAGTGGTATGGGGCTGACTTCAGGTGGCTTAGGAACACTGGTGACACATTTCCCGGGTGAATCATTGTCAAGGGTGATTGTTGTTTTGGGAGACCCTGCGTTGTTTCGTTTCTTTCCCTTCTTTCCGGGTGATACATTCAAGACCACTGAAAAGCAAAAAAGATAATTTGATGAAACCTAATAAAATGTGTTGTTTATTGAAAGGAAACAAAATATACATAAAAAATTTATTAAATAATTAAGTTCATTCAGCTCATCACTGCACCTCCTAATGATGCTTTTCCAGCCAATGGCGGCCCCTTCAGAGGTACTTTAGCGATGTCACACCAGCCAACTGGGAAGATGTCTGGTGACTGGCAGTCCATCCACTGGTCATAGGCTGCTGTCCAGCCTTCGAAATGCACCCGCAGGAGGCGGCCCACAACCCGGCGAATGCTGGCCACACATATCTCATGTGGTTTCATCAAGTCGACGGCCTCAAGTAGCATGCCCGGTTCAAACCCATGGTCGGGCACGTCCTGTGTCAACATAGTTCAATGGGATGTGAATAGTCATTGGATAAACTGCTGGGAAGATAACTTAAAACCACAAAGAACCCACATACTATACTATACTCCAACCAGCAATAGCCCTGAGATTTAACTAAATAATGTAATGATCCTCGAAATCTTGGGATGAAACAAAAAACTAGGTAACTAAATGATTGTGAATTAAAATTAATTCAATAGAATTAAGCCTGATTTAAGCGTTTTCATTTTTTATGTAAAGAATTAAGAGCAAACTACTTAATTATTACACCCATCTTGTAAAATCAAATACTACATCAAGAATTACTTAGGCCCAGTTGTACGATGTCCCGATAAGTAAGATAACGTTCATTTTAACCTAAAGTGGTTTTAAGCGGTCTAGATGGCTGTATTTCATTGGCTGTTGCCATGGTTTCAGCCGATAAATCCTACCGCTAACTTTGTCGGGACATTGTACAACCGGGCCTTAGATAGGTAATTTACATGCACATTTATCTATTTATTTGTTGTAATAATCGGACACACACAGTTTAGAAATAAACGTGAATACAGACAGTCTTACTCTCAACTTAATGTGTGCAGGTCGGGAATTAGTTTGCAAGAGATAGCTCGGCCAGTCGAACACATCTCCCTTGAAGTCCACGGGCTTGGCGATATTGATGGCGTTCGCCTTGCAGAATCCAGCGGGGAAGATGGAGGTGGAGGACGCGTGGACACAGAACCAGTCAGAGTAGGTCTTGTCTTCCTTGAAGCTGTCAATGCGGATCATCATGTACCCCTTCTTCAGCACCTGGTGACAGTAGCCATGCATTAGATAGAATACATTAATACAATGCCTGGTAAATGTGTTTTTGCAATGTGAACAATGTAGGTACTCAATTCTGACCTTCCCAAAGCCACAAAAAGTTTCTCAATGGCACAAATTTATTTATCTAAGGCCGGTTAGGACCAACTTTGGATTAAGTTAATTATCGGTGGTTAGTGGAATTTAGTGAATCCTATTGGCTGTGGAATTCGCGCCAACTTGATTCATTGGTTAACCATCGATAGTTACAGTCTGTTTTTTTACTGTATATGAACTCTCACCAGATGGAGCCATAGTCTAAGTCAGTTGTTCTGCTAGGCCAAGAAAGACTTCATTGCGCGCTCACCTTGCAATGTTGTATTTCTCGGCCTAGCAGAACATCTGACGGTGTCTTGGTCTGTAGAGAGTTCAAACATAGGAAAAACGAACTGTAACTTAATCCAGAGTTGGTCCTACCCGGCCTAAATAGAAATGAATAGAAAACTTTAGAACATAGTGCCCATTGTTTTGCACTTTTACTGTACATTTCTGAACAAAATTTAGAGTTCGGCTGATGTAGTAGTAGTAGTAGTAGTAGTTTTTATTTCCAAATTTGTTATTACATTACAGATGTAGCATTTTAACAAATATAATACCCTATGATACAAGTATCAGTGTGCAGGTGTATGGAAAGTAATCTTAAGATTAGCATGGAAAGAATATTATGTACATATGAATATGAGGTTATAAATATTGATGATCTCCTTATCAAGTAGGTATCTTAAAAGTAACTTATGTTTAGTTGCATATTTTGTACAGTTTATTAATAATTAAATATAGTAGGTAATGAAGTATACCTAACATAAAATAAAATACTAAGTCTAAATGAATTTGACAACTGACGCCTCAGTTCTTGTCCTGCATATATTCATCTACAGAATAATAGGCTTTGTCTGTTAAGAGAATTTTAAGTTTGTGTTTAAATTCAGTGAAGCTGATATTTTTGTCCTTAAGAGAGAGTGGCAGAGCATTGTAGAGCAGTGAGTTGATGTAGGTTGAATTATTTTGAGTACATTTTGTCCGATGGTGGTTTGTGTGAATGTTCGCTCCCTGTCTTGTGTTATGATTGTGTATGTCATTGTTTGTGGACATTACTTTGTTCTTTTTTATAAGTAAAATAGATTCTAAAATGTATAAAGATGGGAATGTTAATATCTTTTCTTTTATGAAAACTGGTTTGCAATCAGGCTTCCTGTAAGTATTTTTTGGTTGGCGAAGATCAAAAATGGTTCTTATTGTTTTTCTTTGAATGGCAAATATTTTGTGGGCATCTGTTGAATTACCCCAGAATTGGATTCCATATCTCATGTGAGATTCGAAGTTACTATAATAAACTAATTTTGTTGTTTCAATGTTTGTTAGAATTTTTATTGATTTGATCGAAAAGTATGCCGAGTGAAGTTTATTCACAAGTTTGTTACAATGGCTCTTCCAGTTCAAGTTTGCGTCTATTACTATTCCAAGGAATTTGATTTCCTGTACTTGGTTTATTTCTGTGCTATTTTCATTCAACATCGTATTAATTTTGAAGGATTCCGTGTTATTTTTTATGTTGAAATGTATGTAGTTTGTTTTGCTTGTATTCAGCAATAAGTAGTTATTATTGAACCATGTTATTGTGTTACTAAGTGTTTTATGAAAATTTTCTTGTAGTTTCTCTTTGGTTCTACCTTTTATTGTTAGGTTAGTATCATCCGCAAACATTTCCGCTTCACTAATATTATCAGCAAGATCATTTACATAGACTATAAATAGGAGTGGTCCAAGTATGGATCCTTGGGGGACGCCACTTGTTATTTCAATCTGATCGGAAAGGATTTTACTTTCTATATTTTGTTTATTAGTCGAAGTTATTTCTATATGTTGCATTCTTCCTGTTATATATGATTTGATTAGTTCAAGTGGTACCCCTCTTATTCCGTAATATTCTAGTTTATTTATTAAAATTGAATGGTTTATACTATCGAAAGCTTTTGATAGGTCACAGAAGACACCAGTAGTTAGTTCTTCACTTTCGAGACCTTTTACTGTATTTTCTATGAAATGCTCCATCGTGTTAGTTGTTGCCCTATTTTTTCTGAATCCGCTTTGGCTCTCCGATATTATTTTTTCTTTTTCTAGATAATATGAAATTCTATTGTGCATAATTTTTTCTAATATTTTGGAGATAGAGGGTAAAATAGAGATTGGTCTATAGTTTTCTGTTAATCTGCTATCTCCCTTTTTATGTATTGGAATAATTTTTGCAACTTTTAATTTATCTGGGAATATTCCTTTTTCTATGCAGACATTGAAGATATGTGATAGGGGCTTAGCTATTTCATTTATAGACTTTTTTAGTATCACGGTTGGTAGGTTATCAACTCCACTCGCTCTAGTGTTTTTTAACCTCGAAGCTACATATTTAATTTCCGTTTCTGAAGTAAGCCCAAAATAGAGTGATTTAGTTGGTTTTTTTGTATGATTTAAGTGTTCTTGGTATGAGTTTTTGGTTGTTTTGATTTTCTCTGTTATTTTCTCTGTCATGTTAGCAAAGTCACGATTCATAATGTTTGATACTTGTTTTGGATCCTTTATAACTTGATTATTCTGAATTAGTTCTATGTTTTTTGCATTCCCTTTCTTTGTATTGTTGGTATGTTTCTTTATTATGTCCCAAACTGTTTTGATTCTTTCAATGCCTTTCTTTTCTAAAATTTTATGGTTTATCTCTCTTGCCTTAGCAGCTCGAACTGTTTTCCTGTAAATCTTTTTGTATTTTTTGTGTATTATTTTTAGAAAATCGTTTCTGTAGTGTGTATATAGCTGATGGAGACATCTTAAGTTTTCGCTTGCTTTTTTAATGCCTGGGGTGATCCATCGCTGCTTTATGAATGTATTGTTTATTTTGATAGTTTTCTCCGGAAAACATATGTCAAAGACCTTGCATATAATATGTGAGAAAGTGTTATACATTTCATTAGGGTCTTGTGTAATGTATATATCATCCCAGGATTGAACTTTGAGCATTTCTATAAATTCTTTTGTGTTTTCTGTATTTAGTTTTCTTACTCTAAGAGTCTTTCTTGGAAGATCTGTTTCTACTTTAAAATCTATTTCGATTTGTTGTGCCATGTGATCTGATAAACCATTTTCTATGACTTTCGTAGTTAAGATATTTTCTGGTAGATTTGTGCTAAAATGTCGATGAAATTTCAATAATACTTCAAGCTGATTAATGATTGATTAATGATTAAACAAACTACTTAAAACCCCCTTAAATACATTTTGTGTAAATAAAAGAGGTGTTCAAACATCAAATCCATTAGGGAAATTCAATTTTTTCCAGGGCCAGAGCCCCGGACCCACGTGCAGCTGAAGGCCCTCCCCCCAGACCCCCCAATGCGTTAATGTCTATATTATATTTATATTGTTGTGTTGGTGGATACGTTTTCCCATTGTTAAATTTAATTTTAAAATAATGTTGGTGAAATTGATTTGCCCTCCTGAGAAAATGTCTGAAATCATCACTGCCAACCAAGATGTGTCAGTGTCACTCTCCATTACCTGTCACTCAGTACTTGACACTTGCCTTCTTGATGGTGGCTACGCAGATTGTGGAGAGATTCAGTGGATCAATTGCCTCCAGCCTCATGCCAACTGCGAACTCCGTGTCACAAGCTGGAGGATCCTGGAACTGGCGGCTTGTGGTGGCCTTGAAATACCTTTCATTTGTACGTCGTCCTCTGTAATCAGAGATGTAATCACAATCTAAACGATACATAGTTACCCTCAAGATAACAATAATTTGCATTGAAATTATATTATTTTTAACGACTTTTGGAAAACAAATGTCCAACTGTTTTAGTTTAGATGCCATAATTTGGCACTTTTCTGAAAAAAATAGTAGAAAAATACAAAAAATTAAGTTCAATAAACACAGTTGCAAACATCAATTATTCGGAAGTAATTACTACGCAAGGTACTACAAAATATTAATAACCAATTAATCATGCAGTAGTATTGGTAGTTTGGCTAACATGTTGGTACCTACGATAATTTTAATAATAAATACTTTATTGGTTAAAGGTCAATACAATTTTCTATCCATATCTCCCCAAGAAGGTAGTTACAAATTTAAATGATGTGGACACATTTTGGACTGGTCGCCCAAAGTCCGCGTGTATTTTTCTTTTGCAGTGCAAATCTGAATGATCTCGTGAAACGTACTCTGTGTTGTAATCATCTGGCGCGCGGAGGTCGTGAGTGACCGACTCCGCCCAGCCCAAGGGATGCAAGAACACGGAGTCCTCGTGACACGTGAATCCGTCGTCTTGGAAGTCGTTGTCGTAGTAACTCATCATCAGGCGTCGGGCGGACACCAGCGTGATGGTCGCCAGCTTCACTTGCGCCAGGCAGCACTTGTCTACCACCTCCACCATCTGAAGAGGGCTACACAAACACGCGCGCTGTCATTCAGTCTGACAGCTTGCAGGCCGACAGTTGGGGGGGGGGGGGGGGGGGGGGGGGTCTGGAGCCAGTAGGACGTCACATTCTGATATAGATATTTTCAAGCATTTTAAATTTCAGTTGATATGTCGGGACTTGATTCCCTAAAAACGATGAATTCTGATACATTTCACAGTCGGACAAATTCAATTAGGGGGGGGGGGGAGGAAGATAGTTTTGTGACGTTCTCTTAGGGGGGGGGGGGGGGAAGTGTGATACAACGTGACAGGGGGAGGGTCAAAATAACCCATTTTTAGCGTGATGTTGTTTATGCACAGCCCCTAATGTGAAGGTGGTCACTATTTGTTTCAATTTAAAAATCAAATTTTACCTAATGAAGTTACAGAGGATGTTGACGACTGCCGAGTGTTAGAAATAAAGATAAGTCAACTAAAGTGCGTTTACCACCAATCCCGAACCCTTCCCCAAACCATCCCAAACCAACTATGTATTGTCAAAATTTGTAAGGTGGGTTTCTCACTTCCTTGCTACAACTTTGAACATTTCAGTTACTTCCATTGTTGCGTACTTTGAATGGTTAATCATTTCCATACGAATTAATGTAAGATGTTAGTTGAGAATCAATACAGCTTAGCTAGCTATGTAATGTAAGTACTTCGGGAGCATTGAGAATGGCTCACCTGAATCTGGACTCCAGGCTCCTCTTGAGATTGTCGTTGAATGTCCAGGGCAGAGTCTTGGCCAAGGTCAGTTGGTCTGCCAGGAAGAACTGCCATTGAGGCGCAGTGCGATGTTTCACCACACCTGACCAAGCAATCAGTCAATCTGAATTAGTTACAAGACAATCCGCACGTAAACAGTACCAATTCCAATGGTTAGTAAGTACTTGATTAATATTTAGTTTGCTCTAAAATCAAGCTTCCGAAAGTCTCCGTTTTAGAGCAAGATCAAGATTGATTAAGTGGCTGTGCATAATCGACGTCACGCTTCAGGGGGGGAGGGGGGGTGCAAAAGTATGGGACACATTGTGACAGGGGGGAGGGAGAGGGTCTAAAGCCAGTCAGTAGGACGTCACGTTTTGATATATTTGTAGCATTTTAAATTTCAGTTGATAATATGTCGGGACCGGAAATTTCGCTCAAGGCGATATATGATACATTTCAGAGTCAAAAAATTATATTTAAGGGGGGGGGGGGTAGAGATAGATATGTGACGTCCTTTTTTGGTGGGGGGGGGGGGGGGGTGATCCCGAAAAGTGTGACACAGCGTGACAGGGGTGGGGGGGGGGGGGGCAAAGTATTCAATTTTTATTTTAGCGTGACGTACCTTATGCACAGCCCCTAATGATTAATTCTAAATACATATGCTTAGAATTTTGAGGAGAACTTTTCATTCATTCTCTAAAAACAAAAAATCGAAAACTAATTACATAGACAGAAGAGTAGCAGTAGCACGTCGTTACAGGACATAGTTGAAATGTTAGAAAAAGTAATGACATAATGGTAATTTTTTCGAGTCTTCGATGACTCGAAGGAAGAATAAGATTACTTGAATCTTTCTTTTGCAGAATCTTAGTTCTCACTCACTCGGGGGTGGCACCAGGGGCCTGCCGCGAGCGGCTGACCAGCCGACTGGATGCACTGTTGGCGAACACAAGTTCAGCCAGAAGGCAGACTTCTTGCTCTTAACGCCCACGTACTGCATGTGGCCCATGTAGCCCAAGATCTTCTCCACTTTTGCAACCCAGCACGAGTGCAGGATATCGTCTTCCACGTTCTCCACTTCCACTAGGATTCCTGCACGCAAATAATACGAGTATAAGGAGTAGGATTTTCCATGTTTGGATGGTTTGATACCTCCAGAATATTACATGAGGGGTAAATACTATACTACAAACGCGAAAAATCTCGACACAAATATTGTAAAAGCTCAGATAATAAAATAATAGTTTGATGCCTCCATATCTAATATACACATAAGGAACTAGAAAAATCTCGACACAAATAATGTAGTACACATTTTGATGATAAAAAATGGAAATATTCGCAATAAAAATATTCCATGTGAAATAATAGAAACAATGAATAAACACAAATATATCGTTGTAAGCTACTAACCACTTGATACAACTTGTTCCCAGAAGAGTGCAGCAGGCGCGTGCATGAAGCATTGGACTGGAGCGGCAACTTGGCTTATCTTCTTCAGTGGCCATTTATACGATCCAGACAGACGTCTCTCCCGAATTCCAGTCTTCACTTTCTTGCTCTTCCCAAACCCGAACATCTGTCCACACAAATATAATATGTCCACGAAATGTTTAGTATCTACTACCTGTCGAGTCAATAGCTTCCAGCCTTCCGTAGATTTCATTCACATTATTGAAATATAGTCTCGAAATACCTATAGTGTCAACTCAGTGACATAATACAATATGTGAATGAAAGTAACAATAACTCTAAGACGTCTTGTGACGGGAAAACTTATGATATATTAAAGTTGGACACAGTAGAGCCAAGTTCTTCAAGTATGACGGGAAGCGGGGTAATTGTACTCGAGGGGGCTTTGTCGCGAAATTGCATCAAAAGCGCGAATCAAATTAAACCAAATTCCTCTCGAACATTAGCTGCAGCTCTGCCTGATGTCAGGGTAAACGCGTTTGCTGTTACGCAATGATCATGACATCGTGGGATAAGATAGAAGGGTCACAATACACGCTAGCGGAAGTAATAGAAATAAGTGTAGCTACTAACACATCATTTTTCTACCTAGTAAATAGTCGACAAAGCAGTAACAATGTTTCTGATAGTGGAATATCTCCGTGCATCATTGGAAATGAAAGTTGTCCAGGCTAACGAGACGGCGACAGACACCCACCCACAACAGATACGGCACAACATTGCTTGTGATAGTGGAATATCTCCGTGCATCATTGGAAATGACAGTTGTCCAGGCTAACGAGACGGCGACAGACACCCACCCACAACAGATACGGCACAACATTGCTTGTGATAGTGGAATATCTCCGTGCATCATTGGAAATGAAAGTTGTCCAGGCTAACGAGACGGCGACAGACACCCACCCACAACAGATACGGCACAACATTGCTTGTGATAGTGGAATATCTCCGTGCATCATTGGAAATGAAAGTTGTCCAGGCTAACGAGACGGCGACAGACACCCACCCACAACAGATACGGCACAACATTGCTTGTGATAGTGGAATATCTCCGTGCATCATTGGAAATGACAGTTGTCCAGGCTAACGAGACGGCGACAGACACCCACCCACAACAGATACGGCACAACATTGCTTGTGATAGTGGAATATCTCCGTGCATCATTGGAAATGACAGTTGTCCAGGCTAACGAGACGGCGACAGACACCCACCCACAACAGATACGGCACAACATTGCTTGTGATAGTGGAATATCTCCGTGCATCATTGGAAATGAAAGTTGTCCAGGCTAACGAGACGGCGACAGACACCCACCCACAACAGATACGGCACAACATTGCTTGTGATAGTGGAATATCTCCGTGCATCATTGGAAATGAAAGTTGTCCAGGCTAACGAGACGGCGACAGACACCCACCCACAACAGATACGGCACAACATTGCTTGTGAAAGTGGAATATCTCCGTGCATCATTGGAAATGACAGTTGTCCAGGCTAACGAGACGGCGACAGACACCCACCCACAACAGATACGGCACAACATTGCTTGTGATAGTGGAATATCTCCGTGCATCATTGGAAATGACAGTTGTCCAGGCTAACGAGACGGCGACAGACACCCACCCACAACAGATACGGCACAACATTGCTTGTGATAGTGGAATATCTCCGTGCATCATTGGAAATGACAGTTGTCCAGGCTAACGAGACGGCGACAGACACCCACCCACAACAGATACGGCACAACATTGCTTGTGATAGTGGAATATCTCCGTGCATCATTGGAAATGAAAGTTGTCCAGGCTAACGAGACGGCGACAGACACCCACCCACAACAGATACGGCACAACATTGCTTGTGATAGTGGAATATCTCCGTGCATCATTGGAAATGAAAGTTGTCCAGGCTAACGAGACGGCGACAGACACCCACCCACAACAGATACGGCACAACATTGCTTGTGATAGTGGAATATCTCCGTGCATCATTGGAAATGACAGTTGTCCAGGCTAACGAGACGGCGACAGACACCCACCCACAACAGAAACGGCACAACATTGCTTGTGATAGTGGAATATCTCCGTGCATCATTGGAAATGACAGTTGTCCAGGCTAACGAGACGGCGACAGACACCCACCCACAACAGATACGGCACAACATTGCTTCTGATAGTGGAATATCTCCGTGCATCATTGGAAATGACAGTTGTCCAGGCTAACGAGACGGCGACAGACACCCACCCACAACAGATACGGCACAACATTGCTTGTGATAGTGGAATATCTCCGTGCATCATTGGAAATGACAGTTGTCCAAGCTAACGAGACGGCGACAGACACCCACCCACAACAGATACGGCACAACATTGCTTGTGATAGTGGAATATCTCCGTGCATCATTGGAAATGACAGTTGTCCAGGCTAACGAGACGGCGACAGACACCCACCCACAACAGATACGGCACAACATTGCTTGTGATAGTGGAATATCTCCGTGCATCATTGGAAATGAAAGTTGTCCAGGCTAACGAGACGGCGACAGACACCCACCCACAACATATACGGCACAACATTGCTTGTGATAGTGGAATATCTCCGTGCATCATTGGAAATGAAAGTTGTCCAGGCTAACGAGACGGCGACAGACACCCACCCACAACAGATACGGCACAACATTGCTTGTGATAGTGGAATATCTCCGTGCATCATTGGAAATGACAGTTGTCCAGGCTAACGAGACGGCGACAGACACCCACCCACAACAGATACGGCACAACATTGCTTCTGATAGTGGAATATCTCCGTGCATCATTGGAAATGTTGTCCAGGCTAACGAGACGGCGACAGACACCCACCCACAACAGATACGGCACAACATTGCTTGTGATAGTGGAATATCTCCGTGCATCATTGGAAATGACAGTTGTCCAGGCTAACGAGACGGCGACAGACACCCACCCACAACAGATACGGCACAACATTGCTTGTGATAGTGGAATATCTCCGTGCATCATTGGAAATGAAAGTTGTCCAGGCTAACGAGACGGCGACAGACACCCACCCACAACAGATACGGCACAACATTGCTTGTGATAGTGGAATATCTCCGTGCATCATTGGAAATGAAAGTTGTCCAGGCTAACGAGACGGCGACAGACACCCACCCACAACAGATACGGCACAACATTGCTTGTGATAGTGGAATATCTCCGTGCATCATTGGAAATGAAAGTTGTCCAGGCTAACGAGACGGCGACAGACACCCACCCACAACAGATACGGCACAACATTGCTTGTGATAGTGGAATATCTCCGTGCATCATTGGAAATGACAGTTGTCCAGGCTAACGAGACGGCGACAGACACCCACCCACAACAGATACGGCACAACATTGCTTGTGATAGTGGAATATCTCCGTGCATCATTGGAAATGAAAGTTGTCCAGGCTAACGAGACGGCGACAGACACCCACCCACAACAGATACGGCACAACATTGCTTGTGATAGTGGAATATCTCCGTGCATCATTGGAAATGAAAGTTGTCCAGGCTAACGAGACGGCGACAGACACCCACCCACAACAGATACGGCACAACATTGCTTGTGATAGTGGAATATCTCCGTGCATCATTGGAAATGACAGTTGTCCAGGCTAACGAGACGGCGACAGACACCCACCCACAACAGATACGGCACAACATTGCTTGTGATAGTGGAATATCTCCGTGCATCATTGGAAATGACAGTTGTCCAGGCTAACGAGACGGCGACAGACACCCACCCACAACAGATACGGCACAACATTGCTTGTGATAGTGGAATATCTCCGTGCATCATTGGAAATGAAAGTTGTCCAGGCTAACGAGACGGCGACAGACACCCACCCACAACAGATACGGCACAACATTGCTTGTGATAGTGGAATATCTCCGTGCATCATTGGAAATGAAAGTTGTCCAGGCTAACGAGACGGCGACAGACACCCACCCACAACAGATACGGCACAACATTGCTTGTGATAGTGGAATATCTCCGTGCATCATTGGAAATGAAAGTTGACCAGGCTAACGAGACGGCGACAGACACCCACCCACAACAGATACGGCACAACATTGCTTGTGATAGTGGAATATCTCCGTGCATCATTGGAAATGACAGTTGTCCAGGCTAACGAGACGGCGACAGACACCCACCCACAACAGATACGGCACAACATTGCTTGTGATAGTGGAATATCTCCGTGCATCATTGGAAATGACAGTTGTCCAGGCTAACGAGACGGCGACAGACACCCACCCACAACAGATACGGCACAACATTGCTTGTGATAGTGGAATATCTCCGTGCATCATTGGAAATGTTGTCCAGGCTAACGAGACGGCGACAGACACCCACCCACAACAGATACGGCACAACATTGCTTGTGATAGTGGAATATCTCCGTGCATCATTGGAAATGACAGTTGTCCAGGCTAACGAGACGGCGACAGACACCCACCCACAACAGATACGGCACAACATTGCTTGTGATAGTGGAATATCTCCGTGCATCATTGGAAATGACAGTTGTCCAGGCTAACGAGACGGCGACAGACACCCACCCACAACAGATACGGCACAACATTGCTTGTGATAGTGGAATATCTCCGTGCATCATTGGAAATGACAGTTGTCCAGGCTAACGAGACGGCGACAGACACCCACCCACAACAGATACGGCACAACATTGCTTCTGATAGTGGAATATCTCCGTGCATCATTGGAAATGTTGTCCAGGCTAACGAGACGGCGACAGACACCCACCCACAACAGATACGGCACAACATTGCTTGTGATAGTGGAATATCTCCGTGCATCATTGGAAATGACAGTTGTCCAGGCTAACGAGACGGCGACAGACACCCACCCACAACAGATACGGCACAACATTGCTTGTGATAGTGGAATATCTCCGTGCATCATTGGAAAGAAAGTTGTCCAGGCTAACGAGACGGCGACAGACACCCACCCACAACAGACACGGCACAACATTGCTTCTGATAGTGGAATATCTCCGTGCATCATTGGAAATGACAGTTGTCCAGGCTAACGAGACGGCGACAGACACCCACCCACAACAGATACGGCACAACATTGCTTGTGATAGTGGAATATCTCCGTGCATCATTGGAAATGACAGTTGTCCAGGCTAACGAGACGGCGACAGACACCCACCCACAACAGATACGGCACAACATTGCTTGTGATAGTGGAATATCTCCGTGCATCATTGGAAATGACAGTTGTCCAGGCTAACGAGACGGCGACAGACACCCACCCACAACAGATACGGCACAACATTGCTTGTGATAGTGGAATATCTCCGTGCATCATTGGAAATGACAGTTGTCCAGGCTAACGAGACGGCGACAGACACCCACCCACAATAGATACGGCACAACATTGCTTCTGATAGTGGAATATCTCCGTGCATCATTGGAAATGTTGTCCAGGCTAACGAGACGGCGACAGACACCCACCCACAACAGATACGGCACAACATTGCTTGTGATAGTGGAATATCTCCGTGCATCATTGGAAATGACAGTTGTCCAGGCTAACGAGACGGCGACAGACACCCACCCACAACAGATACGGCACAACATTGCTTGTGATAGTGGAATATCTCCGTGCATCATTGGAAAGAAAGTTGTCCAGGCTAACGAGACGGCGACAGACACCCACCCACAACAGATACGGCACAACATTGCTTCTGATAGTGGAATATCTCCGTGCATCATTGGAAATGACAGTTGTCCAGGCTAACGAGACGGCGACAGACACCCACCCACAACAGATACGGCACAACATTGCTTGTGATAGTGGAATATCTCCGTGCATCATTGGAAATGACAGTTGTCCAGGCTAACGAGACGGCGACAGACACCCACCCACAACAGATACGGCACAACATTGCTTGTGATAGTGGAATATCTCCGTGCATCATTGGAAATGACAGTTGTCCAGGCTAACGAGACGGCGACAGACACCCACCCACAACAGATACGGCACAACATTGCTTGTGATAGTGGAATATCTCCGTGCATCATTGGAAATGACAGTTGTCCAGGCTAACGAGACGGCGACAGACACCCACCCACAATAGATACGGCACAACATTGCTTCTGATAGTGGAATATCTCCGTGCATCATTGGAAATGTTGTCCAGGCTAACGAGACGGCGACAGACACCCACCCACAACAGATACGGCACAACATTGCTTGTGATAGTGGAATATCTCCGTGCATCATTGGAAATGACAGTTGTCCAGGCTAACGAGACGGCGACAGACACCCACCCACAACAGATACGGCACAACATTGCTTGTGATAGTGGAATATCTCCGTGCATTATTGGAAATGACAGTTGTCCAGGCTAACGAGACGGCGACAGACACCCACCCACAACAGATACGGCACAACATTGCTTCTGATAGTGGAATATCTCCGTGCATCATTGGAAATGTTGTCCAGGCTAACGAGACGGCGACAGACACCCACCCACAACAGATACGGCACAACATTGCTTGTGATAGTGGAATATCTCCGTGCATCATTGGAAATGACAGTTGTCCAGGCTAACGAGACGGCGACAGACACCCACCCACAACAGATACGGCACAACATTGCTTGTGATAGTGGAATATCTCCGTGCATCATTGGAAAGAAAGTTGTCCAGGCTAACGAGACGGCGACAGACACCCACCCACAACAGATACGGCACAACATTGCTTCTGATAGTGGAATATCTCCGTGCATCATTGGAAATGACAGTTGTCCAGGCTAACGAGACGGCGACAGACACCCACCCACAACAGATACGGCACAACATTGCTTGTGATAGTGGAATATCTCCGTGCATCATTGGAAATGACAGTTGTCCAGGCTAACGAGACGGCGACAGACACCCACCCACAATAGATACGGCACAACATTGCTTCTGATAGTGGAATATCTCCGTGCATCATTGGAAATGTTGTCCAGGCTAACGAGACGGCGACAGACACCCACCCACAACAGATACGGCACAACATTGCTTGTGATAGTGGAATATCTCCGTGCATCATTGGAAATGACAGTTGTCCAGGCTAACGAGACGGCGACAGACACCCACCCACAACAGATACGGCACAACATTGCTTGTGATAGTGGAATATCTCCGTGCATCATTGGAAAGAAAGTTGTCCAGGCTAACGAGACGGCGACAGACACCCACCCACAACAGATACGGCACAACATTGCTTCAGATAGTGGAATATCTCCGTGCATCATTGGAAATGACAGTTGTCCAGGCTAACGAGACGGCGACAGACACCCACCCACAACAGATACGGCACAACATTGCTTGTGATAGTGGAATATCTCCGTGCATCATTGGAAATGACAGTTGTCCAGGCTAACGAGACGGCGACAGACACCCACCCACAACAGATACGGCACAACATTGCTTGTGATAGTGGAATATCTCCGTGCATCATTGGAAATGACAGTTGTCCAGGCTAACGAGACGGCGACAGACACCCACCCACAACAGATACGGCACAACATTGCTTGTGATAGTGGAATATCTCCGTGCATCATTGGAAATGACAGTTGTCCAGGCTAACGAGACGGCGACAGACACCCACCCACAATAGATACGGCACAACATTGCTTCTGATAGTGGAATATCTCCGTGCATCATTGGAAATGTTGTCCAGGCTAACGAGACGGCGACAGACACCCACCCACAACAGATACGGCACAACATTGCTTGTGATAGTGGAATATCTCCGTGCATCATTGGAAATGACAGTTGTCCAGGCTAACGAGACGGCGACAGACACCCACCCACAACAGATACGGCACAACATTGCTTGTGATAGTGGAATATCTCCGTGCATTATTGGAAATGACAGTTGTCCAGGCTAACGAGACGGCGACAGACACCCACCCACAACAGATACGGCACAACATTGCTTCTGATAGTGGAATATCTCCGTGCATCATTGGAAATGTTGTCCAGGCTAACGAGACGGCGACAGACACCCACCCACAACAGATACGGCACAACATTGCTTGTGATAGTGGAATATCTCCGTGCATCATTGGAAATGACAGTTGTCCAGGCTAACGAGACGGCGACAGACACCCACCCACAACAGATACGGCACAACATTGCTTGTGATAGTGGAATATCTCCGTGCATCATTGGAAAGAAAGTTGTCCAGGCTAACGAGACGGCGACAGACACCCACCCACAACAGATACGGCACAACATTGCTTCTGATAGTGGAATATCTCCGTGCATCATTGGAAATGACAGTTGTCCAGGCTAACGAGACGGCGACAGACACCCACCCACAACAGATACGGCACAACATTGCTTGTGATAGTGGAATATCTCCGTGCATCATTGGAAATGACAGTTGTCCAGGCTAACGAGACGGCGACAGACACCCACCCACAACAGATACGGCACAACATTGCTTGTGATAGTGGAATATCTCCGTGCATCATTGGAAATGACAGTTGTCCAGGCTAACGAGACGGCGACAGACACCCACCCACAACAGATACGGCACAACATTGCTTGTGATAGTGGAATATCTCCGTGCATCATTGGAAATGACAGTTGTCCAGGCTAACGAGACGGCGACAGACACCCACCCACAATAGATACGGCACAACATTGCTTCTGATAGTGGAATATCTCCGTGCATCATTGGAAATGTTGTCCAGGCTAACGAGACGGCGACAGACACCCACCCACAACAGATACGGCACAACATTGCTTGTGATAGTGGAATATCTCCGTGCATCATTGGAAAGAAAGTTGTCCAGGCCAACGAGACGGCGACAGACACCCACCTACAACAGATACGGCACAACATTGCTTCTGATAGTGGAATATCTCCGTGCATCATTGGAAATGACAGTTGTCCAGGCTAACGAGACGGCGACAGACACCCACCCACAACAGATACGGCACAACATTGCTTGTGATAGTGGAATATCTCCGTGCATCATTGGAAATGACAGTTGTCCAGGCTAACGAGACGGCGACAGACACCCACCCACAACAGATACGGCACAACATTGCTTGTGATAGTGGAATATCTCCGTGCATCATTGGAAATGACAGTTGTCCAGGCTAACGAGACGGCGACAGACACCCACCCACAACAGATACGGCACAACATTGCTTGTGATAGTGGAATATCTCCGTGCATCATTGGAAATGTTGTCCAGGCTAACGAGACGGCGACAGACACCCACCCACAACAGATACGGCACAACATTGCTTGTGATAGTGGAATATCTCCGTGCATCATTGGAAATGACAGTTGTCCAGGCTAACGAGACGGCGACAGACACCCACCCACAACAGATACGGCACAATATTGCTTGTGATAGTGGAATATCTCCGTGCATTATTGGAAATGACAGTTGTCCAGGCTAACGAGACGGCGACAGACACCCACCCACAACAGATACGGCACAACATTGCTTGTGATAGTGGAATATCTCCGTGCATCATTGGAAATGACAGTTGTCCAGGCTAACGAGACGGCGACAGACACCCACCCACAACAGATACGGCACAACATTGCTTGTGATAGTGGAATATCTCCGTGCATCATTGGAAATGACAGTTGTCCAGGCTAACGAGACGGCGACAGACACCCACCCACAACAGATACGGCACAACATTGCTTGTGATAGTGGAATATCTCCGTGCATCATTGGAAATGACAGTTGTCCAGGCTAACGAGACGGCGACAGACACCCACCCACAACAGATACGGCACAACATTGCTTGTGATAGTGGAATATCTCCGTGCATCATTGGAAAGAAAGTTGTCCAGGCCAACGAGACGGCGACAGACACCCACCCACAACAGATACGGCACAACATTGCTTGTGATAGTGGAATATCTCCGTGCATCATTGGAAATGACAGTTGTCCAGGCTAACGAGACGGCGACAGACACCCACCCACAACAGATACGGCACAACATTGCTTGTGATAGTGGAATATCTCCGTGCATCATTGGAAATGACAGTTGTCCAGGCTAACGAGACGGCGACAGACACCCACCCACAACAGATACGGCACAACATTGCTTGTGATAGTGGAATATCTCCGTGCATCATTGGAAATGACAGTTGTCCAGGCTAACGAGACGGCGACAGACACCCACCCACAACAGATACGGCACAACATTGCTTGTGATAGTGGAATATCTCCGTGCATCATTGGAAATGACAGTTGTCCAGGCTAACGAGACGGCGACAGACACCCACCCACAACAGATACGGCACAACATTGCTTGTGATAGTGGAATATCTCCGTGCATCATTGGAAATGACAGTTGTCCAGGCTAACGAGACGGCGACAGACACCCACCCACAACAGATACGGCACAACATTGCTTGTGATAGTGGAATATCTCCGTGCATCATTGGAAATGACAGTTGTCCAGGCTAACGAGACGGCGACAGACACCCACCCACAACAGATACGGCACAACATTGCTTGTGATAGTGGAATATCTCCGTGCATCATTGGAAATGACAGTTGTCCAGGCTAACGAGACGGCGACAGACACCCACCCACAACAGATACGGCACAACATTGCTTGTGAACAGTCTATGATAACAAGTTACGAAAACAACAATTTGTTGAACTATAATAATCATAAAGTGTGTGGGGGGGGGGGGGGGTTGAATTGTCGGCTGTGTTTCACAAAAAGGAGCCCCTTTTATTCATATGCGTTTTACAAACATTTACCAAACAGATTTTTTTCTTCAAAAAGTCACCATGAGGACCCACTGGGAACGCTGCGCCCCAGACCCCGTCCGTATTCCAGGATTTACTATATTCGTGCCCCCGCCTCCTCCTCAAAGTTGAGAATTGCTCCCTTGCTTGACCTCAAAAATAAATACTTGGCGCATGACGGCTTAGTTCCTTCCAAGAAATAAATAATTTGAGATGACGTATGCATTGAATAATAGTGCTTGCTAACTCCATATTCCTCAGGGTGTGCGGCGATAACTTCGCCCTCTTTCCTGTGCTGAAAAACATTCTTGTCGATACTACATACATATCGGCTAATCGTCATTCGTCATACCCCAGGAAGCAATAATGATAATGTGGACGTTGATAGTTAGCTATGTTGATAATAATTTATCGAGCTTACCGTTGCACTCTCAGTGTTATCACAGCCGATTACAGTGTTGAACTGAAACATAAATTAACTTCGTATTATATCAGGTTTTAAGAAAGTTGCTGTTACTAGATTGTAAAGTCAGTAAACATTTTCACTCTTTGTAAAGCCCAGTCCATACTAGCAACTTTGGTTGATCAACATGTTCCGCAAAATTAAAGAAACACAAAATTGTGTTTCTTTGTTATTTGAGATTTTAGATTGTAAATAGATCATAGCTTTTATAATAATGTTCGTTTTCCATACTCCAATGAAAAGTTATCTCCAATGAAAATGTATTGGTTATGTGCACTGTGTAGTCAACTTATAGGTTGTATGGAAGACCATTGTATATTATGTTAATTAATATAAAACAATGAATGCCGCCATTTTTGTTAATGTACCTAATTGACAAAATAAAGATACTTGAACTTGAACCAACGGAGTATACTCTGCGCATGAGTAGAACCCCCATTGATCAATCAAAAGTTGCTTGTCTTGATCGACCTTGTGTAAGATAGATGTAACCGAACAGTAGGTAATCATGATATTATTTTAAAGAATTATTCGAAAGATAAAGCATTAGTCTATTCGATTCTATTCAAACTCGGCGTCTAAGTCTAGTAGGTGAGCACTTATTTAATTGATAATAATATGGATCGATTGTTAAAAAAACAGCACTACCAGTCATTCAAGTTTATTCACATACCGTTTTATGTTTTGCCGAGTCTAGGTACGTACGAGGGTACGTAAGAATACTCTATAGTTATTAGGTTTTAAATGCATGTACACTCGGCCAAACAAAACTTGAACGTTGACCAAATTTGAATGACTCCTGGTCATGTCCCATAACCAATCAAAGCTTGTTATTATCATTGAAATGTGAGGCCACCTTCTAGAGTGAGACAAGGACTGTCCATGACTGTCTAAAAGAATCTTAATAAACAACAGCTAGGTATACCTACTAATATAAATACGAAAATTATTTTTTAAGAAATGATAATTTAAAGTCCAGTATCTACAACAAGAGCTAAAGAAAATCTAAAGGTTAAGAACCGCCGGACCCCGCCATACAAATTAACGAATTATTACTTACGTCTATGGTAGGTAATTTTGTGTACTGTTGTGGTCCAAGAATCTGGTAGAAATCTAGGCACTTCTTGCTACAAAACACAGCACCTCCACTGCGAAGAAATGTGCGTGGGTAGCCCATCGTCGCACAATACGCACATACCACTGCAAGAAACAGGGCCACCGATCATCATTCCTGTTATGAACTCGAAGATGTATTGAAAAGACCAATCAAACCAGTTGGATGACTGGGGTTTACCGTTTATGAACCCTATTTACTATCCCTGCCCCGGGTAAAAACCATTATCAAGGCTAATCGTTATATTTATTTTAAAATCATATCAATTAATTAAACATGACTTGAAAGACAGCGAAACGAGCTTTACAATAGTTGCCGATAGGGCACTTCAGCAGTTCTTAGTAGGTACCTAATAAAATCCATCCGATTTTTATCAAATTTACCTCAGTTATATCATAGAATAAAGAAGTACAAATTCTTTATTCTATGGTCTAGATAACTATTTTAACTAGGTCCTAGTTCAAACTAGGTATTTTATATTTTACTTGATCAGCTTCAGCTAAAAGTTTCATGTTTCAGCAAGTTTTTTTTATTTAAAAGATTTTAGTCTCGGTGATTTGGGACGGTTACAAATGTCAGCTTGGTCAGAGGGATCCATATTTTCGAGATCGTTGAGATCTCGCATTTTCGAGTATACCGTCAAAGTGACG
Organism: Leuctra nigra; assembly: GCA_934045905.1. Lineage (NCBI taxonomy): Eukaryota > Metazoa > Arthropoda > Insecta > Plecoptera > Leuctridae > Leuctra > Leuctra nigra. Next base: position 17,508,810 of record OW203761.1, read on the forward strand.
TTCGTCCGACTTACCCACCACCTGCTCGATCATCCCTGGGAGGAGAGCTAGATCGAGTAGGTGGTGGACTTACCATTCAATAAGTCAAATCAGTTCATTATTTTGATTTGTCTGACTCTGACGTAAGGCGGCTGTGAACCCGTATCAACCGGTCATAAGAAAGAGACAAAAGTGTCGAAATGAGACGCTAGCTTTAAGTATTATAATATCAAAAATGAATGCTAAATCTACGGCTTGATGGTGGATTTCAAGGTAAAATGGACGCATATGTACTTTTGAAATAAAATATCTAATAAAAAAGGGTCACCCACGCACGACATGACAATGACTCGAGTGGAGTCACGCATATCGGATGAAAGATTTCCAGACGGCAGTAGTCAATCTAAAAATAAGCAGCTCGATTGTGTAACTTTCATTTTGAGATGAAATCCTGAATATTCCGCATTAGCCACACCGTACCAACCATACAGCAGACAACAGCATGTTTGAAAGGTACTGAGTTATTAAACAGACTCATTTATTAATGTTCTATCAATTGTGCTCGTTGCCAAAGTACCCGTTTTAACCAATGGCAAAGAAGTCTTCGAAACTACTCTTGGCGTTTTACTCGAAACAGATTATGTGTCATTTGGAAGTGCTTTATCGTTGGGGCAGTTTAGGCCTCAATTAACTATAGTTGTACATGGTTGTACTGCAATCAAGCTGCAGGCAGGAGGAGTGAACAAAAAGCGGAGTTTCACAAAAGAGTGGAAAACGGAATATTCTATTTGGTTGGTTGAATATAAAAATCAGCTTTCCGCAATCCGCTTTTATGTGAACGCCGCTTAAAATATTAAAATATTATTGTGTTTTAGTAAAGTATACGAATGTCTAGAACTCAAAACGCTCCATGTGAGAGTTAAAACTATAGGACGATTATTCAACATCTCATCACGAACACAACACCCAACGACATCCAACCATTGAAGTTGAAATGAAGACGTATGTTCAATGTTGACGTATCGACAGGCGCGTAGGAAGGGGGGAGGAATGAGAGGAAAATCCCCCCTCCTGATCCCTATATTCTTATAATTTTTATGTCAAGATAAAAATGTGCTTTAAGTGTTAAAATCGGGCCTGAAATTCAACAAATTTCCGGGGCTGTGCGCACCGGACCCGCATTTTAGTCTAGTTATTTAACAATATTATCCCCCCCCCTTGTAATTTAGTTCCTACGCGCCTGCGTATCGAAGTGCTGGAAGACATACGTATGAGACATGGCAATTCAATCATAAGATAAGTGTTTCGACGCTCACCCATGTCATGCAAGACTTGGCTGACGACCTTGTCTGCAGTCAGGCCGTCGGCAACATTGCTCGCCGAGTGCCGACGCTTCACAGACTTCCTGCGAAGTTGGTCGGCGTCAACCATGACGGCAGCAGCACTATGACCTGATCAAGCGAGTCAACAGAACAATGTAGTACAACATGTTGAGAGATTATGTATCCACAGCTTTCTACAGACCAGAGGCGGTTTAGCAAGGAGAAAGGAGTTTTTTGGTACAAAATTCTCAATTATCACTAAAAATCATCCGGCATTAATAAAATGACTCAGAGACGGAATCATGGTCAATTTACTACGTATACCGGCCTGGTCTTACCTGTCGGCGACGCCAGGTTATTTGTTTTGTTTAAATTATTATAAGGAATGAATGCAATACACCATAAATTTAGTACCTAGGTATACATTTCTCATACACTTTACATCTTCTACTATTCTTATTTTATATATTTGTACACTTTTTAACTTTTTTATTTTACATCAAATAAATATTTAGTAATAGGTACAAGTCGAATTCGTTCAAAGACCAATGACGAGGCCACAGAAGGGAAATAAATTCGTTAGAAGAGCTTGTAAACTTGAGGAGTATGAAAACTGAAATTGTTTAACGTTGATAATTAATGTTTTCATTATTTAGTGTTCTACATTGTTTTATTGTAGTTTTTAAGCGAGCGGAGCGAGCGTCTCCACTTGACTCTTGCGGCACTTTCTCTGTATGTGTTTTTTTTTTTTTTTGCTGGTTCAACCCAGGTCGCACCGGTCAACGTATCGATCTGAAATTTTGCACACACCTTCATCTCATACTAACTTAGACCTGTATAGTTTTTGAGAAAGATCCATCCATAAATAAAAAAAATCGTGTTTTCCCATATAAATAGCATTGTAGGTTCGAGGAGTCCGTTGCGGCCGCTCGATGCGCCCCATTCAAAACACTCGGAAGCAAGCAGCTGTCTATTATTATTGTTAGAATACGTAATAATTATTTCTTAGCGGTTAGATATAGTTATAGCAATACGTACGAGGTTATACTTAGTTTTTATTACATTTTCTTGAAGATGTAACCGATGTAGGAGGTATTGACTGTTTTAAGAGTTTTAATATTCAGTCTAACTTTCAATCCTTTCAAAGTCTGAGCAAATTATTTGTAGACGGGCGAAATGTCTGCTTGATTGTAGAAATAGATTGGTTGATTATTGAAATTATGTTTACGAATTATTTTATTTATTCAGTCGATATGTTTCTTATAGGTATACGCTCTATTATACGGAACGGCAAGTAACTGTTAGGAAATATTTCTTAAATTATGTTTGCCATTTTATGTTTGCTATCTCCTTGCAATGAGAAGCAAATGCACTTAATTTTTATATAAATTAGTGGATCGTGCTTCTATCTCTCAGTTGTTTTAGGTATTGCCGAGTTTTAAGGAATTATGGTTCGAGGTTTGCACGTTTTCGTGCTCGCTTATCAACGCGTTACACCGAGCGTTTTCCTAGTACTTTTTAAAATGTCGATACTGTTAGGGGATCCGTCCCCAACAGGTCCGAGAGTTCGTGTTTATGAACATGTTTTTATTTTATTTGATATGTCTTGATCCGTGGTCTTGATTGACAATGGCGTTGTTCAGCTTGTTTTAAAATACACTTAGCTGCTCTTCCACATCACCAATAAATAAAATCTACGTCTTAATCTAAAAGTCTTAAAACTGCGTCTTAGTACATCTACATCGTAATTATAAAACATTTTAAATATTGTCACACTAAAATACTACAATGCATTAGCTTAAAAAGGTAGGTACACAGATTATTAAGAATAATCGAAGAAAGAAAGATTTATCTCGACACAAATTTGAGTTTAATTTGTTAAAAATGACATTGACATAATCTGTAGAAATGATATTATTTTGAATTACACAGTGCTGCTTAAAATCTCATGGTGAGATGGTGCAGTGGACAAATTAGCCATGGGGAGAAGGAACCAATGACGTCTTATGGATGGAACTATGAATAAATATTCCTCATGGGGGATGCCACCCCCCGCATCCCCCCCACCACCCACCCATCCGTCCACAGTAAAGAATACATACAAAGCATTACGATAAAATCACGATAAACCAAGATCAGGGTACCCAGTCATGGGGCAATACCTATCTGTTAGACTGTTACCCTACTTAATAGTGCTACCGAAGGGGTTAAATGCTTTTCTGACCGCTTTCCCAACATATGGAAAATATTCCCTTTTGGTTCTTCCCGATGTTTACAGATATTTTTTTTGGTGTAAAGTTTGGCGGGAAATGAGGTAAGTCGAGATTCGAGAAAACCAACATGGCCGCTCAGGAAGCAGCCGTCAGGGAAGAAAACAACACAGCATATATCTCAAAAAACAAACTGTGACATTTATTACAGCTAATATAAATGAAAAGGTACAAAGAATTCTTTCCACACTGACATTTCACTGAAAGAACTCATTAGTCTAGTTAAAATGATCCTTACCTAAAGACCCAAGGTGCAAACTATCCACCGGTATGCGACAGTATGCGATTGCAGTGAGTGAAAGATGTTGCGTGCGACGAAGGAACGACGGAACGGAAGGAACGACTCTGCTGCTGCGCTGTTGCCAAAGCTTTCGCGTGCTGAGAAATCGCCGGTCGCGCTTGTCGTGACAGTTTACCAAACTAACTAAACTATCAAGGTCGTCCGTCACTCATACACGCCTCTGAAAACACCAACTCACCAAAACGATTGTCACTAAATATTTTATATGAAATCTCATTTTTTTGACAAGATTTGGTTGGTATTAAATGTACTTCCGTGCCTCCGCCCGCGTTCCAACCGCACACAACGCACATTTGTGTCAAAAATGAAGTGTATTTGTAAGGCTTAGTTTATTCTGTCTGTAATTGCTAATAATAAGTAAATTATGATGGAGAACTTTGCAGTTAGATTTCGGGAAGTAATACCAGATCAAACGTTGCCGATGAAATGGAATGAGATTATACTTGATACAGGTAATAAAAGGGATTTATTCTTTCTTGACTCCTAACCTCACTTCTGGTGTTTTCATAAACATTGTCCGAAAGTCGCCGACTTAGCTAGGTATTATTCGAACAGCCACATTCGAACATGCTCCTCAATAAACAGCTTAAAATCACAGCAATTTTCACATGCCTGTTAACCTACTATGTAAAGGGTTGGGCTGTAGAATAAGGACCTACAGAGCGCAAATCCCGATGCAACTTTTTTCTTTCATTTTTGTTATTTCCAAACTCTCGCTCAGAGGGTAGTAGTAGCTACTAACCTACCCTCTGAGCTAAAGCTGAGATATCTGCAGATTGCAGATATCCTAGGAAGGTAATGCCCATTTTCCTAAGTGTAAAATTTTAAGAATATTATTTTTAAACGTACCTGTAACCTACCCATTTACATTCTGCTCAGCATAGAGAATCTTTGCCATTGGTGATTTACAACGTATACCACACACTTTCAAACCACATTGAATCCTCTTTAGCCAAATCGGTTTTACTCAAATCGGTTTGAACGTGGCCGTATATCACGCAAGATCAATGAGTGCAATCGGATTAGTTCTTTCCCGCCATGAAATAAATAGAATGGTTCTTATCGTTTTTCGTCCGAAGCTCTAATTATGTGTGTAATAAAATGGTTTGCGTTAAAACCAATACTTCCTGGACGCACCAAATTGATCTCACATTAAATATATCATTAATTTTAGACGATTTTATCTCCAAAACCGTGTAAAACAAAACAAATGACAATCAAGAAAGTAAATGACAGCTACCCCCAGCCTGCTTGACGATGTTTCTGCGACGGAACAAATGCTGTACGCGTCTTCATACAGTACAGATTGAACTGTATATCACAATTCACGCCATTTCAAACCGATTTGAAACTTCCAGCTCACATTCAAAAGTGAATTAAATCGAATGCGAATTGAGTTAAATTCGATATGTGTAGGGGAGACTGTTGTACCTTGGACATGTTAGTACCTTGGACCTTTGTCTATTTTCGCGCCAGTTTTATTTTTAAAAAATTGGAAAAATTACTGGTTATAAGTCCAATTACCAGGAAGTTCTACATGTCATGATCAGCTGCCTTGCTGAAGTTTTGGGTCTTCTGTACTTCATTTTATAGTTTTTTCCATTTCAAGTAAGTAAATCGAAATAAATAATCTTTGGTTTTAGAGGATGTGTACCAAAATTTTAGATTCAATACTTCTTAATTATTGAAGATGTGTAATTCAACTGTCTGAACTGTGTTTCAGTGAAACTAATTGTCATACCCTAAAATAAATATTGGGAAATTAGTTTGCCATGTGCTTGTGTTGTACCTTGGACCATACCCTGGTGTTGTGGTCCAAGGTACAACACCTTGCTATGGTTATAACATTTTTCATTAAACTTCATAATTTTTTCTTTAGACAATGCCTCGAAGTAAAGCAGGGGTTAAGAGGCATGATAATTCCTCTATATGCACAATATGCATAATACGTATCATATGCATGATAATTCTTACTGGTCCAAGGTACAACAGCATGTTGTACCTTGGACCACTAAATATGACATTGGATAATCGAGTGTAATTAATGAAATTATGACGTAATGAAACCCCAAAAATTCAAGCTGTTAGCAGAAAGTGCATTTGTTAATACTTATATTTTTTTATATTTTTGTATTGTATATTGTGCATTCAAAAAATAAAAATGTAAAAAGTGGCCCAAGGTACAACAGGCTCCCCTATCACAGGTTTAAAACCGATGTCAAACCGATTGGGCTAAAGCGGATTCAATTCGGTTTGAAAGTGCGTGGTATACCTACGTGGTAGTAAAGCCGAACGAATTATATCTTAGTATCCGTATGACTGTCAGAACTACTAACTTTGGCATATTTTAAGTGTTGGTGCATTTACAACTTTGCCATTTCATTTAGGCTTAACTTGTTGTCATCCCCAAATGTTTCAGGATGCACTCAGAGCACTTTGCAGGACATTAAAGCTACAGAAAGAGCTGGAGGCTTCTCGTATAAGGATAGCAGTAAAAGTGTCACTCGTAACCGATTCATCTACTGGTGAGTGAAAATTACCAATAGGTAGATTCCTTTCTAAGGAATTTCTATCCTTTTTTAGGATTTTATCACTTTCATTTAATTCAAGGTACCTAGATACAAAACCCTTGTATTGTGACAATTTCAGCACTAACATGTCAGGGTACTGTAGGTTCTTGTTTACGTAGCCCTGCTGAAAATTCTTGCCAAGATCTTGCAAGATCTTGCAAGATCTTGCTAAGATCTTGTATTAACCAAGATCTTGCCAAGATCTTGCTAAGATCTTATCAAGATCTTGGATTTACCAAGATCTTGACAAGATCTTGGTAAGGTCTTTGCAAGATCTTGTATTAAACCAGATCTTGCTAAGATCTTACCAAGATCTTGGTAATATCTTGATAAGATCTTATCAAGATCTTGACAAGACCTAATCAAGATCTTGCTAAGATCTTACCAAGATCTTGCCAAGATCTTACCAAGATCTTGGTAATATCTTGATAAGATCTTATCAAGATCTTGACAAGACCTAATCAAGATCTTGCCAAAATCTTACCAAGATCTTGGTAAGATCTTGATAAGATCTTGGTAATATCTTAATAAGATTTTATCAAGATCTTGACAAGACCTAATCAAGATCTTGCCAAGATCTTGCCAAGATCTTACCAAGATTTTTTCAAGATCTTGCTAAGGCCCTTAGGAAAATTTCCTATAGTATATTTTGAAGTAGGTATTCCAAAGTATTATGTAATAACGTGTAGTAAACTATAGTATGTGCTATCTATAGTACTTGAAGTACATGCAAAAACTTACTCCATAATACCATAGATTACTGAAGTAAATTCTACAGTATCGGTGGTAAACTAAAGTATAAACTACAGTATTTTTACTACCGCTGAAATAGACTGTTTTTTACTCTGGAGTAAATATACTTGACCTACTGTAGTAATTGTTGATAAATAAATAATAATAATAATTCTAAGTATGTACTATAGTGTTTTTACTACTTGCGATATATACTGCAGTTTTCTATAGTAAAGTTATAGGGAACGTACTTCACTGTAGTAATTCGAAGTATGTAGCTAGAGTACTTTGACTACAGACAGAATAAGTTTGCTATAGTAAGTTCTATAGGTAGTATATATACTTCATTGAAAATCTATAGTATCTCATCTGTAGTAAAGAAAAGTGTAATCTACAGTATGTTTACTATAGCCGATTTATATTGTAGTTTAGTAAATTCTGAAGTATCTTCATTGACTTTTTACTACAGTATTTGTAGTAGTAAGGTATATAAACTACAGAATTTTTACTTCATTGACTTAGAAAATTTGCACCACATCACCTAGTAAAATAAACTATAGTAATTATACTACAGAGCGTGAGCTGATATATTTTATGGGGAAATATCACAGATCAATTTACTTTATAAATCAATCTTAATATTTATCGTTTCTCCTATTTTATCATGTTAATAACAATATAATGATCCACTAAATAATATAAATATGTTCACTTAAATATGAAAACTCAATATGATCACTATTAGCGCAGCTAAGTCTTGTCTGCACCGGTGGCCTACTCGGTAAGACGCTCGACTACGGACCACGAGATCGCAGGTTCAAAACACGGCGGTTCCACGGGATTTTATAATTGAAATGTGTAATCAAACCTTGTCCAATACTTCAGAAGAGGTTTCCCGAATGCAAATGAGTATTCATAAATATAGAAAATTTTATTTTTTTATGAAATTTTAACGTTTTTTTGGCAGCAAAATGTACAAGATCTTGCTAAGATCTTGCCAAGATCTTGCCAAGATCTTGCAAGATCTTGCAAGATCTTGTTTACAATATCTTGCTAAGATCTTGGCAAGATCTTAGCAAGATCTTGCTAAGATTTTTCAGCAGGGAGGTACCTACCTACATGCTTTTTATTTTATTTTAAGCAAAGTGGGCCTTTCTACGAGAAATTAGTGGATGTGGATGTCACATCGGTGCTTAACAAAAAAAATTAATGTTCTGAATTATTGTATTACCTACCTACATACATACCTACTTACTTGAGTTGCTAAGGGTACCTACCTAATACAAATCTCAATGTCTTTTTGTTTCAAGTCAATTTATTTTAATTTTTTATACTGAGCTACATTTATTTTCAGGCGCATCTCCCAAGATTTACTGGAACTGGTGGAGCTGAGCTTAGATTTAAACCTTGTCAACAACCATCTCCGTTACAAATTCACGGACACACCTCTGCTCGATGGCTTGTCTATCCATGAGACACCGAGTAACATTGTCATCCTGGTGGCTACAGTGTCAAGCGTACACCGGCTTGCTTATCCACATCCCATCACCACTTACAGAGAGGTATGTACAGTGCCGGAATTTATTGTCTGTCACCCTCCTTCTTCCCTTTCCATCATTTACATTAGTTTAGCCTCCTCCCCCTCGACCCTTAACACAGGAAAAGTTGTTTGAATGTGGTGTGGGGTGAAGAGGAGAATGACCTATTTATTTCCACGATTGTACAAAACACCAATTAAGTAGTAGTAGGTAACAATATTTTTGTGTTAAACTTTAGTTTGATTCAGTTGGTTTGTAGCTTTGTACTAAGTGAGTACCTGTACATATAAAGGCTCCATTCCAATGCTTATCATAAACTCATAAAATAAATAATTTGGAGGATTGAGGTAGAGTATTTAACTGACTAGTTGCTGTAGCCTGTCGCACACCCAACCCTAGAAAGTAGTGTGGTTTTGACTCAAACTTCTCGAACTAGTAATAATAATAATACCTAATAAATGTAATTTATTGAGCACATAAAAATAGATAGGTACACTTGGCCAAACAAAAATTGAACGTTCAATAAATCTGATAGGCTGATAAATAAGATTAGCACCATCAGAAGTCAGTCTAAGCGATCTCATTGTCTCACTCTAGTAGGTGACCTCACATTTCAATGATAACAAGCTTTGATTGGTTATGGGACATGACCAGCAGTCATTCAAATTTGGTCAACGATCAATTTTTGTTTTGCCGTGTGTACCTACACAGTTGGTGTATTAAACAATCGAGTCGTTGATCTTCCATACAACATCTATCTCTTCACTGCTTCACCTCTTCACCGTTTACCTACTTCTTCTTAAGTTAATCGTAATAATCTTACGGTTCTGCTTCAATATCAGTGGTAATATTGGAAGAACATCCAAGAAGAAAATTTGCTTTATAGCTGAAGCTGAGGGAAAACAACTGAAAAAATGTTCTCAGCAGAATGTGATCTTGTCTTGTCATTGTCATTACTTCGCGAATTTTCTTTCTTGAATTATAGCGAGTTTATTCTTAATGAGCGTCTTGAATCCTATTAAACTTAAGGTCTGCTCTTCTGTTGTTGTATTGTACACAACTACTGAGGCTGAATAGGAAAAACAGCTTTTAAATTTTTTACTTCGATGTGTTCCGAAGTGCAGCTTTTCTTTGGACCGCGTGTCTCGTACAGGTGAATATCATGAATCATGACGCTTTCTCAATTTATCATTTAAATACTGTGGTTCTCCCGTTTTCATTGTCTTGTACGTTGCGCATGTCAAATTTCTATGTTGGTGGTACTCATTTTGTTGCATTAAAGCTGCAATTTAAAAGCATTTCTTACATAAAAATGTGTACACAAATGAACAGGCACATCTCAACTCATCTCTACTATACTCAAACCTAGTTACTTTGGTTGCTTGATTCTCTTTCCTCGAGTGTGTGCGATCTCCAACCACTAAAACTCATGTTCGGTTTTTATTCATATCATTTATAAACATGACCGCCTTAAACTATTTTTGAACTCTGTGCTTTGTTTTTGTGTTCATTCTATTCTTGATAATTCTTGATTATTGTAGGTACCTTCTTTATGTACTACCTTACCTTTATGTATATTGGCTCTACTACTAACTTGAAATCATAACACGGTGCTCATCTAAAGAGGGGACTATTGTTACCACTTACCCTACACTAGCCATCCTGTTTTTTTACATGAAAAGTACAACAAATAATAATAATAATAAAGATGATGATAGTTTACATCGTTATACATGTGTTTTTAATAGTTGGCTTGATTTCAGGATATTAGTTCAGCAATGGTGCCATCCATTTTCTCCAACGCAACGCTAAGTGCTGCAAAAGATCCAACATCTTTCTACATTATAACTAGGCCCAACAGTACTGCTAGTAAGTATTTATTAGTGTTTCTCAATTCTTTGTCTTTCCTGAAATTTATTTTAAATCTAATGTAGGTGTACTTACCTAGAGACATGCAAAGTTATAAAATGATGTGCTTGTTTGTATCTTACCTTTAAAGGCAAGTAGGTACCTCCAAGTGAAAACTTTAAAATAAGCAAGTCATGAGAACAGTAAATAAAAATGACATTAAAAAAGACAATACAACTTAAGAATCATCTAGATTTTATTTTAATTTGTCCCAACGGCTGGTGTCTTGGATACCTCGGTTCTCGTTAGATCACCGAGGTTAAGCAACATTGAGCGCGGTCAGCGGTTGGATGGGTGACCATTCGACTCTGTCCTGCTAGTTGCTGCCGTTGGGCCAGAGAGACTGCGGTGTTCGGGGGTTCGGGTGGTGTGACGACCTCCCTCCACCTGTTATCAGTCTCTCGACAGCGCGGGTTGTTGAGGCCCGTGCTGTATATGTCACACCGTCCTTCGGATGGAATGTTAAGCCATTGGCTCCCTTGGTATCTTTTGTCAGGAGCAGGCTACATGCCGATACTGGATTCCCTCTCCTTTCTTCTCTATTACATTCCACTAGTGGAGCTTGGCTCTGTTGAGAATAAGACTTAATAATAATAATAATAATAATAATAATAATAAATAGTATTAACTAGGAAAATGCTATGTGTAAGGCATTGACTAGCCTTTGTATTGCATGCAAATTGGCGTTTGCAAGTTTTTGCTCTGATTGGGGGAGGGGGCTTAGTACAAGGGTGTCTGGGATGCACAATTTTGTACATTTAAACTTGATTTTAAACATTTTGAATTTTGATGCATTGTGTGAACAAACAAAATTTTATGTATCTTGAAGATAAGAAACATGTTTTACATTCAAATACTTGTGTATGCTATGTTAGAGGCACCTTCATTTGCGATTGCTCTGGCTTCCTTTAATTGTGAACATTGTGTAGGCTCTCCACTTCCCAATGGATGCACATCATGGCTTGCGGCCAATGATGAAGCCGTGTTCTCATTGTCGTGCTCCACTGGAGTGACGCTTCTGATTCGTCTTGGCATCAACGGTCAAGCGCAGCTGAGACATCTGAATGAGGCAAACTCCATGATGCCAAGATTGTTTGCTAACATTGCTGAAGCATTGAGGTAAGATCTAGGATGCTAAATAATGTAAAAAATAAAAATCAATATAATATAATCCTCAATATTATGTACGTTCCGTCTAATACCTTGTCCACACTGTATCACAATTCACAATTTAAAAATCACAATTTAGATACCATAGTATCTATGACCCTAGTTAAAAACCTGAGAATGCGATTGAACTGAACTGCAGTTGTCATCTCATTCTCAACTTACTTTCCAGAACTCATTCGAGATTACAGAAAGCAGAAAGCCCTTTATTGGAATTTGAAGTTCTTTGGACCATTGCTTCTATAACTTAGTTAGCATCTATAGCTAACCTATTATAACTATTATCCCACTTTTATTTCAACTGCAGTTGAACCCAATCACGATTGAAAGTTACATTGTGAGCAAGGTATAGGGATGTGAATTGGTAATTCATTATTATATTTTGTTCCAGAGGCAAACAAGAAGTTGTGACTACCGTGAGCATGGTCCTTCACAACTTCGGTGATGATACTTTGCTGTTCTGTCTGGGTTCTGATGCCACACTGCGAACCTGGTCCACTCGGGTCAGCAACAAGAACATGGTCAGTTGATGGGTTTGGTAGTGATTCACAATATGATGCAAATTTTACATTATTATTTGTATTAGCTATACATTAATTTCACGACTAATTAAGTAATCATTGATAAGTGATCAGCATGTAGGTTATAGTACATGATGATTCTATGATTGATGATTCATGATGGCATGATTCTACATTATCTAGTAGGTAAAGGTACTTTATGTTTTTAATTAATACTAATGGTTGGTAGAAGAACGTAAGTACTACCTAGCTAATATTCTGTTTTTACATAGATCTGTGCTTACCCTCTTGTTGACGTCGCCGAACGCAATGAAGCATTCCCGGGCTTCCAGTCGCACATGTTGCGCAAGTGCACCAGCGCCGACATGACGCAGCTCTACATTGCCATCTACCTCTGCTTCTCGACCGAAGCCAAGTTCATCGTGCTCAAGCCTGAGTGCAACGACCTGGGACACATTGAGTTCACACATCACCACGATGAGGTTCTAGCCACGGAGGTGAGTGCTGGTCATCATTCAGCTTCGTAGGTTGGGGGGGGGGGGGGGGTACAATTTGTGTACGTAGGTATGTGAGAAGATGATGTAATTTGTTTGTGATCAGATCATGAAACTAGTTTAATTTTGACAGGTTCTCTAGTTAATTGTTCCACGATACTTATCAACATTTCATTTTCTCTTTAAAAAGCTTTTTACCTTAGATTTTACTTGCTACAGTACATTATTGTATAACATAGGCACCATTTTGTTTGAGTGAATAACTTTAACAAGGCTGCATGTTGTGACTATGCAATGTAATGAAGAGTCAGAGTTAACACTTGAAATCCGTCACCTGACAGCACCTGCAGAATCAGTACGACCTGGTGGACTTCTGCTTGTCACCCGAACACCTGTGGGCCGCCTGGCGCACCACGGACGGCGCTACCTCTGTCACGAGCGCACGACTAGGCGCAGGTGCTCACTGGCAGCCAGCTATGTTGGAGGAGGCTCCAGCAGATCCCAGGTGTCTTCTGGACTCCACGGTCGATCCCAAGCATGCGTACATCGAAGAGATATTTTACCCTGGCAAGTTCCCGCTGTCTGTCATCACTCGAGCTCTCAATGTGAGTCCCTCTTTTTTATTATTGCACATTGTCTACCTAGAATAGTTCATTAATAATTTTTAAAATGTGGTATTTTAGTAAACTTTCATTACCTACACTGTTAAGCCGCTTTTACATAACACGTGTTTTGCGTTTTCGCTTTTTTCTTTTTTTATAACGCCTAGAAGAGGCCGTCGAAAACATAATGTTGGTATAAATTTATTATTCTTGTTAGTAACAATTTGGGTGTTATTAGATATGATTAGATGGAATAATATGCACAGGTAAGTAATTATAAACATTATAGTCTTATTTTATAGTTTACGTATAGTGTCGTCATTTTCGCCACGCACAGTACTGAAAATACCTCCCTACAATCGAGATGGGGCGGCTTAAAAATAAAACAAGTGCGGCGAAATTTTTGGTGGTTTTGAATTTGATGGATAAATAAAAAAAAACGCAAAACACGAAACGCGCTTTATGTAAAACGGCCTTTACTGTTTACTGTTTTGTCTGGTTCCCAAACTTTTATCAAGGTTAAAATTGTCATCAGATAAAATGTGTTTTTTTATATATTTTTTTATAAATGTATCTGTTCTTCTATGAGGTAAATACAAAAATCTGAATGTCCCCTGATGGAAAAACAATAAGGATAAATTGAATTGAATAATAACTTCATTGCAAGTCTGAGTCTGATGTCAGTTAGTATTAGTTACAACATGAGTAGTCCAGTCTTGATCTGTGGTAATTCTCTCTGTCCAGATCTATCAGCGATCGGCAACATTGCTCGAGAATGTGTCCCCGACACCTCGGCTGTTGAAGGCGTTGGTGTGCCAGGCAGTGGAGGCTGAGATCGCCCAAGAGACTCGCGAATGTTCCGAGGACGACGAGGATGAACGTCTGGATGTGGCGCATCAACACTGGGCCAGCTTCTACTCCAGCTGTCTCCAGTATCACGCAGCAGACGACAAGCCAGGGGGCGTGGCCATGCTCAACACTGGCGGCTTGCTATTGGTCAAGAAGCAGAGATATTCCATCCTCAGGTCAGTCTCTTCAATGCTTTGGCTTTACGTGATGTTCCAGAATCACTTATTGTTAAAAATTAAAATTCTTAACAAATGCCATGTAGGGCAACAATTGGATGGTTGTTTGATTCAGTTTGGTCATTTTAGATCCCAGAATCACTTTTAACCTGCGGTCACAACCTGCGATCAAGAGACTGATCAGTTGGAGGGAGATCATCACATTTACCCCCAATCGTATCTCTGTAACTTAAAACTAATCGAAACGTTGTTGTTGTTGAAATCAAACTGATGACAGGAATTTAAAACTTTAGTAAAATAGGAAGTATTCCATCCAAATATTTGGTAAACCCTGGTGTGGACCCCTAAAATTTAATCAAGAAAAATTGCACACATTTGCTTGAATTGTTCACTATTCATTAGTTACTTACCTATCTTAGGGACATTGACATTACTGTGTGTCTCATTGTATGTCTTACTCTTTAGGCTCATATCATGGCTAATACTATTTAGTAGTTGTTTGTCCTCCTTCTCTTGATCCTTGAATACTTCTGCAATGTTGTGCCAGGCCGATGGAGCTACTGGAGCAGCTGACTTTGTCTGAGCCAAGCGAATCCCTGGCTCGTCAGCTCGAGGATCACGAGGAGCTTGGTGATCGAGCCGCAGACATCGCCTTGCTGGTGGGCATGTTAGCAGACCTGCACCAACAGCTGCCCGACGAGCTCATGCAGGCGTTCGACACCGAGACTGGCCCGTGGCGGCCACACGACGTCATCGCTCAAGACCTGGTCAAGGATCTGGCTGATGATTCACAAGACGAGAATGTAAGTCAATACATACATGACTTTAATGTTTAATTTTTTATTGTGTACATATAGATAATCTTTTTATTTTTACTGGATTTATATTGAATATAATGGAATGCTCCTGATCCCTTAAAAGTTAAAACAATTTTAAAAATTTTAAATTTCAACGTCAATGTCAAAATCTACAATAATTAGATTTTTCTTATTCCCAAGCCCTACTTTTGTTTTCTTGAGTACAAAAAAAACAAGACACATAGGTACTACACATATCTGCATAAGATGTGCTGTTAGCAATGATATTCACTTTTTTATAGTGCCTGGACACTGGGTTCTTGAGAAGCCTGCGCGATCGTGCGCACAAGATGGTCGACTTTCATGGGTCTGCAGCTCTGCTGGTTAGTTGCTTGTCACCTGAACCGAGTGACACAAGCTACAATCAAGTGCCACCCCACCCGAAGCCAGCGCCGCTTTACGCCAGCCAAGATGGCGCGAGTGTTGTGGCAATAGCATTGCAACAGGTACTCCGGCAGAGGTAAGTGATGTCTGTAAATTGAATGATGAATTATGAATGTTTTTGAATTAGGTGTAAATTGAATAAAGTGAATTAATAGAGCTTTTCCATGACAACCGTAACACATCCTTATGTTTACTTCTCCAAATCTCAAATATCTGCACAAATTTTGTTGTAATTTTGTTTTTATATAACAATTTGTGATTTTTGTTTGTTTCCAGAAATATTAGGTTTCATTTTTAAATTTTTTTTACATTGTATTTTATTAAACTTGATATACTAATATTCAAATAAAAGTATTTAGACGTCACAAACTATTTTATAAAAAATAGTCTTTAGTCTTAATAGTTTTATTTGAATTAATAAAACTACTATTAAGAGTTAAGACTTTTCACAAACTATTTTCTAAAAACAAATATTGTGAAAAGTCTTAACTCAAGTCTTAATAGTTTTACTATTAGTAAGTCTTAATAGTTTTACTATTAGACTACTTTTAAGTTTTACTTATTAGATTTTTCACAAACTATTTTATAAAAATAGTTTGTGAAAAGTCTTAACTAACGTAAGTCTTGATAGTTTTATTTGTATTAACATCCAAACTAATTAAGGGGAAAAAAGCATCATTGATATAATCATATAATGTTGTCAAAAGGAGCAGAGTAGCCCTCTCAGTTTACGAAGGAGTATATGGAGGGAATTTGTTACTCTGATACGTTTACATTTGAGAAAAGAAACAAAGCGGTGTAATTCCGTAACTGCACCATGTTCTCCAGACTGTCTGTGTGCCGCTGCCTGTTACTCTTGCAATTCCTCCTCGAGAAGGACGCGCCAGGCTCCACGCCTTTAGAGATGATTACATGTGCCACGCTGCTGGCACACGCCTACCACGCCATCGGCTGGGTGTGCGCCCGACCCATCTCAAACGCCCAAGGCACGGTGGCACAGCTGTTTGTGCAGGTAGCGGTCGCTGCATCGAGAGCAGTGGCGGTGGGCCGACGGTTCAATCCCATGTTGCCTTATGTCGATGTCGTCAGTGAGTAGCAAATAATATATTACTCAGCCCGCTAATAAGTCCGTTTTGCTTAAAAGTACCGGCTGACAAACTTTACGGTTGTTTTTACCAATATCAGATACCAACTTCACAATAAGGCACCCCTAAAACTCTGCTTTGGTGTGTGTCAAAGTAAAAGAAATCTCAAAATGTCAATTTGTGCTACAGGCAAAGTAAATTGCTGCAAATTGAGAGTATTTTATTTTATTTTTATCGTATTCTGTCATCTGTTAATTTACCATAAAAGTCAAAACCTTGTTTGTCTAAACTGTTGATGCTTTGTACAGTCGGAATGCTTTGGCCCCTGAGCGACTCTGTACGGCTGCCCGACTTCCTTTACCGGTCCCGACAACTGGGCTCGTTGCTGGGCTACGACCGCCTGCTAAGTCAAGGGACGTGGTGCCATCACAACGTGTCGTCACGGCGCTTCCTCGTGGCGCGCACCATGCTAGCTCTAAACCGCGCTCCCGAGGCGTGTGAATTGTTCTTGGAGGCGCGTGATGGCGTGGTGCGCGAACCTTACATCCTACAAGCGCTGCAGAGTGAAAATGTCAGCGTCGACCGAGCTCAAGCTGTGTACTTTCTCAAGGTCTGTATCTACAGTGCCTTTTATAATACAGGAGAACTAGCCGGCTCTTAGCCACCCCCTGACGTAACCTTTAGTCTTTGGAACTGGAATGAGGATAACATATTTATTAGTTTATTATTATTAATGTTCAGGCAGCAGCAGGAAAATTTATGTGAAATAGCCTTTTTTATCATCTCTGAGAGTGAAACTTAATTGAATTTGAATTTTCTGTAAGAGTGCCTACTTTGCATTTGAATCAGATCATAGAATTGCTGGATCGACAAGGATACAGCCAGGAGGTGACATTGGCTATCAGCTCAGCTCTGCCCAGGATCGGGGCCGATGAGCCCGAGCTGCCGACATTTCACTCGCTGCTCTTCACTCATGCGATGAGCCTGGGCCGATACGACGAGGCATTCCGTGCGATGATGGGAAATCCTGACGAGGAGCGCCGCAGGGATTCACTCCGTGAGATGGTCGTCACCCTCGTACGAGTCAAACGCATCGAAACGTTGCTTGGGTTACCGTGCTCCGAAGGTGGACACCAGGTGATCAGATTGGTTACTAATTTAATTCTACCAAAAAATATGAGATGTTAGGTTACCTGTGTGATTTGCTCATCAGGATTTTTACCACCATAAGTTGTGTCACATTTCGTTTCTCGCTATTAAACCACTTTTGACAAATGTTGAATTCTATTGATCAGGGATGGCCACCAGTACTGATTATTCATTTACTGGTAACTATAGTACGCTATTTTTTTATGCATTTGAATACTGAATCAACATTAACACAAAAAATCATAGTTGTAGATATTATTAGCCAACACATATTACATAGCCAACTGACATTTCGTAGTTGAAAACACCACATCAGCCTTCGCCAAAGAACCCATTTTCAATGGTAAAGCAGGATCCCGAGGGCGCCACCTACCGTCCTTTTGTTGGGTGGACGAAATATAGACGTTGACAAATTATTTGTGTACATTCAACGCCACTTTTACCTACGTGCTTTTACTGTCATGTCGAACCTTACCTTATAAAACAATCCACACTTTCTTTTGTCTGGGGCTTAATGTCGCACTGTTCTGCAGCGAGGCTAATGGCGACGGATGAATGATTATGAGGATGATTGGGAGATGATGGTGAAACGTAGGAAAGGATGGAAGGTGGGAAGGAGGCGGTCGTGGCCTATTAGTAGGGTACCTTCCCAGCATTTGCCTGTCGACTGAGGGAAAACCACGAAAAAACCCCAGTCAGGAAGGACGGCCGCGGGATTCGAACCCGGGCCTCCGGAATACAAGTTCAGAGCGTTAACCACTCACCCAACCTGTTCCGTGCTTTTGACGGGCGCAATATTACTCTGCAATTATGAGTTTGCGCCCGTCAAAAGAAAGCACGGAACAGGTTGGGTGAGTGGTTAACGCTTTGAACTTGTATTCCGAAGGCCCGGGTTCGATTCCCGCGGCCGTCCTTCCTGACTGATACTTGTATTAATTGCATATTAATATAATGTTTCATAATGGATAATTTAAACTTTATACCCATTATTAAGAAAAGGATTATTCTTCATAATGATCTGAAAAACAAATCGCTCTTTCTGATCACGGCACACTTGAAACGTGATCTTCTAGCTGTTCGTTTTGCTTCCATCATCAACTGTCAAACAAAGTCTGGCTGTCAAAGTGAATAAATAAAGGATTACAAACGTGTGTAGACAAAAACATTTGTTATTAAATATTATTTATGATATGTATACGACTGGGTATGTACAGGTGCATTTATAATTTGATTTATTTGCTTATAATGCTAGATTTCTCTCCAAAACAAATCATTTCCACTTGCCGTCCATTGCATTGATTATTATTATTAATACATAAGATGTAAACTTCAGGACCAATCAACTTTGAGGATGCCATCTGTTGGCAAAAAAAGGCGGCGTTGGTACCTAGTGTTGGCGCTGAGGCCTGAATGATTTTGTGGACTGTATGGTAGGGAAGGAAGAGAAAAGTTAAAAAATTAACCTACAATGTCGAGCCGTCTCGAACATGATGTGGCCGTCGTGGAAGTGTTGTTCGCAGAGTAGAGCGGCGTGGTGAGGATGGATTTTAACTATTCTAATCTAATAGAGTAAAGGAAAGGAAAAGAAATGGTATGGGATGCATGGGGCTGCCTGGTGAACGGCCAGCGAACCGCGTTACACCACAAAAATGAAAGTCGAGAGCAGGAGCCCGCAACGTGTGCTCACTTCGAGCAGATAACAACTTGTGGTCTACGTGACCTACGTGAACAAGGTCACGAAACACAACCTACCCTATGGATGGGGACGGTATGAAACTAAACCGTAGGGCCGGTAAGGAAGTTCTGGCGCGAACACCTAGCACTAATGCAAAAAAATCCAAACACTAATTAAAAAATGAATCCTGGAAAATGTGCGATTGGAGAAGGCTGATCAACCACGAAATGTCAGTTGGCTATGGTATTAATCTCAATAACTATGAGGTTAAGATGAAGAACTATTTATTTTCATGCGTGATCTGGTGTTCTGTCTAATAAACATCTTGTGCAGGGCATGTTCAACGAGATGGGTCGGGTTCTGGAGAGCCGGGCACGAGCCGCCGACATGAACACGACAGCGTTCTACGACGCGCTGTACTCTCTACACGTCCGCAGCGGCACGCACCTCAAGGCCGCCGCGTACATGTACGAACAAGGCTACCGGATGGAGCACGAGGGTATGCTCACACAAGCTGCTCTGGAGAAGCAGAAGGGATGCTACTTAGCGTGTCTCAATCTGCTCAGGCTGGTAGCAGCGAAATACAGATGGCTCGTTCGCCCCAAACAGGTATAATCATATACCTAGATCTGAAGAGCTGGTTGTAGAATGGATTGGTAGGGTATGATGCTGGATTGATCATACTTAATTACAAATCATTAACCCGTCTTAATGACATATTAACAAATATTATGGAGGTTAACATAAAGAAAGAGAGTAAAGATAATAAAATAAATTACTAAAGGTAAGTACCTACTAATTAATAATTTCAAAAAATTCATAAAGTTCTGAGCTTTCATAATAAAAAAAAAATCATTAGAAATCAAGGAGGTACAGTCACGAAATTATATTCGGTAAACGCTCCTCTCAAGCCCCCCCCCCCCCCCCCCCACACACACACATTCAAACAACTTTGCCAGTGTTACAGGCCGAGAGGGAGGAGCCTAAACTAACGTAAATGCATGGAAAGGGAGAAGGAGCGTTTACCGAATATATTTCCTTGACTGTACATTGGGCACAACAAAAATTGATTGGTGAAGAATTTTGAATGACTGCTGGGCATGTTTCATACCAATCAAAACTTGTTATTATCATTTAAATGTGAGGTCATCTACTAGAGTCAGACAAGGAGTTTGCTTATACTGACTTCTGATGGTGCGACCGTGCGATCTAACATTTTTCAGTCAATGAAATTTATTGAACAATCAATTTTAGTTGTTTCAAGTGTACCTACCCACCTTAATTGAACCGCAACCGATCTGTGGATTGGGGTTTTCTTGAAAAAACAGTATTTTGCAAACCCCTGAGACTCTTAGTGAGCTCAACCATAGTGAAGGCTCGTCAGGAGGAATGGGACATGGTGTGTACGCAGGTAAAGAAGG
The DNA here is from genome assembly GCA_934045905.1 of Leuctra nigra. Taxonomy (NCBI): domain Eukaryota; kingdom Metazoa; phylum Arthropoda; class Insecta; order Plecoptera; family Leuctridae; genus Leuctra; species Leuctra nigra. The sequence goes on from OW203761.1 coordinate 17,529,810, forward strand.
GGACGGGAAAATAAAATGACCCTTTTCCAATCCACAGATCGACTGCTGGTTGTTTTAGTGGTAGATACTTATATAAAAGAGGAATATATGAAATTCCCAAATACTGAACTATAATAGTATTGTCTACATGTCAATGACAGCAATGAATGTCGTGACTAAAGTGTACATGTCTTGTTTCAGCAATTCAGCAGCACCGCGATGGATGAGTCGGACGATGAGTGCGACGTGAAGCTGATGGAGGTGTCTGACATCAAGAAGCAGTTGGAGCTGGTCAACGCACGCATCCAGCTGATTAACTCGCGGCCCGACGAAGTGACCCAAGTCACTGGTGAGCATTCTTCATTGCCACATTACATTGCCTAGGCTGATATCATCACTTGTCAGTGCTTGGCCATGGAGTCGGACCATTCATTACTCATTAGTAAATAGTAATTATTAGAAAGTTTGTGGCTTTTCTTTGTCCTAGCTCCTAGTGCAAATACTATCCTAGATTCACAGTTAATTCTCTCCAATCCAATCCATTATGTCTATTAATCCCTTTATCTGATTTTTTTTAAGCAAATAGTTGGAATTTTTGAAAATCAATTTTAATTATTTATTTTAATTACTGTATTAACTCGTGTATAAGACGCACTCGTGTATAAGACGCACCCTTGTTTTGAGAAGTCTATTTTAAGAAAACACTTAGCATGCGTGTATAAGACGCAGTAAAATGATGAAAAACATTGTGTGTTTGTATACATGATATCCATCTAAATGTTGGTTTTCCAGCTAACTGAGCTATTTGAATGAGTATCACTGCCAACTTGTTGTAAACAAACAGTAATTTCCTGCTTCTGAGAAAGGGGGGAGGGGAGTCTCTTCCCAGCAGCTGTTGCTTGCTCTAAGAGGCATGCACCTGCGTTTCCTCTGTATTCCAAAACAAACCCAACTCCTCTCCTCCCCTTCCTTTAAGATCGCCATTCACCAGTGTTTAGTCTATTTTATGTCTGTCAGAGCAATGTTTTTCAGACGTAAACATATATTTTGTCTCCTGATCTAAATGCAAGGGAAAACATTTTGTTGCACAAATTTAATATGTTAATAGTGTTGTGTCTAGACACAGTATGAGTAGTCCAGACAGAGTGAGAGGGAAAGGCAGATATAGACAACATGTGGCAGTCTACCACAGCTCTGTTTACAAACATCCACCTTGGATTTACTGGGAAAAAAGCTTGGTATGCGTGTATAAGACGCAGGGCTGTTTTCAGAATCAAAATATTGACATATAATTGCGTCTTATACACGAGTTAATACGGTACTTTACTTTGTTAATATCATTCAATATTTGCTGGCTTGAAAGAAAATTGCAGTGTTGGTAACATTTTCTTAAATATCAAAAGATTTATCATTTTCTCCCTTAGGGTGTATTGTTGACGATTTAAAACATGCATTCTGCAGGTAAAGGCTGGAACGTATCGGAGTTGGTGGGTGTGCTGACCAATGCTCGGCTATACAGCACGGCACTGCGACTTGTCAAGCTGTTCAAGCTCACGGCAGAGCGACCTCTAGAAGGACTGACAACGGCTTGTGTTCAGCTCCAACAACAACCGGCCACTGACGCATGGGATTGGCTTGTTAACAATGATCTCTCAGGTATGTTGATATACTGCGCAATAATACAAATGCCCTCCTTCCATCATTTGGTTGCAGATACTTGATTATCTGAAACAATTCTATTTGACAGTCTTGGTGCAGTGAAGTTGTTATCTCGGCAATTCTCATGAATGCACGATATCTGTTGCAGCGGTCAGCGATGGCGAGATGAATGCGTCGAACACTGCTTGGAAGCTGCTGGAGGTCTTGTTGCTCCGACATGAGGAGCCCGGACAGACGAGCTTGCACAAGGCAGTCGTCTCCCGGCTGCTGCGAGAGAGCTTCTTCGTGCCTCAGTTCTTGCTGGCGAGCTACAAGCTGCGGAACCCAGCGGAGCTCATTCAGGTGTTCCTGCGAGGCGGGCGACTAGAAGAGGCAGCCAACATTGCGATAGAATACTTGCAGGTGTGTTGCATCAACGTGCAAGAACTTCACTGGGATGTGGTTTCAACATTCTGTTAATACCGAATAATAATCCTTCTCCCAGTTCCAAAAGTTGGGTCGGAGGGTGGCAAAGGCCACCTTTAAGGGCCCTGGGGTGCGATCACATAAAATGATAACTTTCTTGTCACGGTGACAAGACCCTAGAAGGCCGTGAATAACATTGAGATGAGAAGCTTGTCACCGTGACAAGCAAGTTCTCATTTCATGTGATCGCACCTCTGGACTCCTAATCTAGCTGGCCAGGCTTGGCTCTTCCTTCTTCTCTACCAGCTTCTTCCACTTCTCCCTGATTTCCCAACTTCTTCCCACTTCTTCGGTTACCATAATAGGTATTAGAAGTAATACCGGAGGTAATACCGGGGTAATATTTTGAGTCTGAAATTGAATAGGTAGTAAGTTGCCACAGCGCCATATCAGCGCCAGATGGTATTCAATTGTTATTCTTTTTCTAAATTATCATTTCAATTTTTTGATTTGTGTTATAGTCATTCTTCACTTACTATACTGCCAAGTGCCAAGTTACAGATAAACAACGTATCGACCATGAAAATACAGGTTCAAGTGGCATCACATTTTCTTGTAATCCGTAGCTCTGGAACCCGCGTATGAATCACGTGATCATTCTGTACTTGTGCAGAGATATATTTTAGTCATTGTACATGCATATATTGATCATTTGGTCCATACGCAAGTTCCATAATTATGCAGTTTACAACCCAGAGAGATGCACACTTGCGTCTATGGTCGATATGTTGCTTATGCGTAATACTAATACAGCAGTAGGTATAGGTAACACTAACACTTAATTCAGCAAATTCAAGTATTCAATTCAAGTATTTTTTATAAGCAGTTATTAATTATTATATGCAAATTGGTTCTGTATTTAACATATTATTAATTAACTCTAATGTTTTTAATTTCAGGCTGTGATGGGATCTGGTTCGGAGTACTTTGGTGGCAGCTGTGTAATGTTATCTGGCCAACCAACGTGCCTACCGTGGCAAACACTTGATCAACTGGTGGATGAGCTAGATCGACCTAACTACCAACAGGTAAGCTGCTTGTACCAATAACTTGACTAAGTGTTCGAGTTATCTGTATGTATGAAGTTCATTTTCACAATGCATCTGAGACTCTGTTCTTTATTACATTGACATTATGAGAGATCATACCTGTCTCTATTAACTGGGGGTGTTAAGCGATGATGTTTTTGATATGATAATCAAGTCGTTTTTTAAAGAAATAAGAGAATACAATTAAATCAATATGAAATAGGTCAGAGACAAAATACTCAGTTAACCTCAACATTGCAATCTGTGTTAGGCGCGGTTGTACAATGTCCCGATAAAGCTAGCGATAGGATTTATCGGTCGAAACCTTGGCAAAAGCCAATGAAGTCCCCCTTAGGCTAAAGTGAGCTTTATTTTATTTCGGGACATTATAAAACCGAGCCTTAGGGAAGTTGAGTGTTTTCTAGGGTTGGGATTCGATTTGAATTGCTAAATCGATGTCAAAGTGAAAATTTCGACATCAAATCGAAATAATTTCGACATCGAAATAATTTTGACATCGAAATAATAAGCCACATCGAAATAATTACGGCGAAATTTGGCAACACTGCAGTTGCGTCTACCCAAGGCCACGTTCCTAGCGCGAGAGATGTCCCTCTCACACACCCCCTCAAGGCAACAAATGACGAGGAAATGATTGAAGTAGTAAAGACTTGTTTTCATTTAAAATAAACTACACCATTTATTTATGTAAAAGGGAACAATTAATGACAAAAATTCGTTGCAAATCCAGTTGCAAATTCATGGCTTTATTAGACTTGTTGCCGCCTGCCGGAATATATCCCGTGAAGCATAACATTGTCTGCATTCAACATCCTTTAGCAATGTTGCCCGTAATGTTCACTTCAAATCCAAACACTTTGCACAATTCACTTCGTCTCCACGGCGGGATTATTATTTTTTTGCGTAAAAACATTCTTTGACGAGAGAATAAAAACAATACGCGCTGAAATGGCAAGCGACAACTGACCAACCCACCCTCAACTGCATACGCGGTATGCAGGGAGGACGGAAACAGGCCACTCAGCTGATCTTGAGGGGCACGTTGCACTGTTGCCAGCTCTACATTACTGCGCGCTAGTTTACGGATTTTTTTAAACGATGTCAAACGATTATTTGATTAAACAATTCAAATCGATGTCGAATCGAAACTCAAAATATCATTCGACATCGATGTCAAATCGAAAAATCGATGTCAAGTCCCAACCCTAGTGTTTTCACTCCCAAAATGACACTGTGAGCTCCAATTTGTTAAATCATGGTAGGTATAAGAAAAGAAATACCAACAAGAAATACTAAGAAATATCTGTAGGTACTATTTTAAGTTCCTTGCTCTAAATTGACATTGATTTTAACATCGTAATCATCAACAACACCCCTACCATAAATGTAACTCGAAATTCTCATATCTTGTTAGTCTGTTTTCACTTGACCTAATCGTAAGTATATCTCATTTCTATTACAGTCTCACATAGAATTGAAAAGCCTCATCATTCACTTCATAGAGACATCAACTCGACTATCATGCCAGCCTACTGCAAGCATGGTTACATAGAAGTTAACCGCTGCTACTGAAAAGACACTGGACTGGACATTTTGAATCAGTGTTCAGTTTTGTTCAGTTAGCAACAATTTCTAAAATTAAAATTACAAAATTTAATTTATTGAAAGTCATGCAGAGGATATGTGGGGAAACTAGGCATACCTATTCAATATGCGATGTGAAACAATGTATTACACTCTGCAAAGTACCTAGCTAACCATCAAGCAAAACTTGTTTCTCGAATTGACCTAACTGCAACATCTTACATTAAGTCTGTGGAACTACCAATGATTGTAATTTTACATCTTTTATTTATAATTTCGCTTTAAAATTAAAAATTCTTTGATACTACCTACATAAGATTCTCTCTTCTATTTTTGGCGATATAGAACCTAGCCCAGCCTATACCAATATAATATAGAATACTTTTTTATATTTTGAATTATTTCTAATACATTAGAATAATTCTTCATATCTGATTAAGTAACTACCTATACAGCGTTGTTTACAGTTCAGCATACCGCTCGGTCTTGAATGCCAGTGCTCGGGCAGCATTTGACTTGAGAGCCTCCTGATTGGCAACAGTCAAGTTCACTGAACGCTAACGTTACGCTAACGTGTAAATAAACCGTTTAAATAATAAGAATGAACGAATATGGAAGATTAATATTGATTAAGATATGGAAGAACTAAAATGACTTCAGTTTGATGATGAAATCAGTTCAAGTTGCTCTGGCATGTTATTTATGGCCATGAAATACTTCCGTGTACTGCTTCACTACATGTATAGTAAAGTAGGTACGTAGGTAGTGGGTAAAGTAGCGACACTCAGTGGTTAATTTGTAAAATAATAAGTGGGTGGACGCTCAGCTATTGTTAGGAAAACATATTTGTTACGAAAACAATGGGGGGGTTTGGGCCCCCCCCCCCCCCCCCCCCCCCCCCCCCCCAATACAGACCCAATAATATAGGTCTGGGGCGCATAGCCCTGGGAAAATTTTGAATTTCAGGACCAAATTTGATGCCTTTCTATGCAAAGGCAAAGGTTTTAAGCCAATTTGTGGGTGGACGGTGTCCACCCTGAAAAAAGAGTGAGGAGACGCGTCCGCCCTCGTCCGCCAGGGACGGCGCCAGGAATTTTTGCTAGGGTGGGCAGTGAGTGGCGGACGTTTATTTAGGGTGGGCACATAATTTTTTCCGCTGAAAGTATAGAGGTGCTATATGTTAAAATAAAGACATAAAATAAAATAAAGACAGGGCGTTTTTCGGATTTTTAAATCAATATAAACGAATTTGGGAACCTGAAAATACTACTTTTGGGGTAAAATAAGATTTGAATAACTTTTAAAATAGCGGCGGATTGTAAAGTTACTAAATAAAGGTTTGACACATGCAGCCTACAACTTGAATTGCTGTGTATCTCTCCCACCGTCTTATTGCACAATTAATTAACTAATTATTAATTTTGCCTACTTAATTTTAGACATTTATTTTATCTGTATTACTATATTATGATTACTTGACATTAAATTATACCCAAAATTTAAAATTCAAATAAAATTATCATAGATTATTTTTGGGTGGGCAGAGGGTGGGCAGTGGACAACTTTGGGTGGGCATGCGCCCACCCGTCCCGGTCGTGCGCCCCCAAATTAACCACTGGTGACTTTTCTTTTCACAAGTAATTTGCCTATAACGCTGATAATAGATCTTAGAAATAGCTAGCAATTACCTACGTCAAAGGACCAGCGAAAATTTCTTTAAAATTTCAACAAATACCTAGTATTTCAAAAAAAGCATAAATTATTACTAAAATCTCAATAACTCATAAAGTTCTGGGCGGTTATTCTAAATTTCCTTGTCGTGTCGTATCAATTGATACGGCGTCACCACCATGTTAAAAAGATAGCACTCCAGTGTGCAGTGAGCCCGTATCAAGTGAAACGAGACGACAAGGAAATTTAGAATAGCCCTCCTGGACTGATTTGTCTGAAAATTGTTAAAAACTCATAAAATGTTGATCCAATGACCATGCAAAATTTGAAGTTGATCGGTCAAACGATTACATTTTCAATTTTCAACCAAGCAGAGGATTTTGTAAAAAATTTAGTTTGTTACTAGTAGTTAATCTTTTACAGATTTCAGATTCAGATTTATTTCCATTCACATTTAAAAAAATGCATTGACCCTTGGGAACTATTAAGTCCTCTTCCAGTAGGGTATTATATTATGGAATTTACATTAAAGTTACATTAATTTATAATAATACAATGTATAATAATAATAATATAATATAATAATAATAATAATAATAATAATAATAATAATAATAATAATAATAATAATAATAATAATAATAATAATAATAATATAATAATACTGAAATGTGTGCAAAATTTCAGCTTGCTCGGAGACACGGTGTGACATGTAGATGTAATGTATAGCTGCAGAAACAAAAAAACAGACATTCCAAAGAGCAAAAAGGCATGGGCTCACTTTGCTTGCTCATATGCTACTGCTAGGTATTACCATGTATTACTATACCTTGGTGTACAATGTACCTATGTACTATCATTTTTTTTTTATTTGTGTGGTAAAAATATGTTTTTTTCTAAAAATAACAGTATTATAGAAAGTTTTACAAAAAAAATCAAATTTGCTGTGGAGTGGAAGGGAATTTTTTGGAATGAAGTAGGTTTTGAAAAATTATGTAGAATTTAGAAGGCAGTGCTGTTGATAGTGCATAAAATGCAGAAATGCAGATTTTCAGTTGACTTGTGAATATTCAAGTCAAGTGTCATTTTCATGTGGACGCAAGTTGGTGATGATTTATTGCTCTCGCAGAAGGATCATGTTGACCGAGATAGGTTAGTACTAATTAAATAGTCATTCTTATTGTTCTTATTAAAAATTATAGATTAAATTGACTTTCATTTGAAAACCATGCTTTGGCATGGTCCATCTAACCTGAAAAGTTAAGTCTGGTAGGTAGGTCCTACCTAGGCTGTGTTCCAACCAAGTTATTATTTTAATTTAGGATGAGACCAAAGATTTATACTCATAGTTTTGAGAAGATGAGGAATGTGAAGGTTGAAGAACCAAATTGGGATCATGCCATGGCTAGATTGAAGAAAAGGCTTCACTCAAGAAATCTTGTCCAGCAGGTAAGGAGACTTCTTGTTCTTTTCATTCATTATCCATTTGATCAATATTAAGAAAATTAATTATGTGACTTCATGTACCTATGTAGTAGGTACTAACTACTAGTACCTAACTCTTACTAAGTTCCTCTTCATGAGCAGTTTACAGAATTAAACTGCAGATTTGTAAATTGTACAGTAGATCTGCATTAATTTTGAATGCTTTGTATTAGGTAGGTAAGGTAGGCATACCTAGGTATGCACAAGTAAAAACAGCATTTTAACAAAACGGATTGGCTGCTGATCAGGTTCCTCGACAATCAATCCTTGTTGTTTAATGTTTATCAATGAAATCAGAGCTCACCTTAGCGTTAGATGATGGGTTAACACAGACTTAATGGAACGATGTCATCAACCTTGATCAGCCAATCATTTTCTTTGGAATACCCACCGTTTGTTATTTGTTTGAGTGTACCTACCTAGTTAATTCCCACTTTTCCTAATCAAATTGTTTTCTTTCAAAATGCATGTGCTTTTCTTTCAGCAAGAAACTGTTCATGAACTAACTGATAAAATTAGACTTCATTTCAAGCTCAATGAAGGAGACCAAGAATCCATCCAATCTCTTGTATCAAAACTCATTGACAGTGACATCCTCCAATTCCTTTGCATTGATTCCTCGGCAAGCAATTACACTTTGATGGGGTAAACAAACCTTCTAATTTGCATTGTAATTATTATAAATTAATTATTCTTGTATTAAATAGAGCCCATAAATGTTTATAAATGTTGTAGGAGTGTTTTCGAATGTCTGGAATGGTTGATGTTGAGCGAGAAGTTCTTCAATCGAAGTCACCCCACAATAGTGCTTGAATACTCAGCTAGGCTGTTGAACCTCGAGATCAAGCGCAAAGTTGGCCAAGCTCGGAGCAGTGCCAATGATGTTCTCATCAGCGGTCTTCACATGCTCGAGATATTTGGGGCTCGGGCGGCTGAGCACGGGGCAAAGCTGAGCGGCTGTGACGTGAGGCAGGTGAGAAAGTCAGTTTTTAATTTCCTTTAATTACTACTTGGTACTTGGTACGTATTTATCGCCTTGATATTGTCAGATAATGTTACATTTTGATATCTTTTACTTCTGTATACTGACTACATACTACTGAGTACAAGCTAATGACAGGAATTGCAGGAATGTTTTATTATCAGAATTACAACTACAGACAAGTGCTTCTTTTGTTCATAAAGGCTGATTCAGACTAGCAACTTATCGTTGAACAACTTGGTTCTGCTCGTGCTCAGAATCACTTTGGTGATGATTACTCTGCACATGTGCAGAACCAAGTCAAATAATAAATAAATAAAATAATTTTATTTTGAAATATTTTTCAAATAAAATTATTACTGCTCTGATGCATTTGATTAGGTAGATTGTCTCCTTAGCCATTTTCAATGTGTACTTCGCAAGCAATACGAAGACTTGCTTATCAACTTGTTGCGCAGAACGTTTTCTAGTACTAATGTGTTATTTTATTTCCCTGCAGATTCTTGAGCTTGTGATGAACGTTTTTGAGAATGCGTTGGACAGAGCTGGCATGATGGCACTGCAAGCTGCAGCTGTTCTGGCCAACATTCTCAGGACAACCCTCGTTCGTAGTGAACTGAAGGCAATGGTGCCAATATTGGCCAAGGCAATCAAGCAGTGCTACACGGAGTTAACTATACTGGTCAACAACAAGAGTCCAGACGATATAGCTGTGAGGGCTTGCTCAATCATGGCCATGGTTGGATTGAATGCAACAAAGTGAGTCCCAATCTTTGAATGAATCCTGAACTGAATGGATAACGTGCAATACATAACATAACATACACAATTACATAGTGCTACATATTAACTAATGTATATTTATTATTTTTCAAATGAGTCATTTAATGTTTTATTTTACTGTTTAGGGTACCATCTGAACTTGGTTGCAAGAGAGGTTTGAATGATTCGGACCAATCAAAGTCCTCTCCGTCTTCAAATGGATGTCTTGAAAAATATAACAACCTTATTTTGAACCCAGCAGTGGAGAACATGGAAGAAGTATGCACACCGTACATTGCGGTAAGAACATTTGGTACCTCATATTAGTCCTTAGCATAAAACTTGAGTGCAGTAGGTATAGTGGAAGTGCAATGTTTTAAAGGAGTAATTTGTTTTTTTAACAGTAGGTAAGGAAAAATATAGTATGTACCTACCTAGTTAAAACTCATTAATTTGTTGTGCATTCATTTTATTATTGCATAATAATTTTTTATGATATATTTACATACTCTCTAAAACAAAATGGATTTGACTGTATATATTTAGGTAAAAGTGTTGGAGAAGTTTTGCACCACTCCCCTGTGTTCAGCAGCAGATGACGTTCAGTCATTGATTTTCTCTCTTGTGCTCACAGGCAGTGACAGTGGATCGCTCTCGAGTGGGATTGTACGCCAACTACTTGGACTGCTTGAAGAGCTTGTACCGAACCCCCGGCCTAGAGAAGAGCTGTGTCCGCTTGTCACATAAGCTAGCAGAGTGTGGATATCTCACTTTGCTTCCACTGTTGTCTCGCACATTCAAGTATGATTTACTTATTTATAAAGTGATTTTTTCTCCAAATACATGTCTACTGAAATTATGCATTACATTGGTATGCCTCCAGACAGCAAAAGGAAAGGAGTTAATTTCTATTTCGAAAACATTTCTGCGAACTGTTTTAGAATTATATATGAGTAAGTAAGTGATGAGTGTTTTTTAACTTGTCTCAGACCCAACAGTCCCATACGAGCGGCCTGCCTGACCTGCCTGGCCGAGCTTCTGACTTCCCTCGCCTCCGACGTGCTGAGCCTGTCGGATTACCCTCGAGGAGCCATCGGGCTGAGGGCTCACCTCCTCGAGGGAGCTCGTCATCTGCATCGCGATCCCAACATGTGGTTTGTGGCACTCACCAAGGAACGCGTGTCCGAGAGCTATGAGCTCACCGTTGTGCTCTTCGCTTTCTTCTACTGCCTGGCCACACAAGGGTAAATAAATATGGGTGTAGTTATCGGATTAGTTCAGTTTGTCTCATAAGGGGTTAGTAGGTACTACAGGTTCCACATCAAGGTTGGTCAATGGATAAGTTTGCAAAATGTCATATAAATTAATAATATTTCATTTGCCGAAAAATTATCACCTAGCATTCAAAAACCCTGAACTGTTCTTATATTTTGTACAATTGCAGGATTGTATCTGTTTAAATACGTTGACAGTATGTAAGCATATCATAGAAGTGGATAATTATACTAAAGATGTGGTAACGTAACGTAATGATAACTTGATAAGTAATGATAAAACGTAGATGTGGATAATGTAGCAGAACAGCAGAACAACACAGAACTTAATTGTTATAAAAGAACCTAATAAGAAGTAAAAGGATGAGAAGCGAATTGAGATGAGAAGAACGGAAGATAAATGGTTGTATGGAAGACCTACGACTCGATTGTTGAATACATTCAAGTGCTCAATAAATTACGTTTTTAATATTATGTCTTTGAAGGTCTGGTCGTTCACCTGAGCTGTTCCCAGCATTGATTGTGCATCTGAAGACTAAGTATTCAACGGCACTTTATCAGAAACCCAGCATCGTCTTCACAAGAGCAATCTGGCTCACATTTGCTGCAAGTACCAACTTTCCTATTTTATGCTGACAAATCAAGTGCTTCCTTTAAACGTAGGTAGCTTCCTGTAAAAGTGACTCGGTTACGTCTCCTGCACAGATGAAACCTGAATATGTTAATTTTCCGAAACATTGTAAATCGGAAAATTATCCGCTTTATTAAGTTTACAGCGAGATTATGCACAAATGCTTTTAATAGGTACTTTCTACAATTGTTCTGGCATACCATGTGGTCACTTTTACACTTATTATTTGATATTAGTCATACATTTAACATGATTAGTTAATGATTGAAAGGTTATAAAATATAGTAGGTAATAACCGCACATCAAAACTTGCCCTTAAACAATATTGTCGGGAAAGAAAACACTACTATTTTGAAAAATTATGATAATTCTGCTGTTTTCTGCACTTTTATGCCACTCAGTTACAGCTCTACAAATTGCATAAATTAACTTTCCTAATGTTTATAATTTTAAAAAAATAGGAAAATTATCCGGAAAAATATGCCTGGAAAATTTTCCGACTCGCATCTCAAATCCTGAACGGATAGTATTTTAATTGCCCTTTCCTATGTAAGGTGTGTACCCTGGACCACAAGGCTGCAGTGTCGGGACTAGATGGTGCAACGAAAGTGCTTATTGGTCTTCTGGAGCAGCGAAAACTCGTTGATGTGTTCACACCTCACCCAGCCTTGCTCAATTGGAGCTTTTCACACCCCAAGATTCCATCCAGGCTGCGCACGCAAGTGGTAAGCATCTTCCTATGGGTTAGCTGGACTATAACATATATACTTACTACTTACCTATACATATCAAAAGCTCATTATTTGTACATCCTATGTATGTGGTACCAACACCTAGGTTAATTTTTTTACAAAATTAAGTTTTGTTTAAATGGTTGTTTGGTTTAGGTATAGATTTAAATACTATATTTTAACTACCAAGGTATTCATATTGACAAATTCCATCCTGCAATACTAAACATTTTACAAAATGGTGACAGAATATGTACCTAGGTATAGGTACAGTGGGCCGTAGGTGAAATGTTATCCCTCCGTTCCACCCCACCACATTCAAACAACTTTTCCCGTGTTACCCGCCGAGGGGGAGGAGCCTAAGCTATCGTAAATGATGGAAAGGGAGGACGGAGGGTGAAAGCAAGTCTTACGGCAGGGTGTACATATTATGTGTAGAATTAGACCAAGATCTAAATCTAAAAAAAAACATCTAAAAATTGCACCAAAGAAATCTCTGTGAATTTGATTTGTGAACTGCAATCACAGATACCTACTTCAGCATACTTTGTGCAGACAGCTGAATCAGTTATATTTAAACCATGTACCTTCATACATATTAAAGCAAACATTACTTATATATTTACTAGGTATGGTAAAAAAGGCAATGAATTGTTCATGTTTTGCAGATCCAGCTCTGGCTACAAAGCACTTCTTCGGCTGAGTCTGAGATTTTAGTGAATCTTCTCTTAGAACAACCAACAGCTTGTGCCAGCCTCCTCGATGTCCTCCACCACCTGCAGCCTGTAGTGGCCTCGCGAGCCATCGCCGCGCTCAACACAGCAATCACGGGGCAAGAAGGCCTAGAGCTGGTCACTACCATGTGGGAGAAGATGCCCACCTTCCTGGCCAACATCAGGTCTGTCTGTCTGATTTCTTATTACATAATACAAATAAATAAGACAAGAGTGAGTAATTTCAATCGACAACATCACAAACCTACTGCGCATGCGCGGAAACCATAACATGGACGTGCACTTGGGACATGACAAACCTACAGCCTGCAGCTCCAGAGCAGAAAACTCGCCTCTCATTGGCTGAGGAGCGTAATTCAAAAGGAAATTCACCATTTTCTCATAAATTGACGTCGAAATGTCCGGATATTATATTTTATTCGTAATTAATGGATTTGTTTACATCTAAGAACAAGTTGTTCAAATAATTTCCTTTTAGTCAATGCCGTAAGAATTGAATTTATATCTAATGATATGAGATGGATACAGAACTTGCGTAGAGACTGCAGTTGGATTGAACTAAGGTACCCAGTAGGCAATGCGCACCGATATTTCTCCCGCCAGAGGACTCTGATAGTTTATGATGTTGTCTATTCCATTAGAAATAACTGTCAAGATTTTAAAGCTTTCATAAAATATTGAAAACATATTTCCTGAGCCTTTGTTTAAACTCGGGACACACAACTGGAGTTGAAAGAAGCGAGTGAACGCACTTATCTACCTTGTGGCTCTTTCGATCTTAATTGAAAATAGCAGCAAGTCAATCAAGGTCAGATGGTGGCACTAGCCAATGTGACTATACCATTGCTTGACCTAGAGTATTCGCTACAGTATTTTTCTGTCCCATTGTATTAGGCCACGCTTGGCAAAATCCCCTCGTTTTGACAGATTTTGCCAAGCGTGGCCCAATCGTTTCAGTATTCGCTGATAGCTACCTGCACTTCCTGCGGCAGACCATCCCCACTCGACCTTTCTGAGGGATGTACAAAATAGGACGATAATACGTTTGCAGAGAAAAATACTTTAGCTTCCTTCACCTACACTTGACTAGATCTGTTTGCTCGTCACTACTTGTCAGCACACTCTCCACTCAAATAGTAAAGTTCAAAAAAGTGAAGAAGATCAAGGGGAAAAGCAGAGACAAACAGACAGACCTAGTGATGAGTGTTTATGATGGTTTTATTAGCAGCAACTTTTTTTGCAACAATATTAGTGTGCCGGATTTGAGTTATTCGAAATGGAGTCACAGAATAGAAATAATAATATTACTAGAAATCCTAGTAACTCTAATACAAATTTTCCAGCAGATTGCACCTACCAATTAATAAAGTAATTTTTGGAACCAACAAGGCAGGATTCTTTTCCTGAAGATTAATTTACCTACGACTATAGGTACCTAATCAAATGTGCAATAGAAAATATAAACCTTTATGTACGTTTTTCTTGTCCTGAAGTATTTTTTTTAAATAAAATATAAATGTACTGTATTGTACGTTGTAGTTCGGACAACAGCAGCTTGAGCGCAAGCGGAGTGGGTAATCTTCTGACTCTGGCTTGCTCGCGCTTGCCGCCTCACATCGACCCAGTGTGCCTGGCAAAGACGGCAAGCCTGTTGTCGGGCGTGATAATACGGCAAGCGGAAGCTGACGCAGACACACATCTGGACTTCTTCATCGGTGCACTTCAGCTCATCTGGTTCTCGCTCTTGCAATCCACCGATCAACGCATCATGCAGACATATGTAGCAAGTCCGGGATTCATGCAGGTTCTGCAGAAAGTTGTCGATTCGCCAGAGACATTGCTACGCTCCATTACTTACAAGATACTCTCATATTTTCTAAAAGTACAGACTCAACAGATCTCCCCTAACTTTGTAAGTTGTTTTGTTTATTGAAAAATGAAATCTAATCTTATAATAAATTTAAACCCCAATAGAAGCTCTATATCTCTTAATTGCAGACATGTAAGCAAGTCACCATCGCTACTGTCTCTATACTGCACTCCTTGACATCTGACAATGAGATATTAGTGCGAGACGCTCTGCAATGTACGTACATGCTACTGGAATCAAAGGTCTCAACTGTCGTTTCTCTCCAGACAATGAGTGACACAGAGAGGATTGCCTTTATACGTACGCTGATGATCAGACTTCAAGGAATCACTGTCAAGGTACGACGCTGCCATTACATGATGCCATATATTTCCCATTATTGGGAAAGGAACATTTTTTGAGAACTTTTGAGTAAACGCTTTCACTGACTGAACATCAAAATCAAAACGGTGTGGATGGGGCTAACAAACATCCAAGATAAGATAGTATTGAAATATAATTATGCATAAGGCTCTAATTATCTGATATTGAAAAATGGACAAACATTTTCAAAAAGAATGCGGGTCTGGGGCACACAGCCCGTGGAAAATTTTGAATTTCATAATTTAATTGATTCTCATTTTGTTCCCTGAACTTGAATTTATTGAAAGTTGCCGATTTTTGAAATTGTCCTAAAATTTAGGTAGAAGGGAAAGTGTGTAGGATGCATTTAATAACCTTTGTTCACTTTATATTTTTTACAAATGCATTTTTAAGTTTTATAACTTAAGGGACAGTTTTTCAAGGCTCTGCTAAATTTAAACAGTTGATTATTGGGCAAGATTGACATGACAACAACCTCATCATTTTAAAACTTCATTTTAAAATTCTCACTGATGGTTCCAATCCAATGGGGGTAGACCTATGTCTGGAATCATCACTGCAGCCTGGTACTGGCTCCAGAAAGATTCAAAATGTCTTCTCCACAGTTAAAAAAGTTTTATAATATGACATGCTCAGTTCCAGCTGGGAAACCCCCACCTGACTGCATGCAGTTGGCGTTGCCAGAGCTCGCTTCTGCGTTACTCCGCCAGACTGCATCCTGTCATCCTCGCTCACGTCGTAGCTCAACCATGGACGCTCCACCTTCTCTCTCATCTCTCGGTCGAGTGCTGCTCAACGGAGGCCCTGCGATTCATCTGCGACTGGCTCGCGCTCCTGCCTAGGCGCAACGACACTCGACCAAAGAGGAAGGGAGCTGCAAGGGTAGATGTTCTTACTCCTACGCTAGCACACCTAGCAGCAACGGTAATGGGAATTGATGACCGCAAGAAGAGAGGACTAGCTATTCGAATTATGAATGCAGTAAGTTTTATTCTCTATCTCTCTCTCGCAATTGTTTCATATTATTCCAGTTACTTTGTTAGTTCTCTCAGACAATTTTTTCTGCTATATTTTATTTCAGTTTCTTGATTTGAATTTTTAACACTCGACTTGGATCAACATGGCAAAATTCTCAAAGCCCTCGACTGTAATGCTAATTGAAAATGAAATGCCAAGTGAACAAATATTTAAGGCCGGTCATATATTTTTTCCCCCAACGATCGGTTTGGAGCGGTTTTAGAGCAAAATAAAATACAAAATATAAATTGCCATATTTGGCAAACGGTTATGAATATCGAAAAAGTAAGCCAGAGGCAGACATGGGCAGTATCTAGATACTTGTATCTTAAGATACGTATCTTAGATACATTTGTATCTTGTATCTAGTATCTTAAATACATGAGCCAAATGTATCTGTATCTTGTATTTTAAATACCCATTTCTTAAGTATTTTGTATCTTTTTTGAAGATTTAAAATACAAGATACCTTTTTAATTTTTATGCGCCTAGAATTTCAAAGATAGCTTGATCTCTTGCTTGATTTCAAACAAGCATCAAATAATACACGTTGCCGTATTGAATCGTTCAAGAAAATGTTAAGTATGTTGCCTTACAAATAGAACAAATTAAATTTTTAATTTAGAAAGTAAGTCCCTACATTTTTTACTGTTGGATGATAATGTATGAGAATAAAAAGAGGATCTTTCAATGTATCTTTTTTTAAGTATCTAAAGATACTATCTTGTATCTTGTATTTTAAATACATCTCTAAAATGTATCTTGTATTTTAGATACCCAAATTAAAAGTATCAGTATCTTGTATTCCAAATACATTGAAACAGAGTATTTTGCCCTTGACTGGCCAGAGGTAACATGTATTGAACCTTTATCTACATTTTCATTGCTTTTACTGACTACTGTCATAACTTTGCTCCTACTATGTGGTCAGAATTTGTCAGGCACGGAAGTGCTATGACGCTCATCCGTCGCTCGCACCGAGCGTTTTCAATTTATGGCAAATTTATTAAATTATTATAAATATATTATATTATAATTTATTTTTTATTTGTATTTATTTAGCTACTTTTGGGGCCCCCAGGTCCTCCAGAGCATTTTTCGAATGTACGCAATTAAAAAGTGATTCTGGCATGCTGAATTGCTCTAATTTGTACAACAAACAACCCCCTATAGTTGCCCACAGGGCATTTAAAAAAAAAAAAAAATGTATACCTAGGCTGTGCAAGTTTTGAAAATTCTCGACAAGATCAAAATTAAACTCCATCTCGATCGAATGTTCAAAATTCCTTCCCGAATTTTCAAGACTTGAGCATATCAACTAAGCCATTGAGATTTCAAATGTTTTGTTAATTTTGCGGGACTACAGCACCTATCTTTCTTTGTATCTCTCATGTACTTAATGTGGCGCTCATAACCTTGCTGTTGAGTGCCATAAACCATAATAATACTTCCATAAATATGATTTTTATTACATGGCAGTGATGACGGTTTGTTCCGATACCACTGCCATGCTATATCCCGATGGTTCCGAAAACGTCCACGACATCATGATTTTTATTGTTTTATGTATGAAGAAGACTGCCCTAAAGAATTTAAAAACAAATTTTACTTTTTTTTCACAACCACAATCTTTAGATAAAAGGTGAGATCTCGCTCGAATATTCTCGATCTCAAGGATAAAATACCTCACTCGATCTCGTCGGGACTTTTTTTTTAGCAATCTCGATTGACATGGAAAATTTAAATCTCGCACAGCCAGCCCTAATAATTTATAGCTAATAATAATTTAAGTGGTTCTGGGATGCTAAACTTTATTTTTTTATGGTGAATGACAGGTCACACTGCTAGAGTAGGGGAGTAATCCCCCCCCCCCCCCCCCCCCCCCCCCCCGAATAAATGTGTAAATTACGTACTATTAGCGCAATTGTGTTGGAATGAAAGTTCAAGGTGCTGAGGCCCTGTTGTACAATGTTCCGATGAGTTAGATCAAGTACACTGTCTAGATGTCTGTGTTTCATTGGCTGTTGCCAAGGTTTCATTCAACTGATAAATCCTACCGCAAACTTGATCAGGAATTGTACAATCGGACCGTAGTCGATGTAACATTCATTACATTACAAAATATTTTTTAAATATGTGATGTCCATTACTTAGGTACTCACTTCTCCTTATGCTTGCATATGCAATGTTTCCACTCAAGTTATTTATGACCTATGTGTGAAAACAAAATATATCTAAGTACCTACATCTCGATTGCAGTTTTCACGATTGTATTTAAGAAAGTAATCATGTTTCAGATTCTCCTTGTGGATTCTGATTTGCTGGATGCAATTGTCATCAAGTTACAAAACCAAGTTCAACAAGGTGATGTTGATGAATTGAAATCGAATTGAAGAGATGCAGTGTCAACAATTATTTAATCAATACTTTCTTTCTAATATGGACTGTACCTAACCGTCTTGGATAAATAATATAAGTACAGTCGGGGCAGCAAATGTCTGAACTCTCACCAGAATGCGCTGATAGGCAGTTTTCTGCTAGGCCGAGAAAGACTTCATTGCGGGCTCACCTTTCAATGACGTCTCAGCCTAGCAGAGTAAGTGATCGTGGCTCCATCTGGTGAGAGTTCAGACATTCGCTGCCCCGACTGTGTATACAGAGGAGTCTACTGTATTGAACATATTTCAATTAAACTGTAAATAATTACTACATTGTTTAAGAATGTCTCTGCCATACTTTATTTAAAATAACAATAATAATTGAAATTAAGTAATAATAATAATATGGTACACAGATATAAACACACTAAGAGGTTATTCTATTATCCCTACTATATTAGGCATTATTATATCTATAGATGCATTTTAACACCAATCGAGGAATTAACACAAATCAATCTCAATCTACCCACTCTCACTTCATAAGCCAAAGTAAAAACTAGATGACTCGTATGAGTATAGTATTATGTATTTATTTAGTACAATTACAACGTTATAGGTAGATATTGTCCTAAAGTAACTTAAAAATAGTGTTTATCTTTAAATTGACCATATTCCGTAACAATCCATGCCACATAGGAGAAACTTGAGCCCAAGCAATGAAAGGGAATGTAAACTCTGAGGCTTCACTAGCTATGAATGGTTTCTCAATAAAGCGGCAAATTTCTTTAAATATAGACCCTTACTTAAAAAATGTCGCATTATAGTATAATCAGTAGAGCAATATGTGAAGGCTACACAAAAATTCGAGAGATTCATCACTCTTGATAACTTTTGATTTAATGATAGAAACAGATGTTACCAAGCCACATTTTCACACTGGGGAACACTGTGTTATAAGAAGCAGCCTTTGAAATGTATTTACATGATTTGGATCTGCATAATGAAATGTGTGAAATTGTGGCCAATTTATGGTAGTACATACACCACACTCCAATCTGAATGTTTTCCATAACATAATTTTAGAATATAGTATATACGTACGTAGTACAATATTACAAGAATCAAAATGTTTTGTTCAAACACAGCAGATTTAATCGATGTTTCAATTCTTATTGATAGGCTAGCAAAGTTGTATATTATATAAAGATTTTATCCAATATTTAAGAAAAATGCCTCTCTTACAGGAAAGGCTGGTGAAATGTTAAGTTTGTTTCATGGCTACTCTTCCACAAATATGCATCCTATTCCTTATAGACATCAAGACAAAATGGCAGCTTATATCTTCTTGATCTTTTCGCTGACAATGACGGGATTATTACGGCGAATTTCTTGTGCTCCTGTTTCTCGATAATTGTATGTGCAAGAGTGCTTGTCACTGTAGCGGTGGACGGCGCAGTACAATCCTCCACATCGGCAATCGAAGCCTGTAAGACCAACCTTCTTGCGGCAAGAAGCACAGCGGTTCTTCTTTTTAGCTTCCTTGTTCAAATCCTTGGCATCCTTCCCATCAGAATTAGCAGCAGAGTTTTCACCTCCAGCTGCCCCTAAATCTCCTGCATTTTCTTCAATAAGATCAGCCACTGAAGCTACAGAAACTGTCGGCAGACCAGTTTCCATGGCACTGGAGCCTTGACAATTCGTTACTTCAGAATCTTTGGGTGGTGATAGAGAGACTGCTCCATCTCCTTGGAAGGCCAATGCAGCATTGCCCGGAACAGATGACGGAGCAGGATTTGGAGGCTGTTGCTTTTTCTTCAAGGCTTCTTTATAGCAAAGGGAACACAATCCATCGGTTGAAGGATTACTGAAGAACCCGCAACCTGACCGACACAGTGCACGCATAGGATTCGATTCGCCTTCCATTCTTCTAAGTTACCGGCCAGCTACGTAGAGCTGATGATACCAGAAGTTTAGTGTAGATCTAATAAAGGTTTAAAAAACGAACCTGATGTTAAGTCAGTGGACCACAAGCTGAATTTAACACAGCACTTTTAGTTTATGTTACTAGTTAGCTGTCAAGACAAGGTCACTTGATAGTAGGTAGCCTAGTTAGTAATAGGCCTACTAGGAGGCCTATTAGCTAGCTGAACAAAAGCACAGTAGACGAAGTAGAATCATAAATATAGCACAATGGACATCAATAATAAATAGTAAGTATTTCGACACTGGTTTTCATTGTAAATTAATACTCAAGTTGTTGCTAATTACCAGCTGATGACAAAGCATTCCGACTAAAAATTTCATTCGCCATTACACGCCGCCATTTTCGTTTCATGAGCGAGCTTTCGATTTCGACTTTCGAGCAACAACAGCAATACACAATCGATTCTCGAACGAAAATAAGAATCGAGTATCGACTAATCGATATTGTTTCGTTTGGTTTGACACCACCTCACCCCCACCGGGCGCGGTGCAAACAAGCTAAAAGTTAAAATCGCGAAAAGTCAAAACCGCTACTTTTTGGGTTCAAATCCGCGACTTTTGGGGTCAACATAGCGAAAACTCAAAATGGCGGGCTATCACTCTCTGTCATGCCCAAAGTAGCGAAAGATCAAGCTAGCGAAAGATCGAAATAGCGACTGTCACTGATCGTACATCTTGCAACATTGGTTCCAACGGTCCGTCATCTGTCATCATACGAGCGTCTGTTGATAGAGTTCATCGCGTGCGCGCGCACCTTCTGTACTTGGATCGGCCATTTGGGGGGTTATGTACACTAAAAGCGTTGAGAATTGTCATCGTCACTGTAGCGCCGTGGAAAGACGCGGGCTGGTATGCGATGGTCCCGGGTTTGGTTCCCGCTAGGATCGTTTTTTTTTATTTTGAATTCCCGCATGTTTGAGTTTGCCCACCCATAGAGTTATTTTTTTAAGGTTGCCCAGCATTAATTTTTGCCAGAAAAGTTAAATTACCTGTGGAAATAACTTGCACCTTCATCCTCGCACGGTCTGTGGGTGGGGCTTGTATGCCCTCGGCCAATCACGGCATTGATGAACTCTACGATTAGACGTTCGTGTCATCATTCATGCAGTTCCAGTTGTCGCCACTAGATAGGGGTAGCATCGTCTTTGAAGCAGGGGAGACATTGGGGTGGTGCAAGTTGCATACATCTACGGCTACGGGTAATAGCAACAATAATATCTATCCCAGGTTTCATTAATTTTAATGCAAAATAGAATTGAATCTAGGCATCGCATTACCGAATTAAACATTTAATTTTACAAGTGTTTTTAATTTTTATAGATGCAAAAAAAAGTAGGTCAAATCGATTTTTTTTGTTTGGAACAGAATTAATATTTATACATAATTTGTATCTTAAATATTCTATTAAAGCCCAATAACGTCGTACTGATATGCAACTAGAGTCTAATGGCGACGGATGAATAATTATGAATTATGATGATAAAAATAGGAAAGGATTCGATCGCGGATGTATTAGGGAACCTTCCCATAATTTACAAATCTGAAACAAATTGTTTTTTTTATCTATATATTATTATATAATATTATACATTATTTTGGTGGGAAAGTTCTATATGTGAAAAAGATGGTTCTATATTTGACCAAGATGTTATGGAAATGACACAGATAGTGGGCCATGACACACAATCAGAGTTCATCTGCACTAATTCTATTCTAAACATTGAAGATACCAATACTCCTGGTATGCATGTTTTTAGATTATTTTCACGATTCATAATATATTATTGAAATGAAATGGGTTATTATCGTGTATGAAACAACTTTATTTGTGCCGACGTTTCGAGGTCCGTGGTGATCTCTTTTTCAAGGCAAAAAGTACAATAGTTATTTTCGCTGGAGGTACTGCTTTATTCTTATTTTAACAACCATGTCATTCTACATGTCTTTCAATGGCACGCGGTAGCAATTGATGATACAATATTTATGACCTATTCCAGAGAAGTTCTGTGAAGCTGAAACATGGTTCAGGCATGTGGAAATAAGGGTTTGGCGGCGAGAGGGAGCAGGTATAGAAAACAAGATGTGAAGATAAATTTCCTTGCGATGAGCATTTTGCCATCAGGCCAGACACTGAGGAACAAATAAAATAATCTTCTGTCCAACACAAAATAATTTCGGAAATGCTCATTAACTGACATTATTTGCTAAATTATTGAGTGAGCGTAGCGAGCGTCACCACGGTACTCTAGCACTTTCTCTGTGTTTTTGTTTGTTTGTAATTGTTTTTTTTTGTTTTTTTTCCTACACTGCCCAGGTCAAACCGCACAACCCAACCTATCTGATATTTTGCACACATACTAACATAATCTATGCGGTCTCTGGGATCGTTTTTGAACGGAATCCTGTGATTGGTTCAAATTTTATAAAAATTATCTTTCGATCAAGACCAAAATTATCTAAAATTTTACACATTGTATAAGCCCAATCAGTCAAGTATTAATTGTCATTTTACGAGATAAGTATGGGTTGTCAAAAGAGATTTCTCGAAAAAGTATGTAGGTAAGTCAGGACACAGTGGATCTGATATCATCGAGAGTATTTATATGGAGATTGGAAAGTTGCAGAGAAAATCATCTTGTGCCGTGTCGTGTATCGTGACTGAGGATATAATAATGTGTACTATATTATATATATGATATCCCCATTGCTGAGACACCTATCAAACACTGACCAAAAATAATGGAAAAGTGTAGTGTATAATTTGCCATTAATGGCAAATTATACACTACACTTTTCCATTATTCTCAGCAATGGGGATATCATATAGATAATTATCTATAACTAATTAGCAATCCCAACATCGCCTCTCTTTGATGTAAATAATGAAAACACCCAAACAAGGAAATTCTTTCGCGGAAATAGAATCAAAATCCCCGAAAGAGATTTTCCTTTTACCGTCCGAAACTATATGGATCATCTGATTCAAATAATGAAAGTTAATTATCAATGAAAATGACTTATGTAATATGCCTAATCAGTTAAAGTATTCAAAATCAAAATATGGAATGTATGTTCGCAGTGATAGAGTATAGAGACTTGATTTTGAAATACACCTTGTTTATAATAAAAATTACAAAATTCGAATGCTGTTATTTGAAATAACCGTAAATACATTGCATCTAATTTTGTTCCCATAGTATAGTCTCATGACACCGATGAGCGAACTTATCGAAAAGCACCTCACACCATTACATCATTTCATTTCACCTCACATCATTTCGAAAATGATTATTATTTGATACCATTAATATATTAGTAATTTCATTTTCGAGGGCATATCTTATAGTTCATAAGATTAAAAACTACGAGCATAGAGGTAAGAAGGAGAAATAAAACGTATACGTTTCTTTTATAGTAGATTTTCATTTTGTTTTTGGGCACCTTTGTGGCTTTACATTTTCATGCAAATTTTTTCTGCTATTCTTTGATTTTCCCGGATTTTCCTAACATTTGATTTTGCGTACTGTATTTCGCTAAAAAAAAAGGTTACTAAAATATAAACAATACGTTGGAGCAAGGTGTTGACGTTGACGTTGGAGAGCATTACCATTCTGTGCTGCGGTCTTGTAATAAAATAAGGAAGCATCGCCTCGTATTCAATCAAATTGCCAATCGTCATTTTCAATTTTGTAATTACATAGCGATAATTGTCAATAGGTCCAATGGTCATTTTCTCTTCATCATCATTCTCTCATTCTCTTAAAAAAAGATTATGAACTTAAATTTATTTTATACTTGGAGAACGCTATTGCATGCGAATTAATATTCGTGTAATGTTGCTGCTTTATGATATACCTCGGAAAGAGAGGAAGACATCGGATCAAATGCGTCAAAGGAGCAACGTGATAATTTTGTATTGTAATAAACTTGAAATAACACAATTTTTCAAAACAAGCATAAAATGTTCGTGACGTCCATTGCTCTTAAGCTGGGAATTCCCATACTTCGCATCGAATTCGCTTCCGGTTCGCTTCGCTTTCGCAAAATGGCTACCTTTTAACAAAGGAAATCGTCCATGTTTACATTCGCATGTTCACTTGTTTCGGTTTCGTTTCGGTTTCGTCAAAGTTAAAATTGGCTCAACTTTAACGAAACCGAAACACGGGAACATGCGAATGTAAACATGGACGATTTTCTTTGTTAAAAGGTAGCCATTTTGCGAAAGCGAAGCGAACCGGAAGCGAATTCGATGCGAAGTATGGGAACCCAGCTTCTTAAACGATTTGTCTGAAAAATTGGAAATTTTAATTTTATTTGATTGATAAAATTTAAACTTAAAACTTCACGTACCTTATTTCATTTTCAAAGTAACTAGTGTTAGTGTTACTCTGTTACTAATGAAATTCAGTAACTGCGACTATAACATAGTATGTAATACATTTTACAAGTAACTTACTTTACCCGACACTATTCCTTACTTACAACGGTGATTCAATCTAACATTATTTTAAGTGGAATGAATTTATTAATTAACCCTCGGTCGTTGGAGAATATTAAGGATTACAAAATATTCCATAAGTGAGTGTACCTTTTATAGAATGTTTGCGTGATCAGTCTGATTCTATATTCTTGTTTATTTTTGAAAACTCATTGCCGGTTACAACAATACCGCGAGAAGTATGTTGGACAATTGGACCAAACCAGTGAACTAATTGACGTAAAATTTTACAAGCGTGTTGTTTTCATGGATGTCCAGAAGGTTGTTATTTAGATAATTTTATTAAATAATTTTTCACTTAATCTTGATTTGTTTATTATTATTTTGTGTCTTACCTCAATCTGTCTGTTTGTCTGTCTGTTCTTTCGCATGATACAATATCATGCAAGGAAACGGATCAGACCCATTATTTCACAAAAGATTCATTACTCTCATGATCGTTTACATATTGATTTTGAGACCTAGGTCCTTTGGTTTCGCCGGAAAATTGATTTATATTGTTTAGCAGGTAAAGTTGTATGCAATAGGGAAGGATCTCCTCTAAATGAAATTTCCAAATAATTGTATTATTATGGTAGGGGAGACGCTGCTGAATACAGTACAGATATGTTACAAAATTACAAAATTAATAATTATTAATTTTGTTGTGGGTTCAATAGTTCTCTCGGAATTGATTTACAAAGTTTGATATTTTTCCTCTAACTTAAAAACAGGAAAATTGATATTGACGTCATAACCTATATGTTGCCATGGCAACAAAGCATATCACCATGGTAACACATTGTTGTGGACTTAGAAATGACATCACAACCCTGATTCTCATTACATGCCGTTTTTACCGCCAAAATATACAATGACATTTGAAATTGATTTTTATGAATGAAAATGTTCAATTTCTCAAGTGATAAGAGTGTTTGTGATTATTATTTGTGTTGTTATTTACGAATTTATCTTAATAAATTTAGAGGAGACTTCCCTATTGCGTGCATGTAACCTTTGCATACATGCAAAATAACGTAGCAACGAAATCTTCATTTTTTTTTTAAATTATAGAATGTAGGTAAATGCAAATTATACCTCCAGAGTGTGTACATCCAATACACTATGGAAATACCTACAAATAATGCAAAGTTGTATTGAAAAGCAGAAATAACTGTTCGTGTTTTTATTGGCTGATAAGTTTTCGTACTATACTTTTGTTGCACGTCAGTTTTTCTTATAACACGTTATTCTGCGGGTTTCCTTTGCTAAATACCAAAGAAAATGTTTAAATATGTACGAAGTAAGTAACAACCGTAAGTTTTTTTTTATTTAATCAATTTCAATGTATTCTTACAAAACAAGCAATTGAGACGAGACGAGGATTCTTATGGCAGCACAGTAAAATTTTATAAAATCAGACTTTATAAGATATCTTATAAACAGGTCAGAGTCAGAGTTTTTTTGATCGAGCTGAAATTTTGTACACATGTAAAACCAATCTTCTCTGTTTGCAGACCATATTTTTTTGAAATCCATTCATTGGTTAAAATTTAAATAAATATCTCCTGATAGGCTGAAAAATGAAAACGGCCTTCGATAATTCTGATCAAACTCATATTTTGCATGATCATTAAGACCAATATTGTCTCTTATTTTACAAAATTTCATCCCAATCAGTTAAGAACGTGTGAATGTATTGACATTTTTAATATCTGTCAGTAATGAAGTATCGAAATGAATGTTTTCCAGTGCCAATTGAATTGATTCTGATTTGCTTTATAAACCAGGTGCTTAGATGCTATTTTAAAGTTTCGATGAAAAGCTTAAGTTGATATCATAATCAATTCAATATGGATGAACTCGTATATGTTTTCTGTGCGTTGTGGACGCATTTCCGGTTCGAGAATTTGCACGACCCGTGCTCGCTCATCAACGCGTTACACTGAGCGTTTTCCTAGTACTTAGCTTACTTTCATTATGTTACATAATAATAGTTTCATACCTTGCCATAATTACAATCATAATATTATCCATAAGTAGTTATAAGAAACATTAGTCTTAAGAAGATGTTACCTGTATTTATATTATTTGTAACAAATAAATAATCTAAATATGAAAACCATCATCTCCCAATCATCATTCATTATAATCATTCATCCGTCACCATAAGCCTCGCTGCAGAACAGTGCGACGTTAAGCCCCAGAAAAAAACTATCTCAAAATGTGTTAAGTATGTAACAAGAACAGATAATATCATAAACGTGTGATTTATTGTTATATCAACAAATAATTGTTGCTTTTTACCGATGGCTGACAGAGATTTTCATTGTTCTGTCACCTGTCTTCGTTTTCACACAAAAGTGTATCAAATGATAAATGATTTTCTCATTTGAAAATGAAACATTTTTTTTCTATGAATATTATGATTTTCGATAAGGTATGTTCATAATAAGGTCAATTTCATAGTTTGAAGTAAGCTGAATACACGATTAAAAACTTTGATTAGGATCAGATATTTGTAACGAATGCATAACAATGATTGAAGAAGTTGATTCTATTGTGTATACCTATACTTAGGCAGGCGTTACTATAGATAGACATTTCACTTGGAAGTCACATTTTACTTTGAATTAGACTTAGAGCCTGTAACTATCTTTTATACAATTTAAATTTTGTATTGCCTTATTACGCGTTAGTGTATTACGTGTACATTTTTTGTATTCATGGAAATAAAACGGTCATTATATTTTGTGGAATCGTTGACTGTCTTACGGTTTGTTGGCATGGGGAAACGCTTCCATGGGACACAACAGTACAAAAAAGAATATTAAAAACAATAGCTCCACCACATAATATATAAAATATGGTTGAAATGTACCCAAGGAAAAATTTGTTTTAAGTCGCTGGGCTGTCTAAGTATTTATCATTTATGATTTGTTTGAATAATAGGTTAATTTTAAAGTATTATTTCAGTTCTGATTTCAAATTTAAACATGACAGTGAGAAAGATACGAGAGCAAAAACTGGAGGTATTTACAAACTTACATCTCCATGCACAAAAACAAACACGGTAAAAACTATAGCGTACATACTGTGTCAGAAATTTGCGAAATTAACGGTTAGCTTGTCGATGTTTTGATTGTATGATGATGTAAGGTATATTATTACTCTGTCTTGATGGCTTCATTCTGTTTCAAATTCATTAAATTTTTATTTTTACTGATATTTTGTTATTGCTTTGCTTTTCAAGTTTACTATTATTTGATTGTTTGATGATGAGTAGGAGATGACACATCTGTATTATTTTATTTTGTATTTGGCCGCAGACTAACCTTTTGGCTACGCGGCATATTGCTGTGTAGTGTGTTTTATTATTTCTGTGCATGTATAATTATAACCAATAAAAATAAAGGAATCACGCAGCAGAAACATAAAGATTCTGGGTTACATTTCCTGTTATTTTGAAAGATCTGCTCCATAAGTATAATAGTTGCATATTTTAAGGAGACTGAAGTAATTTTACGTGTCGATCATTTGCATAGCTATACTTATTGTTTTGAACCATATTATTTATTAATCATGTCAGTTTCAACTTTATATCCGTATAAATTAATACATCGCTTATAAACTAACAAGAATTCATCATATACCATAAGAATCGTCTTCAGCTGGACTAAATTTGGAAGCCGTAATAACCGTATTAGCCTGCAAGATAGTCGGCACCATGGAGTATAAAATAACAACATGTGTCCGACAAACAAAAAAACATTGGCCACAGCTGAAATGGTATTTTGGAAAACGTAGACAAAGGTTTTGGCATTGACATTCTTTCCAACACGCATTTCTCTTCTGCGGCAGCCGAGTTCATCACGCTCTCCCCATTGTCAAGAGAGAGGGGTTAACATCCATTCATGAGATCCCATCAGTCGTTAATGAAATTGTGAGATTTGTTAGGAAAATGCAATTTTGATCATATTAACGTAATAAATGTAGGTTTACCAAATTGAAAATATGAAAGGAATAATTTTTTAATTTTTTAATTTCCGTGCATATTTGGCCGACATATTGTACTTGCACAAATATAAATAAAGGGCATAAATTGCACAAATATTTTGTGAGGAGATATGAAATATTAGGAAATATGAAATATTCTAACGATTATGAAAAAACTATTAACTAAAGAAGATCGTTTAAAAAATATGATAATTATTAATGTTTTCCAAATTTTAGTACAAATTTTAGCACCGATATAACTACGACCATAGAGGTAAGAAGGGTTGCTACGACGCTTTAAATAAATGGAATTTTATTATGGTCCACCTAAGCAACTTTATGAACGAAAGTTTACCAATTTTTGGGCAGCCATTTTGATTTTAAATATTTTTTGTCACATAATTATCAAATTTGTTAACGACCTTCTTTAGCTAATAGTTTATTTCAAAATCGTTAGATTTAAGTAAATTTGTAATATGTCATAATGCACCACGTGATGCACAATTTCTGAAAATTTTGTGCCAATAGCTCAAATGGCTGTCGTTTTAGAGCCGTTTTAATTTTATTTGCGGTTATTTGCAAAAAGGAAATTACCTTCCAAATATCAAACGCAATGGCTAAAATTATATTTTCTCGATACTGAATATTTTCAACAATAATTATTCACGTAATAAATTAACCGGAAATTCAAACATTATTAAAATTAAAATAAATACGTGATTTCCACAAAACTATCTGTAAAAACAAAATGGCTGCTCAAAATTGCATATATTTTTTTTTATTCGGTAACTATATTTAACGGATCGAAAGTGTAATTCTTATTTTTATTTTCAATTAGCATGTGATTTAAATCTCAAAATGAATGTGGAATCAATTGTTTTTTCAATGTAAGTCGAAAATGTTGTGAGAAAAATGGCTATAAATAGCCGATTTCGGTCAACTCTTTATATGCCATAGTGTATCAAGTGAGGAATATTTCAGTACAAAAATTAAGTCGATAACTTAAATAACGACTCGTCTAGAGCAGTTTTAATAAAACTGTTTTATTTTATTTGAATGAATATGATTGGACAATAATGAATGCGATCAAGCTGATTATTGTTTTTAGTTGCACAAAACATTGCAAAAAAATAACAAAAATATTGAAAGTAAAAATTTCCTTCACATTTTCAAGTGAAAAATTAAATGGTGATTTCAACAACACTTGATAAAAACAAAATGGCGGCCCAAAATTGGTAAACTTTCGTTTATGAGTTATGTGGGTAGACCTCAATAATATCGTCAAAAACCATTTTTAGAAATAAATAGTTTGGGGTCAAATTATAATAAGTGTAAAGAATGCCGATAAAGAAGACTACCTACCTTACCTACCCAAAGAGCTTCTGCCAATGAGATAGGCCTACTACAGCTTCGATATATCGATTAGATCGTGCAGCGTTGCCAGCCCCTACAATGACATCAATGTCAGTTCAAAATAGCTACAACTTATGCACGCGAATGCGCAAAATAGCGAAAAGTGACGTTTGTCAAAAAGTAGCGGTTTTGAAAAGTAGCGTTTATGAAAAGTAGCGCTTTGAATCGTAGCCACCACCACCGACCCCCGCGGGCGCGACGGATGGAAGCTGTCAGTTTTGTAATTTTTTTTAAATGCGAGTTAAAAGTTACAATATCGCATGTAGGCTACCACAAACCTACATTTTCAGTGTTAAATCTTCGATTGCATAAGTTTAGTAGTTTTATTGCTTCTAATCATGAATACTACATCGGATGTAAGTAAAGCAAACTTTCAATGTAGAGATATTGAATGTACAACTTAACCTAGACTCTAGAGGTAGGTACCTATAGGTATAATATCTCAATTCCACACGGTACTTCTTTGTCCCATACCTACTAGGTAGGTACGTATTACCAAGTACCCCTAGTACTACCTACACTTGGTAAAACACCTCGCTTCTTCTATTGCACTATAGGCAGCGTGTTTAGACAACAGATGGCACTGTAAAAAGTACAGACAGAGCCACCTAATCTGTGGGAAGGAAGCTTACCTTTTGGCAAGGCGTCCAAGTCGCTGCAGTTATATGTTATGTTGCTGCACATATTACGCATTATCAATTCTTAAAATTTACACATGTTTATCTAATGTTTATTCGCCTACAAAATATTAATAATAAAGTGTTCACAATTTCACTGAATCTGATCACAATATTAATTTGCGCGACTTAGTTTGATTCCGAAATATTTTGAGTACATTTGTTGACATCTGATCGGTTGCTAGGTCACGGCCAATGAGAAATAAAACAGTTGACGATCTTCCCACAAAAGTTGCTAATTTCTCTCACTCGTGGCGAACTCTCGGTGCCTATAGCCAATAGATCCTAGGTGGGATTCTATAACTCCATTGCGACCGCTTAGCAATTGCTTCCATAAGGATTAACATTGAAATAATTGCTAAGCGGTCGCAATGGAGTTATAGAATCAGGGCCCCTACCACCCATCCATCCTAG
The DNA here is from genome assembly GCA_934045905.1 of Leuctra nigra. Classification (NCBI taxonomy): domain Eukaryota; kingdom Metazoa; phylum Arthropoda; class Insecta; order Plecoptera; family Leuctridae; genus Leuctra; species Leuctra nigra. The sequence goes on from OW203761.1 coordinate 17,561,407, forward strand.
GGTAGGTAGGTAGGTCCTACCTACTATAGTCAGCGTAGCCTTGAGAAACGCAAGCCATGAATGGAAAGTGTACAATAGCGACTTAATTTGTTCAACAATAATATTGTGACAACACTTCTTTTGTAAATTTCGCTTCCATCCTATTGACTGGTGGTTTAAACCCTGTCACTTTGGCTAAGGGGGGAGCACTCAAGCAAGAATAATCCGTTATTGATACATTTGTAAGTACTTTATCTTATTCGATTTTTATATTTTTGACTGTGATTAGGAAATCTTTGTTGAACATAAATACAAATCATTTTTTGATTCATGAATTTAAGTGCATAATTGAATTAAAATCCAATAAAATGCTGAGATGAAAACAATCAATGTGACAGTTGAACTCATTCAATTACTGTCCGATTTCCACAAATTAAAAAACGATTTCTATCTATGTTCAACAAGGAATTGTAATATCAAATAATAAATATGAAAATCGTGCTTTATAAATAAGTTGCAAAATAATAAGATTCGGATCATTCGCTTCTCTGCACACAAACCCCCCCTTTGGTAGCCCAGATTGGCAGTAGTTTCCTGTCCGGCCAGCACGCTTTTAGGCAGGAAACGACCATGCTGCCTGTGCTATTCTCCCATAAGAGGAATTGTCGACCACCAATTTGATCAAGTTACAATCTGTGTCTGCTAAACAAGCAAACCTGAAGAGAGATTCCGACATTGGAAGTAATCGTATATGGATGGAGTTATCGTTCTGAATGATTGAGGACAACCAAAAATCAACGTAAAATATGCCTAACTGCTAATGTTGTCACACTGATGTTTCCTTAGAGTTTTTACTTAAAATATGATATCTCTATTCATACATTGGAGAGGATCAAAAAAACAAAATTTACCATTTTTTTTACCGGTAAATTAATAATCGGTAAATTTACCTTAATTTACCCATATTCACTTCTAAGCCCCAGGAATCGTATTCTTCTATAAGCTTTCTCATCATGTATTCTGCGTCGTGTTCATCTTCAGCAAGAACCACCTGATCGTCTGCGAATAGTAAAGAGTGTATATATTCTTTCCCAATTTTAACACCCATCGAACTACATTTCCTAGACCAATTCTCTAAAACTCTGTTCACGTATATTTTGAACTGGGTTGGTGACAAAGGACACCCCTGCCTTACACCTTTGTTGATTTTAAATTCTTCTGAATATGATTGTCCACTTTTTACGCAACTTACAGCATTTTCATAGAGCTTTTTAATAGCATTCACATAAACTGTTTCGATCCCTTGATCTTCCAGAGCCTCCCATAATTTATTTAAAGGAACGCTGTCAAATGCCTTTTTAAGATCTACGAAAATCAGGTGTAATTCACTTCCATGTGCAATACTCTTGTCCATAAGTTGTTTTATACAGAAAAGGTTGTCTACACATGATCTCCCGCTCCTGAAACCACTTTGTTCTTCTGTGACTCTAGCTTGCTGTTCTAACCGCTTAGTCAGAATTCGTCCATACAGCCTACCTATCGACGACAAAACGCTGATCCCTCTGTAGTTTCCACAGTTCTTCCTGTCTCCTTTTTTATAGATGGAGCTGATGTAGCTCAATTTCCATTCTCCCGGTACTTCACCTCCACGCAAGCATTCAGTGAATATACCGGCCAGGGATTCAATAGTACTAACGGAGCATTTTTTATAAGTTCGATAGGTATACTTCCAGGACCAGCTGATCTATTATTCTTCGTGGATTTTAGAGCCATCATGATCTCTGCACATGTCACCTCCTCACATACTTCTCCAAGAGCTATTGGCACTGATGTGTATTATTGTATGTTGCTGTATAGCGGTCTGTTCTCGGTCAGCAGTTCTTGATAATGCTTTTGCCATTTCTGATGTCCAATTGGGTCTATCCTTAACTGTTGCTGTGTGTTCGTCTTCAACGATCCCAGTGTCTTCCAAGCCAATCTTGAATGCGAGCTTCCTAACAGTGAATTAATTTCATCACACTTTCTATCCCAGAAAGTGTTCTTAGCTTTCTTAATCTCTTTCTTCACCATATAATTATAGCGCATGTACAACCGTCTATCTTCACCATCTTTGGTTGACAGCCACCTTTGGTAAAGTCTTCTCTTTTCTTCTGTTAGGTGTTCCAAGCTATCATTCCACCAATGTGGGTTTTGGAGATTCTTCTTCTTTCTTCCATAATCTACTGTGCCTAATGCCTCTGAAGCAGCTTGATGTACATAGTTCTTCAGCAATAGATATCTTTGTTCTGGAGTCCCTTCTAATATGGCGTTCATTTTCCCAGCTAATCTAAGCTTATACAAGAATACAGTCGAGTCATTTTCAAAACCCCGTAGGTCATACTTCGGTTCCTGAAGTTTCGAAGATCCTTGGTCTATATTTGGTTCAATTGATTTACTCCTATAATTTCTGTAATTTATATGAACCTTTGCTTTTACTAAAAAATGATCTGAACCGCACTGTGCGCCTCTCTGGACTTTTACATCTAATACTTTAATGCGAGTATTTTTTTTGATGACGATGTAGTCAATAATGGACTTGTAGCCTCTGGTGGGCTGGAACCAGGTGAACTTATGGATATCTTTATGACGGAAAAATCCATTCATAATTCTGAAAGAGAATTGAGAACAAATCTCAATCAATCTGGTTCCGTTATCATTTACCAAATCCTCTCCATATTGCCCTACGATCTCGTCGTTTCTCCTTTTTCCCACTCTACCATTAAAGTCGCCCATCACAACAATTTCTTTTCGATCCCCAATATTTCCTAACACTTCCGTCAACTTATCCATAAAATCGTCTTTGACCTGCCGGTCTGCGTCATCATTTGGCGAATAAACGCCTACTATTACTAACCTATGCTGCTGAAGTGCAAGTTCTAGGGTGATCAAACGTTCGTCAATTGCTGTCCAGTTTACAATTTTATTTTTCAGCTTTTTATGTACTGCAATCGATACTCCGGCCTTTGCCCTTCTATCCTTGTCTACTCCGCTGTAGAAATGGACGTAATCTTGCAATATTTCATTTCCATTACCCTTCTTTTTAGTTTCCGATAGGACAGCAATATCGATTTGGAGATTTGCAAGCTCCTTGAAAACCTCTGGGTACTTATTGCTAATCCCTTGGACATTCCAACATCCGAGACTCATATTCCGTTTAACTCGCCGAGGTCGATTACCATTTGATCCGTCCGGGTTCCGAGGCAATTTAGGATTGTTGTTTGCAATGTTGTTATTTTCCGAGTGATGAGGAGCAGGCCCATCGCCTCAACCCCCAGACTTGGAGGACCAGGATTTTCTGTCGGGGTTGTCTCCCTTAGCCAAGAGTTTCCGGTTTTAAGGCGCCGAAGGATCGCCTGTCACCCTCTTCCGTTAGCTACGTGACGACCATCCATTGGCCGCCACGCATTGCCCGGGAGTCACGCCGTGGACGTTGAAGTAGGATTTGCTAGCCATTACTGACTCGAGACCTCGAGCTTGCCTCATGGCAAAACCAGCGGGCATTAACTAGGTTTTAATGAGATACACCCACTTGGCATAGGAATACCTCCCTAGTACCCATAGCTAGCCTTTGACCTCCCTTCTGCAAATAACAACCAATAATTATTCTGAGAACAAATTAAATGTTCAATTTGAACAATTTAAATGTTCAATTTGTAATTAAAATGTTGAAACTCCCATCCATACGCTCTCCAAATCAATGAAATTACTGTTCCGTCGCCCGCTTGAAATCTTAGCGGCACCTGGCTGGGTAGGCAACCAGGGGCACAGCTAATACCGTGCCCCATTCCTGACGTCATTCTAGAAGTTGACGCATGCGCTCTTGCGTTCTCGCCATAGCAGCGCTCGAGCCGAACCGCGGTGTTGGGGCACAGAATCTTTGTGCCGACGGCATTCGGCAATCATCGGGCTTGATGCTTTTAGCTCGTGGATCATACTTCTCGTCCATCACTCAACGTTCCCGCTAATCGTTTTGAAGCGTTAATGTTTTTCTTATGGATTTCTTCAGATAAATTAAATAATTATCAGTGTAAATTATGTTTTGTTCATCAGTACCTATCGGTACATCATTGTCTCCTACTCTACTAGACTCATAATGTAAGTGGCGCATCGACTTTGTCGAGCTGTGTGTCTTCTTAGTACACAAAATTCTCAAATCAATGTTTTTATCTTTGGATGGAATGGCACACCTGAATGTGTGGTTGTGAACTATAAACGCGTTATTTTGTTTCACTGCTTGCTCTTTATTTACCTAATAGAAATATAAGCCAATGAATGTTTTCCAAAATCGTCGAAAATGCCGTATCGTATGCGCACTAAGAACGAATTTTTAACAACAATAGGAAAACTCGGCCAATCGCTACCAGACTCATTGTTGAGTTGAGTGTCAACTCAACAATGCTTTAATGAATTCATGAACAATATTATATCTAGGCAACAATGTAAGAATCAACAACAATATTAGTATGGAAAAATAAAATGGAATCATATGCAAGATGAAAATGAGACGGCTACGGGGAAACCTGATAAAAAAAAACGCGCCTCTACTTGGTGCGGAATCAGAGAAAACCCGGCTATGCTTTTGATGACAGAAGAAACTACTTACTGCACGACGTAATAAGTGCGATTTCTCAACTACTTTAAACTTAAATGGAACGCTCCCAAATCATTAACTTATGACTTGATAGTGTTCATTATTTCAAAAATTTCCGCCTCCGGCGGGCTGGCTCCGCCAGCTGGGGGTTCCCCCCAGACCCCCCGTGGGGTCGAGGACAACTTCGGTATTGCGCCCCACCTACTAGACAAGGCACTGGCCGCCACTGTGTTCCACAATTTTATTTTATTAAGGTTCAGGTTGCGGTTCCGTTTCTAAAACAAATATTCTTTAAGGTTCGGTTTCGGTTCTTGCATAAAGGTTCCGGGTCTAAAATTTTAAATCAAACTATGAAACTAAAGTATTATGTCAAATATAATGGAATTATTGGATTTTGATCCATAGACATTTTGATTTTGATTTAAGACTTGATAGACAGGAAGGTGCGCAGACTAATATCAGAAGAGTACCTACAGTATAGTGGCTGCAATTTTCTCCATAAGAAGTCGTAAACTTTCTTTTTGTCTGAGCTATCAGTTTCCTAATATTGTCAGCGATGCAGTTCTCATCATAAGTCAGATTCAAAAATTGAAAACTCGAGCAGCGTTTGGTAATGAAGAATTATCAAGAATTAAACATTTCTACAAAAAACAGGTACTAATGGGAAAATTTATAAAAAATACGCTTTCTACAACTTTGTGAACAATATTCTTAATCTGTGATAATACCTATCACAATATTAATATCCGAGTGTAATTTTTTTTTTTTTATTTATTAAAAGTAGGAACCTTAAAGAACTTTTAAGAACCTAATAGATTATAAAGGTTCGGGTTCCGGTTCTTGGGGAAAAGTGAATAACGGTTCCGGTTCTGGTTCCAAAATTATAAAGGTTCATACCAGTTCTAGGTTCCGGTTCGCCGGTTCGGGTCCCTGCTGGGACTATAACTCCGATTCCCAATAACCTTCTCGACAGTCACTTTTTTTTTTTTTTTATTTATTGCACACAATTATACACAATACAATAAATACACAAATCTACAAACTATCCCACATAGCCAAAAGGCTAGTCTGTGGGAGACAAAATAATGTAAATAAACAATAAGCATACAGAAACAATAAAAATGACCAAGTGCGTAAACAATAAAGTAACATCAGATTTAACAGCCTAGTAGAAATAAGGAAGTAATACATATTGAAACAATCCATATTCAAAAATTAGTCATCATTAGGTAACTGGATCAATACCCGTTCAACCAAAAACATTCCTAGTAAATAACCACATCTTAATTTCTTTTTAGTTTTTTTATACAATTGTATGTACCGAAATTTCTTAAATTTTGAGGTAAATTATTAAAAATTGTGGGTACTTCATAATTAAGCTGTCTTTGTCCATACTTATTAATACATTTAGGTATTCTAAATTTTCCTTGCGATTTAGCCCGTATTTGTACTTCACAGTCATATAGAATTTTGAACTCTGAGCTAAAATATTGTTTAAGAATTAATTTATATTCAAAAAGATCCGAAATATCTAATAATTGTAAATTTTACGAAAAATACATACTCTTCGATAAATTTTTATTCTGTATAGTAGCTGGAGATATAATAATTTTCAAAATCTTACACTGCAACTGATATATTTTATTCAGGTGCACAGCAGATGCATTTCCCCATGCTAAAATTCCCTAAGCTAAAATAGACTCGACCAACGCTGAATATAGTAACTTCATGAGACTCATCGGTAAAAAAGAACATAAATTATAAAAATTATAACTGCATAAGCGCAATCTGTTACATAAATTATTAATGTGATCACTCCAAGAGATCACTTAGTTCTTGGTAAGCTGCCTGCCGACAAGAATGATGTCATGTTGGTTTCAGCACTGTAAAGGTGCTACCTACTCTCATTTGGCAATACAATGTACGTACTACTACAAAATGACATCATCCATTTTGCCGCACTTTAATTGAATGAAAAGCTGCTCGTCGGCAGGCAGCTAACCAGGAACAAAGTGACTATCGAGAAGGCTGTGGGGGTGACATTCAAAAGCTCGCAGCCAAATCCCCATGTTAGTATAAGAAACCTGTATAACACCGGACACTGTCAACTTCTGTGAGAGTGGAGAGTAGTTCTTTCAATGGCTGCCAGCTGTCACGTGACCTTATTTGGCGCTCACGTGACAGCTGTCAGCCAATGAGAGAGCTACTCTCCAATCTCGCAGAAGTGGACAGTGTGTCCGGTGTTTATGAGAACAAATAGAAGTGGCTGTGAAAGGTACAATACCCTCAAGGCAACTGAAACAGTATTGCGTGAAATGGATTGGCTGCTGGTCAGGTTCCTTGACAATCAATCCTTGTTATTATCAATTCAATCAGAGCTCATCTAAAGTTAGATGAAGCGGTAGCATAGACTTTGTTGGATGATGCCTTCAAATCTTTTTCAGCCAATACGTTTCTTTTGAATACCATTTTTAGTTTGGTCAAGTGTACACAAGTACATTCTTTATGCAACCCACGGACACATTTCTGTGCATAATTTCTATGCATAATTTCTGTGGACCTTGGATGTAGAATTAGGTAGACTTGTTTTAAATTAGGTACCTACCTACTGTACTACCTATGTTAGTAACTTTTCCAAAACATTATTCATTGGGTCACTCATTATTCGCATTTTCGAGCAAAGGGGGCACACTCTAGTGTGAGAAAGTAAAAGTGCTAGATGGAATCGTTTTGGTTTCGGCCACCAATTTTATTGATGTTAAGAATGTCTTTTTGAACAGAAATGCAGTATTTATTATCTTTGGAAATGAACCACAAATATGGTAAGGAATCTGGTGGAAATGATAAAATGAAGTAATAAAATAACAAAGTAATAACGTAAACAACACAACTTACAAGTTATAACACCTTCACTGACACTTCAATTCCGCCATGACACCATGAAACCAATCAATGTGAACAAACCAATGCGCTTCACTGCGCATGACACTTCAGTGTCATGGTGGTTATAGCCGACTGGAAAGTGCTGCCATCTGGTCAGCGTGAAAACGCGAATATACCTATAGTGGGTCACCTAATTTTTACCGAGAAAATTTATCAGGGGTGCGATCACATAAAATGAGAACTATCTTGTCACGGTGACAAGCTTCTCATCTTAATGTTATTCACGGCCTTCTAGGGTCTTGTCACCGTGATAAGAAAGTTATCATATTATGTGATCGCACCCCAGATCCCATCCTTAGTTGGGCTACAGTACCTAGTAATGCTGGAGCAACTCCTAGCCAGTTCAGTTCAACCCGACAGCAGACCTGCCTAGTATTGTTAATGTGTCTCCTCGGTAAATTTAAAGATGTGTCTGTTTAGGATCCGAGCAACCCATTGCCCCTGGAACCATTAAATGAGAAAAAAGAAGAGGAGCGACGATTATGGTTAGGTAATCTGGATACACGAATCACCGAGTAAGTTCCTACAATAGTTCTATGACATCATCTAATCTTTATTGACATCAAATAGGCACCTACATTATTATTGAGAAAAGCTCCCTTAGGTTGCCCATTGATTTCCGTAGGTACTGTCAGTGGCATAATAAAGTTTGGGGAAGAACAAGAAGGCCCCCCTTTCTAAAGATCTTCTGATGCTTTCACCCTCATCATCTAGATTCACGCAAGGAAAATTGGAAAATTGATAACTGTAGGCAGGAGGGGCAGGACCTTCTAGGGTCAGGAGAATATTCTGCGTAGAAAATGGGTGATTATGTAACGTAAAAATTATTCTACATTACATTCAGCATTTCAGCATTAACAGCATCATAATATCATCAATTGATCGGATCAACCAATCAGAAGATTTTTTCTAAAAATTGAGTTCGAATCAACGGATTTCGAAAATATTTGGCTCTGCAGCCCGCTGAGTTAGTCCTTACGTGTGAAAAATTCTGAGCAACGGTTGGATGTTCCGAGAAACAGTGCGACCTGCAGTGGCGAAGCGTACCTCCAAAAATTGGGGAGACACAAGACAACAAATAAATAGAAATAGCGTATTTTGGCTTACCTAAATTTTTGGTATATTAACTCAATTCGACGCACTTACGAGTTACGACTTATTTTACCATCTCTCTGGCTAATATCGAGATGAGGCGTAAGCCGCTTTGATCTTATTGAACACTTTTATTCGTATGAATGCAAAATATGAAATGCGGCAAAACTGTTTGTTAATAAATAAATAATCGATAATGTCATTGTCAACGTCAGTTTCCATTTTAGTGATAAATAAATTATTAAATAATACACCGTACACAAACACAATACAAACGATTAACGAACTAAAATATCTGGAGGAAATAATACGTCTAATCAATGCAATTTCAATGTGTGAACTGACTTGTTTTCAAGTCTGACTCATTTTTCTAGATATTTTTAGTTTTACTGCTGACTAAGTGCGTTTATGCGAATGTTGTGTGTGTTGCACAACGGCGTAGGCGAGGCGGCTGGCATGGCACTGCGGTGTGTACATTCCAGTCAATATGTTCTTGTTGCTGTCAAGGGACATTATAATAACCAAGGAGACACGTCTACCTCGGAGTCTATTTTGCAAGACTGTTATCGCATGGAATGTCCATACACAGTATAGGCGGGCGGATGTAAGTGCGAGTGGGAGTGAGAGAAAACATATGAATGCTTGAAACAACGAGTGGAAGAAGGATGCAGATACTTCTGCGTTCGCCTGCGAGGACACAAGTAGCTTATGTCTCCCGGGTTATAAGATAGGAGATGCGCGCGCAGCGGCAACACTCGCTCGCTCGTAAAGACACCAAATTGAGCATGGTTTTCAACTGACAATCAATGTGTTTCATTACAACACCAATTAATACATCGAATAAAAGTACGATACATAAAAATAAAATACAATTACAGCAAATTTTAAGGTATGAAAGATATGAACAGCACTGTCCGGTTTTTCCAGGGGAGACACTGTCTCCCCTGTCTCCCCTGACGCTTCGCCCCTGGCGACCTGTACAGTACCTATGGAGTATGGACAGACAAAAAAATAAAAATCTAGAGGTCTGTGCCAAAAGAGCGAAAAGGAGACATTTTTCGCTCAAACAACAAAATAACAACTCTGAATAATTGTAGAAAAGCACAATTACCCACCCGAACTTAGTTTGGCTTCCATTAAAAAATGCCCTGAATCAAAATCAGACAAAATAAATAAATTTGAACGAATAAACCTTGTGAAACTGAGTGCAGTGCCCACCTAATGCCAAGCACCGCTGGTATTTTGCTAGTCCAGTCACACCGTAGTTATGCCAATGCATACTGTCATGAGCATAAATTAAATTACACTCGATTATAAAATAAACCTAAGAACCACCGATTAAAGTTGTTCACAAATCACAATCCACATGGAGTTACAGTTTTTTCTCTTTTAAGTTGCCACCCCTATTCATATTAATTATTGCCTTGTATGTTTCTTAAACCATCAAGTGTCGGTGAAAGCATCAAGTGGCAAGTCTCAAGGTCAACCATTGACTTTTTCGATGATTGAAAAGCAGCAATGCAAGCAAGGTCACATGAAAGCTTTAACCAAAGAGAGCTCACAAGCCACTCGCTGCTTCAGCTAGACTTGATAATGTCCCGAGTTTTAGCCAAATTACTTATGTCTATGCTCTCTTTACTTTTACTGGTACCAACTCATCAAACTTCTGCAAAAACACGGCTCCATTGAAAAGTTCGACCTTCTCTTCCACCGATCTGGCCCGATGATTGGCCAGCCTCGCGGCTATGCATTTGTAACTTATCTGAAGATAGAAGATGCAAGACGAGCAAAACTTGCTCTCGACTCTCAAATGGTGGGCTACAGAAGAATGGTCGTAAGATGGGCGAATAGTGTCAGCGATGTAAGTTTGCTATCCATGTGTTGCATCGAGATGAGGTTTTTTACATTAGTAAAAAGGGTTGACAAAATTTGTCTAGTTTGACAACATCAACAACAACAATTTTCAGGATGTAAATTTTGTCCATTTTGCAAAGGCTGCACGGGGAAGGGGGGGGGGGGGAATGGGAATAAAAATCCTGGAAATGATGAGTGTAAGTGGAATAAATATGAAACAAGAATAAACATGAAAAATTATAATGAAAATCCTAGCTGGGAAGAGCAAAATATGAAAGTTACGTGGTTTGCTTGTTAGGGGGGGGGGGGGGGGGGGATAGCCATTGGAAAATTTTGTAGACTTTAATTTGAAGCAATTGTAGCTATATTTTCTTACTTATTATGGAATTCTGAAAATAATATGGCCTAGGTACACTCAAAAACCAATAAAAATCGGTACTCGAAAAGGATTGGCTGATTAAGGTTTGATGGCATCATCCCATGAAGGCTGTGTTACCGCATCATCTACCTCTAGTAGGTGAGCTCTTATTTCATTGATAATAACAAGGATTGATTGTCAAGGAACCTTACCAGCAGCCAATCCTTTTCTCTTCGAGTACCAATTTTTATTGGTTTGAGTGTACCTACTATCATTCAAAATTGTGGCCTTGTTTGTTGCGAATTAAAAATTGTAATGTGAGGTACATTCTACTATGGAAAAAGTTGTCCAAAAAACTTGCATTTATTTTTTAAGTTCTTAATATTCAAGTCAATGGTGGAACTTGTCCTCACATATAATCACCAAAAAAAATTAGGATGGGTGAAGCGAATTTACCCGTTGTACAGTTTGTTCAAATCTTCTTTACAATGACGATGGTGGCGAAGATGGCAACGAAAATGATGTACTACGCTAGCACCAACACAAAAATGGAAATCAGCTAGAACTAGGTGCCACATTCAAGTTAGCGGATTCAATTTGGAAAGTTTAGGTTGGCAAAAGTGTGAATTCAGGTAGAAGGTCTGGATGGTGCTGCTTAGTTGCACCCTAGAGGCGTTGTAAGAGTAAATTGAACAGCCTGTATTTAAGTCGTCAGTAGTACTTTGACACAGAATTTGCAAAACACAAAAAAAATTCTGTTTGAATTCCTATTCTCCACAACCATGGCAGGCATGAATCACATTGAGTTCGTCTTTCATTAAATTAGCTATATGATGTGATAATAGTAATATGGTTGAGAGTTGCAGCAAGAGTGATAGAAATCACAAACTTGTTACAGTGACACATTATACCACCCACATCAGCTGTCTTGGCCGGCAACATCCTGCTCTTTATTTCAATGAAAGGCGAACTCCACGCTATGATATGTAGTATTTATATTTGGGGATGCAAATAAATTAGATTTCAGAAAAAATCTCCGAGGATTTAAACAATAGCTCAAACTATCCCTGTAGTATTATTTATGAATTATGATTGCTGTTGAGAGTTAGATCAGAAAGAGTTGCTATTTTTAAAACATCATCATTATTTTTCAGGATGAATTAATCAACAGGCCAAAACCAGAATTAGAGATTCCTGTTTTAGCAGGAACTAATAAACCAGAGAAGAAAATCAGTCCTGCAACAACTATTCAGGCAATCGAAGCTAAACTAAAAATGATGGAGCATAACAATCAAGCTGGAAGTTTTGAAGTGACTAATATTCCATCAGTCAGCACAGACTGGCCAATATATCAATACCGCCCACCTATACCTCACCAACCAACCTTCAAGCACCGTGGCCGAGGGAGGTACGACTCAAGACCCAATAGAAGACCTTATCAAAGAAGAAGGTAGCCAGAAGAAATGGTATCTCGGAGAGAAGCTAACGTTTGTAACTGAAAATATTCTCACCTCACCTTTATATTTTTACTGTAGGTTAGATAAAAGAATTGTTAGATTGACATAGGGCTCCCATCCGTACCGTTTTTGACGGGACAGTCCCTTCTTTTGAGGTAGTGTCCCGTTGTCCCCACAACATTTTAAAAACCCTGTATTTGTCCCGCTTTTCTGACAAGTCAAAAATCTCGCTCATTTTCATTCAAATGCACTCTGCATCGATAATAAATATGATAATAAATATAATCTAAATCATGATTGTCATCGACTTCTTTTGGTTTATCCCTCATCTTTTTTTATACAAAACAAACGTAACCTCTTTGGAGACATTTAAAATAGGTAGGTAATAGGTACATGATAATAATTAGTAGTACCTACCTATTCAAGGAAACAAAACTACGCACGTTCAATAAAAAGAAACACAATTTATTTCCTGTCAAAAGTGCGTAGAATTGCCATAAATCATGTTATGAATTTCAAATTTTTCCCGGGGCTGTGCGTCCCGGACCCGCATTTGGCTGGGGGGCCACCCCCCCAGACCCCCCATTGTTGTCGCACGGGATTTTATATCTGGAATTTTTTGTCCCACTTTTTCACATTAAGAATATGGGAGCCCTAGATTGACACAATGACAATGTAAATTTAGAAATCAATTTCACTATTATATTATCTATAGGTACTAGATATGTAAGCATTTCCTGCCAATAACTGAATAGTTTATTTTTAATGGTTGTGATTACATTAGGTTCAGTTTTTGACAAGAGTAATCTCATTAACAAGTATTTTAGAGATGTAGGTAATTGATTGTAAAAGAGTAATAATGTGTTAAATGAATTATTATTAAGCCAAGTCAACACTATCAACTTTTCGTATTCAACTTGGTTCTGCTTATGTGCCGACTGCGGAGTCACATTATCTTTGCCAAAGTGGCTCTGCACATGAGCAGTACCTAGGTACCGTTGATCAACCAGAAGTTGCTAGTCAGTTATAGTACCTAGTATGTTGTATCGACAATAGTTTCATTAGGTATACCTACAATAAAATGAAATCCGTTATAGTAGTATGTTGTATCGACAATAGTTTCATTAGCTACAATAAAATGAAATCTGTAGGTAGTATCTGCATAATTAAATACACTTCACATTTATTTTGAATTGTTCACGAGTTCTCAGTTTCCTTAAATTTACATTTTGTGCATGTATAAAAAACAGTTTGCCCTTCATCAGCAGACCGGAGCTGCAATGTTGCATAGGACATGCGTTCATTGTTGCACTTGGGGCATCTTCTCTCGACAACTGGCCCATCTGCCTCCGGAGTAGTATTTTTGTTGGATTCAGCTTCATGGGCACTCAATGAATTGAAGTGGATGGTGTACTTCTGTTCCATTCTTCCAAAGACTTCTGGACCATACTCTTTCTTGCATGTGTAACATTGAACCCCTCCTACGTTGCGAAGTAGCGGTAAAATCGCTCCACAAGCTGGACAAAATCCAGGTTCATTCTCAAATATTTCTTTCGATTCCATTTATCTTACAACAATTGAAGCTAAAAGAAGGTTAGAGTAACGTCACTCGAACTCGCGCTGCTCGTCCGCGCTTGACTCTAAAAGCACAATGAAGTGAGCACTACACTACACAACTAACAAATTGCCAACCATGAAAAGTTTATATCACTAGCAGCGAATCTTTCTTTACCATGTAAATATCTGGGCTATTGTGGATGTACGGTTGGTATGTAACATAAGTTGGTACTTCACTTCACAGTGCACAAACCCGAAAAGTGTCACCTGTTACTTGACAAGTTGACAAGTGCCAAAACGAAGTGAATCTCTTTGAGGTCCATCAAGACGTGAAGAACAGCATTGAAAGTGGGTTTTCTTTTTGAAAAACATGGCAAACGCAAAATAAACATTAATTATTGACCTGACAGTTTACACAACATTGTCTTTAGATGGCAGAACGAATGACTAGTGAGGCTCCAGTGGATGGAACTGTAACCTTGATTGAAGATGAAACTGATGCTACGCAGGTAATTGAAGCCTTGCATTTTAGATCGAGTGATAGGTACCTACCTACCTAGATAGGACCCAGATAAGCCATAATATATGATATTAGGCCAAGAATTTAAAATATCAGTCTAATACGTACTTCGCAAGTGCTAGTAAATGTGAAAGGACTTCGATCCAATTAAAATAAAATTTACTTAAATAATAACAAACTATCTGTATCAGCATGTCTTGCATGGTTATGAGGCTTGGCTATTCTCGCATGTCATTGTTATTGCAATGTTCAAGGAAAGTGCGTGCTTCTGCCATTGGCTGTGTGTTTTTGCGAGGTTTGACTGGCATGCCATGTGACATAGGTCCGCTAGATGGCATAAGAATCCTAGATTTAACTCGTATTGTGGCCGGACCGTTTTGCACAATGATTCTTGGTGATCTTGGAGCTGAAGTCATAAAAATTGAAAGACCTGGGTCAGGCGATGAAGCTAGAAAGTGGGGTCCTCCGTTCATGGAAAATTCAAATGAATCGTGTTACTTCATGGCAGTTAATCGCAACAAGAAAAGTGTGTGTGTTAACTTTCAGTTAGACTCTGGGAAGAAAATAATTCTGGACCTTGTACAAAAATGTGATGTCCTGGTTGAAAACTATGTTCCTGGAAAACTGAAACATTTAGGCTTGAGCTTTGAGGATTTAAAAGACGCTGCACCTCATTTGATTTATTGTTCTCTCACGGGATATGGTCCTGATGGTCCTTACAGCAATCGGCCTGGTTATGATGTGATAGCAGCATCGATGGGAGGTTTGGTTCACATTACTGGCCCAGAAGATGGTGAGCCATGTAAAGTTGGAGTTGCAATGACAGACATGGCTACTGGATTGTATGCTCATGGAGCCATAATGGCAGCCTTGTTGCAGCGTGTTAAAACTGGAAGAGGTCAAAAAATTGACTGTAATCTTCTGTCCACGCAAGTGGCTTGTTTGATCAACATTGGGTCAAACTATCTAAACGCAGGTCAAGAAGCCAAACGTTGGGGAACAGCACATCCAAGTCTAGTACCATATGAAACGTTTCCTACAGCCGATGGTGGCTACTTGACAATTTGTTGTGGAAGTGACGAACAATTCAGGAGCCTCTGTAAGAAATTGGACCTTTCTGAACTGATTTCTGATGCTCGATTCATTGATAATGAGCTACGTGTTAAAAACAGGGTTGCTCTTATTGGAATCTTAAGAGTAAGATTTTTAACCAAGCCCATGTGCGAGTGGCTTGAGTCATTGGAAGGGTCATCATTCCCCTATGGCCCTGTGAACAACTTGTCTCAAGTATTTTCTGATCCACACATTCGGGACATCGGACTTGTGAATGAAATACAGCATCCATCGGTTGGAATTGTAAAATTAGTGGGACCACCTGTACGGTACAGCACAGGCTCTAATAAAGTGCGTCTCCCGCCACCACTGCTCGGTGAACACACGCATGAAGTACTCAACCAACTTCTTGGATACACTACCAATCAAATAGAATCTCTCAAGAAGAACAAAGCAATTCAGTAGATTAAGAGGCTTCATTATACTCAACTTTATATTACCTTCTACTTCATTTTTATATTACATGCAATCACATGGTCTAATGCCGTTGTACCTGAGTGTGGTACACAAACCACCTGTAAGGATAGCAGAATTTTAATTTTGTCCAATAATATCAACCATAGCTTTTGTTACAACTGCCAACCTTTAATTTACAGGAGGAACCTACACTAAGACTTCAGCTTCGTAAACCAGAACCTAAGAAAAAAGTACAATGGCGGCAGGGGACTGTTGATAATGAGCATATGAACAAAAAGAAATCAAAGTGTAAGTACAGTCTTAATAGCGTAAGTTACGATTAGCCCTCATGTGACGCAACAATATTCAATACACTTCGGACAAGCGATGCTAAAAAATTTAAAATATCCAATCAAAAAAGAAATTTGTGTCCGAATTTCCACTGCACACTGACTTGAGTTGTCAATCTATTTATAGATTCGTAACAAATGCAGAACGCTATTATCCAGCCATAATGTTTTAAGGTACGTTTACAGCTCGACGTTCGGCGCTCAGCGTCCATAATATGAATCTACATAAGCAACTGCAACCTTGAAAAACGAATTCCCTGAAAATTGCTGGCATTTTAGAGCTTATCCGCTGACATCTTTAAATTCTTGAATAAATACAACTTTGGTTAGACTTAGAATTTTTATTTTTTTATCGTACCTTCCTGACACATTGTTTATTATACAAGAACAATAAATTGACAAAAGTAAATAATTTCACTGAAATACACTCCTTTTGGCACTTTGGACAGCCCTGGAGTCCAAAATGGCCGCCCGATTTTTTGAGGATATCGAAATTATGAAAGAGCGGAAAATGCCAAAGGAAAAATTAGTATCACATTTTGCACTATTTTTGTGCTAACATCCTTCACTATGGCATGCACTGAATGAGAGCAAATAATTGCTCTGTGACGTCATGCTCTGCACTAGTGCAGCAAAAAGTGCAACCCCAGTGGAAAACAAGGATATTTCCAGTGCTAACATAACCTAAAAATAGCAATGAATTTCATAGAATTCGTTTTAGATCAACCATTGATGATCAATTAATCTATCAGTAGGTCAGCTACAGCAAACTGCCACAAGCACACATCATCGAATCAGATCGTTCCTCTGTAGCTTGTGGCAGTTTGCTGTAGCTAAGGCAGGGTAAACGAACAGACCTACGGTCGGTGTCAACTAATCGTGATACCTGCTTAGCATGGCCAGGGATAGGCCGGCCCATGCTAAGCAGGTATAACGATTAGTTGACACGGACTCTACTGTTATATGAAGATTCAAATAGGTTATACTTATAAACAGCAACCAATGGCTTGCACTAAGAATTTTCTCAGTGCTAAAAATGTGCCCTCAGTGCGTGCAATTTTGCCAGTGAAAAACGCAAAAACCACTCCAGTACTGGATTTCCCAGTGGAAAACAATACCTGCCCCCAGTGCACACCAGTGCAGCCAGTGGAAAACGCTATTTGTTAGGTTTAGAGGCATAATTAATTTTTTTCTTTTGACATGTACCTACAGGTTGTTGCCAATACGAGAAGCCTCGAGCATTTGATGAGAGTTCTTCAGAAGATGAGGATGATGAATGCGACAACTGCCATGGCCATGTTGAAAAGAAGACACAAGAATCGCCGACTGACACCTCGCCACTTCATCAAAATGCCCCACCAGTAGAAAATGATTGTACACCAAGATAGGTACATTTACTAATACATTTTCAATAAGTATTAAGTACTACTACTTAACCTCAATAAGCAGGTGTTTTAGTCCTCCCTTTGTGATGAGATGAGAAATATCAGTTATCAATATCATGTAGGTACTGATAGCAGATACGCGGTGTTTATAATGTGTCAATGCAAAGAAGTAGTCTCGTAAATTTAGTACCACCTACCTAATTTTATTAATTTAAAAAAACATTTAATTCTTCCAATATATTATTAAGGTAAAATTCATGTTGCTTGTTCTGATTTTTCAAAATTACAAGTTCAAAATTAGTTTAACGGTCTAACCTCTGCTTCCACAATGTATGTCGACTTGGTTGGTTAGAGTACCTACCTACAAAATATAATAATATCTGGTTGCATCTTTACTGTGTACCTATACTTAATCACTTAGGTTCTAACTCTGAGCTGCCATTTTTATAAGTTTCATTACTTCATGAACTTTTCTTTGACGCCTACAAAGAACTGTATCTTTGAAGATACATCTTTCAAACTTAAAATGTACCTACATACCTATAGATTCCTTATGTAGAAAATTCTGCTATTAATAAATAAAAATAACTAGGCTGTCCATATAGGCAACTATTGCAAATCTACTTGTAAGTCAGCTAGCAAATTGTGATTGTTTGTGTTTGAGGATTGGGAGTGGAAAATGTCAATCGAGGAATAAATTATAATGAATTATCTAGCTGTAAAATATACTAATATCCAGAGCCAGTTGTTTGTGGTGATAAAAAAAGCCAAAATTCGTTTTCAACATTCTGAAAGTGGTGAATTGGTGGTGATAATTATGTTAGTTTTCGCGATTGGTGGTGAAATGGGAAAAAATGATTTTTGTAAGAATAAGTGTGAAATATGATCCGCGAGCGAGCCGCAATACTACCAACCCCCCTCTCACTAGCGAGACTCGGCGCAAGCGCATGCGCACCCCTGTTCAAGGTTATGTAGATGCGTCATTCCATGCTCAGCAGCCAATCAGCTGGCACCCCCATACACTCTTTGGCTGGCACTGACAGCTGGCTTACGAAGAAAACAGTGTGATTCTTTCTATTTAGTGGTAGGTACTTTAGACACAGATCGAGAAAATTTTCTTACAATATATACTCTGAATCGGGAAGTGTTGCAAAACACGTAGGTTTGGGACAAAATCGCGTGAAATCGCGAGAATTCGTCAATATCGCGTCAAAACACAAATTTCGCGAAAATTCGCGAGAAAAAGATACATATATTTGGAATCAGGAGTGTATGAAACGTAAAGATATGACAGAAAATTCATGTTTCTAAACATTTCGCGTTTATCGTGGAAACCATAAACAACTGGCCCTACTAATATCTTACACTTTAATCTGATGATCTTTATGGACTAACAGAGTCATTTGAAATTAAATATTTCCTGATCTGTCCATGTGTCAGTTTGGATGCCCTCACAACTTTGGAATTGCACCAAAACTAACAGCCAGCCACAGTAGAAATTTTCTTGGGGGCGTAATTCTCCATCCTCTGTTTTCCAAACTACTTTTAAAAAATATATCCTTAATATTGCCCCGCCCCCCACACACACACACAAAATAATATTAAGCGGCGATCACTTAAGCAGGGAAAACATTATTTTATATTATTAACTAACCACAAGTCTGCCACAAGCGGTTTTTGGACTTGTTTAATAGAAAAAAGTTAAAACACATGCAAAACTGCTCTTATGTAAATGGCCTATTACTGTTTAGTGTTTACTTATGTGCACACAACACAGCAATGTTTAAACAATTTTAAATATAAGTGTCAAATGAATTGAAAATCCAATCGAGAATCAGCAAATATTTCCAGCTGTGAGACTTCTGTGGGACCCTCCAAGACCCTGTGCACGCCTATAGTAGAGAATGTGCAACGACTTGCGAGTTCATTTCATTCCAATCGCATATTTAAGCTAGTTGGCATCTCAAGCTGCAAAAAATAAATACCCTCATGCAATCAATTTCTTAATTTTTATAAATCGCAAATTAAATTGAGCCCACCTAGCAAACAAATTTAGATAGGACACCTATAATTTAGTTTTTGTTCTTCATCATTATCTCAAACAACCATCTTGATAAATATTTTGCTCCAAAATACCCATTACTTATTCATAGAGAGTGCTTCCATCAGTTTTCAACTTTTCATGATATCCTAGTCTTTCGTCTGCCTATCAGTTGATTTTTTTTTAAAATTAGGTATAGGTACTAAACGAAATATATTAAATTTCAATATGTAGTTAATAGTTATAATAATACCGAACTGGTCCCCTTTTGGGAGTTATAACTACAGACTCGATAGAGTGAGTGAAACCAAAGTGAAACAGGATTTTTAAATTTAAATGGATCAAATTATAAAATCCAGCAGCCCAACCCTGAGATGGGTTATATCATTATATGGATAGATTTGTAGATCAAGACAAGCTATCTGTATTAATTAATGGGATGCATTAGGTAGTATGTAGAAAAATTGTCCGCTTTCAATGTTGATGAGGATAGGATGTAGGTACCTATAATTTTAAAATGATGCAAAATCAACTAAGAAAATTCTCTAAATTACGTAATAAAGCTGTTGCACAATGTTGTGTATATTGTGTTGTGCTCACGTATGTACAGGTAATCTACAGTTGAATGGCAGTGACTGTCATTCCAAAATTCCATACTGTAGAGATACTGATTTAACTAGTCCATTAAATGTAGACTCTGTAAACCACAATACTTTCATTAGATACATTTCCATAGTTTGGGGAAGCTCCAAATTGCCAAGAAGATATAGAAATTGAGATTACGTAGCTTTGTATGTGCGTAGTTCTCAGGATATAGAAACTAGAAAGGCAATTGCCGAGTGGGTAATTTCCTCTGCCCACTTTTTAATTGTAAAGTGTATTGATCAAGTTCATTGTTATTACTGTTGCCTAATTGCTTAGTCACTGTTGCTTACATTGCCAATGTACATTAGGTATACTAGGTTAATGGCTTTTTAACATAGAAATATTATGTGAGACTGCACAGGTTTGTTACGATTGATTATGAGACTGGAATTATTGATAAGGTTTTTATCCACCAAAAACTTAGTGCACACTTTCAAAATTAATCTATTATGTACTTTATTTATAATTAAACCATTATTGATATTAACATGAAATATCTATTTGAGTGAATAAACATCTGCAAGCAGCAGCACATCACAACATTTACATATAGATTATCTTGAGAGATAGTACTGGACTTGGATTCAGTCCACTCTCTTGAAGAGTCATAAACTCTCCAATAAATCTAACATCACAACATTTCCTTGAATTAGGACCATTTTACTTTCTATACCTTTCTTCATGGTGAATGATATAATCTGTTCAATTGAATAATTTGCTTTGTTAATGGATTCGTTCTGTAATCAATCACTAATCACAATTCCTCGGTCGGGTATGTGTTATATCTTCGTACCGTAATGTGAAAATGTTCATGTAGGTAATTAATTACTAATAAGTAACATGTTACAGAGCCAGTGTACTACCATAACTGAGCCTCAGTTAATTACTTAACTCACATTTACTGACTGATAAGGAAGATGAGGATTCTGTCTCCTTACTCTAGCTTTGGATTCTAATCTTATTATTGACATTTGAATAGAAGAACTGGTACAGTATGTAGAAGAACTCTGAAATATACTACTACCTGGCATTGGTCCATCAAAGTTTAAGTATCTGTTATATCTTCACTCTCCCCATTATGGGTGTTTTTGTTGTGACAAAGTGTATGTAACATCTCATGTGCCCTGTGTGTATATCAGCTTGGGAGTATCTTGTAATGTGGCGATCAAACATTGCACTGCTTAGGTACTGTACTGTTTCACTCCAGTCACTTTGTTGTAAAATTGACTGATCTATTATTATGTAATCATGTAACATAATGTCCAAAATAAAACACAATTTCACAATAACAACTGGCTGCACATGTAATGTATGTACAGTTCCATTACCGAGCACTTAGTCAGTGTTTCCACCACTTAGAATGCAATATTTTTCAAAAAATATGTAAATCTAAAATTCTTTAAAATGGGGTGAGCTCCAAGTGGAGAGCAGAGAAGAGCCTTGTGGTGGTAGCAACTGTCTTTCAGTACTCTCCCTTCAAATCCACCACAGCCAAGGAGTATTTTACCTTGATTTAATTTTCCGTGACGGCGGCCAGCTAATTGGGAATTGCTAATTAGATGGTGGCTGATAATATCAATCTTCGGTGCAAACTGGGCATTACACGGAGCGAGGTTTTAATGCGACTGCACTGCCACCCATCAATCCTAGCTCCTTAGCCTTGGCATGCGATCGCCAGATTCGTATCGTGAAGTCGTCGGATGTCGTGACCAGCATTTCAGCATCACATGGATTGAACGCAACCGAGTTGACAACGTCCAAGTGAGGATACTTGGCAAGACAGATTCCATAGTGGCGCTCCCATAGGTAGCCGTGTCTATCTTCAGCACCACTTGTAAGAAAGAGAACGGCATTCGAGGTGAAAAGGCATCATACAATCCTTATTAGATTCCTTACCCTTTTAGCCATTATTCTGTAACGGTGAGTTCTTAGTAAAAACTTTTACCCATCATGACTTTTGCAGTGATTGTATACATACTACACAAATGTATTATTCTCTAGTTAGATGAATACACTAACTAGGTGTGAGAATTACCTGACAATATATTAAAAATTTAAAATAGATTTTTTATACAAAAAATAATCCACAAGTTCCAGAAAGTCACTGCGTAGAACCAAGAAACAGCTTTCATGTTATACATATTGAATAATAAATGGTGTATGGTAGTCTATTGGTCTTTTGCTGTACACAAATTGTACATATTTTAACTTCTTAAACTATTATAATTGCATAATTTGTTCTCTTACCTCGCCACATATTCATTGGATACGTCAAGGAAAATGAAGAAGCATTCATTGTTTGGCGTGTATGCCTTGTGTGCGCGTAACATTGTGCCAACTTCCTTCAAAGTGGCTAGGTCTATTACGTGAATGTCGATCTCCGAGGCAATAGGAGGAGGATCCAGAGGGTTTGTGATGTTGCAGTCTTGTGGCCAAGGTCGGCTATTTACATAGAGATATCGATGATCTGGCGAAACACCTGAAAATGGACTAATTTTTAGAATGCAATTTAATAAGGACCTAGTTAGGTTTCAGTATGCTTAATCACCCTATGAATCGACAGCCAACGCAAAATCCAAGGTCGTTCCGTAAGGTGTTGTGGGAGCATAGAAAAACCAAACTATTGTTATTACCTAGAATCAATACAAAATGTTTCAAATCTAAATCTTCTATGATCAGATTACGTATCCCAATTTACCTATTGTTATCCAATTAATTTCCCAATTATACTTTAAAAAAAAGCAAATTGAGTTGTGAACGACAACCGTTTATTTTTTGGAAAATCCATATGGATTATTGTGAGAAAATGCATTAAAATTAAATTGAATCCCATTTATTCAACTCTATTCCTACATTAAGGGCTGGCTTTGATTTTTAAGGATAGGTATGTTAGGTACATATTATGATATTATTGTGGATTCTTTGTTAACAATTTTTAGGAGTTTGCTCACAGTCCTTAACCTTACCCATGCCAATTATGTGCCCATTTAGATCAATTAAATGATCAGCTTCGTCAAAGTGGTCAGCTACTTCTGCATAATTAAGCCAGTTCGGTTCAGGACTTCGTTCTCTTGATATTCTATCTGCCAACTCTAGAAGACGCTCTCGTATCGTTAGCCCTGCAATATGTTGGAAAGGTGATAACTGTTTTCAACTACAAGTACAACATGAACTAAAATACTAATTAGAGTAAAAGTACTGTTAGGTTACGTTGGATTAGTTCCTTAGTATCATGTTTACCTTCTTCGATCGTCTCTGGAAAAGTCATGGGAGGAATCACTTTGAATGCTACCATGTGTGGGGAATAAGTTCTTGATGCAGTGGCATAGATCAAATACTTGTATGCGTTCTCAATATAATTACCGCCTTCGGATTTATTTGGCTCCATTTGGCTTTCCGACACATCACAACCTGCAAATAAAACAATCTTGCTTGACCAAATGACCCAGTATGATTGGTTTCTGTTGAAGATATATAGTTTCTTCTGTAATGGTAAAGCTAGCTCAAGCTTGCCTGGATTATCATTTATCTCACTAAAATTTAAACCACTTACTGACCATTCATCAAAATATTTTTCGAATTTTAACAAGCACAATTGGGATGCATTCCCTTTTTCTCAGCTGCGACCAATCGTGGCCGACGGGAGTAGAATCTGACAATAATGGACCGCTTTTTCGGTCGTAGCCGACCGGTCATCGATGCCCGGTGCAACCGGCCAAGACCGAGGCAAAAGATCAGTCACCGCGACCGAATTAATGGACCGCTGGTCTCAGGCGACCATACTTTACAGATCAGCTCAGCCGCGAAAAGCAGAGACCAAGATCAGACTCCACCCTTACTCACCACCAAGCTCACTGCTTTCCGCTTCTCGGTACTCGGTGTTGTATTGAATCGAGTCACTGCAATAAGGCTTCCACTGAAAACTCGTAGACTGACAAGTGCTGACATTTCCTCTCGATGTACTCTGGCGCATTCTCATCTATAAGAATTAACAAGAGATTAGAAAAGGCAGAACTAGGTACCTACATAAAAAATAGCTTTTCAAGCCAAGATCATAATAAAATAAAAATAATAGTTCACACTACATGACGTGGTACCTGATCTGGTGGCATTAGAATGTCTCGAAGAGCCGGAGGGTTGCCTCGCCCCTCGCCACGACTTGTGGAGGCTCCTGCATCAGAGTCAGCCGTCGGCGGTGGCGGCGGCACATACACAGGACCAGGGCAACGAGCCACAGTTATTGCTCGCACAGTGCTGGCATTGCTGTTGTACAGCCTAGAGCATAATATCACATTCTCAATTAAAACAGATTGTTTGTTTGTATTCCAGAAAGTTAGGTATTTGTACCTACTTGTGTAAAAATCAAACTGTTACTGTTAGAGGTACTCTTCTGGAATTATTGTTTTTTTAATTTGAGGGCACTTGCATTCCCCCACTTCAATTTTCAATGGAATATTTAATCCTTACGTAAGCGCTGTCCACCCTTTTATTTTTAGTGGTCATACAAATACCAATATTCCTCTTTTTTAGAAATGCACCAAATTCATTCCCAAAATTAAATTTTTTCACTGAGCTGCTGGGAGGGCCTCCCCCAGTTTCCAATTGTTTCTAAAAAATTATGGTGTTTATACACAGTCAATCTTTGCCAATCTTTGAGTGTCCATCCTCTTATTATTTCATAAATTAAACACTGCCTCTACCTAAAACCCTTCTAAAACATAAGCTCAAGCACTCAGTCTTTGACTTGGGCACCACTAGAACACAATGTTCAAATTAGATACCTATATAAAACATTCATAGTGGGTACATGTATTTGATTGAAGTCACCTGTAGAATGGTGTGAGTACAGGAATATGTTCCGAGTGCGTCTGTTGTGACGCTCGGTTCAAGGTCAGCACCGAGCAGCTGACCAGGTGTGCCAACCACGTCAGATCTCCCGAGAGGAAGTACTGATCGCTGTACCACGTGCCGAATATGTCGTACGGCTTGTTCATGACGCGACACTGCAGTGTGAAGCCGTCCACCAGGCTGAAGACGATGATCTCGCCTGTCGTGCTGTGCGGAGTGCCGAAGTGAACGCCCGACACGAGGAGCAGCGTGTCCGTCTCATTGAACTGAGAGAACTGTGTGTATTTCCACTCAAACTTCTTCATGTCATGGTAGTACTTAAGTTGCACTGGATGAGATGAATTCCAAACCTAACAATGCAAACAAATGTGCATTTACTCCATCAAAACTCCATCAATCGATCTAGTCAAAAATAGAATTCCAAATAGAATAGAATAGAATAGAATAGAATCTATAGAAAAATAGAATAGAAATAGAATCTTGCCCCGAGGCAAGAGAATGAAAGAATCCTTATTTATTACAGATATGCATACAAATTGCTAACACAAACAGATCGTATGCCACTTCCAGAAGTTAATTAAAAAAAAAGACGAAGAACTAATTCTGGTAATTACCGTATCTAGTTAAATTGTTCATTAATCCCCAAATGACTTTACTAAATACCTAGGTAACGTTTGGAATGACTATAAGGATTGCAAAACTGTTTTAACTCATTACAACTATGCAGTGTTTCGTTAAATAAAATAAGAGAAAGCTGATGCACCTGTAAACTAGCCTAGGTAATCATCAATGACATTAGGTACTGTTATTTAGGTATATTTTATTTAGTTTAGGTATTATTTAGGTATCAAAAGGAGCCAGGCAAATCCCCGTGTTGGTATAGCGGAAACCAGTACAGTACCTAGGAAATATTGGAAGTGGGTGTAGGTACAATCATGGAAATATATTTGGACGCTCCTTCTCCCTTTCCATGCATTTATGTTAGTTTAGTCTCCTCCCTCTCGACCCGTGAAGTGGTTGGGGGTGAAAGGAGCGTTTACCGAATATATTGCCATGACTGTACCCAGCAACTTGGTTACAAGTTTTAACTTACGAGAATCCATCCATCCTTGGAACAAGTGGCAAACATTGTTCCATTGTGAGCGAAGCTTACGTGCAATACTTGGTTTGTGTGATCCCGTAACACTTCCGCTTGTACAAGCGGTGTATGATATGTCAGCCGCTTGTACTCCTCCAGCCAGGAATATTTGCCTAGATAGTAGTACATATTAACAATATATCATAACAAATAGCAAAGTACAGGGCCGGCTTAAGGTAAATTCTTGATGTACACGTGAAAAATGATAATGCCGCCTATCAAAGGCGTACGTAGGATGACATTTCTATTGGGGGGGGGGGGGGGGGGGGGGGGGAACATTCTTAATAATTTGAAAGAATACGGTCAAATAGAGGGGTTCGGGGGCACAGCCCCCGAGAAATTTTTGGTGCAAGGTCATCCTATTTGGTGCAAGTTTGAATCACAGATTAGTCATTTTCGGGACATATAAATTACTACCGATGTCTACCGATGTCCATGTTTTCGACATGATCTGCCTTTTTCTTTTCTTTTTTTGTTCACATATTATTTTAAATGTGCTGCATTATTAGATGATGCTCTGATTTCGGTGGCGGGGGGGGGGGGGGGGGGGGACGCTCCCGAATATTTTACACTTCATGGTCATTTTGAAGTAAATCTAAGCGTTTCTGGTAAAATAACTGCAAAATTGAAATCATTTTTCTAAGTAATTATTCATGTGCAAACAAAAAGTTCAGGAACATATTTAGGAGAAGGTATTAACAACATGAACGAGATTTGTTTGGAGACATACTTAACAAAACATCAGTTTTCGTTTCCCCAGAAATAATTTTATTTCTTTCGAGCTTGAATATTAACCAAATAACATGATGGCACAAAATAATAAATTTTCGAAAATTACTGAAAGTGCCGCCTATCCTTTGTGCCGCCGTAGGCGGTCGCGTACGTCGCTTATGCCTAAAACCGGCCCTGGCAAAGTACCCAATTTAAAAAAATTAAAGAGTGAGTTAGTTTATACTTACCAGGTAAAATCCCAATTGATGGATCAATTTTATAGTTTCGAAAGAAAAGCCTCTTCCACAGAAGATCATCTCGGCTGACTTGGCGCCAAGCTTTGCATGTCTGTCCAGCACTTACCAACTCTTGAGTTGTCAAGTATTCAAATATGTAAAAGAGCACAGAATCCGGAAGGGGGTAGGTATTGAGGGATGTTTCTAAGCTCTCGTCGCAATCCAGTATTCCAGAGCAGAGATGATCAGAATCTTCCATTGTATGAAATTTTAAAGTAAAAACCTAATAAACAAAACAAAAATAGCAGTAGGTACCTATGCTGTTAAGAACCCCTATTTTCGAGGCCATTCTAGTGCGTGAAGTAGAGCGTGAAGTATGTCCGAACAAAATAGCATTCAATCTGCAACGTCAGTATTATTTTGTTTGGTCTGATCTCAAGCGGTCGTGAATCCGTATGAAATTTGTCTCGAGCGATCTCGAAAATACCTGTTCAAAGTTAGTTTATTTGTGGAATATCAAGTTCCCGTTAATTTAACATGAGTAATTCAAATTAACAAGCATATTGTTTACGGACAGGATAACAATTTGACATGTCAATATGGTGTTAACTTGATTTTTGAGAATGTCAAGAAAACATTGATTTGGGATTTTAAAATTAGCGCCTGGTTTTGTACAACTGCAGCCAACCTACCTAGGACCTACCAAATACCTACCACACCAAATTCCCTTGACTGTCTCTATTAGTACGCGATTACTAAATAGCCAATATTGTGTTTGTTTTATTACTTTCATTCATAATTAAAACAATATACGAACTTTAAATCATTCAACGTAGTGCAAGATATTAAAGAAAAATGTTTGGCACTGGCAGTGGCAATCCACTCTGCTAGCACACATTGAACGGCAGGTTTGGTAGGAATCTATTTTTATTCTAAAATCATGCATTTTTCAGAACCTTACAGTAATTATTGAATTGCAGTAGGTATAAAGTTGATTATAATAACTTACTCGTCAATTTCAACGGTCGCAAATCATCTTCGTCAAACTGTCTGTCAAGAAATTGTTGACATTTATCAGCTGACAGACTACAGAGACGACCAACAACCTTTAGGTGGCCTTACATTCTTAGGGTATTTTATTTCTAGCGCGTTGGCAAAACTTGCTGCAAACACATTCGGCTTTCGTGTCCGTACTCCGTAGGAGGGTGATAGGAGGAGGAGGGAACAAACAAAATCAGCAGAAGTCTCCCATCCAATCCCATCAATGACATAGTACTAGTATCTTTGCATGGCAGACGAACTTCGACCACTTATTGGACCACTTCGAAGACATATCAACAAGTGCTAGTGACACATCTTCGACTGTCTGTACAGCACTGTACGGCTAGGTATTTACTATTTGGCCTGTACTGCCTCTTCATCTTTTCTGCACAATGTCGAAGGCAAGAAAATTGTTGCTGCTCTCCAGCTCCACTGTTCATGGAACTGAATATTTGCAATACGCAGCTAAAGAACTGAAAAACTTTCTTGATAAGTGAGTCAACATAGATATAATAATTAATGCATTATCTACTAATCGATAAAAAAAATTTAAAGGTAGGTAGGTACTTACTAGGTAGAAGGTAGTACTAGGTACACTTCCAAGATACTTGTTATCTTGATCGCCTCTTGAATTATTAAAATAATTAGACACTAATGTTTTAGATTTGTAATGTATGGAATCAATATTTTATTTTTATTCAGAAATTGAATTCCAAATTATTTTTTGAAATGTATCCACCAAGCACATCTACGCTAGAAATTAGAATTACTTGCTACTTACCACAAAATATTGTGAAATTAATATTTTTGAAACAGAAGAAAAGTTAAATAAAAATTTACCCTCCCTTCAGGGCATACTTGAGGAAGATCCTTTAAAAAAAAATATCAAAAGTCCAAAGGTTCATTGAAAAAAAATTACTCATTCATTAAAAGTTATTTTTCAAAAAAATGAACGAGATCACTAAAAAGTAAAAAGAATTTCCTTCCCCTACCTACCTATGCGAGAGGACAAACACAAAAAAGATGACGGCAAAGGA
This sequence comes from Leuctra nigra, assembly GCA_934045905.1. Classification (NCBI taxonomy): domain Eukaryota; kingdom Metazoa; phylum Arthropoda; class Insecta; order Plecoptera; family Leuctridae; genus Leuctra; species Leuctra nigra. The sequence continues at coordinate 17,590,738 of OW203761.1, forward strand.
CAAATACTAGAAAAGGTGATATTCATTGGCTTACAGATGCCATCCGCTTCAAATTCAGTTTTCAGAAATTATGTTTATGTCCCAAAAAGACTTGACACCAATGTATCATCAAGCGTAATCTCGACACCAAAAAAACTTGTCTTATAAAAATTTTGAGTGATTTTGTATTTTTTTTTGCTAAACAATGAATGAGATAATTTATTTAATTCAAAGTGTTTCAGGTAGCCTCACGTATTATTATGGTCTTTATTCCCTACCTAAACTATAGCTTTTAAACATTTTAGCAATCACGTCAGCAGTATTCTGTTTATACCTTATGCTCTGCGGGACCAAGATGCCTACACAGAAAAGGTTCAAAAAGCTTTCAAGACGATTGGCTACGAGGTTAAAGGAATTCACAAAGAAAAAGATCCGGTTGCAGCTGTAAACTCTGCTCAAGCAATCTTCGTAGGTGGAGGAAACACATTCCAATTGCTCAAGGGTCTCTATGACACGAAACTTATTGAGCCAATCAAGAAGCAAGTGCTGGAAAATGGTATTCCGTATATTGGCAGTAGTGCTGGAACAAATGTTGCAACTATCAGCATTTCTACTACAAATGATATGCCCATAGTATACCCACCGAGCTTTTCTGCACTCGGGTTGGTTCCTTTCAATATTAATCCGCACTACATTGACACGGACCCTAAATCAACTCATCTGGGGGTAAATAATATTCTACTCAATTTTCTTTGTCCTACATTGAAGGTGTTGTCGAGAATTATCAAAAATTAATATAAATGGAATTGTCTAGGAAACCCGTGAGGAGCGTATATTGCAATACCACGAGATTCCAAGCATGCCTCATGTTTTGGCTTTGAGAGAAGGCTGTATCTTGTACGTCGATGGAGACAAAGCCACGCTTAAAGGACTTTTCAATGCTCGACTTTTCCAACAGTGAGTTATGAATAATTTACCACATCAATAGCAGACTTACTTTCATTGTCCATTAAACTCATTTCTGTGCATTTTTGTGTTTTACAGAGGAAAGGAGCCTCAAGAGTTCAAAGTGGGGTCAGATGTCAGTTTTTTGATGAATTTATAATATTAAGTGCAGTCACTATCTGCTTTATTAGATGTACAGAAATGGTTTAAAATAATACAAGGTAATGCAAATGAAAATATTTGCTGTCCATACAAGGACAATGTGCCGATCAATACATTCGTACATTACAATGAATTGGATAGTATCCAACATTATTTCCATCAAATAAATGTTACACTTACATATAAAAGAATGTTTACTCTGCATTGTTTCCTTCAGTATGGGCGAGGTGGACCTGGAAAAATACCAAAATGTTAAACAATGCTCAAGTTTAGACAACAAATATTAAGTCTCCACAATTGAGACTTACCTCCCCTCATGAGACCTGGGGGTGGACCTCTCATGCCAGGCGGACCCATCGGACCGCCACGGCCCATGCCAATTCCCGGGGGTAGTCCTAGAAATAGTGAAACAACTCTTAAATAAATTCACTGTAAAATACGGTGGCATGTGCACTGTAGATAATGTAGTAGAATGTAAACATTAAATCCTTCCCGCTAAAAAGGATTGACCGTCTTTTAACATGCAGTTAATTAATCGAACCATAATGGAATATTAATCGCCTTCGATTTTGAGGAAATCTTGGAAGGATCATGCTTACATTTCTTATTAGTTCTATCCAGTAAAATTATTCTACTAAAGGTCAGCAAAATCTTCTGCAGGCTAAAGCTCGATCACTGTAAAGGTAAGTTTACAGCTCGGCAACAAGCGCTCGACGCTTTGACGCTAGCCAATCAGATGGCTCAGCTCGGACACGCCGAAGCGCCGACCTTGAAACATAAACCATGTTTACCTTTTCAAGGTCGGCGCTTCAGCGTGTCGAGCTGTAAACGTACCTTAAGAATAATGATCCGCAATGGCGGCCGTGTTGATACTACTGTAGTCTAGCGAACAATTGTATGGGTAAATGTCAATTCATAAATACCTATCATGTAAATATTGTAATCGATATAATAAACAAAAAATATAGCTATTGTATGGGTAAATGTCAATTCACAAATACCTATCATGTAAATATTGTAATTGATATAATAAATAAACAAAAAATATAGGTACGACGACAGTAGATAAAAATAAATCAATTTTATTGATTTTATTGATTGAATATTTTTCTAATATTTTCTAAATTAAAAATTGTGTGTTTGACATAATTTAAATACAATTTCAATAATACAAGAAGATCTTGCCATTGACAGGGCAGTGTTCGCTTGACTGTTCATTGTTGCCAATATACGAACCGGTTCACACACCAATTACGCTAGCAATGATCGCCGCCTTTCACATTTAGCACATTTTACATTCAGAGGTTGGTTTGTACTACTGAAAACGACAGAAATATTCTAACAGTGAACAAACTTTAGCTCTGAACTTACCCATCATTCCTGGTGGAGGCCCCATCATGCCTGGGGGTGGGCCCCCGACGGGCATGCCTCTCGGTGGGCCTTGCTGCTGGGGCCGCATCTGTGGCGGTGCAGACACTTGGGGCCCTCCACGACCTCCCGGAGTCATCACTTGCTGCGACGGACCTCCTACCCCACGCACGGGCCCTTGGAGACCTGAAACATGGAAGGGTTCTTTAGGAAAATATTGATACCTACCACCTCCCAACTAGGTGTCATGATTAGGTGTCAGCCCATATCCATGCCCTGTTAGTAAGTGGAAATTACCACAGGAACAGGATGATGAAAAGAATACAATTAAAATAGATTAAAATAATTAAAATACAAAATTAAGGTGGCTGGAGCGATCGACCATTTTTTCACAGTATTCATTTTTGCTGGATCACCATGAATCGATTCGATTATTTGATTTCGATTACGCATCCCTAACCTGGCTTGAGAGGTTGGCCATTCTGCTCTGTTCTGCTTTGCCAACCTTTCTTTTTTATATTCCACATGCAGGAATATTCAAACTTCATGAAACTGATCAATTTGTTTTTTGCATTAATTATAGGTATATTTCAAACTTTTTTTACTTCGAACTGGGATTTTTTGGGTCCCCTTGAATTCGAATTAACGAGGGTATACTGTAAAAGCAAAGATGCAAAATCGTAAACCATGGATGAATCTAATGGATTTTGAAAAAGATGGCAGGGCGCCAACGTCTATACAATACTCTCTTATAAAGGTTGATCCGAACGAGGGATTTCAGTGTTCGGAAGTATTCGGCTTTTCCCACTTCGTGACGTCAACACAGCCGGCAACTGCTTGATAGTCTGTATGCGCTGGCATGTGATTTAGATAGAAATGTCCTACTCCATGACGTCACAGAGTAGGACAAAGCCGAATACTTCCGAGTACTGAAATCCCTCGATCGGTTCAACCTTTAGAAGAGAGTATTGTATAGACGTTGGCAGGGCGCCACCCTGGCCCCACTGCATCCCTGGAGGGTTATTTATGATGCCGCCGTCGGTGAGCTACAATTAGTCAATTACCAACTTTCGATTTATATCGCAATTTAGTTGAAATTTAAAGCTGAACATATGTCCTCAGAAATTAACATTGTGTTCGCCTTTTATTCAGTACCTACCTACCTACCTATATGCAAAGATGCAGTAGAATTTAAAATTAATTTTAAATTGAAGGTCCATGAAGTTTAATATTTTGATAGTTACCTGCAGGAACTCCACCAGCTCCAGCTGGAATACCACGTCCTGCAGCACGTCCCATGCCAGTTCCGGGGTTTGATCCAGGAATGGGGACACGGGGAAGACCCTCTTCGGGTGGTGGCGGACCCTCAACAGTGAGAGATACAATGTTTTCCCCTCGTAGGAGAACGAAACCAAGAACTCTCTTTTCCTCTCGTTCTGGTGCTTTTGTGTTCTTAGCCTTGATTTTCCTGAACTCTTCACAATCACCTAATATGAGATTCATGTGTTTGTCGAAGGCTGCAACAATTGAGGTGGAAAGAGAAAAGTATGGTTAGAGTTTAACAAAACTAAAGGCTCCAACAACTAAATGGTAAGTAGGTAGGTACTATAATTTGCCAACCTTTGAATGTACCAATAAATGTTCTTGAATCTTGTAATATTATTCGAACTCTGTAGTTGATGTGCTGCAGCATTTTGTTATTCTTGCTGATCGTCTGAAATGTGACAAGCATCATCATCCATTGTTAAAATATTGTTTAAGATCTAGGCGCTAGGTAGGTATAAAAACCCGAGTTTCATTCAGTATCAAACTAAAACCAAAATATTTACCATTTTGATGAGATAATTTACTTTCTTCAAGTAATTGACTCAAAAAAGCACGCTTTTCGCCGGCAAAACCGGGCGGGCAACGAACAGAATCACAAGAACGCAAAAACGCAAACAACACGTTCGCTCAAGTGCAATGTTGTCAAATCGAAGCCAAATCTATAATTTTGTGTTTTTTGAAAGATGTTTTGCAATGTCAAACGTATATCTGCAACAAAATTTACTCGAGATAACATTAAAAAAAATGTAATTGAACTTGTTCTGCATGATTCTGCTTGATTAAACAAAATTATGTAAAACAATTTGAAATATATAATTCCGAATGGCAACAGTGCAACATGAACAACGTGAAGAAAGCGGTGAGCCAGCCGCAGCGGTGGTACCATAGTATCTTTGGGTGGTACCAATATACACAAAATTAAAACACCAACAAGTTTGAAAGATCGCGGGCTGGGATTGCATCATTAATTACGACACGTCAGTCCTTCGTAGCTCGCTGCACTGAATTTCATAACAATAGTGTCTTCAATGATTACTACAAGGCAAATTGGAACTATTGCATTGTTGCTGTATGGACACGCAAGTCTGCTAACAACACATGCGAGGTAGGATAACAATTTGGTATTTATTTCATTTCACCTCTCTTCATTCTACTTCCACCTGGATGCCCGATGCGCGCGCCACAATATAAGGTCACCCAGCGCGTAAAAATTCAAATAAGCTTGGGCCGAGGGTGGATGGGGTAGGTGTTCACTTGTCGTTTCGTAACATTTGTAAAGTTGCGTGTTATTCTAGTGTTAGAGCATACAGCAATTTTCGCAGTAGAAAAAATGTAAAATATAAAATTGCTTTGTGTATCCTATCTTCATGTATGTTTTCCAGAAACAATTTTAATCAATGTTAATGAAAATATAAAATGTTAATATTTTTCTTTTTTGGGATTATGAGCACCTCGATCCCGTGTATTATGTTTGTTTTGTACTAAAAATGCATAACACGGGTATTATATTGAAATGTATTGCAGATTGTATTGTATTGTATTGGTGTATTAGTATATTGCATATTGTACTGTATTAATGTATTAATGTATTACTAAATGAAATGTAATATATGAAATGTATTGAGCAAAAATAGCATGATGCTAATAAACGGTTTACTACTATGTTGAAGTAAAAAAAGGTTGTTGACAAAAAGTAGTCGATGGCTCACAAAACATACAACATAAAATTAAAAGTTCGATAAATATATATAGGTACACTTAATTACAATTATACTATTAAATTGGCTTATATACCTATATATATTATTTTTGTATTCATTTGTATTGATGTGCAGTAATCATCATTCAGCATTACGTAAACAAATACAGTTCTTCCATTTAGTGGCAAAGAAAACAATCAACGATCCGTGTTTTGTTTACTAATTTCCAGTTCATCTTCAGAGAACCCCCAGACAGTGACGATGCCTCCTGCAGACAAGATGCTATTCGACTTCACAACTCTTGACTGTCTTGACAACTGGGTTGAACAATCCGACGTCGTGCGGTCAGTCGGGATGTCCAAAGCTGTCATCACTCTTCAGAAGACGCAGATATTCCAGCGCGCGGTCTTCTTCACCCTCCTGAACCCGCAGCCGAACGGCGCCGGGTTCGCCGGCGTCCGGACGCCCGTCGACCTCGACCTCCACGCCTCCACCAGCATCCGCCTCCACACCAGAGCGCAGGGGAGCAACACGGGGTACAAGGTCGTCCTGAGACACAGACACCAAGACGAGGAGCCTCATCCGACGTACGAGCAGATGTTTCAAGTGAACAAGGGCGAGTTCCAGGACATCGTTCTGCCTCTGAGCGACTTCAAGCCGTTCTACCGGGGCAGGGAGTTGAACTCGACAGAAGCAGAACCTCTGGACACGAGCAAGATTACCAACCTCGGCCTCCAGGTCTACGGGGGAGTTTATCTTCCTGTAAAGCAAGCTGGGACGTCGAGTCTGGAGATTGACTGGATTAAAGCTCAGTAGTGTGTATAAAGATGAATGAAGTGCCATAAGCTTGATTTGGTTAACAAATCAGTGAATAGCTGTAGTCTGTACCTCAGATGTAGAAGGGCGGAAGTTCATTGCAAATATTCTTGAGGTAAGCTCATGATAACCAATATTTCTGGGGTTATCCAATCATTTGTAATAGTAACATGAGTCATTGTGTAAGCGAATACTTCAATATATACCTGCATTTCTTGAGATTGATCAAATGGCAACTGATAGTTCTTGATTACATCATTCCGTATACTTATGTGTGCAATGCAAAATCGAGAAAATGGACATCCGGCCTTGTACCCCTGAGCTGAGGTACAGATATTATTACGATATTAGCAATTTCTATGCATATTGACTTTTCTCGTATGTTTGCAAATATTATTCATTACTCACAAAGCAATTATTGATTCTCATTACAATAATAAGTGGGTCAAATATAATCAATTCTTCTTCTTCAACCATTGCTAACATTTTTCAACCCATTATCCACAAGGCAAATGCAACTTGCAAGTATCCACTTTTGAACCAAAAGTCTGCCCCTGCACCGCCGTCACGTCTTTGCTGTTCAGTGTCCAGGGTTTGTGCTACCCCAAATTTTAAAAACTCATAAAACTAAATTGTCTGCAAGAGGACTTCTCTAGGAGTGACCACCAACTAAAAAGAAATGTAAGGTACGGATATTTTTAGTTACACATGGAAGATTGTCCTCACTTTGGGTTTAATTTTGTATATTATCTTGTACATGTCAGATTTGAGTAGGTACCTAATCAGAAAAATTGTTGGCAGATGAACCCATTTTATAATTATAAAATCGCTTGGAAGATTGCGTTACCAGTTGGAACATAACTTTCTGGAAACTGAATTGTAATATTCTGATCACCACCTTCTTTCTTTATGCACTCTCTGTAATCACTTCGAAGCAACTTCGATGCTGAAGGCGGTGATTGAGTCTGATTTGAGCTCCACGAAGTATTCTTCTCATGAGCTGAATGTCAGATCCAAGGTCATCTTCAGGAGCAGAACAGGGATGCCGATGGAGGCGGAATGCAGAGCTGAAAGTGGAAATAATAAAAGTCAGTGTCATATTATGTAGCTCTCTAATTGACGTCCAGATTATGTGTTGGTCATTAAAAATCTGAATATTTCCGCATTTAGAATCTACTCCTACAATGTTATCAATACGGTTCAAGTTTGCTCAGAGCTAACACTCTGGACTTGTACTCCGGAGACCTGGCTTTGGTACCCGTGGCGTCATTCTTGACTATGGCCTAGTTTAGAACATTACGACGATAAGAGTGTAATAAACAATGTACTTTGAAACTCTTGTTTTTATCACCTCCGTCCGCCTTGACACAGCTGTAGCTCCTTCCCAGTCCACCTCCCGTGCGCGCAGCAGTCTTGCGCAGCACAGGATAAACCGTGCGCTGCCACTTGCGCGCAGCCAAGGTCGCGACGCAGCGCAACTGCATCTGCTGCCCGCTGCTCATGAAGTGGTGCGCAGCGGTCTTGAAGCGCAGGCCTAAGCTGCGCGTGTACAACTCGATGATGTCGTCGTCGTCGGCGAGCAGCACGTAGTTGATCAGCAGACTGCGCTCAGCCTAGCGGGACATGAGAGAAACATTCCTCTAGGTTGGGAATGACAGTTTCAAGCTATTTCAATACTTCTTTTATTCGGTTGTCAGCTAAATTAAAGCTGGTTCATCTTGGCTTGTAAGTCAGCCAAACATTTTCACTGGAAATTTTAAATAAATTCAAATAGGTATCAAATTACTTTACAAGTAATCCTGAGATAGTAGAAACGGAGGGTACATAATCATACCCTTTCTTGATTATGTCATATTGTAAAATATCATGTTATATAATTTTCTATAATTTGATTGGTATTCTGTGTATTTTGCAATTTGCATTTGCTGCAAATAGAAATAAAATAATATAAATAGTTAGGTATTTCTATCCCAGAGTAGAAAGAAATACGGACCGATGCACATTTTCTTAGAATGTGCCTCTACCATGATGCGATTTTGGTTTGGTTATTTTGTGGACTGATGATGCCATCAATTTTTGAATAAAATAATTCAATATTGTCGATCGTATCATTGTTTGCTTTGACCTCCGACCGAGACTCTACCCACCACGGCGCCGTTGACGATCCATAGGTGATGTCGCACGGAAGGTTTGATCGGAGAGTCGTGCAGTTGACGTCCACCTCCTCCTGCAACGAGTACTCACCACGGCGCCGTTGACGATCCAGGTGATGTCGCACGGCGGGTTTGTTCGCAGAGTCGTGCAGTTGACGTCCACCTCCTCCTGCAACGAGTACTCACCACGGCGCCGTTGACGATCCAGGTGATGTCGCACGGCGAGTTTGATCGGAGAGTCGTGCAGTTGACGTCCACCTCCTCCTGCAACGAGTACTCACCACGGCGCCGTTGACGATCCAGGTGATGTCGCACGGCGAGTTTGATCGGAGAGTCGTGCAGTTGACGTCCTCCTCCTCCTGCAACGAGTACTCACCACGGCGCCGTTGACGATCCAGGTGATGTCGCACGGCGGGTTTGTTCGGAGAGTCGTGCAGTTGACGTCCACCTCCTCCTGCAACGAGTACTCACCACGACGCCGTTAACGATCCAGGTGATGTCGCACGGCGGGTTTGTTCGGAGAGTCGTGCAGTTGACGTTCACCTCCTCCTCCAACGAGTACTCACCACGGCGCCGTTGACGATCCAGGTGATGTCGCACGGCGGGTTTGTTCGGAGAGTCGTGCAGTTGACGTTCACCTCCTCCTGCAACGAGTACTCACCACGACGCCGTTAACGATCCAGGTGATGTCGCACGGCGGGTTTGTTCGGAGAGTCGTGCAGTTGACGTCCACCTCCTCCTGCAACGAGTACTCACCACGACGCCGTTAACGATCCAGGTGATGTCGCACGGCGGGTTTGTTCGGAGAGTCGTGCAGTTGACGTTCACCTCCTCCTCCAACGAGTACTCACCACGGCACCGTTGACGATCCAGGTGATGTCGCACGGCGGGTTTGTTCGGAGAGTCGTGCAGTTGACGTTCACCTCCTCCTGCAACGAGTACTCACCACGGCGCCGTTGACGATCCAGGTGATGTCGCACGGCGGGTTTGTTCGCAGAGTCGTGCAGTTGACGTCCACCTCCTCCTCCAACGAGTACTCCTTCTTGGCTCCTTCGATCACCGGCTCCTGGCGCAGGAATGCTGCACACAACATGCCGTAGAGTTTAAAATGTTATTACATATTATGTATTTCTTATCTTTTCATAATCATATATTTGCGAGAGATTCAGATTTACTTTTTAAATGTGTATTGTACCTTTTTTCATCTAATTCTGTAGGTACTGTGAGTGTGATCTGATGCTGCGATCTACCTGAATAAAAGTGGTTCCAAATAGTACTTGTTTTTAAAATTGCAATTTAGAAACGTTGTGTTGACCTGCAATTATTGTTGTATATTACTTCTGACCTGACAACTTTCTCCACAATCCCCTAAGAACATGATATTCTTGTACGTCATCTTTCATATCCGAAGAAGCAAAATCAGTACCTAAAGAAAATGAATCTCAGGTGGAGCTTCTGTCAGTGCTATCTTAATTACGTCACCAGCCGAGGCGTTATCTTGCCGCATAATTACAGGAGATAATACGAGTATACTATCAGTGAATACTTCAATTCGAAATCTTTCAGAGTCGCTCACTAATTGTTGTTCGCGTTCGTGCATCCAGTCACAGTCTGCTCGTCCAAAAGCTAGTTTATTTTACCAGCATTGAAAAGAGTTTTTCCAGAGGTTTTGAGTGATTGGTGCTACGTTGATACACGTATCAAGAAGGAAAGTAGAGATATTATGAGCAAGCAATCGACTACAATTCATCACTATTCGCGGCAACCGCCAGTAGCACACTAGCTTCAGTGACAACAGCAGGTAAGACATAACGTCGTGTTCATTGTTCAGACTTCATTCAAGTCTTGATATTATTTATTGAATCGTATAGATTACTTTTGACATAAAAACTACGTTCCTTTGAGAAAACAAATTTTGTGAAATATGAATTCAAAAATCTCTACTTTTCTTAAAGCAGACTTGTATCGTAATTTCAGTGCTTATAAGTACCTATAATTTATAATAATAATTCACATACGATAATATAAATTTAGTGATCATACAAATTTAATATCTGCATTGTGATTAGTTTAGATTACATATAATTTTAGAATAGAAACTTCAATCTATTGACACTCAAATGATAGTTTTTGTACTGACAATGTTGGTGTTCATCGAAGCAAGGAGTCAGGACTGATCAATTATTCTAAGATATTTCTTGCATTGACTTGCATACCTATTAACTACTGTTAACCTTCTTGTCGTGAACAGAGCATATCAGCGATCCATTAGTAAATACCATTTATATTATATTGCCATGGATGTGATTGCAGCGACCAGGCGATTAACGGTAGTTAAAATCCATTTATTGTAAGAACGGATGACCTTGAAATCCAATGTCAAACCAAATAGTAATTTAGCTCAATCTTGAATACGACTTTAATTATTGTAAAATATCGGTAATGGTTAATATATTATTTTTACTGTAAATTACTGCATGGCAATCAGAATAAAGCTTATCTAAAGCATTCTTACGTGTTTTCATCCAATGAGCATTGATCATGATTTGACAATGCAGTCCAGAGCAGTGAGGCGAGTAAACGTGTTCAGTGTTTTCATGACAAAATAAGTGGCGTGTGTATGGGTAGGTTATTTTGAATATTTAACATAATCAACCGGTTAAATTGCAAGCGAAGCCATCTTCTCCGATCGGCGTGTAGTGTAATGACATTCTCTGTGATTTTTTCGTGTGATCTGTGGTCATTGATTATGGAGTTACAAATCAACTCTCTAATCGCGCTGAAAGTTTACTGCGCCTTGATGTAAGTTTAACAATGTTCATATTGTGATGTTTCAGTTTCCTCGTCGTGTTCCGATCCGAGGGTCGTGATCAGAGCGATGTCGTCGATAACACAGTTCCAAGTGGCATTCGACAATCCTGATGGAATCTACTACTCCGGCCAGACGTTGGCAGGACACATTCTGCTCAGCGTAGCCACGGCACTGGACATTCGGGGTGAGCATTACACCATATCATGACATTATAGTTATAAACTCATCTGAAGAATCAGTGAAATGTACTGCCTGTGCCAACCTGCTTTAGAGGACTAGAGTTACTCTAATGAGTGTATTTTCAGGAGTTGTGATTCGAATCACCGGCTCGACAGAAGTGAAATGGAACGAGACACACAACCGCAAACACCACAATGGACGCAAGACACATCGCAGGACAGAAACCATTGTCTACTACAGCAATGAGATATACTTTGCGGACAAATATTACCTAGTTGGAGGACCAGGTATGTTCCGACATCATCTTAAATGTCACATCATCAAAGTTCAATGTTAATCATGTAAATGATACGATGATTAAAAGATTATACGTGTATTATTTTACTAAATCGTGGGACTACGCTTGACTCTTCAGAAGCAAGAATCATCTTAGCTCCTGGCCAGCACGTCTACGCATTTCAAAAGCTCCTCGGCTCGAATCTGCCGTCCAACTTCGAAGGTACCCACGGTTCTGTGCGCTACAGCGTCGAGGCGTCGGTTGACCGCCCCGGGGCAATCGACCACAAGTGTCTGGCCGCCTTCAACGTCATCTCGCCCATCGACTTGCGCATGCATCCGACTGCTCCAGTAGGTTCAAGTCTTGTCCAAGTCCGCATTACAATCCTCGACATCGCCTTGATGACGATTCTGTCCACAGTTCCCGATAGAGCGCGTCATCGAGAAGAAGTTCAGTTACATCTGGAGATCGGCTGGGAACATGTCGATGACTGTCAGGTTGCCGTACGGCGGATACGTGTCGGGGCAAGTGATTCCCATCACCCTCATCGTGGAGAACGACAGTGAAGTGGAGGTCACAGGGATTACGTGCAGGATGAGAAGGGTAAGCTCGTTGATCTTTCCATGCATTTACAAGGGATGTCTCCAAAACTAAAAAACTGGGCGTCTATTCCATAACTGCAATTTCACGTGAGAACTCCTCATAGCTAAGAGAGTAACTGACAGTGAAGCGACAACTCAGAGTTAGAAGACCCCCCCCCCCCCCCCCTACACCCAACATGGCAACGATGTGATATGAGTAACAATGGCCGTGATTTTGTTGCAGACAACACACTTCCAAGCGATGAATCCGCACCACAAGACCAAGACGGAGAAGACCGCCATCGGAGTCATCCGCTTCGGTACAGTTGCTCCCAAACGCTCTAAAACCGAGACTCGAACCCTGGACGTGCCCGTCATGCCGGCCTACAACTTGATGCCGTGCAGCGTGATCGACATGAACTACGACATGAAGTTCGACGTGGCGGTGGAAGCATTTCATCGTGACGTCACATTGACGATCCCGCTGGTGATCGGGACGGTCCCCTTGGAGGGCACGATGGCGTCGTCAGTACCTGTTTACGCCAACTCCGACGGGGTTCCCGTCGGTACCGTGAGGGGAGGTACCGTAAGGGAGTTACCGTGGGGGGGAGGTACCGTGGGGGGAGGCACCGCGAGGGGATATACGCCGGGAGGTGCTAGTAACGACCACTATGGCGACCATGCCAGACTCATGGCGAGGAGTGGCTCCACGGGGGCGATCATGCCAGGATCTGCTCAGAACATCTTTCCTGACAACAATGCCAGGCATACAGGACCGTACTCGGGTCAAGAAATGAACGACCAACCACCGCCGTACCACGTCGCCGTCGAGGGGTTGCCGATGGCCAGCAAGTCAGCGGGCTGAAGCCTTCTGTCATCATAACTGATTCGATTGTATTCTCTGTATTGTGACATCGTGATAAGTGTTAAAATGTCTCACCGAGGACGGACATGTTGCTCTTGCCGATGACGGTCTCGAAGTTCGGCCACTCAGACGACACCTCGCAGCGGTAAACTCCGCTGCTGTTGAAGAACAGCTCCGTCAATCTCACTGACGTCATCGTAGACGCTTCCACCTGAGAAAATCATGTTTCAGTCGTTGAAGATTAAGATTTGGAATCTGTATTTTATTTTCTATTATTTAAAACACTAGTTGAGCAAACATCTATTAAAACAATTGGCTTACCTACAATCTAAATAAATAATTTTCAATGAAAATTTCGTATTGAAATATTGGTTAGGTAGTACAATTCAGGCGTTAAAATTAAGTGTGACCATGAAGAAGTCTGACACCTCTAAAGTCTGAAGAAGGCTGTACCATGTTCTCAGAAAACAGATACAATTTATTTTTAAATGTTTTGATAATCTCTATGGTGGTCAGCGATTTAGCTAATAATAATAGTTTTATTTATATTACAATCCATTATACAAGAATATTATTTTGTTCTTCGAGATTAGGTATAAACATACATAGATTTTGTATTCAATAAGTACTTGTATTTAATTTCACATTCTTAGAGAGTATCTAATTTGTACCTACTTGTACAGTTTATCACTTTTAACCCCTTTACCTGGAGAATATACATAAATAATACAATTGCTCAATGCTAATTGCTTTAAGGAGATCTCTTCTAACAGCCCTTAAGGCCGGTATTACCATTAGTTTAAGCTACAGATAGCTTAGCTCCACTTCCGAAATCTGTGTGTTTTACCATTATATACTGCAATTTAATTCCAGAGCTATTTCCCCAGTTTAAATGAACCTCAGGCTACCAGTACATAAAGATTTACCAACCTGTCTTCTACCAGCGCTTCTACAAAGTGTGATACAAAGAACACCTTTACGAGGAGGACGCCAAAATTTAATTTTATTCTAACTGAACAAGACCGCTATTCAACAAACTCTTTATTTAAATTTTGTGGGTAGGTACTTTTGTCTATACTTTTTAAAATTATAACATTGCTGATCAAGCACTTTTTCATGGAACTATAATCCAATCAATTGGAATACCACTCACATTTAGCGTGACTCCCGGCACCCAGAACTCCTGTTTCTCGGGAATGTTTTCCGGCATGTACCTGTAGAACTCGGCATCGTCCTTGTACCATTTCACCGAGTAGAGTCCTTTGCCTTCAAGGTCAAACTCGCAGGACAAGTCCACGTCGTCTCGAAAGTCCACGTGACTGGGGACCATCAGCCTGGTCAGCCGAAGTCCAGACACACCTGAGTGAAACGGGGTCACAGGTCAGAGCACAGGAAGCAACTCCCTCTTAGATCACACACTGAATGGGGTGCCGTGATTGCAGGGCGGGGAGATTAACACATCATTGTAATTTGTAAACATGAGTCAACATTGTTCAACAAGCATTGGAACTCTAGTATATTTTGCGTCATTTACAGCAGAATACTGAAGGATCTTGTTGTACTGTCAAATAGACTAAACCTTTTTCTTTACATTACTCTTCAGTATAGGGTTGTAAGAACGTAATTATTTTCTCAAAGTTGTTTAGAATCACAATTATTAGTTTCGTGTAATTTCACGATTTCGTGAACACTTGAAAATGAGTTAATTTTACAGAAACAAGACAATATTGTACATGGAGATAATATAGGTTGGGGAAACGAAATGATATTACATAGTGATTGTAAATAGTTATTATGTAGGACTCAACAGTCAAGAGAGAGAATAAATTTCCAATAAAAGTGACGATTTTCTGAAAACTAGAGTAATATTTGCACTCTGTTAGAAATGACAGTCAGTCATCAAACGCGATCTCGTGCTAAAAGGCGTAAATCAGTCTCAGCTTCGCCTTTGAAGATCTTATGAAGCAAGTTGGCATGCTAAGATGTAATAAGATTTCAGCGTTGTATTGCGTATCCGCTAATCAGGCGAAGTGTTGTGTGACTTGTTTGATACCATCCATCACCTCCTCTCTTTCTTCATGCAGTCGGCGATGATCGGTTTAATGTTGGGCGTGCCTCAGGGAACAAAAGCGCCGCAGGTAGCTCTCTTCCTTCCCATCCCAAAACAGCTAACTCATTGATTATTCATTATTATTGATTAACGTTTCCGATCTCGTGTTGTTAAACAGTATTTAGAGCTTTATTGATGACACATTGTCAACGTTTAATGAAATTCAAGATAAGTTCAGTTTGGCACGTAAAGCGAATTTGGGGAAATAGTACATTCCGTTGAATAGGTACTGTGATCTAATGTGTAGGTAAGTCTAGCAAAATACGTACCTACGTTTTTTTAAAATTACTTTTGCATGGACTTTACACAATTTTAAATTATACTACTCTAATAAAAACGGCAGAAGAGAGAATCTGAAATTTCTAAAATTTGATTTAAAACATTTTGCTCACACAATTAAATACACGATCGTGCATACAGTAGCTCTCTTCTAAGTGAGCGATTTAATAGAGCTAAGTATATTATTCGTTGCGCTCACCAGCAAGATTATTAGCGCCAAAACAAAGATTAGGCACACACCATTATAGCACGTCACAATATTGGGATCATCTGAGAACATTATTAAGAACTTAAAAACATGAATGCTACACCCATAGAAAATTGACATATATAAATTGACATTAAAACATATTGCTATTATTTTGTCTTTTGTCCCCATAAGGAGGATACTCGGAAAATATTCGTAGATTCCTACTTTTGACTGTTCATTGGTCATTTTCAAACATGTTACACCAAAATCTTTCTCTGGCGAGTTTTACGTACTTGGCAGCAAGGTCGCCTGGACGCACAAGAGCGCGAACAATGTGATTATTTGACCACATGTGCACCAGTCTGAGCTCAACATTACTACACTTTGTTGCTGATCAACTTCAACAGATCGTCAACTCCAGCCTCAACGCGGTCATGAACACTCATTTAGAACACTATGTTTAGATCACACATCTAATTCCTTCGTCACTAATTCCAATTAGAATCATGGAAATACTTTTGAATTGAATTGTATCACTCAGTAAACGTTCCTAGTTAGCGGTATATTGCACCTGATAAAGCAAGACACGTGATGAAGGGGGTGGCTACGAGACTGACTGATGAACGCCCAAGGGATGAAGTGAGGAGAAGAATCATGTCATGCGCACATAGGGTAGAGTATAGTGGCGTAGGAGTAAGGGCAATCAACTTTCTTTCCCTCATTCTAAATTTGTTTGAACACGTCAATTCTATAGACTTTGATCTAAATCACTGTCTTGTGAATCAGTGCACTGCATATATTATATTATAATATATGAATATTTGAGAAATAAAATTGTGTCAACTGTCAGTTATGAAATAATTGAGTAATGCATATCTGTGGTATAAAGAGTACTTATTCTTTAAATACTTGCGGTATCAATACGTGTGGAGTGAAAATTGAGCTTTGAATATTTCAATTCAGGTTTTTCTTAGAATGGGGAAAATATTAAATATTTGAATTATGCTGGAGAGCCGTGACTTTCCATTGCTGGAAGAATCACAAGTAATTGCAAAATCTCATTGGTATTGAGGTTTTGCTCTAGTTCATTTCTATTGGTCTATAAATTGAAGTTATTTTTTCCAAGCACCTATTGATTTATTCTGATTTCTCCATAATTTGATAATTTATTCAATTGTAAGATGAGTATGCAATTCCTATTGTTTACCAC
Organism: Leuctra nigra; assembly: GCA_934045905.1. Lineage (NCBI taxonomy): Eukaryota > Metazoa > Arthropoda > Insecta > Plecoptera > Leuctridae > Leuctra > Leuctra nigra. The sequence goes on from OW203761.1 coordinate 17,607,691, forward strand.
CACCGTGTTGATGTTTCTAACAATGTCGAGAACAGATAAACTTGCGCCCGACTCAAAATCCAAGTCAATCAAGGACGAACAATGTCGAGAACGAAAACGCCTCATCGGCACTGACAAGAGCGACCAATACAAACTTGTTGACGTCAAGCTTTCTCAAGAGGCAAAGATGGAATGCCATTACTGGTAGGTAAATCCGTATCTCTGCATGTCACACTCCTCTCTCTGGTCAACGTCTCCCCCCTGCCGACAGCCGAGAGGAAGACGATCGCGAAGCCAAGGTGTGGTACCATCAGGACCTCCTGTACCGCACTCCCGCGCAGGAGGTCATCCTCGGCATGGCCTCCAACATGTCCGCCAACAGGGTGAGCGTCACTCCAGAACATCGCCTGGTCATCCAGAACGCAACTCTGGGAGACGAGGGCATTTACTACTGTCACGGCACTCACGGAGAAGAGGCGAACTACAAATTCAACTATCTTCTGGACAGTGAGTTATGCGATGAGAGAGTTCATATGCAGAAGCGTTGTAGGTGGGGTGTAATAAGTGAAATAAACCAATTCTTCACCAAAATGGTTTAAAAAAATAAACTATATGTACCTACATACTGATGATGTCCATTTACAACTTACAAGAGACAACTGATGAACTGAGGGGCAAATGATGATTGCAATTGCAATATTGAAATATTAAATATCACTTGAGTTCAAACAGCCCTTTATACCCCTTCTTCACGCTCACTAAGGGAACATTTAAGTTGCTTCCCACTATGCATCGAGTGGTTCGTACTAACCTCCTATGTTTTAACACGGGTCGTCAATTTTAATAAATAGTAAGATTTCATGAAAACTATACATTGTAAACAACAATGAAGATACACTGTTCACGGCAGAGAGATATATATAGATATACACTACTCTACTAGTATGAATGTAGTAATGATGTCCATGAATCTTGCACTGTTGTCAGATTTCTAATATGCACATCAATGAAATATACAACAATGAAATATGAAAGCATTGTTGTTGCCAGTCCAGTGTAACTCTTTATCAACTTTTTAATTCAAAACATTATTATCATTTTAACATTTGAAAGAAAAAGATCAGTTATCAATTTTTTTCTTTACGAATTAAATATAGAAATCTATCAATAACGATTTTTCGTAAACGTAAGTAGATCAATGAGTAGATGAATTAAATGTTAATGACTGAATTATTGAATAATACATTATGAATGAATGAATTATTATTATTAAACTAGTTTAAAACTTGTCTTCCAGTTGTGTTCGAGAACAAATCTGTGGCACCAGTGGTGGGCAACTTGAGTGCCTGGCGCCGCTACCAAGAGACCTACATGATGCCGCTGAACGAGCGACTGAAGGTGTCAAAGGAGGCTGAAGTGGCGCGTCTGAGGGACAAACACGGGGTACAACTGGCCGTGATCAGCGAGTGGGAGTCCTGGGGACCGTGCCTATCATGTGATCGACCAACAGGAGTGCGACAGCGGGAAGCAAAATGCAGAATCAAACCCTTCGTTGTCAACGCAAATGTACGATATAAATTTATATTTTGTAGTGTGTGTGAGATTATGATAAACGCACGGTTTTGAAAAATCCTTGTAAACATGTCAGCTTATCCTGATTGCGTAATATTATTTTATATGTAATACGTACAACCATGGGCACCCGCAGGATTTCTGCCAGGTGAGGGCAGTTCAAGGAAAACAATATTTTACGGGTTTAAGGGGGGTGTGGGGGGCGCGCCCCCCGCCCTGCCCCGCAGGGCGTTTTTTGGTTTTTGGACACTTTGAAATCAATTTTGAGACGTTTTGAGGTGTATTTTGTTGAAATATTCAATATTTTTTAATTAGTGCACTTTGGGGTGGTGGGGGACATGTTCAAAACTGCCCCGCAGGGCATTTTTTGGATTTTTTACACTGAAATCAATTTTTTTAGTTCTTTTGGTTACAAAATGATACTATACGTTAAACCCAATACAATTTTTATGTTTTCCTAACATCCAGGGGGGGGGGGGGGGGGGCAAGCGCCCCCCCTTGCCCCCCCTGCGGGGGCCCATGCGTACAACCTAGGTATTATAAGTTTTACAAATTATCGGTGAAAGCAACGATATTTTCCCCATAGATTTTACATTTTATTGCAACAATCGCAGGGCCTTGCCAAGAGCGTGATACAATTTTTATTTCAGTTGACAAAAGTCGCCTCCAATAAGTCGAGGGCTTTCTTCATGGAGAACGTGTTCGAGATATCCTGCCATTCCATTGTCCTCAGCAACACATTCCCGAGATTGTCGAACCACACTCTGATTATTCCAGACTTCAACAGGGAGGAGCAGTGCGATGGTCGGTGCAATCAGGGTCTGTTCATCTGCACAATGAATTCAAACAACCCATATGAAATTCTTTCTTCTAACAATAGGGGTTTATTTATCTTGCAGAGTCTCGAGGCAACAACAGCACGCGAAACGTCTACAAGCGACGTTTCGTGTTGAACCAGCACGGCCATCTCGTTCTCACGTGTCCAGAGTAAGTGTTTCGTAGTGTCGTAGTGAATCACCCTGGTTGCTAGGTAACAGACATCACACTTGTTCATTTGCCGGGGGACGGTCAAAATATACAGTTGAGAAAGAAATTGATATTAAAAAGGACAAAAAGGTGTCGAACAAAATAAGGAAACTAGGAAAACGCTCAGTGTAACGCGTTGATGAGCGAGCACGGGTACGTGCAAATTCTCGAACCGGAAATGCGTACACAACTCACAGAAAACATATACCTACATCCATATTGAATAAAAATATGATCACTAAATGAACATGAAAGTATTTAATGCTTTTCATCGAAACTTGAAAATAGCATCTAAGCACCCTGGTAAATATAGCAAATCAGATTCAATTCAAGTGGCACTGGAAAACATTCATTTCGATACTTCATATCTGACAGATTTGAAAAATGTCAATAAGTTTATACCATAGTATATTCATCTAAATAGTAGCGTCACTTAGCTAATTTAACATTGGCGCGCTAGTTTCAAATGTCGACGGTGGCGCCCCTAGTAACCACAGTAGTAAACAGCACTTCAACGTTGACATTTGCATGTAAACACAGCCAAGATTGACGTCTTTTTGCATAATTTCACCATTTACTATTAAATAGTGCTGCTTGTGACATGTGACACTTAGTACACAATATAAAATGGTATAGTTAGCTTCACGTAAATCAGTTTTTGTTGCAAAATACTGTGAAATTCGAAAGATAGAAGACATCACGGCGCGGCGCAGAGACTGGATGAAGGTTAGTTCACTTATTTTCTCTCCCATAAATTAACTGAGTAAGATGCATACTTTTCGTTTAAGTTAATTAATTATACCTATAATTTATCTTTAAACATAGATTTGGAGAAACAGTCCGGATTCTGATTTTGCCCGACAACTGACAGTTCGTGACGAAAGAAGAATGATACGACAGTCTTGGCAGAGGCGGCCTAGGCTCAGCCTACAAAGTTGAAACTAAGACCAACAAAGAAGACCAACTAACTGTCAAACAGTTTGAATGCAGTTCAGTCAAACCTACGATCACCACACGTCAAACTGGAAGACTTTACACTTCTTCATACCTAGGTATATTGAACAATAAGTTTGACTTTCGCCAATACAAGCTGACAAATTGCAAGAAGAAGATTTCGATGTGAAGTGTTGTTGTTTAGTGTGTTGGATGTCTGTGGTAGGAAAAGTGTCTTCTCTTTGTTTGGCTTGTATCTGTATATTCTACGATCTGTAAGGTAGGCTAACTGAATAAACATTTATCTAAATCACGGCTTGCACTATTCAATAAAAAAGTGACTTACCTACCTACCTATTTCTAAGTAGCATAGTTTTACCTCAAAACAATTTGATTCTAGTGAAATACTTTTTGATCACAATGTTGACAGTGAGTATCCAGATGTATATTATGTCTATATCTAGGTAACACATAGGTAGTGTAGTATGATATAATATCTAGGCATAATACCTCATAGGTTTGGCACCTCAAATTGAGTTGTAATAGCATCCAAAGGTAACACTAATCTTATTGGGTGTGCATTTGCACATTAGTCTACCTCAAAGTGTTTTGTGCAAAGAGAGCTGTGTTTTATTTGGAATCTGAAATTAACTGTTCAATCATTTCTACTTGTGTTAATAAAGCCATGAAAGACACATAGGCATTGGGAATAATAAAATAATGTATGTATTTTTTGTAATAGACTGACCAATCTAGGACCAACTGACTAAACCTGCTACAGTAACACTTGCCAATTATAATTGCATTTATAGCGTGTAATATCATTGAATGTAATAAATATTAAATAGTTATATCATGAGTTTTCTTTGAATTACAAAAATGATTTAATATCATAAATATTTATCAAATATATTGCGAATTCACTGAGCCATTTGAATTTCTGGCGGCAATTTTTCATCCCATGAAAATGAGTTGCACTAAGGTGGCTACTTGGGGCGCCACCATCGGCGCTGAAACCAGTTTCATCTCGGAGTGACGCTACTACGTGAAGACGTGAACGGGCTGATCTTTATACTATGTTTATACGTTCTTAACTGATTGCGATGAAATTTTGTAAAATAAGAGACAATGTTGGTCTTAATGATCATGCAAAATATGAGTTTGATCAGAATTATCGAAGACCGTTTTCATTTTTCAGCCTATCAGGAGATATTTATTTAAATTTTAACCAATGAATGGATTTCAAAAAAAATTAGTGTCTGTAAACAGAGAAGGTTGGTTTTACATGTGTGCAAAATTTCAGCTCGATCGAAGAAAAACTGACCTGTATAGCCAAAATATGAGTTTGATCAGTTTTATAGAAGACCATTGCCATTTTTCAACCTACCATCAGGAGATGTTTATTTAAATTTTAGCCAATGAATGGATTTCAAAAAATTTTGGGGTCAGCAACGCCCAGAGAATGTCCGAACATGTGTGCAAAATTTCAGCTCGATCGAAGAAAATCTGTGACCTATGTAGCCTCAGTAACAGAAAAAAAAAAAACACACAAAAAAAAAACAGAGGTCCGTGCCAAAAGAGCCAAAAGGAGACGCTCGCTTCGCTCGCTCAATTAAATCAAGAAAGATAATGATGACTTATTACTTATTTGCTGAAAGCATCTGTCCCCCAGTGAGATTTTGGACAGCCGTGACGTCAGATGAGATTGCCTTATTGTAGACTTTGTAATTCGTGCTACCTTGAGATGTTGCTGACGACGTCCACAGGGCGACGCTCGAGACTGCTGTGACGTGGCGCAAGGACGGACTCCTCATCGACTCATCTACCGCGCGTTCACTGAGGACGTCGTCGAGCCCCGCATCGCGATGGACACATTCATGACCCTCTACTTGCACGACGTCCACAGGGCGACGCTCGAGACTGCTGTGACGTGGCGCAAGGACGGCCTCCTCATCGATGCCGCCGAGGCGTACCGCGCGTTCACTGAGGACGTCGTCGACCCCCGTATTGCGATAGACACGTTCATGACCCTCTACTTGCACGACGTCCACAGGGCGACGCTCGAGACTGCTGTGACGTGGCGCAAGGACGGCCTCCTCATCGATGCCGCCGAGGCGTACCGCGCGTTCACTGAGGACGTCGTCGACCCCCGTATTGCGATAGACACGTTCATGACCCTCTACTTGCACGACGTCCACAGGGCGACGCTCGAGACTGCTGTGACGTGGCGCAAGGACGGCCTCCTCATCGATGCCGCCGAGGCGTACCGCGCGTTCACTGAGGACGTCGTCGAGCCCCGCATTGCCATGGACACATTCATGACCCTCTACTTGCACGACGTGTCGCACAAGCAGGACGGCAACTACACCTGCTACTTGGACGGCGTCAAGGTACAGGAGGTGAACGTCATCGTGGTGTCCAAGATGTTGCAGTTGAATGAAGGTGTGTACTGTGTATCGAGCACGTGCGATTCTCTCCCTCGACTAGAATGTAACTCGTGATCTTCCTGTCTCAGCATTCCTACGTCACATGACCTACATCGGCTTCATCTTCCTCCTGAGCTCCATGTGCTACTGCGCCGGCGTCGCCGTCAGCTGCACCAAGCGACACACGTTTCTTAAATACAAACCTCTCCCAACCTATAGTCATTCATAATTAAACGACAAATAATGTTTCAAATCAACTTTTAATACATAATCGTACTTGTCGATTCTTGCACTGTAATGCATGCAACGACAAACGACAATGTGAATTAGATCAAGGTGCATCGATTGAACCATTTAGAGCAGACAACTACTTTTTTAAAAGCTATAGAACAACTTTTAAAATTACTAACCATAATTCGTTCAAAAATTATAAATGTATCTTGTAGAGATTGTAAAATTTCAACATGATACTATGTTTACTGTAGTTATTAACCCATAAAAAACACTCCGTGTAAAAATACCAGCCAAGTCTCTTCAACTAAAAAAAATAGAAGAAATCTAAAAATTCAGCACTGAAAAGTAGTGATATCAAACAATTGGCCAAGTCAAAACTTTTCAAAAAATACTTGGCGCATCGTGCATATAAATAGTATAGAAGTAGGCAGGAAATGAAATGTACTCATCTATACATGTCATAAAAAAAACGATGCGCCAAGTATTTTTTGAAAAGTTTTGACTTGGCCAATTGTTTGATATCACTACTTTTCAGTGCTGAATTTTTAGATTTCTTCTATTTTTTTTAGTTGAAGAGACTTGGCTGGTATTTTTACACGGAGTGTTTTTTATGGGGATATCACTCCTTTTTTCAGTTTATTCTTACAGCTTGTAACATTATATTGTGGCACCAAAGACTATTATTCCTTTAAAAAATACGCCTTTGTGATTTGGTTGCTAAGAAAAGTTGTGCTTGTTGCTATATAAATGCTATAAATAATATGCTATGAAGTATAGCGAAAGTTTGGTTCCAATCGGTCTAGCCGTTCTCGAGTTATGGCATCACTTCCGGTTTTCAAAATGGCGGCTGGCGTCAGTGCCACCTAAAATATGTATTTATAAATGTTATATAACATAAAAAGTCTTCTGAATATATTGTTATAAAAGATGATTATAGTCTGATTTTTCATTTTTATGACATCATTTCCGGTTTCGGTAATAGTACATTTCTGTTTAGACTATTGATATTTTATATAGATGACAGTCCGAATCGTTTGGCGCTAGTTTCGTCCCGATCGGTCCATCCGTTTTTGAGATATGACGTCACTTCCGGTTTCAAAATGGCGGCACAAAAATTTGTAAGGGCAAGGTATCATCAGACGCCAAAAGTGCACATGTGGTAAAAATTTCAGATCGATCGATTTAGCCGTTTAGGCTGTGGCCCTGTCAACAGTGTTTCCTGATATCTGAATCATAATCAGATACCTTTTAAAAGGGGTGTAAATTCACTGTTTTCACGGCCTTCTAGCTCGCAAATAGCATAATCTGTTGTTACCTCATTTGGTATATGGGGTGGGGTGGGCCATAGCTCGAAATTAAGATATTTTGCAACAATGTGATATTTTCGGATTTTAAGATCCAGTAGGCCGAAAATGCTATGTTGTTGCTTACAGTAAAAGTGTTTGGTCTGCTCCTTAGTTTATTAGGCAGTAACGGTATTTTGAGTGAGTGTGAGTGTACTGTACGACTTGGCTGGGTGGAACGACCGCTCCACTAGATTATAACAATATATAATTACTAATTAGTTATTAATTAGATATTAGGTAATTATCTTTTCAGCCAAATGTGTGCCAAAAGTGAAGAAAAGACTTGCGTTTAGTAAACAAATTTAAACACCTGTTTATGACTCTTCACTATTGATTACCTAAAAACGAGTAGATTGATTTGAATTTATATTTAGAAACATATTATTCATTGATCGCAGAGATAAGACTCGCATCATGTGACTGTCACAAATTCAAGTAGGTGGGAACGTCATGGGTCAATCATGTGATGATGATCTCTCTTAATTCCATGAAGTGTGTTTTACATTGTTGACGTCTTTGGAAATAATCTCGACAAAGATAGTGCATTTCTCGGCATATTTCTAGTTACTAATAGCCGATAGCCTGATATAAATACTTGCGTCTAATGATTGTGATGAAGACAGTCTCTCAAGCAGTATACGCGACAGCTAGCTGACGTGAGTACCTACAATACAAAACCTGTACTACTATATGTGCGCCCACTGTGTCTCTGTCAGGGCGGGGGGAACAATTTTGAAAAAATCAAGGGGGATACATGATATAGCATCAAGTTTCTTTTACAGAAATAAACAAAAATATAACATAAACACATTTCCAAAAAAGTGGTTACCTAAAAGTTACCTACTTGTTTTAATTTGCAAAATATAGGTATATTTTCCGTTTTTTTTCGATCTTTGTGGAATTCCAGGAGAAGTAATAAGTTTATACTTGGGTTCAGAATCGTTTATTTCTTCTAGAATGTGTTCAACCGCCATGTGGTTGGTCGTCGCCCTTAGCCTGGCCGCCGCCTCCGCGTTGCCTCCCCCGCAGTCATCTGGCAGTCACGATCAGCTCGCCGCCGCCTTCGTCCAAGCAGTCGCCAGCCATGACGTCGCCTCCGCCTCCCAGATCTACGCCGACATCAGCTCTCAAGGACACTTGGAAGCATGCGCCTTCACCATCGCCGCCGCCATCAAGGAGGCCCTGACGTCGCCGACGCTTGACGCCGAGAGGACTCGACTCTTGGGATCGCTGCGAGAGCGTCTTCCGACGTCCGTTAGGAACGTGGTGTTCGCCTCCAGAGTTTGTCTCAGGAACATCCAGTTCAACCAGTACCTCTACTCGCCGAGCGACGAGTACCTGTTCGACGCCGACCAACGCAATGTGTTCACATTCGTTCCCGGAAGCAACATCACGGGTAGCACCTGGATCCTGGAGGACACGGCCGTTCCTGACCAATGGAAGCTGTTGAACGTGGAGCATCAGGAGTATCTGTTCGCTTCCTATGACTACCATAACAACAACCGACGTCGGGTGATGACGTCAGTGGCGCCGTGGAATGAGCTGTCGACGCAGAACCTCTGGAGATTAAAGACTGTCGGCAATGACGTATACTTCCAGAACGTCTTCTTCGCTGGAGGTTTCAGCACCTACGACTACTTGTATGTTGCTGAGAGCATCTACAACTTCGATGCTAACAGAAGAAGACTCTTTACTTGGGATACTACTTGGAGCAGCGCAACCAGCCATTTCTTCAGTGTTGAAGCTTGTTGATCTCACTTTTATATATTATAGTTTAATGTTATACAATGTATTTATAGATATAAGCGCATCTAACCAGGAGATGATAATAAAATTAATCGAACCTTTTATATATCGAATATTAACATTTAATATTACATTTCCTTTCTCGACAGACACACCGCATCCTGACAATTCAGAATTATTGATAAAATCAAAATACAAAAATACAAAAATTTGTGATTTGGTGTTTTATTCATCTCATATATAATCTGCCGAACATCTTCTACTATTCCCGACATAGATTAAACTTCATATCATATCATCCTGACTCCATGGAAGTTTTCCACAGAAACCTACATTCTCAAACAATGCCTTCGTTTGTGTCAGAAACGTTGGACTATTTCAGAGGCCAAAATGTATTCACATCGCAAACAAACAAATTATTACATTTGAACAGCTGTCTCAGAATATGAGATATAAATTTGAACACTTCTTTGGTTCAGTTACCACACTAAAACTCAACACTAAAAACAGAAATATAACATTAACTGAAATTTAACATCGATGATGCATGGACTGAGCATCAGACGTTAGGTCATCAGCTAATCCCGATTGCATAGATTATTAGGAGAGTCCTCGAGTGCGATGGCGGAGTACCACCATAGAGGTAAGAAGCGTAGGTAAGAAGGGTTCTAAATGCCCTCTGCGCGGTAGACACTCGATACATCAGTGATCAACCTTAGGAGGTCCTCTGGTGGTTGGAAGACCTAGATGTACGGCTATGAAGAGAATGGACTGCAAGCAAAATGATTTATTTTAGTTGTGTTTTTATGATGTCCTTTATTCTGTGATTTTATATTACACATTCTTGCAACACTTATAATTATCTGAAACCATACGAAAATAAATACATATTTATGATAATTCAATTTTAATTTTTGCTATACTCACTCCTTGTTATATCCCTACACACTTTAACAATTTAACATACTTGTCGTGTCTTGTTCTCGAGATAGGTGAATAAGAAATAAGTATTTTCCCCATATCGTCTTATGGCAGACATGAAACATTGCCACGATTGTAGATTCCATTTAATTGCATCGGCATCGGCATCGATCACAGTGTTTCGCAATGTAAGTCTTACGGAAAAATCTTATTTTTATGTGCAGTTATTGAATCAGGCTTCTGGCTTTTCCATGAAAATAAACTCCATGTGTATAATATAATTTAGAAATATAATTTTATTGTTGTCTGTTTCACCTTGGTTTCACCTCTATACCTTCCTTGACATATACCAACTCCAGAAATTATATTGTAAATGTATCTAGTGGAGCGGTCGCTCCACCCAGCCAAGTCGTACTATACACTCACACTCACTCAACATACCGTAAATGCCTAATAAACTGAGGAGCAGACCAAACACTTTTACTGTAAGCAACAACATGGCATTTTCGGCCTACTGGATCTCAAAATTGGGAAATCTCACATTGTTGCGAAATAACTTAATTTCGAGCTATGGCCCACCTGACAACATATACCAAATTTGGGAACAATACGTTATGCCGTTTGGGTTCTAGAGGGCCGTGAAAACAGTGAAATTACACCCCTTTTAAAAGCTATCTGATGATGATTCAGATTCAGATATCAGGAAACGTTGCTATCACCGCCACAGCCTAAACGGCTGAACCGATCGATATGAAAATTTTACCACATGTGCACTTTTGGCGTCTGATGATACCTTTGTTCTTATAAATTTTTTGTGCCGCCATTTTTAAACCGGAAGTGACGTCATATATCAAAAACGGCTGGACCGATTAGAACGAAATTAGCGCCATTCGATTTAGAAGGTCATCTATAAGGAATACCAATAGTGAAAGAAGAAATGTTCTATAACCTAAACCGGAAATGACGTCATAAAAATGACAAATCTGACTAAAATCATCTCTTATATCAATAACTACATATTCAGAAGGCTTATAATGTTACATAACATTTATAGATACAAATTTTAGGTGGCAGTGATGTCAACCGCTATTTTGAAAACCGGAAGTTATGCCGTAACTCGAGAACGGCTGGACCGATTAGAACGAAACTTTTGCTATACTTTGTAACATATTATTTATAGCATTAACCCAGTAACAAGCACAACTTTTCTTAGCAACCAAATCACAAAATCTTATTTTTTAAAAGAATTATAATCTTTGGTGCCACAATATGTTACAAGTTGTAATAATAAACTGAAAAAAGGAGTGATATCCCCATAAAAAACACTCCGTGTAAAAATACCAGCCAAGTCTCTTCAATTAAAAAAAATAGAAGAAATCTAAAAATTCAGCACTGAAAAGTAGTGATATCAAAAAATTGGCCAAGTCAAAACTTTTCAAAAAATACTTGGCGCATCGTTATTTTTTAGGACATGTGTAGATGAGTACATTTCATTTCCTGCCTACTTCTATACTATTTATATGCACGATGCGCCAAGTATTTTTTGAAAAGTTTTGACTTGGCCAATTTTTTGATATCACTACTTTTCAGTGCTGAATTTTTAGATATCTTCTATTTTTTTTAATTGAAGAGACTTGGCTGGTATTTTTACACGGAGTGTTTTTTATGGTAGATTATACGCCAATAGACGATTCCCTAAAATATCTGAGTGGATCTGGTTTATGAAATAAGTCAATGCAGTTTGATTTCCATATACCTTTTGTAGTGTGTAACTCATTGTTGACACACTATACATTTGGTAGGTGGAAATCAAACAGTTAGTGAAATTTTCTTAGATACCGGAGCCACTCAGATACTTTATGGAATCGTACACTAAATTTATAAACGTAATTACCTAGTTGCATCTAATAAATTAGTGAAAGCTTCAGAAATTCCAGCACAACCACCTTAATTTATAATTGTTTACACAGATGGATGAAAAAATCACAATTGGAGTTTCCCTATTGTTGGACGAAGGAGATGGTCAGATTCTAACAATACAATGATGATAAGAGTGACCGGCTTATATCAAGTGGTCAAGGCATGTGATCGTGATGCATATTGCCAATTCCGATGATTTCTAGGAACAGTTATCAGCAAGTCGGCATCAATACCTGGTCACCTGGTCTTGATTCGATACAATAAAAGATAATTAGAGCAATCTCGTTCATTCAACAAGTGTCGCTGCTACTTGCTGGAGCTTATTTCGTGAGTAACTGTAATCCATAATAAGAGTATAAAATTTAACAATCGCTCTTCATAACATAAAAAGCCACAAGTGTCTTTATACATTATCCCACCTACTCTCCGCTTCTAGGTTCCCGATGTTCTCGCTATCAACCTTCGTCTTGGTCGTCGCTCTGAGCCTGACCGCCGCCTCCGCTGTGCCACCCTCTCAGCTAACTTCCGGTCACGATCAGCTCGCCGCCGCCTTCGTCCAAGCCGTCGCCAGCCACGACTTCGCCTCCGCCTCCCAGATCTACGCCGACATCAGTTCTCAAGGCCACTTGGACGCATGCGCCTTCAAGCTCGCCACTGCCGTCAAGAATGTCGTCAAATCAGAACAATACAAACACCTCTCTGAAAACAATAAAGAACTACTGGCAGCGTTGAAATATCAACTTCCGTTCTCAGTTCGGAATGCGGTGTTTGCTACCTCGGTATGCATCATGAACACTGACAAACGAGAGTATCTTTACGCCCCCAACGACGAATTTCTGTTCAGCGCAGACAGCCGCAACGTATTCCTCTGGCGCCTCGGGACAGTCGTTGCCGGCAGCAACTGGACGTTGATCGAGACTCTGACACCTGGCGACATGCAGATCGTCAACGAATATGGAGAGTTCCTCTTCGCCGCCGAGTCTCACTTCGCCCCGAACCGACGTCAGATCTTCACGTGGGTTCCGTCGCAGTGGACGGGATTCAGCACTAACGTCTGGCGCTTCATTCCGATCGGCAATGAGATGATTCTGCAGAACACGTGGTTCTCGGTCGGTAGCGAAAACAATGAATATTTTTACTCCGCGTCGAATCTGTACGCCTACGACGCCAACCGACACCGAGTCTTCAGCTGGGACAGTTCCTGGTCGTCTGGGGATTTCAGTAACAGGTGGCTTATTGCAGAGTGTTGATAGCTTTCAAGCTAGGGACTGAGTGTGTGGTTTCTGTATAAATAAATAAATAAATAAATAAATACACATGTTTTGTATTACACTGAAGTTGAATATAATTTAATTTATAAATCAATAGAGAGCATTTTAGTATGAAAGTCTTAATCTGAAAGATAATCAATTCTTCATCATCTTCTTCTTCTCCTAAAACCTCTTCCTATTTATCAATATATACTACAAGTGGATTTTACATCAGAGACATCTTGTATACAATTATTTATAACTATGATAATTATTTATATATTTTCTTTACGAGCCTTATTTCAAAATAATTTTTAATCATTCTATCTATTCATATTGTTCAATGCTGCATCTATTTCTGGAAGCCTCTCGTCAAGAATGGCCTCCACATCTACTGTGTCCAGAGCCGCCTGGAAGTGCCTCTTGATCGGTCCCTCCACGGCGTCCATGATCTGATACCGCAGCAGGTTGGGCAACACATTGACCAGGAATTCCAAGACATAATCCAGAGTTCCCGCCCCGTTGACTCGAGCTTGAATGTTGCCCAACTTTATGTCTAAGTCATCGAGCTTGGGCTTGTTGCGAGTGTCCAACGGTTGGCTCATCTCGATCCTCAGCTGGAGGTACTCGGCAGTGAACGTCGCCGTCCCCGCGCGGGAGATGAAGCCGCCGACGCCGACCTCCCATATACACTGGCCGCGCAGCTTCTGCGTGCCCAAGTGTAAGATCACGTGAATAATGTTCTCGTCAATCGTCACTGACACGTTCCCGACGCGATAGAACGAGGACAAGCCGGAGGCCCAGGTGTTCGTGATGTCCACTTTGAAGACTCCCATTGAGTAGTTGTAGTCCGGAAGAAGGTACGGGTCGTAGCCTTGATCTCGGACATATTTCCGACCCTCTGCGACGGCCATGTCCAGGGGAGGGATCGAGTTAGGAAAGCGTTGTTCTATCTTGCCGATTTGATCGTTGAGCGTGCCTCGGATATTAGTGTTCACTTGCCGGAGGATGAACGGTTTGATGCTCTCGAAGAGGAAGCTTCCCACGGAGTTGATGATGGACTGGAAGATGCTCCCCATGAAGCCGAGGTTCTCGAACTTCATTGCGATGTTGCCGAATGTAATGTCCATGTTGATGTCTTGCGCTTGCAGGCGGCCATTTCGATCGACTTCGAGCCGAGCGATTCCCTCGATGTAGACGTCGAGGAGGGTGACGTTGAAACCTCCGGCCGAGCGACTGATCCACGTCGACATCGTGTAGTTGCCGATGATCTCCAATTTCTCAAGACGAAGGCCCACGGACACCTACAAGCGGAACACGACGAATATTCACTTAAGTACATAACACATCAGTACTTATTTTATATCTATGGAATTGATTCGTTGACAAAAACAAATAATGCAAATCTATTCTAGATGCTGAAATAATGCTATAGAAAATGACATATAAAGAAACCATCATGCAAGAAATGAGTGAAAATACAAATTTTATTTGGAAAAGCAATGAGCCATAACATGTATGGACATGTATAACATGTTCAACAGCATGTTAGTTTGGAAATATCTCTTCATTTGCTTCTTAACGCTAATGAGAAACAGGAAAATAATCGGGCCTCTTTCATCACCCGGGAATTGAACCCTCGAGGACTGTCACTAGAGGACGGTGACGTCATCTCACCTGCATCGCCGCCAAGTCGGATCTCACGTGCTCCACACGGAACTTGGACAGTCCATACACCTGCGAGTCCTTGAAGTTCATCTTCGCCACGGAGAAGGAATGCTTGAGCTCCGGTATCGGCATTGGATCTTGCACCGGAGCCCCCGGAATGCCGACCGGATCTGGCTGCTTGTAATGTTCCAGGATGGTGCGAATCTGATCGCTCACTTTCTTCTCAACTTCCAATTGCTTGTCCTTGTCCGTCTTTTCGTCGGGAGTTTCCTCAGACTCTTCGGATGTCTCAGCTCCTGGAACAGATCCATTGCACTCATTCCACCCAAGCATTGCATAGACAAAAGTCATGAAAAATAACTCAATTGCTTGAACCCAAGCTTTAGGCATACTCCTAGAATAATATGGTTGCTAGATTTAGAAGTCAACGAAAGTATACGTTAGCTAGAAAATAGTTAGATACATGAATTGCTAACCAATATTAAAGGATTAATTTAGAACTAGAGCGCCACTACAGCTAAAGTCAAGCTCAACCATTAGCGCACTTTTGAATTATGGCAATAATATATCTGCGAGAACACTCAGAAGAAAGTTTATAGTAGATGTCACTGATGCTGTTGATGTAAGCCGAGGCAAGAAGTAAAGTGGACATCAACAGTGTCATTACATAATCTATTAGTGTAATATGTGTGTTAAGGGGAAGAATCGCTCTCTTTTCAGCTCTCCTCTTGTGTCGGCTCATAATTTGTATGAGATCAATTTAAAAAGGGACTCGCATTTCAAAGAGCAATTTATGGACTACAACTTTGTAATTTTAAATGAGAGTTTATCAAGAAGTTCACAATTCCAAAAGTGGACGAAATTCAACTCGATAACGCTGCTGTCAGAAGAGAGTCTTGTCGTCTGTTGGATGCAGTTCGTGATCCAGAGCCTGGACTGATGTATCAACAGAACAAGCGGATGACGTCTCGCACGTCTCCCTTTAAGGTCTCCAAAAATGGGCTAAATAATTATAAGTTTAATTTGAGCGACACTGTTCTATATAGTTCGAATTAATGCTAGAGGTAATAACTTTAAATATTATGATGATTACAATCAGTTACTAATCATTTTATAACGTAATCATTTAGCCTTTGCCCGGTTCCAAAGGTTTGATTCGGAGGGTAGCTGGGGCCAAAATATTAGGTATATATATATACTAAGGGCCTAGGACTCCTAATTTAGTTTGTATTTTATTGTAGTTACCTCCTGATTTACTGAATGACATTTTCGTATCATGGCCGATATCTTGCATACGCATCTAGATTTGTAACATTTGTAACGCAAATCGAGAAAGATTGTATGACTCACCGAGTACTGCATTAGCAGTGAAGATTGCCAAGACGACAACTAGAATCCGCCACCGCATGTTGGCAGGTGACCACGCTACACGTGTAATAATGTTCACTCGCTGATTGATCCAGCTACACGTTCTCACACTGAATGATCACTGACGAATACTCTGTGACGTCAGACCTGTCTTCTCCTTACTATGGGTCAGGGGTCAATCATTATCAATCACATGGCCGTCCTGACCAATAACAACCCAGCTTGCTTAAATCTTCATAGACTTTGTTTTCTTTGAAATTACGATGATTTGTACACACTATTGTCAAATTTAGCAATAATCTTCTGGTTGATTCGACATCATAATGTTTTAGAATTATGTACTATTGACGTATCTGTTTAAGTCAAAACCATGTAATACCATGTATTACTCATACATTAATGATATTTCAAGTGCACACCTACTACCGGGTGGGCCAAAAAAATCATCCAGCGGGCGAGACAACACTGTGACGAAACCACTGTACATATCGGGCTGAAAATTACACCAATTATACTTAGGCTGCGTTTCACCAAGATTCTAAACCCGGGTTAGAGGCGGTAAACCTGGTTTAGGAGCCTCTAAACCAGGTTTACCGCCTCTAACCCGGGTTTGGAATCTTGGTGAAATGCAGCCTTAACATACTAAGTTCTAATATTTAAAAGTTTTAACACCATAACTTTTATAGGAAAAAAGTTACAGCTGTTCGAATTTAGTTGTCGAAAAGAAAATAACGGTATCCATGCCATTGGGCTTTTTCTGAATGCGCGCTCTTTTCTTTGAGCTCCGTGCAAACAATTTTTCGACAACCAAATTCGAACAGCTATTACTTTTTTCCTAAAATAGAAATATTTTTGAAACTTTCACACATCAAACATTGGTATGTTTGTTATAACATGTGAAATGTTCGGACTTTCTTCACAGCGTTGTCTCGCCCATTGGACGATTTTTTTGGTGGCCACCCGGTATATATTTAAATATTTAATTACTACTAGGAAAACGCTCAGTGTAACGCGTTGATGAGCGAGCACAGAACATGCAACATCCCCAATCACGATAAACGACACGGCACAAGACAATTTTCTCTGCAACTTTCCAATCTCCATATAAATACTCTGGATGAATATCAGATCCATTGTGTTGTGTCGTGACTTTCCTACGTCATACTTTTTCCAGCTTTTGACAACCCATACTAAACTCGTAAAATTACACTTAATACTTGATTGATTGGGCTTAACATGTGTAAAATTTTAGATAATGTTGGTCTTGATCACCATGCAAAATTTGAACTTAATCGGAACATTTTGATTGTCGACCAATCAGAAGATATTATTTAAACTTAAAACCAATTGGAGGATTTGGCCTTCGTACTGCCAAAGATAATTAGTACTGCATCCGTTTTGATATGCGCTAGTTTTACTGTAAATTGTGGACCACTTGGCTGCTCTACAGGCCTTGGAGCAGAAGCTTAAAGAAGGCAGGGGTTGAAAAATGAAGTATACATTTTACAAATATTTTAAGATTATGGAATAAAATGTCCCTAAAATGACAAAAACTTTTGAAAATAACGACAGATTAGACTGAAAATTGGCAAAAATACCTTAAATGTTGGTACCAATGACCATGTGAAGTTTTAAGTTGGTCGGTCAATCGGTTCTAGTTTAAATTTCAAAAATCACATGAAAAATAGTTTTAAATTTTAACCAATGGGAGGATATGGCTGAAACTTTGTATGATTGGGTATAATGTTGGTTGCAATGTTTTTGCTAAATTTCAAATTGATCAGAGCAACCAATCGAAAGATAATTTTTTTAAACTTGAACCAATCACAGGAGCCCGTTCAAAAACGATCCCAGGGACCGCATAGATTACGTTAGCATGTATGCAAAGTTTCTGATCGATTGAATGTGCGGTTTAACCTGGGCTGTGCGGACAAAAAAACAAAAAAACACACAGAGAAAGTGCCATAAGAGTACCGTGGTGACGCTCGCTACGCTCGCTCAATTACTATATTCATAGATCATATTTTATATTATCCATGCGAT
Source organism: Leuctra nigra (assembly GCA_934045905.1). Lineage (NCBI taxonomy): Eukaryota > Metazoa > Arthropoda > Insecta > Plecoptera > Leuctridae > Leuctra > Leuctra nigra. The sequence goes on from OW203761.1 coordinate 17,626,123, forward strand.
GACAAAAGTGAATAAGGCAAATCAGATCATATTTTTAAATATGTATTTATTGTATCAACTTCTGTGGTTTGTTTTTAGGTGTATCACAAATATGTGGGATAGAAATTCACATGTGATCTCATGATTTTTTGAAGAACTTTCCACCTGCGGAGAACAATTTACCGAATAGACCTTTCTTTTTCGCAGAGTTTGATTGGTTTCCTTCTTCATTCTGGTTTTCTTCGGTCCTCTCCGCCTTCTCTTTGCCAGGCGGTAAAGATATAGGTTTGTGAGATTGTTTCGCTTCCTGCACGGCTCTGTTGACGGCGTCCTTCACGTCGTATTTTGTGTTCGTCGCAGGTCCCTTGGAGGTGGTGGCATCGTTAGCGCGAACAACTTCTACAGCGGGGATCTTCTCAACGTCGTCATTCTTCGCTACTTTTGTATCTGTCACTAAATTGATATCTTTTTCTGCCTTGCCATCTACATCATCTAGGCTGCTTTCTGAAGTCTTCTTCCCTGTCTTGAAGAATGGCAAACGTTTCACGGTATTCAACCCAAACAACTTGAACTTTTTCGCTAAAGAAACCTCTTCTTCCTCGTCAACAACATTGGTTTTGGAAGCCTTTCTATCTTCGTCTGCTGCCTTCCTGTCGTCTATTATCCATTGTTTGTTCGGACTCGCTTGTGGTTGATCCAAATTTTCATCCGACGTATCAGGCGTCTCGTCATGTTCGATTATCGTCTCGTCTTCTTCTACGTTGATTTTCTCCCGCCCTTGTTTCACCAGAGGACTGCCACCTTCAAGTCTTCCTTCTGTGCCTGCCGAATATCTGGTCGCGGTCTTCCTCCGTTCGAAAACGACTTCTGTTGGGACTTCCTGGTTTGTCTCTGGTTTCCCGTGGCTCAACTTAAGCTTCGAGATGGCGCGATGCTCCGAGGATTGCCCGGACGACTCGACATCAACGACACCCGCTGCAGGAAACGACTCGCTTGCATTTGACCTTGTGCGAGACGTCATCCGCTTGTTCTGTTGATACATCAGTCCAGGCTCTGGATCACGAACTGCATCCAACAGACGACAAGACTCTCTTCTGACAGCAGCGTTATCGAGTTGAATTTCGCTCTCTGTGAACTCTCGCGTTGGTTTTCGAGCGACTGGTTGTCTGTCTCGAGATCGTCTCTGTGGAATGGTACTGGACGGACTCTCCGAGAAGCATTTGTCTTCACCTACAAACTTGTGCTGCGATGCGTCGATGCGTACGCTGATTTTGTTCACAGGCTATAAAGGAATATATTCAATTAAAGTCAAGAGTTGTATGCTTTTAATTTGTGAGATAATGGGGTAAAACTTACGTTGTAGCAGGTTATTGGTGCTTGTTCCGCATAAAAGTGGTCTGGTCTTGATCGTGTGGGACAAAGATGTGGCTTGTCCAGGCTCGAGTCGCTGTCAGTCAGAAACATCAGTCAGGTATACAAATATTTATCATGATTATAGGTAATCAGAGTTAGAAGATGTTGGGTGTTTCTCACAACTTTGTCATTGGAAATCCTATATTAAAGAGTCAGATGCACCCTGAGGTAAATTCTTCCTAAATATCTCCACAAATTTGAACTATTCAAAACATTAAAGATATCAATGCGTTTCATCAGTAACCTAAGAATCAGAAAAACTTTATAGAAAAATATTTCACCATTTTCACATTTGTGTCGAGTTTGGGTATGTTTGTGGTCTTAGTGGTCTTTATTATAAGGCCGGATCAAGAATAGCTATGTGAATAATTTTTTTTTTATATAAGTTATGCCGATATTTTTTAAACATATACAAGAATGTATAGTCAAGGAAATTTGATGGTTACACTCTATGTCTCTCTGCTCCATATAAAAACATGTTTATGATATGGGTCAGAGAGAGGCAGAGTATGAACCATCTAATTTCCCTGACTGTACATGTGGGTAAATATGGGTGGATGGTGACTGGGATTGTAAAAGCAAAGATGTTCGTCTGAAAAGCGATTAGCATCCGATCCAAGTACCTCGAATGTTCCTCCCCCGTCGAAGTCTCCTGTGGGCTGCTCTGACGTCGCAGCTGACGGAACCTCTCATCCCAGCAATTTGCGCAGAGCTCCGCGGGCAGAGATTGCTCCTGGTTGCGGAGCTGTGTGATGACCGCCTGGCATCTCTTGCACAGACTCAGAGGGGTGTTGTCTTCACTGTCGTAGTACATTCTGCGACTCGGCCGCTGGGATGGTAGTCGACTTGGTTGTGGTCGTGCGGTTGTCAAGGATACGCTCAACACAACTGGAGTCAACACTTGTACCAACAATCGTTTACAGTCGAAATAGATTTGCATTCATAAAATTGATTCTGACATTGTTTACTTCTCAATTATTAACTTTTTATATACATAATTATTCATTTTTTCATTGTTTTTCAAATTAAAAGCTGTTATAACGCATACCCGAAGAACGTCTCCATGTATGTAGATTGTATTTTACCTTTCTAATGGTACCAAACCAACGATTTAATATTCTACTACGTGACTATTCCTTGTATATTTCTGTCGGATTTCCTATCGGTTTTCTTTATTAAATTTTGTTAACTATTTTCTATTTGTTAGGATTCAAGACATTGTTTTATTATAGAGGCCCCTAAACCAGGTTCACCGTCTCTAACCCGCGTTTAGAATCTTGGTGAAACGCAGCCTTAATGTTGCAAGGCAGAGACGTTTTGAAAATAAAGTGTAATTTATTATTAGAACTTCCATTTCTCAGTACCTCCAAAGCATCTAGTTCCAGCAGATTTCGTTCAATTTCATCTATTTTCAGTCATCCAGCAGATTCGTATCTCACACACAGGTTTTGGAAAATGATGGAGGTAACACAAGTATCATTTTCACAGCATGAAAAGCAGTTGGCATTGACATTTTATTTTATATAAAATATATTATTAGTAATAATAGAACGATATAGTACGTAAATACTTTATAATGGAAAATAGCATTAAGTAGGTGTAAACTTAGTAATATCATTTCGAAATCAATCAATGTGATTTCAGTGATTCCCAAATGTGATTTGTTTCCACTTTATACTCTTTAGTATGTCTTTTGTATTCTGGCCTGCGAGGTTCTTGTAGCTCTTCGCCTGCAGTTGAAAGTAAAGTTACTAATTATAAGTTAATTCGTCGAGCGACCATAACTATTATTATTAGGGTCCGTACCTCTGTACTTGGTATGTCCACGAAACTAATGCCCAATTTTTTGGGTTTTTTTAACATTCGTAATTCGTAGTCATCTTCATTTAATTAATCATTTACGATTGCTAGAGATCATGGAACATTTCAAAGTTGTTCTTAAATCCATCAGATAATAATGTAGTAGTACCTACTCAAAATAATTTTTGAAAATATCAGTAAACCAGACAGTTCTATTTTTGTGTGAAAATGGTTTAATTTTTAAGTGACAATCAAATTGTGTTGTTTAACTAGGCACGCCAACAGCTAGGTGTATTCGATTAAAAAATAAAGCACTCAAGTATAATCCATTCCCAGCTGTGAGCAGTCAAAATAGAAACATTCCAGCTAACTACTCACATCACAAGTGGTAACGTCTAGCGTTTACATACCGTAGTATTTGAAATGCTGCAACTTGAACTTCGTAAATAGTAAAAAGTAATTTAGCTTTTTTACAATATTAAATAAATTTATCATACAATTATTGTCTATCAATGACTTCTGTACATCATTCTCGTAATATCTCTGAAATATTAACACTCTACAATCTGTTTTTACAATCGCTCCTTCCCCGAGACGATATCGGAGTAGAGATCAGCAGTCAGTGGGACATAATCCTTCCCTCGTCGGAAATACATCTGGTCCTTGACGACAGAAGGATCGAACCCTTCCTTCTGCAACTCCACCTTCTTCAGCTTGTAGGTCCCCGTCAGATCGAGCTGGCCGAGAGTCCTGAGGAACACTGGTCGTGCGTAGAAGGGAAGTACTTTCTCCAGAGACGCAGCGAGAGCGGCGAGGTTCAGTGTGTGATCGGGGTCGGCGATGGCGGCCATGCCGGCGCGACCCTCCATGCCGGGGATCTAAGAGAAAGACGTGTCAGTTAAGCAACTCTCACACTCCAGCAGATATCACGGTCTTTATCCGTCTTGCAGAAGTAGCTTAGTTAGCAAATGTTTTTAATAGCTTTAGCTGAAGATCTCAGCTAGATATCTAGCTATCAACTTATCTTGGCATAAGGTACAAAGACCGGCCCTTACCTCCACTCCATAAACCGTAGCGTCTTTCAGATCGATCGCATCGCTGATCGCTGCTTCTACCTCCGTCGACGCCACGTTTTCGCCCTTCCATCTAAAGAAAATCAAATGTTTTTATCGTGACACTTACTCTCTTCTAAATGTTTGGACTCGCCATACTTGCCAGAGTAGTTGAAGGCTAATGAACACTACTAATAATTTTAAAAAGTGTTCCTCATTTATACAATTTTAGAAATTAAATACTTCTTTTACATTCAATTGATATTCTTTACTACTTACTAAATGTATGTAATCATTTCTAGTTACAAGTAATGTAATTGCTTACCTAAATGTATCGCCAGTTCTATCTACGAAGTATAAGTACCCATATTCATCCATTGTCAAGATGTCACCTGAGAAACAAAAGAACATGTAGCATTGTTGTAAGAAGCTTTGTTGTCAATTTGGACAGGCACTTAAATGTTGCTCACCTGAAACGAATGCTTTGTCTCCTGGTTTGAAGACGTGGTGGAGAACTTTCTTGCTCGAAGCTTCTTTGTCGACATAGCCGTGGTACTGGCTGGTCTGGATTCTGGGAGATATGATTCCCACGTACATCCCTGGATCATCTAAACAAACACATTCGGTGGTGAAAAGAGTTTGAGTTGTTACTCATGCAGAAAGTTGCAAACTCATTGCAATTTTACAATTGGTGGCAGAAATGGGATTTTCACTTGTTTCTGCCACCAACTATAATGTGTGTAGCTTCTTGCATGAGAACATAAGAGTGCAAATGTGTGATTGATTTAGAAGAAGTAGAACCTTTGGCAATACAATCCATCGGCAGTTGGTTATTGGAGACGATATTAAGTCACTAATTTAGAATAGACGTAATGACGTTTCATCATGAAACGTTATGATTATTACGAATGATTATTATTATTATTATTATTATTATTAAGTCTATATTCTCAACAGAGCCGAGGCTCCACTAGTGAGAATGAAATATAGAGAAGGGACGAGAGGAAACCCGGTACCGGCATGTAGCCTACTCCTGACGAAAGATACCAAGGGGACCAACGGCTTAACGTCCCTTCCGAAGGACGGTGTATCATTCACAGCACAGACCTCCACAACCCGCGCCGTCGAGAGACTGATAACAGGTGGAGGGAGGTTTAGCCCAACGGCTGGTGTTGGATGCCTCGGTTCTCGTCAGATCACCGAGGTTAAGCAACATTGAGCGCGGTCAGCATTGGATGGGTGACCATTCAACTCTGCCGTGCCAGGTTGCTGCCGTTGGGCCAGAGAGACTGGGGTGTTTGGGGGTTAGTGTGACGACCTCCCTCCACCTGTTATCAGTCTCTCGACGGCGCGGGTTGTGGAGGTCTGTGCTGTGAATGTTACACCGTCCTTCGGAAGGGACGTTAAGCCGTTGGTCCCCTTGGTATCTTTCGTCAGGAGTAGGCTACATGCCGGTACCGGGTTTCCTCTCCTCCCTTCTCTATATTACATTCTCACTAGAGGAGCCTCGGCTCTGTTGAGAATATAGACTTAATAATAATAATAATAATCATTGTAACGTAGATAACTTACCGACGCCACATTTGATGCACAAACCGTCGTCTCCTCTGATTGGCTCGCCGGTCTCCTGGTTGACCCTGATTAGACCGACAGTAGATCTGGTCCACCGGATGAAGCTGGGCAGCGCCCCGACGGCGCCGACAGTACTGTCGATGCTCACTAAAAGGAATAGTAAATTAAAATATATTTAGACCGGAGTCTGTGGTCTTGTTGATAGGAAAATAAGAAAAAGCTTTAATTGAAAATAATCAAATTTACTTTGGTGGCAGAACTGGGTATAAATAAAATTGAATTCTTGGTATGTTGAGACTTTTCTTCTGGATATTGTTCACATGCTTTGATTTTGTGTCGTGTACCTTACAACTTGTTATTGCACTTTGAACCTATCGACTATCACGTAATATGCATATTAAAGTAACTTGTAACTCATGTATGTTTGGACTCATAGGCTAAAGAGGGCCCTCTTGTTACGCCCTACAGTGGCCTCCTGCTTGCAGGTTAATCACAATAAATAAATAAATATGAACCTTTTTTACAAAGCTGTAAGAAATGAAACTTGGCAATGATAGAGCAATAGTCAAAAATTAAAGTTCGTTTGTGACAAACCGATGTTTGTGTTTCCTTCCGTCGATCCGTAGAACTCGCGTATTTCTTCCACTTTGAAGCGATCCACGAAGCGCTGCCAGATGGCTGTTTTCATGCCATTGCCGTACATGACGCGCACCTTGTGCTGGGTGTCAGTAGGCCGTGGAGGAACTGCCAGGATGTAGCGACATATCTCTCCGATGTACTGCGCAGCCTGTGGACGACAACACAACTATACATGATGCGCACTTTGTGCTGGGTGTCAGTAGGCCGTGGAGGAACTGCCAGGATGTAGCGACATAATATCTCGCCGATGTACTGCGCAGCCTGGTGGACGACAACACAACTATACATTACGCTGCCTTTGTACTTCTAAAATAAACGCCCAATCTTCAATTAATATCGAATCACAATTTTTTGTATTTATATTTCTTTACCGTGCACTTGTAGTGGATACAGTCTGCCCAGTAGGCAGACGCCGAGAACTTTGTCCTGAGGACGGCGGCGACGTCTGTGACGAGCGCTGGACCGACGCCCAGGACGCCGCTGGCCGTGTGGTAAAGCGGCAGAGGGCAGTAGATCACGTCACCATCAAGCAATGGCAGCACGTACGTTGCGCCAGAAGCGATCATGAGATATCTGTTGAACAGGAGGAGCAGTTTCCTTGACGATCCACTTTGCATTGGGTTATTGGTTTATTGATTCCCATAAAATTAAAAGCCATGATCAAACCAAATCAAACCGATAAAAATCTCAGCATATACAGACAAAGACTCAACGCTGGATCTTAAAATAGAGAATCTCGCATTGTTATGAAATAATGTACATTTCAGGATGGCTAACTCTGAAATGTCCCTCTACCCCTTGCCCGTACACCCTTACCATTACATTCCAACCTTGTCAACAATAGTTTCTGCCCTTTCAGGACCGAAATACTGGGTAATCCATGCAAATTAGTACTAGCCTCGTTGTTTCTAGGATGATGATTGGGGCCAGCCATCATCCTAGGTTGTTTTCTGCATTACAAGAAAGTGACGCACCTAGAGTGAACAATGACGGCGGCTTTGGGCATCCCTGTCGTGCCTGAAGTGTAAATGTACATCAGTTTGTCCATAAACTTCGGGGGATCTGCGACTTGCGGAGTTGACTCGGACGCTTCACTCAGAAGTTGACTCAGCGACTTGTGGGCGTCGATCTTGGCGTCGGTGGCGTCGAACTCGTAGAGATCAACGTCGGTTAGCGACTCTTTGATGTCGCCGACAGCTGAGGGAAGAGTTTGGTTTTAATTAAGAACTATACTTTTTCCATCCCAATAATGATTCTACTACTACAAACTTATTAGAGTAAGAGCTCATATCTCCTATCTCGATGCTACAAAGGTGATGTCAAATTAGGAATGGGGAAGAGTGTACCAAGTCGGTTATCCAAATACACGGTAAGCCGGATTCGAGAACTAGGAAATCAGTAATACGAATACCGTCAGAATCAATTCACCCACAAAATTAAGAACTCCGATAGTTTGGTCTAATAATCAATTACATCATAATTCATACAATACCATCATTATAGAATTCGTGAATTTAGACGTGCGACGGTGGAAGTGGAAATATGATAAACAATTAGTAATTAGTAAGTTCAGAGAAGTGATGATGAATGAGGTAAAAGTTTAACCTGTAGCCAGCGAGGCGCTGAAGACGACGCCCCGCGGCTTGGCGACGCTGAACGAGTGCTGGAGAGTGGCGAGTCGGAGGTTCGTGTTGATGAGAGCGGTGACGACGCCGAGCTGCGCCAGGCCGAGGAAGATGCCGACGAACTCCGGCCGGTTCTCCATGAGCAGAGCCACCACGTCGCCGCGGCAATATCCGGCGGCTTGGAACACGTGCGCCACTCGGTTGCTGAACAGCAGCAACTGAAACATTCGTCATCGGACGATAAGGATACCTCGCTTTAGGATGTGCAGGAATCTTCGTTTCAGGAGGCATTTGGATTTAATTTGGAGGAGGATTTGATTACGTCGCGTTCTCCATCTATGTAGATTTTAGTTTGATCATTTCATTAAAATTGTTTCTAACCAGTTTCTCGAAATAGGAAAATACGGATTATTTATTTTTATATATCTTATGAATTGGTATTTTAGCTCTGCGCTATAAACACATGCAAGACTGAATGCAATCAAAGATTGAGATAAACAGTACACAGTTCATTTGACTTACATAATCTGTTTGCAAATATTATTATCTTAATGATCAATACGATAATTAGATCACTTTATCATATTGACGTTCACATTATTTATAATCGGCAGATTTCTGCGAGTAAATACCGTACTCTGAAAACGCACTGTATAATCAGTGATATGCGTGTCATTCTTGTGATTGTTTGTATGAGTATCTACACAATCTGGAGGGAGTAAAACCAAAACACATGTTGCAAGGGACCAAGTAGCAGTTCGTGTACTTCAGCACTGGATCAAGTTGGATGCTTTTAAATATATATAAAATGTAAATTCTTGAAATGCTCACATCTTTATTCGTCCAGATCTGGTCCTCGAAGTACAGGCAAGGTTTATCTGGATACCTCGCAGCTTTCTTCCGGAATATGGTGGCGAGCGTCATTTCTTTCCGCTCATAGCGTTTCATTGTGATGAGTAAACGAATCAAGCGATGCACCATCCTGAACAAACAAATTTATACCATTCATTTTATAGTCTGTACTTGATGATGGAATTACGTAACTACGATGGAATGCCGAATTGTCTCTACAATGTCAATTTCAAATCGTGCTTCGAGCAATAGTTAGTGTGCAATGACATCTTCTTATCCACCGCCCACTCATTGCGCGGTTATCAATGATGAATGGCAGCTGAACTGTAAAAAGCAGCATCTTTGTGAGCCAATCAAGCACGCCGATAGCATCCTGTAGTGTCAAAGATACCAATTAGGAAAACGCTCTGTGTACCGCGTTGATAAGCGAGCCTTCGTACTGCATGCGATTTGATATGTGTTTGCAAGTCTCTGATCTACAGGCCTTGGACCTGAAGCATCAATCGCTGATATAATACTTGAAATTATTGGCATACATTTGCAAATATTTCAAAATTATAAAACTAAATGTCCTTAAAATGACAATAACATTTGAAGATAAATACAGATTAGTCTGAAAATTTGCAAAAATACCTAAAATGTTTGTCCCAATGACCATGCAAAGTTTTGAGTAGAACGGTTCTAGGGTAATGCTAAAAATCACAAGACAGATGGTTTTAAATTTTAACCAATAAGAGGATTTGGCTGAAACTTCGTAAGATTGGGGACAATGTTGGTTGCAATAACTTTGCAAAATTTCAAATTCATCGGACCAACCAATTGAGAGATTTTTTTAAAATTTGTACCAATCACAGGATACCGTTCATAAACGATCCCGCTTAGGCCGCTTAGATTACGTTAGTGTGCGTGCAAAATTCAGATTGATCGGTTGTGCGGTTTGACCTGGGCACTGCAGGGAACAAATGCCGTAAGAGTATACCGTGGTGTCGCTAATGCCCAGGTCACACTGACACCGTGCAACCAATAGATTTGAAATGTTTTACATTCTAATGTCATTGCGCGGTCACAAGTATACATTGTCTTTGGACAAAATCCTGGATTTTGTTGATAATTGAAAATGGAACCCAATATCCGATCAACTTCAAATTTTGCATGGTCATTAGCATTACGATCACTATTTTATGAGTTTCTGAAAGTTTTTCGACACATCTGTCAATAATTGCAATAGTATTGACATTTTTACGGACATTTCATACTTGTATTGAAGTACTTCTTAAAATTCAAAGAAATTATCACTGATCGTTTATTTGGGGCAACAGCTTTTACACAAATATTAATTCACATGAAATTCGAATGCTTGCTTATCAGCTCTTTATACATAGAGCGTTTTCATAGTATAAGTTTATTGATACATGTCACTGCTCCCTGCGTGCAATGATCTATTTGTGTATTGTGTCAAGAATTGATACGGCTTATCTACGTTTTAAGTCTTGACCTACGTTCACTTATAAAATGTCTTCGTGTTTGTGGTTTTGCTGGGTAAATGACATGACAAACCTAATTAACACAATTAACCCTCTTAACGGAACTCTTTTGCTAGTGTGTACTGCCGTCTACGAATAAATAGTATTTGTTTTACGTAATAAGTTACGTAAAGTTTCCTCTGATAACAGTTTGATAATAAACACTTGATAGTAGTTTATATCATACCAGCAAAGAATCCAGAAAAAGAAATGAACAAATGAGAAATGCAGTTGTAACTTCAGATTGACAGCATTATGAATATTTTACAAATTGATTTGGAACGGAGAACAGTTTTGCAATCATCTACAAATATCATTAAAATTATACGTCAAAATGATTTAATAGTTAGCTTCGACAGAAATATTTCAATTTTACAATAAAACAACAATGCTCTTTTATAAACTTTTGAGTAAGTTTATTTACTTTCTTTCAAGCATTCAGTACAACATTGTATACTGGCCTTGTGGTCCTCACTTGATGTCATCTCAACTCACTTGAAGTCTCTGGGCAGCGTGACTACCAGCACGTACAAGATCCTCCTGTACGTGTAAATCACTTTCGCAGCTAAAACCAGCACAACGCCAAGTGTAACCTGAGAGAATCCCGCCAACCAGTACGCTGCGACAAGAGGAACGACCCAGCCGACCACTGCCAGCTGGTTGCTGGAAACACGACTGTTCTGCACCTCCATCCCGCCGTGACTGACGCGCTCTTGTCTTCCCGATATGATGATACAATAACGATATATCTGGCCTCTGAACTGTGTACACTATCTCGCCGATAAGGGCTCATAGTGATCTTTAGTCAAACTCGAGGATATCCTTTAGACAAATTAATTTTTTAGGCGAGAGATATTTTTTTTATTGGAGGCAATGCTCCTACCGATAAAATGGAATGTCATTACTTGGAAAGTCATTCAAAAGAAGCTAAGATCTTCAGAGAGTCTGCACTCTAAAGATCTTGGCTTTTACACAAAAATACACATTTATTATTCACATGATAATGATGGGAATTTAGTGAATTTCTCACTTTAGAAGGTGTTTTGGAAGTAAACCTGCAAAATAACGCGTATCCAGTTACCCAGTCGGGATGAGCTTTTTTATTTCTCAGGTTACCTTCAAAAACTGAAGCACTTGTAGCAATATAATGGAATAATAAATGATAATATTTAAAGTACAATGTTTGTTTGTTTGTTTGTTTGTTTGTTTACTTGCTTGTTCCTTCATGCTTGGCTGAGAAATCACTATGATATAAGTCAAAAGTTACATGCTTAAGATTTAATCAATCTTCTTATATTATGTAAATAATTCTATAGGTATGAATGAATGATTTTGGAAATATTTGTTTAGTAATTGAAGAAGGAAGCACAAGTGTAAATTTAACAGTATGAATAACTAGCATTGTACTTTTTATTTTCATATTAAATATATTTGTAATAGTATCACGATATATATTTTTTTTTTTTTTGGTATAATCTATGTTCGTATGTCTGCCTGTCTGCACGTTAATATGTCTTTTCGTCATACACCTAGACCCTGAGACCCATCTCAACCAAACTTTGTATAGGTACCCTTTAAGAACCTGCACACTTCGTATACATTATCAGTCACCTCTCCAAACCACCCCCACCACCTCCCCAATCAGCGAACAACGGTGAGCCAGTCAAGTCAACTATAGTAGCTTCCACAATGATCCTCATAGACAGCGTACTATATAATTCGAAATAACAATTGTTATAATCCTGCGTATAATAACATTTCGAAATCAACGTGATTTCGGTGATTTCGTCAGTAGTGGGTAGTGGGTACCAATTGTTTTATGAATTCCGGCTCATGAGTAATTTGAACTATGGGTAAGTTTCTGAAATAACAATATACATGTCAGTTCTGTTTTTACAATCTGAAGATCACCATTTTTGTTTATGTTAAAACACGGGTAATAAATGTTTTTGTGGATGTAATAGGTGTAGTTATTGCTGATCTATACAATCTGAGTAAAACAAGATCATACAATTTGCAAGTGACCAAGGAGAGTTCGTTTACCTTAAAACCAGATCAATCTGTACTTTGATATCGTGGATGTTTTCGGAACCATCAAGTAATAGCAAGGCAGTGGTCATGACGGCTTGGTCCGATGCTTGTTAATCGGATCAAGCCGTCATGACCACGGCCTTGCAATCTGTATTTTATTCGAAATAAATGTAAATTTTAAAATTTTGAGTACCTACTTTTACCGATTTTTCTAAAAATTAGTCAAATATGATAAAATGTCGGATAATACCTGATATAATTTGAATGATGGGACAAGCGAATCATTTCAATTTTCACAAAATTAGAGGATTTTGCCAAAATTATATGCCCCAAACAGCTATTAAGTGAAGGTATAAAATCGGTGGGTTGAACTGTCTGACCTGGACAGTTCCTACAAAAACACAGAAAAAAACGTTATATAACTCATCTCTAGATCACTGTATATTATCTAGACAACTCTTTATATTTTTGAATGATTTTGTAACAACAACAACAACAACAACAACAACAACAACAACAACAACATATCTTCATGTAGATAAATACTATATTTATAGAAGAACCACAATTTCTTTGTAAAGCCAAATAGCCTATTTTCAATCATCCCATTTCACACACGAAACATTTTGGAAAATGATGGAGGTAGAAGAGGATTATTTTAATATCGTGAAGAACTGATTTTATACTTTTTATTTTAATATAAAATATAATTGTATTTATAAAACGATATAATATTATGTTTCGCAATGGGAAATAGCATTATTTTGGTGTAATCTTGAGTAATAATCGACCAACCGACCAAAACCTACTAATCGTCTATGGAATTCTGGTCCGCGAATTTCTTGTAGCTTTTCACCTGAAGTTATTCGTATAAAATTCGTCAAACAGTATTATAATGTTGTAAATGATGTACTATACTTCGTAAATACTAAAGTAATTGAGCTTGTTTTCAATATAAATCAAACTATTATCATAAAATGTCCGTGCATAATTAATAATTATAGTAACAACTCTAAAAAGATAAAAAAAAACTCGAGTCTGTTTTTACAATCGCTCCTTCCCCGAGACGATTTCGGAGTAGAGATCAGCAGTCAGCGGGACATAATCCTTCCCTCGTCGGAAATACATCTTGTCCTTGACGACAGAAGGATCGAACCCTTCCTTCTGCAACTCCACCTTCTTCAGCTTGTAGGTCCCCGTCAGATCGAGCTGGCCGAGAGTCCTGAGGAACACTGGTCGTGCGTAGAAGGGAAGTACTTTCTCCAGAGACGCAGCGAGAGCGGCGAGGTTCAGTGTGTGATCGGGGTCGGCGATGGCGGCCATGCCGGCGCGACCCTCCATGCCGGGGATCTAAGAGAAAGACGTGTCAGTTAAGCAACTCTCACACTCCAGCAGATATTAAATGATTGACGTACTTACCTCCACTCCATAGACCGTGGCGTCTTTCAAACCAATCATATCGCTGATAGCTGCTTCTACCTCCGTTGATGACACATTTTCGCCCTTCCACCTAAAAATTACCAAATGTTTAACATCTTACATTCTTCTGTAAGTCGGGGTTCTTTATACAATTAAGTATTAAAAATTGCATTAAGCATGTTTATACACTTACAGAAATTAAGAAAATACATTTAATTGTTTTTTTTAAACTACATAGCAATGTAATTTCTTACCTGAAGGTGTCGCCAGTTCTGTCTACAAAGTATAAGTACCCATATTCATCCATGATCAAGATGTCACCTGAGAAACAATAGAACATGTTACTTCGGTGTAAAAGTAGAAGTGGGCAAAACTTGCAACCTGTTACTCACCTGAAGCGAACGCTTTGTCTCCTGGTTTGAAGACGTTGTGGAGAACTTTCTTGCTGGAAGCTTCTTTGTCGACATAGCCGGTGTACTGGCTGGTCTGGATTCTGGGAGAGATGATTCCCACGTACATCCCTGGATCATCTAAACAAACACATTTCGTGATGAAAACAAGTCTGAAGTTTTATTCATACTGAAAGTTACAAACTCATTACAAGATTACAATTGGTGGCAGAAGCGGGATTTTCATTCCACGAACAATCCATTACTGCCAACAATTAAAATACTTGTAAGGACTTGAAAACTTGTTATATTGATAATGTTAGATTGATTGATTGTGAAATGTAATTCATTATAATTATATTGATAATGTTAGATTGATTGATTGTGAAATGTAATTCATTATAATTGAGCGAGCGTAGCGAGAGTCACCACGGTACTCTTATGGCACTTTATCTGTCAATAATTCTTACAGTGAACGGTACTTATTGACGTCCTAGAGCGTTTGCGTCCTGAAAGCATAAGTTTCAAGACTTGACCTCCAGTATAGAATGCAGTACGAAGGCTCGCTCATCAACGCGTTAAACTGAGCATTTTCCTAGTAATAATTCATTTGGAACAGTTACTTTCCTCATTGTGATGTCGCACATGACTTACCGACGCCACATTTGATGCACAAACCGTCGTCTCCTCTGATTGGCTCGCCGGTCTCCTGGTTGACTCTGATTAGACCGACAGTAAATCTGGTCCACCGGATGAAGCTGGGCAGCGCCCCGACGGCGCCGACAGTACTGTCGAGGTTTACTAAAACCAAAAGTTAATTCAAAAATATTTCGACAGAAGCGAGTATGTGACAGGAAAATAAGTATATAACATTATAAGAATACGCTGAAACATTACATTGGTGGAAGCAGAAGGTCTACATAAAATGGAATTTTGGAGCTATCAAAAGGGAAAGATTTGTAAAAATTTTGTAAAATAGAAAATGTAAATGCAGGGTATTTAACTTCATTTGCAAGACTCTAAGGGCCAGTCTTTCAATACTCTGCTAACTATTAAAATGTTGATTAGGACTGTATTGTCATTGCTACAACCGATGTTAATTTAAGTTAAGTTTATTTCTTGTTTTAACATAGAATTGACAAACTGTAGGAAGATGTCAACTTATTCTCCTGTGCTTGAAGAAGACAAGTGGAATTGGCGGAACAAGAGTTGATAAATTAGAGTGTACAGTTAGTTTTTCCTATGTTTGAACTCTCTACAGACCGAGACACTGTCAGTTGTTCTGTTAGGCCGAGAACGACAACATTGCAAGGTGAGCGCGCAATGAAGTCTTTCTCGGCCTAGCAGAACAACTGACTGTGGCTCCATCTGGTGAGAATTCATACAGTAAAAAACAGACTGTAATTGTTCACAAACCGATGCTGGCGTTTCCTTCCGTCGATCCGTAGAACTCGCGTATTTCTTCCACTTTGAAGCGATCCACGAAGCGCTGCCAGATGGCTGTTTTCATGCCATTGCCGTACATGACGCGCACTTTGTGCTGGGTGTCAGTAGGCCGTGGAGGAACTGCCAGGATGTAGCGACATATCTCTCCGATGTACTGCGCAGCCTGTGGACGACAACACAACTATACATGATGCGCACTTTGTGCTGGGTGTCAGTAGGCCGTGGAGGAACTGCCAGGATGTAGCGACATATCTCTCCGATGTACTGCGCAGCCTGTGGACGACAACACAACTATACATGATGCGCACTTTGTGCTGGGTGTCAGTAGGCCGTGGAGGAACTGCCAGGATGTAGCGACATATCTCTCCGATGTACTGCGCAGCCTGTGGACGACAACACAACTAGGTAGTAACATTTTCAGACAAATTAACTAAATGATCAAAGCTTAGACAAAATATCTCCGGTCAAAGGAACGTTTTCGCCCACAAAATAAAATGGTATTACACTGCATTTGTTCTTAGAAGACCGATTCAGTCCAACGAAATTTGATGACCAAATTCGATCTGCTCGTGCGCCGAGACAAGTAAATGACGATAAAGTTATTCTTATTCTGTACATGCTCATTACAACGTTAGACAACAAAACCCGAACATCTGTCCGTTACAATAATCATGCTCATGTTAGCATCATGTTTCAAAAATTGAAACAAGGACATTCTTCTTTTGCTATCCCCTACCGTGCACTTGTAGTGGATACAGTCCGTCCAGTACGCAGACGCCGAGAACTTGTCTCTGAGGACAGTGGCGACGTCCATGACGAGCGTGGGACCGATGCCGAGGACGGCGCCGGCCGTGTGGTACAGCGGCAGAGGGCAGTAGATGACGTCATCCACGCGCAGGGACACCAAACTCGTCACTGCAGATGTCATGGTCAGATATCTGTTGAACAATCAAGATGTAAAGCTGTATTGACGGATAACTTTTTATCTGCAAAACAAGGATAATCGGTATTTTAATAATTAAATTCATATACAAGATTATTCATATAATAGTCATATAGCAGACCGTTGTCCATATATTATGGGTTGGGTGACCCATATCATGGACAAATACTTACATTTAATTACTTACCTTCATTGACTAACCAGACATATATACCATAGAGCTTTACTATAGAGCTTAGAGCTTTTCTTAATCTTTCTTTTCACTCTTTCAACCTCCAGCTTCATAATCCTTTCACCACCGTTCCTCTTCAAACATCTTCCAGTCTTCCCCTCTTCACATCACTTCTACTTCAACCAAAGTCTTCCACCGTGCTCTATAGGCCATCCAGAGTTTCTCTATCTTAAGATTCAATGCTTCCAAGTCTCGCCTATTCATCCTTCCAATATCCATCCTCGTCATGTTACCAAACCCCCTCAATCTCTCCCTCCTCAACTTGAATAAGCTAGTAAACGGTGTTGTTTTCTACAATACAAGAATGTGACGCACCTAGAGTGAAGAATAATGGCGGCTTTGGGCAACCCTGTCGTGCCTGAAGTGTAAATGTACATCAGTTTGTCCTGAAACTTCGGGGGATCTGCGACTTGCGGAGTTGACTCGGACGCTTCACTCAGAAGTTGACTCAGCGACTTGTAGGCGTCGATCTTGGCGTCGGTGGCGTCGAACTCGTAGAGATCAACGCCGGACAGCGACTCCTTGATGTCGCCGACAGCTGAGGGAAGAGTTAAAAGTTTATTTAATGAAGAACTACTTTCACATCTCAAATCAGGAATAGGGAAGTGTGACCAAGCCGGTTATCCAATAGACACACAGTAAGCCGGATTTGAGAATAAGGAAATCAGAATCTAATACGAATACCAGAGTAAACATTCATTCACAAAATTATGAACACCAATAAAATAGTTTAAGATATTATGTTCTGAGCGACATAATTCGTTCCAATACCATCATAAAGAAGTCGTGAATTTAGATGTGCAACGGTGAAAATGGAAATATGAGAGACAATTAGCATTGTACAGAGCAGTGGATGAGGTAAGAGTTAAACCTGTAGCAAGAGAGGCGCTGAAGACGACGCCCCGCGGCTTGGCGACGCTGAACGAGTGCTGGAGGGTGGCGAGTCGGAGGTTCGTGTTGATGAGAGCGGTGACGACGCCGAGCTGCGCCAGGCCGAGGAAGATGCCGACGAACTCCGGCCGGTTCTCCATGAGCAGAGCCACCACGTCGCCGCGGCGATATCCGGCGGCTTGGAACACGTGCGCCACTCGGTTGCTGAACAGCAGCAACTGAAACATTTCCACATCCTATATTCTCGAGTTTGTTGAAAATCTCGGCTCATGGACACAGACCTCTGTTTTTT
Source organism: Leuctra nigra (assembly GCA_934045905.1). Taxonomy (NCBI): domain Eukaryota; kingdom Metazoa; phylum Arthropoda; class Insecta; order Plecoptera; family Leuctridae; genus Leuctra; species Leuctra nigra. The sequence continues at coordinate 17,644,221 of OW203761.1, forward strand.
ATTGTCTGTCCTTGCCGCCATTCAGGATGTCACACAGTTTCTCCGATCGAGCAGAAATTTCGCACAAATGTAAGGACCAACTCAGCGAGGTTAGTTCCAATTTAAGAAAATATCACCTGATTGGTTGCTCCAATCAATATTTAAATTTGCAATTACCAACATATAATCAAATGTTACAAAGTTTCAGCCAAATCCTCCAATTGGTTAATATTTAAAAAGATATACGTTTGGTCGAAAACCAAAATCTTCAATTCTAAATGGTGGTCAAGAGTCAAGAGCAAGAGCTAGATTATCTCATATTTTACACACTTTCAGCCCAATAATCGGTCAAGTATTTATAGACGTGTTGCAATTTTAAAAGTTTTGAAAGAGCTGTCAAGAGAGACTTATCGAATAGTACCGCTGTTGTTGCTTGTTGGTTAGCTGGGGAATATGATTGCATCCTAAAACAAAAAGGTTCTGGAGTAGGACCCCTCAGCACGTGCAGATCTAGAACGCATAGCTCCAGGAATATTTTTAATATAAATAATTAAATATTAACATTTCTATGCGGTTTGGACTAGAATTTTCGGTAAATTATTTGAATTTGATAATCTCAATCTGTTTCTTTAAATAAATATTGTTTTTTTATTTAAAAAAAAATGCTTTTTAAACAAGGGGTTGGACACACGAAAATAGAGTCTTGGTAGAAATACAAAATATTCACAAGAGTGTCCCTTCTCTTTATGTATAAACTGGAAACAACATTTATTTCAACATCATTTAAGTGAAAAGTAAAATTTTTGGAAAATTATATTTTCCAAAAATATTGAATATAAAATATGGACTAATATTTGTTTTCCTAATGGAATATGAAAGCAATCCGTGTGGCCTAGCTATGTACACTCAACAAATGATAAAACGGTATTTGAAAGAAATGGAGGCTGAAAAAATGTGATGGCATCATCCGATGAAGTCTTGCTAAATCGTCACCTACCTCTAGTATGTGAGCTCTGATTTCAATGATAATAACATGGATTGATTGTCAAGGAACCTGACTAGCAGCCAGTGCGTTTTGTTCAAATACCGTTTTATGATTTGTTGGGTCCGTAATGGTGGCTTCTATAAAAACGATTTCAAAGGGATATTACACAAAACGACAAAGGAAGAATATTTAACTGCTTGACTTCTAGCCTTGGATTAAATACCCACGCCCACAAACAAATCGAGCCTCATAAATGTCGTCATTCTCTATGCTTCGTTTAAAGTCCATTTCGAGAGACGGTAATCGATGACTGATCCCCTTTAACTGTCAGATGTCACACAAAATGTTGACCCTCGTGTCAGGTCAAAGAGCAGGTTATGCTACCAACGAGATTCCTGGTGACGACTTTGTACTCGACTAATCTTCGCCCCTTGACCACCCTTGAAAGAGCGCTTGGGGGATCATCACTTCCGGTTTCACGTAATCTTGCGGCAAGGAATTCATTCCAACGACGTCTTATATTCGATCTTCTTGGCTACATAGTTTAACTCTTCCGTGTCTTACTCCCCATCATTATATTTAAGAGTCATAAGAGAATGTACTCAGATACACACGAATAAGAAAGCAAAATTGATATTACGACATTCAATTCAATCAACAAGTAATATATGCCCTCTAAACTAGGAAAACGCTCTGTGTAACGCGTTGATGAGCGAGCACGGATATGCGCAACACATCGAACCTAAATTCTGCCTATTGAAAAGCCAATAATTCTTTAATTTCGTCACAGACTGGTATTAAAATCTTCAAAAAATCAAAAAATATTAGTCACAATAAGCATGTAAAGTTTAAGGTCGATCGATTGAACCTTTATGATTGAATGGTTCCTTGTTAATTTTCAAAAATCACAGGATCTTGTTCAAAAACTATACCTGGGACCACTCATCTTACTTATAGTTACGCAGTTCTGTCTGTGTGTCAGGAACGCCTGCGCGCGCATCCTCTCAATTTCGCGCGCACACTCTCTATGTTGTATTTAAAATTAAAATGGTCGACGTTACATTGCCCAAATCATGTCCAAAATACATCTTCTGCTCTTTGTGCATAAATAAATAACTGAAACTTACCTAAATGGCAATCCTTATCCCTTTGTGTTTAAAAGAAATGTATTTTAACACAGAATAACTGTCCAAATCTTTACATTATATTGAAAACGGCACTATTTTGTATTTAAAATGGTGGCCTTTCATTGCCAATCGTGTCTAAAAATACGTCTTTTGCTTTCGCAAAGTAAAGAAATAACCAAACCTTACCTAAAACGTAATCCTTATCCCTTTGAGTGTGTAAAAAATCTACTATAACACATAATAACCGTTCAAAAGAGACATTACATAGAAAACTTCTTTACTCCAAGAAACGTCAAAGTGTAATTTTTAAAAATTTTCATTTGATCTGTATTTTAGAGGGCCATGAAAACCAAACAAAGCCGATAGATTTTTAACATTGGCCTCAAGATGCAATTTGCAAACGATCAAACGTATTATTTTCTTCCTACATTTAATCAACACGGTTCTGTAACCCTCAAACCAACTAACCGACGAAGTTTTTAAATAATGTTGTTAGATTAATCATTTTCAGTCGTTTCTTATTTCGTAGAGTGGTCTGTATTGAGTCATGTATTGACAACGAATTCATGTTGCTGTTGATAAAGTTTGAAGCACCAATGTTTAAGTTTTACATTGTTAACTGAATATCTATACTTTAATTAGTGGTAGATCGGCTGAAGTCCATTTCAATATGAACAGTATTTCTGACATCAACCAATCATTTGTAATGGTGACATGAGTTATTGTAAGAGAATACTTCAATATAACGTTATTTGTTAACATCAGTGAAACGGTACTTGATAGAGCTTGATTACAATCCAAAATTGTGCACCGCAAATCAAACAAATTTACTTCCGCCCTACATCTGAGGAACGTATAATATAATGAAGCCGTAGATAACATGTAATAACATAACAAATGAAGAAAAGGCCGTGGGCATCAGGTCACGGTATCAACGTAATGAAATATATATTTTTTTTACGGCGCATACATTGTTTTTCTTCTTATTTTTACTTAGTACGAATACTCTGGTGTAAATTTGAAAACTTATATGAAATTGTTTTACCATAATAGGTATGATCAAATTGCTTTTCTTCGTTCCTCATTTTTTAACGTTTTCTGTTAAGATTGGGTCATCAACGACGTCAAATGTATTAACGACGCACACTCTGCTGACAAATATTGCTGTCGTTTTATATTTACGCATAACTCACTGGTGCACATTGGTCATGTTTTACATGACGGGTCCCTCTAGTATGATATAAGTGTGTTTACACAATTTCAGATCGATCTGTTGATTATTAGTGTAATTAGTGTATTATAATTAGCCGTTTGAAAGTTTCTGTTCTAACTACCTTGGAACATTGGAACTGAGGCGTCAATGTTGCCGTGATCAATAGCAACAAGCAAAATGTCCGTAAAATTTCAATAACTTTTGGATTTAAACACAGATTTGTCTGAAAATTGTCAAAAACACAGATAATGTTGGTCCCAATGACCATGCAAAGTTTTAAGTTGATCGGTCAAACGGTTCTAGTTTAAATTTCGAAAATCACAGTAAAGATGGTTTTAAATTTTAACCAATGGGAGGATTTGGCTGAAACTTTGTATGATTGGGTAAAATGTTAGTGGTAATGACTTGTCAAAATTTCAAATTGATCAAACAAACCAATCGAAAGATAACTTTTTTAAAATTTGAACCAATCACGGGATCCCGTTCAAAAACGATCCCAGGGACCGCATAGAGTACGTTTGTATGTGTACAAAATTTCAGATTGATTGCTTGAGCGGTTTGACCTGGGGTGTGACGACAAAAAAACAAAACAAAAAAAACACACACACAGAGAAAGTGCCATAGGAGTACCGTGGTGACGCTCGCTACGCTCGCTCAATTATGTTTTAAGATTTTGGTTAAAACTTTGTTTTCAGTTCCTCTAAATAGTAGGTATACATACCTTCCTACATTTTTACGTGAGGGAAATTCATGTTTACATCTATAGAATTTTTATTTTTAAAAGTAGCCGATAAAATGGATACGCAATTGCAACACTCCAGTTAATTTCAATTACATAATCCGGGGACTCTGTCCTTCACTCTAAATTTTGTTCATTTACATATTTTATATAATCTTATTTTTATTATTTTTATATGTCTTACAAACTTTTTCGCTGTTCATCTAATTCTAAAACACACTAAAATTTACGAAAAAATAAATATAAACTATTTTAATCTAAGATGGTGGCATAATTTTGAGTTATTTTATCTTTGATAGTAAAATTGATAGTATGGGCTACGGGCTATATATACATATATCAAAACCTTAAGGTCCCCCCCCCCCCCCCCAAGGGTAAGTTTCATGACTTTTTTAAGGTATACAGGTCCATAATACTAGGAAAACGCTCTGTGTAACGCGTTGATGAGCGAGCACGGATACACGCAACACCTCGAACCGAAATTATGTCTATCGAATGTCATTAAAAGCCAATAATTCTTTAGTTTCGTCACATACTTGTATAAAAATCTCCAAAATCTCCAAAAATATTGGTGCCAATCCTTGCTAAGTTTTAAGTTGATCGATTAAACCTTTATGATTGAACGGTTCCTTGTCAATTTTCAAAAATCACAGGATCTCGTTCAAAAAATATACCTGGGACCACCCATATGATATGATATGTAGTGTGTGTACACAAAATCAGATCAATCTGTTGAACGGTCATTATTAGTTTCATATCGTTTAAAACTTTCTGCTCTAACTACCTTGCCTTGAACTGTAGATTCGAAGTCGCCGTGAATTTGACAGCCAACACGCAAAATGTCCCTAAAATGACAAAAACTTTTGAAAATAATGACAGATTAGAGTGAAAATTGGCAAAAATACTTTAAATGTTGGTACCAATGACCATGCGAAGTTTTTAGTTGGTCGGTCAATCGGTTCCAGTTTAAATTTCAAAAATCACAGGAAAAATGGTTTCAAATTTGAACCAATTAGAGGATTTGGCTGAATTTTTTTTTGATTGGGTACAATGTTGGTTGCAATGACTTTGCTAAATTTCAAATTGATCGAACCAACCAATCGAAAGATAATTTTTATAAAATTTGAACCAATCACAGGATCCCGTTCAGAAAAGATCCCAGGGATCGCATAGATTACGTTAGTATGTGTACAAAATTTCAGATCGATTGGTTGTGCGGTTTGACCTGGGCAGTGTAGGCAAAAAAACAAACAAAAAAAACAAACAAACAAACAAAAAAAAAACACACAGAGAAAGTGCCATAAGAGTACCGTGGTGACGCTCGCTACGCTCGCTCAATTATCACGATTGCTGTGATTATTACAGTCATTGAAACAAGTCATAAGTATCATTCAGACATTTTCACAAGTGGGGGCAAACCAGATTTTAGGGTGGGCACAAAAACCAATGCAAAACGGATATATTTATAAGCATGACTCTCTGAAAATATAAAATAAGTAGGTACCTATAGAAACATGTTCATCACTCGCAAAATACGAAATCAATGAGGGGACTGTTTAGTGGAGGGCCAAGTGGTATCCCGTAGGATCGTCGTGAAGGGAAGGTGCCACCTATTTCACTAAATGCATAATATATAGGTCCAAAACCTAAAAAATGTTGGTGCCACCCCAGACCCCTGGCGGGGGCTGGGGGCTGGGGGCTAAAGTTATTCATTCCTGTACCCTACACGAAAAGACATAGAGGATTAATTTTTTTTATTTAAGATCAAAACTGAATGCCCTATTGTGAAAAAAATTTATTTTAAAAAATTTTGGCCGCCATCTTGGAAAAAAATTTGAAACATTAAGAATTTATATACACTTTAAATCGGTCATTGGACGAACAAATGTCCCAAACAAAAGTTATAGTACTCATAAAATGCAATAACTTTGTAATTTAACATTTTTTTTCTATCACCAATACTTTATGAGTAAGAGCCGATTTAGTGCCGTTTTTCGGAGCGGGATAGGGACTACACTAGGAAAACGCTCGGTGTAACGCGTTGATGAGCGAGCACCGACACGCACGACATCGCCAATCATAGCACGATCCATTCAATCAAAGATAACTAACTATACATTATTTATTACCAATTTTCCCTGCAACTTTTCATAAACACTCTGGATCAATTAAATAACATATTATTGTACTGATATTTTTCCATCAATCTCTTTGGACAGATATTCAAACACTTAAAACAGCAATAAGTCTGTAAATTCTTGACCGATTGGGCTGGAAATGTGTAAAATATGATGTTATCTAGTCAAAACGTCGTTTTCATAACTGTGAAACACAATCCATATCGTAAAATAAATTATTTTAGATAAGGTATACCTATACCTATGTATATGAAATACCTACATTACATTTTGACTACATTATGTATTGCAATATGATCAACTAAGAAAAGAATCTGTCTTACTTGATATTGAGAATAGCCATCTATAAACTTTGCTTTGCTACATAGAGCAACCCAGAATGCAGTGGAATTTCTGTTTTGAAATGTCATTTCTGACAGTTATTAAAACTGTCAATAAGTGCATCTATGTTCTTGACTGGTAGGGCTGAAAATTTGTAAAATAAGAGACAATGTTGGTCTGAACGACCATGCAAAATATGAGTTTGATTGATCAGATTAATCGAAGACCATTTGATAGGTCAAATGGTGGTGTGGCTATAGGCCGTTTTAAATTAAGTATACAAATGAAAAATATTGGTGCCAATCCTTGCAAAGTTTTAAGTTGCCAATCCTTGCTAAGTTTTAAGTTGATCGATTAAACCTTTATGATTGAACGGTTCCTTGTTAATTTTCAAAAATCACAGGATCTCGTTCAAAAAATATACCTGGGACCACCCATATGATATGATATGTAGTGTGTGTACACAATATCAGATCAATCTGTTGAACGGTCATTATTAGTTTCATATCGTTTAAAACTTTCTGCTCTAACTACCTTGCCTTGTAGATTCGAAGTCGCCGTGAATTTGACAGCCAACACGCAAAAAGTCCCTAAAATGACAAAAACTTTTGAAAATAACGACAGATTAGAGTGAAAATTGGCAAAAATACCTTAAATGTTGGTACCAATGACCATGCGAAGTTTTTAGTTGGTCGGTCAATCGGTTCCAGTTTAAATTTCAAAAATCACAGGAAAAATGGTTTCAAATTTGAACCAATTGGAGGATTTGGCTGAAATTTTTTTTGATTGGGTACAATGTTGGTTGCAATGACTTTGCTAAATTTCAAATTGATCGAACCAACCAATCGAAAGATAATTTTTATAAAATTTGAACCAATCACAGGATATCGTTCAGAAAAGATCCCAGGGATCGCATAGAATACGTTAGTATGTGTACAAAATTTCAGATCGATTGGTTGTGCGGTTTGACCTGGGCAGTGCAGGCAAAAAAAAAAAAAAAAAAAACACACAGAGAAAGTGCCATAAGAGTACCGTGGTGACGCTCGCTACGCTCGCTCAATGAACCTTCAACATACAGAAGCAATTGCAACCTTGAAACACAATATCCCTGAATGACGGTAATTTTAGAGCTTACCCGCCGGCATCTTTAATTTATTGCTCTTTCATATATTCCTCTTTTGCTAATTGCTATTTTATATTGCTCTTTCACCAAAGTGGTAAATTATACCACTTAGAACATATAATTTTTAATTTTAATTTCTTTATTGTATACCTTCCTGCAACCATTTGGCATTTGCAATATAGTTTATTATGTACAAGAACAATAAATTGACGAAAGTTTTATAATATTACTGAAATACAATTTTTTGGCATTTTGGGGAGCCCCGGAGCCCAAAATGGCCGTCCCCTCTATTGAGGATTTCGAAATTATGAAAGAGCGGAAAATTTCCTATAAGGCTGCCAAAAGTAAAATTCGTATCACATTTTGAACTATTCTGCCAATTTTATGTGCTAACAGCCCTCACTAATACTACATAGATACAATAATAAATACTAACGTAGTAAATATAACATATTATACCATTTAAAATTTAAATGCCTCTCGTTGGACTTGATTAGGACTGAATTGCCAATACAATTCCTGTTTGACGTTCCTTTGCAATTGCGGCCGAGGCGGAAAGTCTACATATGATGTTTGTTTATGATCGAGTACACATGAGGCTGGGTACAGACTACATGTGGGATCGGATTCTGAAGAGCACGTGCGTCTAGCTGACCTGGATTCATCCGACAGTGACATTAGCATAAGCGCATGCGTATTGCCGGTGATCGCTGGTATTGCGTAGCGGAAGCTGTTGCGTCATGCGCACGCACGAGGCCGCGCAGGCGTTGTAAGAAGACGTGAGGGTACCTGGGGGGGGGGGGGGGGGGGGGATCTTTACTGACACGTGACGTCCATTTACAGCTGACATTGATTCCTATCCGCAGTGCAATTCAAATAATACGTCGAAATAAATCAAATACCTTGACCAACCTTGACATAGGATATAATCTTCGGGCCTACCTTAACCTTAGTCTTGACCTAATTCATCTGAACAATATCTGCTTATAGATTGTTTCTAGTACCACTTCATTGCTATGTAACCTGCACGAACAACAACGACATGTGAAGTAATAACGTACATTCGTTTGCTTATTTAGTTAAAATATCTCCTTTGAGCACAACAAAGAGAAGAGCTTCTCTACGATTGCACAAGATGTAAGGTGAGTTTCTTACATCACGTATTGGATTGCCAGGTGTCTCCATTACACTGACTCATGTCCTACCTTATAGCATTGACTTGACTTCCTACGTCCCTTCTTCGCCAAGTAGATGTATTCAAAATACATGCCCTAAAACTAAAAGATTTTAAAAAATGTAGAACTAATTATTTTCAAAAATCAATAATAGTTATCTTTTCACTCTGCGAACTTGACTGAGGTTCTTAATTTCCCTCAGTCCCTCAGTCCCTCACCTCCTTCCCACTATCGATTCTTCCCCTTTCTGTATGTTCATTATATTCCAATCATCATCAGGCTTATTATCCATCTCCATTAGCACGTTGAAGAACACCATTATAAAACCAATCAATAATGAACAGTGTCAAAAACATGAAGAGCAGAAATCTATTAACAAATTGGCATGCTTGATATTGCGTTCTGCATGCAAGCATCTGGATTATTATACTCTGTCTTTGATAAACAAAGCCCACACATCACGTGAATGCAAGAATGAAATGCTCACATCTTTATTCGTCCAGATCTGGTCCTCGAAGTACAGGCAAGGTTTATCTGGATACCTCGCCGCTTTGTTCTGGAATATGGTGGCGAGCGACACATCTTCCCGCGCATAGCGTTTGGTTGTGATGAGAAGACGAGCGAAACAATTCACAAACCTGGAACACAAAGTTGGCATTCATTTTTATCAAAACTGTTTGTACTGGACGATGGGATTACGTAACTCCGATTGAACGCCCATTTGTCTCCACAATGTCCAGGAACGGCGACAGGATCTTTTGCTAGGGGGGCAGTGAGCGGCGGACAAATTTAGGGTGACCATAAAGTTTTCAGCTGAAATCATATTATGTGTTTGCCTAAAATAAAATTATGTCCCGCATGGCGCTTTTTCGGATTTATAAATCAATAAAAGCGATTTTGGGACGCTGAAAATGCTACTTTTGGGGTAAAATATGATTGGAATAATATCATACCATAATAATGGGGTATGGTAAAGGTACCATAAAGATTTGATCTATATACAGCCTACAACTCGAATGCGGTGTAATTTTATTAAAGTTATACTTATTTCATTAAATTATACCCAAAAATAACATTTATAGACAATAATAAAGATTAATAAAGATTTAATAAAGATTAATAAATATTTAATAAAGATTAATAAATATTTAATAAAGATTAATAAAGATTAATAAAGATTAATAAAGATTAATAAAGATTTATAAAGATAAATCTTAATAAAGATTTATAATAATGAATATATAAATAGAGATTAATAAAGATTTAATAAAGATTTATATATAAGTATCTACTATTATTTTTGGTTGGGCAGAGGGTGGGCAGTACACAATTTCAGGTGGGCGCGCGCCCACTTGCGCCCACCCCTGGCGCCGTCCCTGACAATGTCAATTTCAAATCGTGCATCGCGCAATGTTTGTGAAATTGACACGTACTACAATGACCTCTTCTTATCCACCGCCCACTAATTGCGATGTTGTTGATGAATAACCTCTTCTTATCCACCGCCCACTAATTGCGAGGTTGATGAATGTCAGCTGAACTGTCAAACAAAGCATCTATGTGACCTGAATCCAGCTAACGCGCATGCTCTCTGCTGTTCTGTGTCACAGAGCAACGGAATACTCCTTGTTGACAGATCACTGCTCCCTCGTGTAATCATGTGCGAATGATTCATTCTGTTGATACAGCTTATCGCGGCTTTTCAGTCCTGACCTACGTTCACGTAGCAAATTGTCTTGGCGTCTCCGCGGTTATGCGTAATTCACAATTAGCAACACAATTATTAGGAGTCAGCTGGCATCGGTTGCAATCGAAGGTAAACACCATTTCCTAAATATCGCCATAAAATTTGAACTATTCAAATTATGAAAAATTTGCAAAATATTAAACATATTTATTTTTAGTTTAACAACTTATAAATACAATTAATTTTTGCCCAAACTCGAATCAAACTGAAAAATTATGGTTACATATTTACATGGAGTTGGTTGGGGTGTTCTTATTCCGTAGGTCGACTCAAAAAACTCATACATTATAATATGTTTATTAATTTTCAATGTTTTAATGATTTGAATGGTTGAAAAGTTATGACGATATTTAGATAGAAGTATCATTCTTGAGAATATTATTCTCGAGTTGCTAGTTGCAAGTAGCATGTAATAATTCCCGACCTTTACGTAATAAGCTACATAACGTCTTCTCTAATAACAGTATGACAATAAACACACTATTTTATGAGGAGTCGCGATTCTTCGAGTACTGATTCAGATTGTTACTTCTGCAGGGACGCATTGTGCATTAATTATTGTAGTATATTGCCAATAATGACGTGATCTTATACAAGAATCAAGGTACCCTATGATGCGCTAATCGATTCAAACAGGTTGTTTAACATAATATTGTACTGTAATGAAAGAAACTGTCAATATAATGTTATACAATATTGATCGTCTTCAAGTGACACACATTTTCCGTTCCAAGAAAATGTCAGTGCTGGAAATCATTTCATGAACTTTCCAAGATATTTCAAAAGAAATTGCATAATTGAATTTCTATTAATTTGATATTTATTCAATAAATATTTGACATTAGAATTATTAAAATGTTAAAATAAAGTACAACATGAATGTAGATAGATTAATTAGTATAAGCGTTTGTTTTAGTCTAAAACATGAAACTGGACTGATGGTCCACACTAAATGTCATCTCAACTCACTTGAAGTCTCTGGGCAGCGTGACTACCAGCACGTACAAGATCCTCCTGTACGTGTAAATCACTTTCGCAGCTAAAACCAGCAGAATGCCAAGAGTAACTCCAGTCGACTGAAAGTATCCTCCCAACCAATACGCTGCGACAAGAGGAACGACCCAGCCGACCACTGCCAGCTGGTTGCTAGAAACACGACTATTCTTCACCTCCATCCCGCCGTGACTGACGCGCTGCAGTCGTCGCTGTGGCGCACGAAGAGCCACGATTTTCTGAGCTCCGACTCTGTAATACACTATCTCGCCGATAAGGGCGTATAGTGACCTTTAGTCAAACTCGAGGATAACGTTTTGAAAAAATTATTTTGAAGGCGAAATATAATTACTTTTATTAGGGACCAAATTGCCCTAAATGTAGTCAAAACGAGTTTCCAAGGCCTGTTACCTATTTTATGGGAGGATGAGAGAAATAAAGCTATTGTTATCATTCATTTATTAATATTAAAAATGGAACAACATATATTTGAAAATAATGCTAGGGTAAAGGAGTTCTTACTTCGACGTCATTTGTTTTATTGATTGATTGTGGCGACTCCTGCATGTCTGGCTGAGTAATCAATGCAAGACAGAAGTTGGCTGGACTGCAGCGGGTTGGTTGCATGCACTAAGTGCAGTGTCCCATGCACGCCAGCCAAGTAGCTAATTATAGATTAGTCGAGTCAACGGCTGATACAGAACACAATCGGGAGCATCTTCTGCGTACCTCGAGATCGCACAGAGATTCAATTGTTGACCTGGATTTATGAAAAATACTAAAGAGTATTTTTATGAACAATACGTAGAAATAGATTTCGTGATCATAGATGATGATCGAACTAAAGGAAAGTTGTGCAAGAAGACAATGTCCAGGTAAATGACAGATAAACTACCGATAATTATTCCTATTTTATTATAATTGTACAAATTACTATTTGAGAGAAGATAAGCTTTCAGAAGGAATGCTATTTATAGTAATATTGACTCTGAGGGGATTGAGCTGCGATGATTTTGAGTCATCAATTTGTGTCCAGCTGACCGTCCAGCTGTCCAGCAGTGGCCGAACATCGTCGTCATCGTCGTAGGTAGATTGATCGTTGAATCGTTTTACTTTTTCCAAGTAATCTTAAATAATTTCCTATTTTTTTTAACCAGAGGACAAACATCGTTGACGACCCTTTGTCGCCACACACAAAAGATAAAAGATTTCATTCTGATAAAAATCATAATTCAGTAAAAATTACAAACACGTATTTCACATCGAAAATAGTGTAATTTTCATCGGGGGCCGATGAACCCACATACCAAATGATAACTCATTATGCAAATACTATTTTTGTTCAGACAAAGGGTTCTTCATTGGCGGCCATCGCACCGAGCTCATGGAGTACACGCTCCATTCCAGGTGGCGTTATTCATCTTCTGACGAGGACGACGACGAGGAGGACTCTCTGGACTCCGTGCTGGAGTCGTCGACGTAACAGTCTCTGTTCTCACAGCGCCTCTGTCGTCGTACCTGTTGAACAAGGAAGCCGTCAAGGAGTGGTTCCAGGTGGCGTTATTCATCGTCTGACGAGGACGACGACGAAGAGGACTCTCTGGACTCCGTGCTGGAGTCGTCGACGTAACAGTCTCTGTTCTCACAGCGCCTCTGCCGTCGTACCTGTTGAACAAGGAAGCCGTCATGGAGTACACGCTCGGTTCCAGGTGGCGTTATTCATCTTCTGACGAGGACGACGACGAGGAGGAGTCTCTGGACTCCGTGCTGGAGTCGTCGACGTAACAGTCTCTGTTCTCACAGCGCCTCTGCCGTCGTAACTGTTGAACAAGGAAGCCGTCATGGAGTACACGCTCGGTTCCAGGTGGCGTTATTCATCTTCTGACGAGGACGACGACGAGGAGGAGTCTCTGGACTCCGTGCTGGAGTCGTCGTCGTAACAGTCTCTGTTCTCACAGCGCCTCTGTCGTCGTACCTGTTGAACAAGGAAACCGTCATGGAGTTCATCACTTTCTCGACAGATAGCGGTAAGAAGCGGCAACGTGAACAAACAGTTACAGTTCGTTTTTCCTATGCTTGAACTCTACAGACCGAGACACCGTCAGTTGTTCTGTTAGGCCGAGAAAGACAACATTGCAAGGTGAGCGCGCAATGAAGTCTTTCTCGGCCTAGCAGAACAACTGACTGTGGCTCCATCTGGTGAGAGTTCATACAGTAAAAAACAGACTGTAAATAATGCCTGGGGGGCTATTCTAAATTTCCTTGTCGTCTCGTATCAATTGATACGGCGTCACTGCCATGTTGAATAGATAGCACTCCAGTGTGCAGTGAGCCCGTATCACGTGAAACGAGACGCCAAGGGAATTTAGAATAGCCCTCCAGATAATAATAATTCAGGCACAGGCTTTAAATGTCTAAAGATCTCTTTACACGGTTTAGTAAATTGAATTGGAGTCTTGAACCACAATTTTGATATTAATTTTAACATGTTTAAACTAAAGTTTTGGGAGTTCCTTAATTTTTTTGACATTATGCCCAAAAACAAATGATTTATCAATACATGAACTGTGTAACTGCCTCACGTTTTTTCTCACTTTTATACTACGTCTGTGTACGACTGGTAGTCGCGATAGGGTTAAGTTTTATCACAACTAAACATCGTATAACCAAAATTCGTCAAGTAAAATGTTGTTTCTACTCAAGACATGTTATTCAAGTAATATTGTTTTACATAATTAGCACTGTGGCTGTGTTCTATGCTTGACATTGGCATTGTACCTTCTCCATTCTCTTCTTCATGGCCTGCTCTTTCTCGCGAGCCTCTCTGTACGCCGCGTCGATGATGAGTTGCTTCTCATCGTCGTCCATGTCCTGCCATTCGTCGTCCGCAGCGTCGATCAGCTCCTGTTCGTGGTACTCTCTGTCGGGATCGGTGCGATGCCACTTCTAGTGCAACAGAACACAGAGCTGGTCGTGAAACAGTAGCATGATCTGTGTGTTTAGAACTTCGAACTTCTCATCGTCGTCCATGTCCTGCCATTCGTCGTCCGCGGCGTCGATCAGCTCCTGTTCGTGGTACTCTCTGTCGGGATCGGTGCGATGCCACTTCTAGTGCAACAGAACACAGAGCTGGTCGTGAAACAGTAGCATGATCTGTGTGTTTAGAACTTCGAACTTCTCATCGTCGTCCATGTCCTGCCATTCGTCGTCCGCGGCGTCGATCAGCTCCTGTTCGTGGTACTCTCTGTCGGGATCGGTGCGATGCCACTTCTAGTGCAACAGAACACAGAGCTGGTCGTGAAACAGCATGATCTGCTTTTCTTGGGTTTAGAAGTCAAGTCAGCAAAAATCACACCCATTACAATTAATTTCATAATTTCAGTAAAGATTTTCTTCGAATGCTTCTCGCTAAATATATTTATTTTAGAATTATATTCTTTGTGAAATTTATTTCTTAACTGATTTTTTTTGAAATCCTATGCTTTGAATTAAAAAACACGAAATTTTATTTCGTTTAGTTCGTTATATACTTCGAATTTTAATCCTTGCGGCACATTTCAAATTAATAAATTATTGAATTTGCCAAGAAGGAATTTAGTTTTGTATGCACTAATAACTTCGCGATGTGCGCAATGAAACAATCATATCTATCTATTTAGGCAATGGGTAGGCCATTGTGTGTGTCCTTCATCACCAGAGCATAAATGGTAATTGTCCCACCTTAGACATGAATTATTAAACACTAGTCTATTTATCAGGAAGCATCCGCCTCACCAGAAAAAAACATTCCTCACAGTAATTAAAACGGGTTGTTCGTATTGGGACTATGGTATACTAGATAAGTGACTAGGTATGTGATATTGCACTTTGATATCAATTCCTCCCATCTCATGATGTAAGAGGCTGCATCATCTTGTCGAGGGACTCACCTGGCGCAAGTACTCGATGAAGAAGTCGAATACATAGACGGGTCCGTCCACGAGGATGTCATCCTTGGCGTAGGGCATCGCCTCCTCATCGCTGCTCATGTTCGAGCAGGAATCTTCGCCGGGGCATACAGGACCGGAACACGTCACAGGAGGGGACAGACGGGACCGGAACAGTCACAGGAGTGGATAGTTGGGACTGGAACACGTCACAGGAGGGGATAGACGGGACCGGAACACGTCACAGGAGTGGATAGTTGGGACCGGAACACGTCACAGGAGGGGATAGACGGGACCGGAACACGTCACAGGAGGGGATAGACAGGACCGGAACACGTCACAGGAGCGGATAGACGGGACCGGAACACGTCACAGGAGGGGATAGACGGGACCGGAACACGTCACAGAAGGGGATAGACGGGACCGGAACACGTCACAGGAGCGGATAGACGGGACCGGAACACGTCACAGGAGGAGATAGACGGGACCGGAACACGTCACAGGAGGGGATAGACGGGACCGGAACACGTCACAGGAGCGGATAGTTGGGACCGGAACACGTCACAGGAGGGGATAGACGGGACCGGAACACGTCACAGGAGGGGATAGACAGGAAAGGAACACGTCTACAGGAGGGGTAGGCTGCCCAGAATTTTATTTCATGCTTTTGCTTGGAATTGTTTAATAGTTGTTACTATAGTTACCTCAACGTACATATCGAATAAATGATTTTATTGTTGTGTTTTTAGGCAATCACGTCACTTTGTGTGTGTGATGTATCTATGACCGCATTTCCATTTGTGAAATTTTTAATATGGAAATGTGTATTGTTATAGCGTGTAATAAATAAACAAATTATTTATAATACTTTAAATTAAATACTAATTAAGTACTATCTTTTCAGTCTTGCAGCAATATTGCACTTTAAAAAAATATAATTTACTTTATGGATACAGTTTATTAACAAAAATATGTAAATAAAATGAGCTTGATAACACTTCTTGTTCATTGTAATTGTTCTGTCTTTTAGTCTGTTCTGGAAGTAACTACACAGTCAACTGGAGCATCTTTATGATCGTCGAGAGTTAGCGACCCCCTCCTCTTGCCGTGCTTCAGCAACTCCATGACGGACAGCCTCGTCGGCAACACGTGTCCGTTGTACGTCGAGTAGTGCGAGTCCTTGGGCAGCATGGTCGCCGTCGACGGCTTCCGCATCTCTTTGACGACGCGCAGTTGTTCCAGAGCCTCCGCGTACGTCGGGAGTCCGGAGACTAGAGTGTAGTTCGGGAGCTCGTTGACCTCGTCAAGCTCCGTCAGAGTCGCTCGTGGAGTTGGAGGCAACGAGGGGTGGATAGTTGCTGAGGAGGAAACAAACACTCGTCAGTATTGCCAGCAGTATCAATTTACAAATCAGTTGAACCGTTCACTTCTGATTTGTGATTGAGCGACTCCTTTCGGATCTTTTGAAACGGACATCTGTTTTTTATTGTCTGTATATGCCGCCATACAGGACTTCACACAAAGCAGCGGGTTGCTGAACAAAATATTTTTAGAACTACTTTTGATTGGTACCAATTAAAAAAATATATATAAAAGAATTGACTATTGGAAAGGTCAACCAACAACATTATTAAGTACCTATCACATTTTACAAAGTTTTAGCCAAATCCTCCAAATAATTAATATTTCAAAAATATGTAACAATTTGTTGAAAAATCAAAATGTTCCATTTTACATGGTGATCACGAGTCGAGAACAACATTATCACATATTTTACACATTTAATCGGTAAAGTATTTACAGACTTGTTGACTGTTTTAAGAGTTTGAAAGAGCTGTCAAAAAAGAAATGTGTCAAAAAGTAATCTGTTATCCTTGGGTATTTAAAGTGTGAAATTTTAATGTTGCGAAGAAAATCAGAAATAATTAAGTAGGTACCTAGTTATCTTTGTATGGGTGGAACGTGTGGTTGGAGATGTTGTATGTATCGGTGCTTGCTCATCAACGCGTTACCTTAAGCGTTTTCCTAGTTTGATACCCATGTATATAAGTGAAACTGTTTGGATTCAAGAACATTTTCACTGACGATTTCAACGTATGCCGGGAGGAAATAGCACATTGTCATACAACAACCACAGGCAGGCTCAGGATAGCATATCAATGACCTGAATGACTTGAGGACGATAAGCACGTTGGCAGATACAGGAAGTTGCCCTACTTTCCCCTTCACATTAACGAGAATGTTTCCAAAAAATAAATGTATAATTTAAGTGCGTAGTATGTGTTTGAATTACAACTAGTACAGAAATAATGAAAATAACAGACACCTAAAACAAAAATATGAAGCCTAAATTTCTAAATATTTTATAATTCGTTTGTTGGAAATGTGATTGTACTATCTCAACTTTTGTTTTTGAAGTTTGAAGGTTGGCAATATGCATGTTGACAAATTGGATTTACTTACTACGTAAATCTTATAAAACAAACAAATAATTAAAATAGGAAAACGCTCAGTGTAACGCGTTGATGAGCGAGCACCTATACGAGCAAAATCTCGAAACGAAATTCCGTACCAAACGCACAGAAAAATACATCCATATTGAAATGAAATATTATCCACTCAATCAACATAAATTACGATGTTATGTTCTCCATTAAAACTGAGAATAGCCATCTATACACTCTGGTACATACAACAAGCGATGAAGTTGCAGTGGATTCCCATTTCGATGCTATCACTTTTGACAATGTATAAAAAAGTAAAAAATACTAATAAGTGCATACTACGTTCTTGACCGATTGGACTGAAAATGAGTAAATTTAGAGAAAATTTTAGATTTACTGAGCATTCAAATTTTTTGTTGGATCTGACTATTATTCATTTTTCACAGTTTGAAATGTCTTTTCGTGTGTTCAAAATTTCAGATCGATTGGTGACACGGTGTAACTGTAACGTGTAGCAGCATGACAAAACAAAACAGAGGTCCATCCCACAATGTAAAGATCACTCAAAGCAGTATATTCTTCTACCATGTCCATACTAGAGAGTCAAAAATGAGACTCTTCGCGCGCTGGCTCAGAATGTGCCAGTTATTTTGATTGATTTATGATTGATGGGTTACAGTACGTTTCAAACTTTAACATAATTGCTATGCACATTGCATCATATTTCAACATCCTTTGCTGTTAAAATTTAGTGTATTTACAGTTAATTGTGTGATCTTTGGCGCAAATGTCTATATCATGCATTTTAGAGTTATCCCTCTGAGAGCATCAAGTATAGCCCGAGTTAAAATGTGTAAGGACACAAAAACAATCTCTGAAACACGTACCGAGAAAATAATTCAATTTTCTGTGGTGTCGGGAGGGAAGTACCTAAAACTATTCCGTATCACAGTCGACTGTTTATCTGCACTGACCTGACTGCTTCCACTTGTGCATGGTGTGATAGAGCAATATAGTGCACATGCATCCGAGACAGCTGATGATGGAGATCGCAATGATGACGCTGACCCAAGCGTCGGATAAGATGTACGAGTTCCCGACGCTCGCTGCCGGCGTCGGCTGCACAAACGTCGCGGCGCCAGTCGACGTCTCCGTGGCGTTCCCGATAGCCAGCGACATGGCTCATATCCGGAACCCAACTGACCACACTATTAGCGCAATTTTTACTTAGTTTGTGAAATAATTGCTACCCTAGTTAGATATGCACGAGCCTTGGCCTTCGACTGATTAGTTAAGATAAAGATATTCTCTGTTAAACTTTGCCTGTTTGACAACAAACCGATTATGAATCATGGTTATGTAAATTGAGGTAGAGGCAAACAACGCCGCTTTGACTTAACCTGAAGGCGTTGTGAAGTCGACGACATCGCAAGTGATAATAACATGTATTATAGATAAGAAAAATAGACCGAAATAATAACAACGTACATTAATTTTAGGTTTATTCACAACTAATTGCCATACATTTTTTGATGGAGATCTACTGTTCTGAAACCAAGTTCTTCTCATTTGCCACGTCAAACGCGAGAGTGGATAGATGTGTTTCCAGAGCCCCTTTTGACACCAGATCGCAGGTTATCCAAAGTTTTGCCAACTTGGTCTGCAACAGGTTGTTGAGGAAGGGGAATACTTGTGCTTCGCATGACGTCATAGTCGCGCTCGTCAAGTCCAGCAACATGACGACATTTCCGGCTCGCTCGAGACTGAATCTGAACAGATCTCTCTCGAGCTGAGTCTTCTCGGTCAGTCCCAGTGACGTCAGCAACAGCGAGATGACGTTGATGTCTTCCGACTCGACGTTGCGCAGAATATCGATGTGATGGTCGAGATTCATGCGCACGACCCATGTGGTAGGGTACGCCATCTTTGTCTTCACTCCCACATCTGTCAAGATGGTCGACTTGTTCGAAGCGACGAGGAATACTCGATCTGTTGAGGCCACCGCAGACGTCAGGTCGCTTGATGTTGACGACGAATCATCAATGTATTGCCTTATTAAACCCGTGTTGCCTTTAGACATCTTCCATTTCAACGACTTGTTGATCTCAATCCAGTGCAAGTTTGTGGATGTCTTGCTGAGCGCGTTGAAGGCGTCGAGAGGGGCTGACGTGGCGACAAGGAAGTGACAGTCTTTGTCGTCAGAGCCGTACTCTCTCACAGTCTCTCCCGGAGGCATCATCTTCTTCAACTCCTCAACCGACACTCCGCTGACAAGAATAGTGTCTGGAGTAGCACTCAAGTTCATCTGGAGCAGATCTCGGAGGAGAACATCATGGCGTTGTAAAGTGTGCGACGTCGTCGTCACGTCGCCGAGGAAGACGTCGGAGCCGATTGTCAGAGAGTCGGTGTTGACGATGGCCGACAGGTTGTTGGCGATCAGACTTTGCGCCTGCGGAATGCACTTGTTGAATAAGTCTTTGAAATAAACAGGCTGTGTTTGAAATACGACCAACTTCCTTGTGACAAAATTGTTTGACTCTTGATCAAGCTGCGACACGTCGAATGAGTCTTGATACACGTCGTAAGAGACCCCCAGGGTCCTCTTGATGCACTCTGTGAAGATGTCGTTCTTCACATGGAGGAGCACCAGCTTCTTGTGGAGGGCGTTGTCGAACACGATGGAGGTGATCTCTTCACAGAGCTGGAGATGCTCGGCGCTGTTCTCACTGACGACGACCAAGTAGCGCCTCCTGCCGTTCTTCCACGCCGACAACACGGCCTCCCTCTCGCTCAACAGGCAGTCCAGGCCGAGGAAGATGTAAGAGTCCTTCTCCTCCCGCAGGACTTGAAGGACTTTAGTGCAACTCAGTTTCAGAGTGAACGGATTCGCGACGATGCAGAATAAGGCACCAAGACTGCGAATTTCATTCTTTAGATTTGTTAAACAAAAGTCTTGAAATTTTATCTTCAGACGGTAATCATGTTTCTGTTGCGACGTCAGATTAAAAGCTTTGTACTGATCCACGGCAGTTTTCAACAAGCTGCTCTTCGGGGTCAAGAAGACGACTTGGTCCTCGGCCCACCACTCCTGGACGCCTTCGATGAAGTACCTGTAGATCATGTCGACGTCACTCATGTGATCGCTGCAGCTGATCTTGAGCTCCTCCATGATCAGCTCGTTCATCTTGTCCTCGCTGGGTTGGCCGGCGAACACCGTCAGCTTCTTCAGGAACTCGTGACCCTCGGGCCCGCTGCCGGACATTGCCGAGTAGATGTCTCTGTCGGTCGTCTCGCAGAAGTTGACGACGTTCTCGTTACCCGACGCTGAAGGCAGCAAGCTGCTCAGCGGTCCGACGCTGCTTTCGCGCTGACGCCCAGCCAGATCGCGGTCCATGTTCGCGTTCGTGTAGATCACGAAGTCGCATTTCTCAAACGAACCGCAAAATAATTCGTCATCTTCATTGATCATTTTCTGTTTGATGTTCGAATAGGATTTAAGATACTTCTTGAGTGAGAATCCTCCTCGTTCCCCTTCTGTCAACATGACAGCACTGAGAGACGCTCGCTCCTTGTGCTTCAGCTGCATGAAACACGTGTGCCAATTCGTCGGATCTCCAGGAATCTTATATTTCAAGACGATGTCGTCGAAGTTGCGCGCCTTCTCCACGTTGCTGGCCAACAGGAAGTCTTGTTTGCTGTTCAGACCGCGCAGGTACAGCAGCGCCGACGTCTTCACTTCGAACCACTCGCCTTTCATCGTGGAGCGTCCCGGCGTCTTCCTCAACGACGTCCATCGCGACGGCTCTCTCGACAAGTAGCGTCCATGGGACCTGCGCATTTGTCAAGTAGTTAGAGTTGAATCGAATCGGTAACTCCTGAACGACGTCCATCGCGACGGCTCTCTCGACAAGTAGCGTCCATGGGACCTGCGCATTTGTCAAGTAGTTGGAGTTGAATCGAATCGGTAACTTCTTTACAGACTATTTTTAAACGTAAATAATACAATTTATTGTAACTTTTCGATGAGCGACTCCACTCTGGCCTTCGTCATGGTTGGACGAAGGAGCAATGCTAGAGTGATGTTGCTTATCTAATATTTACCAATTTATTTAGAATTTGGCTTTTCACTTTGTTTCTGTACACAGTAAAAAATGTTTAGTTGCGACAACTAAAATTTAGTTGCGACAACCAAACTTTTTAGTCAATATACGTTCAACTAAAGGTTTAGTCGTCTCTACCAAACTTTTTGGTTGGCTATGTTTAGTTGCGGCAACTAAATTGGTTTAGTTGTCTCAACCAAACTTTTCATACGGGAATTTTAGATGTTTAGTTGTGAGAACTAAATCGAAATTATATTTGGTTGTGGTAAGAAAACTTTTGGTTGGCTCAACCAAACTTTTTGGTTGGTAGAACTAAATATTATTGATGAACAACAAAATAAAATTGTTATTAATAATTGATTTCTCAGTCAGATTTAATCGGATTTCAATTCTGGGAGAGAAATTACAGAGATAATTACAATTTTGTTTAGTACACAAATACAAACTGGTTTGCCCCCGACAAGATTTGAACCTAGATCTCTGGCGCAGAAGTCAGCCGTGCTACCCCGGGACCACGGTGCGCGGTGAAAATCAGAGCGCGTTAGCCATACTTGAAGTTGATATTTGAAAAATATAAGCGTGCAAAAGAAATTTGTTTAAATTATGCACGGATTATTTGAGGATTGTTTGAAGATTTTATGATATTAATCAAAATCCTAAATACTACTTGTTACAATTTCATTAAGTAACATAGATAGATGATGGGCATATAAAAAATATATATAGTAATTAATGGTGTCGTAATACAGAAGAGCATTCCGTAGTTTGAATGTTCGGGAATAGATAACTTTGCCAATCCCAATTCGATTCCTCTTCGTCAGTTTCCTTGCGCACAAATCAACTAAAATGTTTAGTTGTGTCAACTAAACGTTTAGTTGGACCTTTTTATACGGTTTTACTCAGGAGAACTAAACATTTTGGTTGTCACAACCAAAGTTTCACAGTTGTACTCTTTTGCACAGAACGAACTAAAATCTTTGGTTCCGAGAACCAAACATATTAGTTGTTCTTGTTACAATCAAAGAATTCTGAACCAAAGTGTTTTGTTTGTGAGAACTAAAGGTTTAGTTGTGACAACTAAACAATTGCTAACTAAACTTTTTGGTACAGACAACGAAAAATTAACGTCCTAACAACTAAATAAATTATCGGTTTGGTGGAGACAACTAAAATATTAGTTGGCCCAACCAAACATAGCCCAACCAAACATTTTTGGTTGGCGCAACTAAACCATTTTTTCTGTGTATACCTACAAATTATAAGTGTAGTCAACAAAGTAATGAGATATCTAGTTTGAAACTCACATGATCACTGTTTTCTTCAATTCTTTAAACAGTCTTACATAATTCATGAAATATGCACTTAGAACTAAAACCCTTCCAAGTTTGGATTACAACAGACCAATTGCTTCATATCATAGCTACGACAATCTAAACAATTCAAGACGACAATAATTTTTCTTCGTAATAATTTTGAAAAGTAATAATGAAAATATAAAATATATACTCTTGATATGCATCTTGATACACTGCAACTTTGAGACAGCAATTTGAATTTAGGCTTTGTTATCAGACATTTGTATTCCTAAACTAAAGTTTTTTGGGGGAATCAAATTATAGTAACCTAATAAATATGTTTGAATTTAACTACCTACTTTCATTTCAGGAGATACAGACAATGTTAGATATTTTAGTCGATTGATATTCTTCACTAACCTATTTTTGTTTCTTTTGCAGTACTGTAACAGCATGATATTGATGTGATCTATGAATGTTCGATGTTTCGGAAGATTGTCTATGCAAAGGTTTTGAGGAAAACGCTACTCGGATTTAGTTCCAAATTTCGCCGTATGTATGCACAGAAATGCAAGGTCCTTGTAAATGCAGTAAATTCTAAAGGGCTGAGACAACCAGAGCCATCCAAGTCACTCTAAATTTTTTGTAAAGTACCATTCCAAGAGAATTGACAGAAAGTAAACTAAAGTAACTGAAAGTAAAATCATACCGATGAATAAGAAATAATAAGATCAATTCTAAGAAAACAGTTACTCCGATGGAATAATGAAGAAAAATCAAATTCGGTTAATATGTAAGTAAAATGTTGTGTCACTTTGATCTGACCGATCTCAATGTACGTCATTTAGGATGATGCGTAATTTTGCCATCACGCTTATGTTGAAGGTTCTATGTTCGTAGGGAGGTGCCGATCTATGCTCATGGAGGTGCCGATCTGCACACGTGGAATTGCTACCGAAAGCCGCGCACGTGGTCATGGAGAGACAAGGAGGCGAAAGAGTGGCTCGTTTTAACAACAGCTGCACTTATATTCTTACGGGGAATAAACCATAACTTGGACTTCCAGTTAGCTTGCAACCTCGAGGATGCCCAACACTTTGTCGATCTCGTTCTGAAGTATAAAACTCCTTCATCTACCGCGTGGAACTCGAGTTTCATCCATCTAAAGATCGGCCAAGACGTTGTGCTGAAACGCAAAGCCTTGACGATTCCGCAGCAAGGTGGATTCTCTCTAAGAAAATACCTCAAGTCCTACAGGAGTATCAAGAAACTCTTTGAAGACCAGATTGGTGATCTTTTGTTTAAGGGATCGTTCGAGAAATGTGACTTTATTATCTACACAGGCGCCACGCTTGACAGAGATTTAGCTAATCGTCATCGGGAAGTCATTGGGGGGCCGATTAGGAAGCTGCTGTCGTCAGAGATGATCAAAGAAAGAGTGGTTCGATTTAATGAAAAAGTAGACCCGGAAATGTTTGTGGGAATGGCAAGTGCAGGAAAAGACGCGAAAGAGTTTCTCCAAAAATTATTTCTGTTTACTGGAGAACCGAATGAAGCTCAAATAAATGACCTGCTGAAGCATGAGCTCCGGAAGCGCTGCATTCAGTATAAGAATGACGTCGAATCGATACTCAATCATTTTATAGAAGGACTGAGGAAATGGTGGCGCCAGAATAAAGTAAGTTTCATAAATAATTCGAGTTCTATTTTAGAGAACGCTGTGCAACAATACGTTGCTCTCAAGATATCACTGTCACAGAAACAACTTTATTGGCGCGATGTCGCCTTCCAGATAGCGGCTTTAGGCGACATTGAGACCGCGTTGTCTTCAGCTCGACTTTTAGTATGTGTTCAGACGAGAAGTAAAAACACTCTCAGACTGACTTGCATTAAAATTCTGACGAAGCTTCACGACGAGGAGTTCTTTTTCATCGACTTGGTGTGCCTGAGCAAGAACGAGGAGTCGATCCTGGCGGCCTGGGCGAACTCCTCAGCGCAGCTGATGGTGATCGTCGCTGACTCGACTGCTCTCGACAACCCCGAAGCCATTCGACCCGAAGTCTTCGAGAGCATTTGCGCCGTGCTGGAAAGTCATCGACACAAGCAAGTCTTAATGATTCACACAAAAGACGATGAGTTTGCCGTTCGCCTCCAGCAAAAGCTCGAGAAACAGTTCGAAGTATTCCGAGATGTGTTCAGCCTCTCCCAACTTGCTCAGCAGCAGATTAAGCGTTTGTCTCTAAAGAAAGTCGAGCTACAAGGCTCACCAATTCTTCTTAGAGATTTAATTAGTTTCCACAATAAGAAAGAAGCGAATGACGTACTTGCCCAAAGCTTCTTTGATATTCTCAACGCAAATGAAACAATTTTCGTCGGAGACAAGTTGTCGGACGTTAGCACCGTCTATATTGCGCGGACTCTGCTGCGCTGGAGCTCGCTAAAGCCTAGCATCTTGACCGAGTTTCCGGCGACGGACACAATCGCCGTCAGCGGCGTCTCGACGCCCGACCTCCAGCGCCTCGTCGCCTCCGAGAAGGTGATCTCTCACGTCGCCAGCCCGTGTAGCTTCCTCGCCATCAACGCCTCCAACGCCGAGCGCGAATACGAGCAGCTGATCGGGACGCGCGACAGCGTGCACTGGATCAGTAAGAAACACAACTTCAAGTGGAGGCGATCATCGAATGACATCGGGAATATTATGAAGTTCATCGACAACACAGTATGCTCGACGCACCGGCCAGTGACGGTGTTTGACTTGGAGGACCGCGTTGTGCTGATCGCTGCGGAGTCCGGGAGTGGCAAGTCGATGATGCTGGCGGACATCGCGCAGAGGACTAAAGCCGCATACCCGGCCTACTGGGTGGTGCACGTTGATCTGGAAAAGCATGGCAATATTCTCGATCGCGTCTCACAGTTTGACATCTCCGCAATCACGTTCCTGATGACGGTGATGAGAATGGAAGTCAGGCCGCAACTTGAGGCAGATCTGTTCAGGTATGCACTCGAGGAGTCCGGGAATGTCGTCGTCCTCATCGACGGCTTCGACAAGCTGTCCACGGACTGCGTCAAGACTGGGGCGGCGTTACTGATTGATCTGTTGAGGACTAAAGCACATAAAGTATGGGTCACGTCTGATTTCTACACTAAAAGAATGTTGGAAAAGGTGCTCTTGACATTAGCTTTTACAATTAAATCGCTCAACAAAGACGCAGAGAAAATAGTTTCAGACAATTACAAGAGGGCATATCAAGTCAATCTCTTTTGAAAAATCAAGGATAGGCATCACAATTAACTACCTAACTGTTTTCTTAGAATTGTATGACATGTCCATTACTTTTGTATGTTGCATTATATGTTTTCACAATAAATAAATGTTTTTACACTCTATATTTACTTATTGTATAGGTATGCAAAGTCAAAATATAATCACTACTTCCTTGTACAGTGCGGTTCTGAGCCTATGCGACGTCGTGAACCAGTACGTGATAGCTGAGAAGATGCTAATAAGTTGGATAAATGGCTTTCTCGTAAAGTAGAACTCTCCTGTCAGTCTTGGTCTAGATTTCGAGAGATTGAACTTGGATTGCCACACCCTCCCAACTAAATAACCGGGTTGACAACCAAGTTTCTGAAGACGATTTCCTGGTTTAAATGTTGTGTTTGCAAAGCTGGGCTCTTCAGTAGCACGAAGATCGTTCATGATGGGGGTCGTCTCTCCGGTAAGTAATCAAAGTCAGATATTTCAGTGCTAGCGAATTAAAAGTAGTAAAATATTACTTCAGGACCTATTCATTACTGATTCCGAAATTGTAATTGGTGCAATATACATATACATATAGTTTGAATTAATTGAAAAATATTTAAATATTCAAGTAACGTATGAAGAAGAGATAGGTAATTATTTATTTTACCTATTATTTGTACTAGCATGTTGATTCCTTAAACCTAATTTAAATCGAAATTGTTGACGATCATCGCACGTGAGGTATACACATTTTATTATAATGCAATTATAATATTTTTTTAATAATAGAAATTGGCGAATTTCATACATTATGGTGTAAAAAGCCGTGTCGCTTCTAATAACAACCCTTGAGTATAGTAACAACTACGCTCAAATAATGAAGTTGTTTGATGCCAAAGAGGTGTCAATACTTTTCCTTGTATCTACCTTTCTTCAGTCAGTTCTGTTTGCAAGAGAAAACTTGAATTTGTTTGATGACAACAGTCACCAATGTGTAATGACCAGACAAGGAGTGAATTCCAGATCAATTGAAAAACGTTTCCAAACAAGAACTCATTTTAAGTGCTCCAGAATTTCTTGATTTTAATGTTCTCAATTACTATCGTTCGGCCGTTTTAGAAAATTGAAAGACAACAATTGTTTCATACTTGGGTGCAACTTTGATAGGATGTTCACATGATCAGTCTGATTGAATATTAGTAGCTCTTTTTCATTGTTGCTTCTTGCATTGTTAATTAGGCGCCGTTTATTCAATAAAACCGCTCAAAACTATGAAATTTCCGATACGATTAGAGACAACACCCGTGAACCAATTGATCTCAAATTTTATTCATGAGATCAAAGACAAACTTAGAATTATCACTTCGCACATTTTTAAAATGTGTCTTGTGTCTTGTGTCTTGCCGACTTTTATCTAATCATCATTACAATTTCAAATCATTTCGTCAACTTATTTTGTCTCCAATCGTATCCAAAAAAGTGCCTGCAACACGCGGCAAAATCGCTCGCGCTTGCACCGCCTTAATTGTGTTTTATTTTTACAAATAAACACTTCCTATCACTATCACTATCATTATGTTTAAATTAAACCTTCAGCATGTTATCATAAAGTGGCATCAATGTACGACTGTTTAACATTGTTAGGATGTTTACAATTAATTAAAACGTGCATCGTTAACGGGCAGTGTCATTTGCACCAGTTGCATCCATCACTCGAAGTACTGTAGCTAGATACACATAAAATGACGCTTTTAAAACAAGATAATTGTATTTAATTGTGTTAAAAGAACCTTTAACCGCGACACCTCAATTATTGTAGGTCGATTTCCGATGGCCCAAATCTCTTTCCAGCTGTTTCCATTCAACAAGTGGTTGAACAAGTTACCATGGAAGTTATTTGTATTTCACATTGCCGTTTGCACTCTTTCTCTTCGTGAAGATCGAACGTTTACATATGCGAAACAGGTTTGCTGCACGATACTCCAGCGTCTTTGGGTCATTGTCGCTTTTACTTTGTGAAGATACACGTTCTTGTGACAAGTTACATTTAATTTGATTTGAATTTGGCTACTGAGATTATCAAGTCAGCTGATGTGGTCGTTTGTTTCAGCTGAAACTTGTTCTCGCACTGGCGATATTTCTGCCATTGATACTCGCTGCCGATCCCGTCAATGAACGTCCGGAACCAGAGTCCGTCGTCATCCAAGAGCAAGTCAAGGACGGGTAAGATCGCAACCAGAGAAGACGGGTTTCATTGTAGCTCCAAATCTTCCAATTATTTGAATGTTCTCGTATAAAATTTGATCATAGATTTTAAATCAGAAATCGACCGGTGTAGTCGTAATTCTAACTATAATCGTTATGGGTAAAAAAAAATCATTTAAAAAAACGGATACTTTTTGCGTTTATTTAGATGATGATGATGATGATGATGATGATGATGATGATAGAATACGAATTGTTTGAATGTTCTCAGCCCCGAATCTCCTCTGGACAACACTCTGAAGCAGCGGCCAGTCATCGATTGGTTCAACAATCTGATCAGACCTGGCGCCAACTCCACCTCCTCCAACGCCACGTCGGAGTCAGCGACGTCTGCCCCGGGTCTCCCAGCGCCGATCCAATGGCTGGCCGACAGATTCGTGCCCAACAACACAGCACCAAATGCAGCATCATCGAACACGACAAACCTCCCCGCACCCTTGCAGTGGCTTGCCGACCGCTTGACGCCCAACGCAACTGCAACGGAGTCGGCAACACCGGGTTCAAATCTTCCAGCTCCGATCCAATGGCTGGCGGACCGTTTCACTCCCAACAACACTGCATCTAACCCATCGGCAAACACGACTAATGGTTTTGCTCCTCTTCAGTGGATCACCGACCGTTTCACTCCAAACACGTCATCCAGCTCCAACGCTTCTGCTGCTGGGCCTCTGCAGTGGATTGCCAATCGCTTCACACCCAACGCCACCGCCACGAACTCGACGTCCAACTCCACCCTCCCCGCACCCCTGCAGTGGATTGCCGACCGCTTGACGCCCAACACCACGTCATCGGAGTCGTCAGCTCCAGGATCGAATCTTCCGGCCCCGATCCAGTGGCTCGCCGATCGATTCACGCCGAATAACACGGCAACAAGTGCGCCAACGAACACTACAGGTGGTTTTGCGCCGCTGCAGTGGATTGCTAATCGCATTACACCGAACAACACCGAGACGAGCACAAACGCGACGACCTCATTGAATCCTCTGCAGTGGTTGGCCAACCGATTCCCTGCTAACAACGCTCCAGCAACAACATCGACGTCTTCAACTACAGATGCAGTTTAAGCATGTATCAGTCACCTGTATCAACAAGTGTTGTTAGGGGCTGTGCATAAAGGACGTCACGCTAAAAATGGGATATTTTGACACCCCCCCTCCCCCCTGTCACGCTGTGTCACACTTTTCGAGACCCCCCCCCCTAAAAGGACGTCACAAATCTGTCGCTACCCCCCCCCCCCCCCCTAAAATGGAATATTTTTTACTGTAGAATGTATCAGAATTTATCGTTTCTAGCGAAATTTCCGGTCCCGACATATCAACTGAAATTTAAAATGTTTGAAAATATCTATATCAAAATGTGACATCCTACTACCTCCAGTACCCCCCCTCCCCCCTGTCACACTGTGTCCCATACTGGTGGACCCCCCCTCCCCCCCTGAAGCGTGACGTCCTTTATGCACAGCCCCTTATTGCCAAGTAGTGGAAATCGTGTAAATTAGTATATATTTTTATTTATTTGTTACATTTAGCCGTCAATTCCTGGGCGTGTAAATAGTACTTTTACAATATTAAATTTAATAATGTTTGAAATACAATAATGTATTAATTAAAAAGTCAAATAGTGTTTTAACACATGAAACAAACTGTTCTCTGTAATACTCTTTAGTAGTACCATTGCTTCCTATACCGCACCTCCATCTGCATGCTTGCGATGCCCTCACTCCAAATAATTCGAATTATTAAAATAAATATTATTTGCGGCTTGCTCAAATGATGACGATATGGGATTTTTTAAGTTAGAAGATTAAATCCCAAATCGAATATTATTTAAGCCGTGACATAATTCTTTATACTGAATTTAATTAATCCCATCTTGATTTACAAGTAAACAGTCTTATGCAAGAAGTATAGCATTCCAATATGATCTGATAATCTTGAAATAAATGATCGAATCATAATCAAACACAATGATAACATTCCATCAGCACGAACATCGCGTAGGGTACGCTTATCATCTGATACCTGCTAATCTATTAATGAGATATTTCAAGAATGGAGTTACGACAAGCATTCTTACACTAAGCCCAACCTTCATGTTATCAAATCATCTTGATTGACTGAATCGTAGTGAATTCGAATCAGACGTGTTGAAGATTGTGTGAAGTACGTTCTGTTTCGACCGTGAGCAGCAAGTTGATTAGTTAGGTTGAAGTGATGGGGAGCAGCGTAGAGCAGTGGCGCGGGGCTGGGGGCTCGGACCCCGGTCTGGGGGCTGAGAAGCGTGCTGGACAGGTCCCGCAAGGAGTGGTCGCCACGCTGTTACTCAGGAGCGGCATTGAGTCAAATCCGGGGCCCAACTCCAACCAGGTGGGTCCTCAATATGCCAGATCTTAAGCTGGGTGGGTCCTCTCATTTTAATTTAACAACATCTCATTTTCAAAGGTATCATATTCCAATAAAAGGTCAAATAAGGATATTATTTATTTAGTTCATCTACTATTTTTGTTCAATTTGAATACATATGATTTATAATTGAAAGATGATCTCTGTACCATAGAAGCCGACGGCCTGTTTTTAGTTACACACATTGGGAATCATAATCAAGCTCTATAATTTATTGAAAATCAATTAGAGATAATTTGAGTTATTTGAGTTATTAAATAGAGTTATTTTTTTTTTCAAAAATACTTGTCGCCATTACAAATAAAATTGGTCGAAGTAGAATTACTGGATTTGATCTCTTCTCAAGAATCATTTAAGTAGACTTCGGACCTTATGCTTCTAAGATTCAGATTTTCTTAGGAAGCAATTAGAAACATTTGTGTTCAATGCGTTCTTTGCTTGCTCATTAAAATCATGTAGGTAAAACACAAAGAGTTTCAAAAGTGTTTGAAGATTGTCAAGGGTGTGGCTAAATATTGGTTCGAAATTACGAAAGATAATTGATTATAATATCTGACAAATGTAAATTACAAAGATATTCATAGAATAGACGAGAAGATAATGCACGACAATTCCAAGAATGCTCGTTGCTCGCGAACATTTAAATGATACCTTTGTTAATGTTAGCGCGGATGCTCCTTATCAATTTATAACTGGGATTAATGATACTACCTTCATTCTATGCCATTCGAGGCGTAGTAATCCATTACAGCATCAATGAACTACAATTATCAATGAACTCTTTTCCACAAATCCACTTTTAAAACACTAGCTTCATCATTATACAGAGTTGATGTCTTCATATTACATTAGCACAAATTTATTTATTTAGATCTTTAGAACTAAATTCTTATATGCTACAGAAAATATGCAATATTTTGAGATTATACACATTTTACAATACCTATATGCAATATTTAGGAATTTTATTACGCTGTATACATTTCTACTTTTACAGGTCATATCTACATAATATTTGTGCTTTAAATTGGCAACAATTTCTTTGGGACATATTTTAATATTTATTTATTTTGATGAGTACATTAGTTGCTAGAACGTCCACCTCTGAAGTGTGAAATATAATATCTTGTCTGCTGACACGTGACCTGGTGTTGTGTCCAGGGCAGCGACGACGAAATGAATCCTGCAGGAGTGTTGAAGCTGGTGAAAGAGAGAGAGCGCAAGGCTCTGGAGCAGCAGAAGAAGGATGCGATGGGGAAGGTGGACGGGAAGAAGAAGAGGGCGGTGGCGACGAAACTGCCGGATCCAGAGCCGCAAGAGGTGAGGAGGTTTTATCCTCTTTCCTCACATCGGGTTGGGATATCGATTATAAACGATGCATTCAAAACATTTATAAAAAAAATGTGTGTATCGAGGGCTACTAATTGCTTGTATCTACCAAAGTCCCAAATGTGTGGGAGGGAGAGAAGAAGCATTATAATTTATTTACTTGTTCTGTCCCAAATGCTGGAGTTTTCTTATAATGCAATTACTTTCATTAGGCTAGTGGCATCTGACGTCAGAGCTGGGGGTTAAGAGATCAGAATTTGTCTGGGAGTCGTCTATGATACAATGTTTGTATCTATTCAAATGTTATTTAGCTACCGCTAAAACAGCAATTGTGCATGTTTGAGCCGTTTTTGGAGGTGCATATCGTGGACTAAGGCAAGACAGAGTAATAGTCCTAATCAATGTTTTAAATTTCGCAGTGCATTGAAAAACTGGCACTATAAGGAAAGTAAGTTGACGAGGAAACACTTTCAAATTTTCTCAGATAGGTCAAGGTCACTGAAACATGTGAAAAACTATGTAATTGTTATGAAGGAAATAAAACTGAAACTGAAACAAGTTAAACAAAAATTGCATTGCGTTCGACCACATTTCAATATTTTCAATATTTATTTACTACCAAAGCAACGAGCATATATATAGCAACCAGAATGATGAACATCCCGATACAGGTAGATATAGAGTAAGTAGATAGGTATATTATCATCAAAAATCATTCCTCCAGTTGACCTTGTTCTTGTGTTGTGCAGAGTGTGGTGCGTCCTGGCTTGTGGGAGAGAGTCCTGCAGGAGAGGAGCGCGGAGAGGGAACGGGAACTGCAACAGGAGCGGGAGCAGATACGCCGAGAGGAGCTGAAACCTCTTCATGGCCCAGACGCACCAGCGCCATCAGTATGTATCGTTATAAGTTATTAATATTTATTATATTCAATTCCGTTCCGTTATTTTACCATATTTTATGTTTTCATCTCTAATATGTTATCTAATTCTAAAACATTTTTTGTCAGTAAGATGTACAAACACGGCATTGAAAATCATATTTACATTTAAATTAAATGATTTTTCATTGAGATAGCTTATCAATCAATATTGAAGTAACCCAATGTAATCTTTAATTCTAGACTATTGTGAAGTGATATCACTCATAATAATAGTTTGTAATTGAGAACAATAAATTATCATTAAATATTATACACAGAGTTTTAAGAAATTACTAAATTTCCTTTTCTTTCATCAGAGGAGTTTGGAATCGAAACCGAGGACACATCGAGCGGCTGATCAGAAGGTTGTCTCCAAGTCAGTCACGAAGGAGACCCCAGCTGATCAGAAGGTTGTCTCCAAGTCAGTCACGAAGGAGACCCCAGCTGAACAGAAGGTTGTCTCCAAGTCAGTCACAGTCAGTCAGGGTGGTCAGAAGGTTGTCTCCAAGTCGGTCACAGTAAGTCAGAGTGGTCAGACCACGACCGTCAAGAGTCAGAGCCAGAGTCGTGGAGTTGATGCAAGTCCACCAGCAGCTTTGCCGAGGACTCCTCCACCGACCAGCAAGATCAGCGCAGAACCAGCCGAAGAAGAAGAGCAGTGGCCCGACGACCAGGCTCTGAAGTCCGTTCTCCAACAGCAGATGGTTCAGGAGCAACTCCTCGAACAGCAAGTGCAGCAACTGCAGATCCAGCTGTTGCAGGAGCAGGGCAACAGTCAACAGCTCAGCACGCAGCTCGCGATGTTGCAGAGGGAGGGGACGTCGAAGTCCTCCGCCCCTCCGTCCCTGCATTCCCTGGAGGAAGCCTCGGCTCAAAACAAGATGGTGATCCTGCTTCAAAAGCAACTGCAGCAGGAGATCAAGCTAAAGGAGCAGCACGACAAACAGACGCAGCTGGTTCAACAACAGCTGTTGTTCCTTCAGAAGCAGTTGGTTGACAATCCGCAGCAACAACAGCTGCAGGAGATGTTGGAGGAGATGGTGAAGATGGAGAAGCATTCACAGATGTTGCAGCAACAGCTAGAACAAGAGCAGAAGATGAAGCAGCAACAAAGCAAACTGATGAGAGAAGAGTTGGAACTGAAAGGCAAGCAACAACAGCAACTGCAACTCCTACAACAGCATCTGCAACAGGAGCAAAAGCAGAAGCAACAGCAAGCGAAACAGTGCAAGCAATTGCAAGACCAAGCAAAAGTGGATCAAGAAAAGACGAGAAAACAAGAAACAGAATTGAAAGTTTTGCAGATCAAGTTGGAAGAGAGCCAAAAGAAAGCCAACGAGAAAGAAACGCAGTTGCAGTTACTCCAACAGAAGTATTCAGAGGAAGTAAAAGAAAAGCAAGCTAAAGATAAACTCGTACAAGCGCAAATAAAGCAACTGAAGGAAGAAAGAGACGAAAAACTGAAACTTGATAAAACTCTCCAAAACAGTCAGAAACAACTGAAGGAAGAGAAGGAAGCAAGATTGAAACTGGAGCACCAAAGTGAAAGAGTAGAGAGGCAATGCAAGACGGAAAAGGATAAAAATCAAGAAGCCGAAAAGCATTTGGAAATTTTACGTCAAAAAGCAAATGAAGAAAAGGTGAATCGACAGAAGCAACAGAAGAAGATCGAAGAACTCGAACAGCAAATAAAAGAAAGCGAGGAGCTGGTCCGAGATCAAGAACAAAAGATAAATGATTTCCAACAAAGATCAATTGACGAGCTGGAGCAAAGGCAACAGCTTCACACTGACATTGAGATCCTTCATCAGCAGTTGATCACCGACAAGGAAGAGAACCAGACGAGATTAGAATCACTGCAACACGAGCTTAATGACGCACAGGAACGTCAGCAGAACCAAGTGGTGCAGATCACTATTCTCCAGCAACAGGTAGAGGAAGAGCAAGGGCGCAGCGAGATGCAAGAGCGTCTGGTAGAAGCGATCCAAACACACCTGACCGACGAGAGAGATCGCACCCAAGAACAAGACATCCAGATACAAGTCCTGCAGGGGCAAATCGCTGAAGAGAAGGGCCAGAATGTTAACCTGGAGAAGAATCTAGAGTTACTTCAGCAGCAATTCAACGACGAGAAAGATATCCAACAGAAGCAGGATGTTATGATACAAGTGCTTCAGGAACAGCTCAACGATCTTCAAGACAAATCCGAGAAGCAGGGAAATAATATCGAATCACTACAACAGCAGTTGAATGACGAGAGAGAACAAAAGCAAGAACAAGAAATTCAAGTGCGAGTCCTCCAAGAGCAACTGAGCGAAGGACAAGAACAGATTAAGAAGCAAGACATTCAGGTTGATTCACTGCAGCAACAATTGAACGAGGAACGAGATCAAAAGCAGGAGCAAAACATCCAACTAGAACTTCTCAAGGGACAACTTCTTCATGAGCAAACACAAAATCAAAATCTTGAAACGAGCGTGGCGATACTGCAGCAACAATTAAATGATGAAAGTGAACAACGATTGAAGCAGGATATTCAAATCCAAGTTCTCCAAGACCAACTGAATGATGAGCTTGATCAAAATAAAAAACAAGAAAATAAAGTTGAAGTTTTGCAACAGCAGCTGAATGACGAGAGAGCACAAAAGCAAGAGCACGAGATTCAAGTCACAGTGCTACAGGAACATCTTATTGAAGAGCAAATAATGACGCAGAAGAAAGAGAGGGGCTTGGATGCAATTCAACAGCAAATGAACGACATAAACGAAAATAAACAGAAGCAAGAGTTGCTTAGCAAAGTGCTTGCAGAACAATTGCAAACAGAGGAAGAGAAAAATGCACGGCAAGAGAAGACAATTGAATCACTTCAAGATCAACTCAATGATGAGAAACAAAGACAACAAGAGTACGCTGTGCAACTTGACAGTATCCTACTTCGTTTAAAAGAGGAGCAAGAACAAAGCCAGGAAAAAGAACAGCAAAATGAAGTCCTGAAACAAGAAATCACCGTTCACGATCACGAACAAACAAAACTAAGAGTGGAGCTCGAAATTCTAAGGCAACAAATGAAGGATGTGAACGAAGAAAGACAAAATATTGAAACTGTAGCCAATAAGCTTCACGAACAATTAAAAGAAGAGCAAGAGAAGAAACAAACACATGGTACGCAAGAAAATATTCTTGAGCTGAAGCTAGCTGAAGAACGTGAACACAAGCAAGTGCTAGAGAATGAACTCCAAACCCTCTTGGAAACTCTAAAGGAAGAAACTAGCTTGAAGCAAGAGCAAGAAAAGCAACTAGAAAGTTTCCAGAACAAAGTAACGGAGTACAAAGACAAGAAGAAACAAGAACTAGAGAATATGGAAGAAAAATTGAAGAACGAAATAAACGAAAAAGACAAGCAAATTGAGCAAAGTGAGATTCTGAAACAGGACTTGAAGAAAGAACAAGATAGAAGCCAAAAGCAGAAGGAACAAATAATGGCTCTCTTGAAACTTGTGAACGAAATGGAGTCGCAAAAGACAAAGCAGCAAGAGACGCTATCCTCGGTGCAAACGGTCACAACAAGAGATGTGGTCGTTACAGAAAGCGTAACCGACGAGGAACCAGCTCAACGAAGTCAGCCGGATGACGCAAGTGAAGAGAAAGACACGGTACAGAGCGCTGAGCCAATTGAAACGAATGTCAATGTAGAGGAAATGGTGACGAAGATTGAGACGAAAATTATGGAAGAGATTCTTACATCAGAGAAAATTATTGAGACAGATGGTGAACAGAAACAAGTTGAGGCTGTCGAGAAAGAACCGATCGATATGCCTATGACAAGGGAAGTCAAAGTTGAGCCACATAAGGACGAAACAGAAGTCACAACAATAGTTAATTTGGAGACAGAAGATTCATGTGAAGATCGCAAGGCGGTTGCTGTTCCTTTGATTCACATATTCACAGCACCACAGGAAGTGCCGGAAGAGGGAGATGTCGAGACTTTGCCTGATGTTGTCGAAAGTACGTCGAGAGTTGTGAAGGTCACAACAGTAGAAACAACTGTCACTACACAGCAAGTTGAAGTCAAATCAGAAGATAAGAAAGAACCAGAGAGTCCAACTACACGAGAGGCGGTCGAGCCGGTCTGCATAGTCGAGGAAGTTGCTGTTGATAATGAGGAGAAAAGCGAAACAAAAGAAGGAACCATAGAGGTCCAAGAAAGTCAAGTTGTTCTTGAAGATGGTGTTCAAAATACTGAACAGGCTTTCAGTCGAACTGTGAAGACGACCGTCACGACCGTCACCACTGAAGAAGTTCTGTCCCAAACGCAACAGGACAACCTTACTGTCGAACAAGAGGTATGCGAACCAGAAGCTGTATCCGCATTCGTAGTCGACGTCAACGCCAATGCTGATCGCTCAGGCCCACGCGTTCTCATCGAGCAAATCATCATCGACAAGACCACTGACGTAGACCGCGTGGACGTCAACGGGTACACATCCCTCCATCAGGCTGCCAGCCTCGGTAACATCGACACGGTGAAGCACCTCGTCGAGAACGGAGCCGCCGCGAATCAGACCAACAACGAGGGGTTGACACCTTTGGAATGCGCCATCAATCACGACAAGGAGGAGGTCGTCGTGTACCTCTTGGAAGCCGCGAACAAGGGCGCCATCAACATGGAGGACAACCGCGTTCCTCTTCACTGGGCGTCGGAGATCGGATGTTTGCCTGCCGTGGAGTATCTCCTGAGGAAGGGGTATGTTCTGGAGATCCCCGACCTCAAGGGCAACACGCCCTTGCACGTGGCTGCGGGGGCGGGACATCTGGACGTCGTCAAGGTGCTGGTCGAGCGCGGGGCGCTGCAAGGTGTCTACAATGAAGATAATCACACTCCCAAGCACGTGGCTCTGGACAATGACCACTTCGAGGTGGCCAAATATCTGGCTCAGCAAGGCATCAAGGCACGCGCTACAGGTACTTTCGTTTAAATATTAATTAGGTCAATTCTTTATCCTAGCTCTTACAACTTATTAATATAATTAATTACTATTGCATTTAACCATGATGATT
This sequence comes from Leuctra nigra, assembly GCA_934045905.1. Taxonomy (NCBI): domain Eukaryota; kingdom Metazoa; phylum Arthropoda; class Insecta; order Plecoptera; family Leuctridae; genus Leuctra; species Leuctra nigra. The sequence continues at coordinate 17,682,743 of OW203761.1, forward strand.
TTCAGAATTTGCCTTCTGTTTAACAGTGAAGTAATATTATATATTTTTAATTCAAATGTATCTTTATTGTCTGTCATTCAATAAAAACAATTAGGAAATATCATTCTGATTCTTTATTTCATAATAATCCTAACAACCACTATAAATGTTCTTATGTTAGTCCACAATCCAATGTCACTTGATAACAAAATTAACCTAGTTCCAGTTTCAGTAAATATTGTTTATTTAGAGAAAATAATACAAGTTGTTTAGATAACAATGTGTCCTCAATATCTCCAACGTCATAGTCAATAGCGATTAATCAAGTGTCACATTTGCGGGAGCCGGGTTCATATCCCCGTGGTGTCTCGAATGAACTGCCTGAGTTGAGCGACACTGGTGTACACCCCTGGGTATCCCCGCTGTCCACATCCCTTGCCCCAGGACGAGATGCCCACGAGCTCCCCCGCCGACACCAGGGGCCCGCCGTAGTCGCCGTCGCACGCGTCGCGGCCGCCCTCGTCGGGCCCCGCGCAGATGCTTGTGTTCGCAATGCCGTCCCACACTTGGTACATCAGGTAGCATTGGTTGAACTCAAAAGCGGGCATCTGGAGAAGAAGTAATCATATGTTTATAACGATGACACTGCAATTATACTCACAGCGTTTGCAAATTTGTTTTCGAATCGAAAGAAATGTGAGTTTTGAAAACATAACACAAATTTATGACATAGAACGGGTTAAATCTACAGTGGAGCCAGGAAAGTATGAAGTGAAGGGAATTGATGGGGATTATGCCTATGATGGATTCCGCATGTCGAACCCGGTCCTCTTGGTCCGGTTGCCGGGTGAGAGCTACCAATTGAGTTACCAGGACGGACGAAGGGACGGAAATTAGTCGCATCGTGTAGCCTAGAAACTTACCTACTTTACCGTCAGCCCTACAGGGTAGCTCAGATGGTACAGCTCTCGCCCGGCAAGACATATGCCCCACATCACACAACCTTTCATTATGATCCCTTGGCTATGATCGAGGAAACAAAATAATGATACCTACCTACCTATTTTATAACATAATATCCTATACATGCAGATTATTTTTAAAATGAGGAGTCCAATGAAACTTAAAAATGCGGCTATGACAAATCCAGTCGTTTGTTTGTCAACTAACCTCCACTGCTCGCAACTGCTCCGGCACAATCGGGTACTCCGAGTGCGTCCTCCCCCATCCCGTCAACGTGCACAACGCCCCTATCGCGGGGTTGACGTCGGCCAACGGCACGGGGGCGGTGACGGCGTCGGGCGTGAACGGCTCGACGACCTTGAGCAAGCCGATGTCCTTGTACAGATGGTAGTCGTCCCAGTCGGAGGGGATGACGATGAGGGCGATGGTGTGGTTGGTGCCATCGCGACCGAAGTAGCTCGTGCCGGATCTCAGCTGGATGATGCTCGTGTCGTTGTTCGCTCTTCGTCATGCAACAATGTCGGATGTCAGTGATGGAGAGCCAGGAAGCAATGTGTCAAAGAGATCCCTTATGAGACCCATCTTTAGATCGCAATAAAAGTGAATTATATTGTATAATACCTTCAATTTGTAATCAGCCTGAAAACAAGAAACAAACTTTCATGTAATATTGAGACTCGATATTTTTAAGAAATAGGACGACGTAGCAGTATTTCAGATTCAATTGCCTAAAAAATAAATATTCTATTAATTTATTTTGTGTACGTTATTTGCCAAATTACAACTAAAATCGTCGTTTTATATTTTTTATTTATCAATAAATCGATCCATGTGCAGCGTACTGGGGACTTCTTCTTCGTGTGGCCTCAAGGACTGCCACCTCCACAACCTTCCTCCACTTCAAACGGCCCGTATAGTCAGGTGAGTTCTCACCTAGCAGCACACTGGCCCGACGTGACCGCCCACTCCGTGCCGATGATGGCGGCGCCGCAGATGTGTGCGTTGTAGAGTTCCACCGACAGCATGTACGGAAAGTCTGCAATCGTCGCCTCCGAGCCGCCGACAATACGCTCCTGCCATGCGCCCACGTCTCCTGCGCATCACAACACAACATTCACTTGCAGATTAATAATCATTATGAACTGGACTGTATGTAATACCTATGTTAGTACACAACCCAAAGACATCTTTAAGCGTAGGAATAGAGTTGTGATAACAAATTTAATTCAAATTATACTCCAATGACCATGATGTATAAAAAGGCTCAATTTCTTGGGGTATACGTTGTACCACGCTCAACCATACAGGTCCACCGGACTTCAGCGGACGTTTGGCAATTTAAAAACACTGTATAAACTACGAAATCAACCCATTTATGGAGATTCTCTACTATCCCCTCTGGGGAACAGATAACAGTATTGGACAAAAGATTTAGAACGTATGATTAGTACTGGGTTATAATTATAATTATGTATCAAAAAGTTCAATGTTTCAAAGTAGCTATACATACTTCTAAAGAGAGTGTTTGTTACCTCCGAGAGCCCCCAAGATGACAAAGGTCGCTACAAAGTGCTGTACTTGCATCCTGAAGCAAGTATCCCCGAATAGAACCGATGATAGATACATCGATATGATAATCAGATTGCATGCGGATAGCTCGTATCTTTCGAGAGCTACGTGATCCGATATGGACGGCCTTGTCAAATTACTTGTCCAAGTATTCTAAGACATATCTTGAAGAAATCCCTCTGTCATTCTAATATTTGTCCACGATGCAAAGTACTTTCACTGCTAACTGGATGCATCACTCCTGTGCCACCTGAAATCACATTTCAAAAAAAGAGAGAAGACAATTGCTACAAGCTGTTTTACCATAACTTGTGTCATCTATGATTAGGTTACTCTGAAGTATTGCTGACTTGTCCCTTCCTCTTTAATAATTATATTTATAATAATTCTACTACTGATTCCCTTCTTCACTCCAAGTTTAGCTCCCAGTCTGTATTGGCATGTGCAATAAACACTTCTGCAATGAAATGGCTCATAAGAAGTGTGCTGCAATCAAGTTGATGAAGCAGCAACTCACTCGCCTCAATGATTCAAATGAAGATCTGAGAAGAAGGTATGCGTTCTGTACAACAAGGTTTCTTTGATACGGAGGAGGTGCAGTTTATTCTGACCACACCACCACCTTCTCCGTGCACTCTCTATGTGAAGAGTGCATGATTCATGAAGAAGGTAGAAACAGGTGGTGTCATGCCAATAAGTTCTCTGCTTGTATATAATTGGAAATATACCTATCCCACTTTCTCTTAGATTATCGGGAAAGTTTTCAGAACCCTGGTTATAGTGTTTTCATAAAAGCAGTCCATTCTGTACAAGCTCAGAAACAAGAGGTTCATACCTTCCAAACTTATCCCTTTTGAGACATTGGTTTTCTTTAGATATTCTTGATTTTTATCCAATTAGTAGTATAGATTTTTTGACCATCCGTCTATAGTGAATTGCTGTCTTGTCTTCCTAGCCTGATGGCTGGGTAAGTCAGTCGAAACGTTGCTTTTAATTAAATAAATTCACATAATGAGCCGAATTTTAAATTACGATTTCACATCTAGATCGTTTTACCCAAATTGATGAACATCTTAGTGTGTAATGAATGTCTTGTATCTGTAGGCTGGAAGTGGACACATTCCTGGAGTGTGATGCTCCGGCGGCCTCCGGTGCAAGCACATGGAACAATCCGACAATGTCACGACTAGGCCTTCCGTTCCTGTTACTCGTGCTGGTGTTGTTCGTGCTCTTCAGTGTCCTGCTCTCCTCCTTCTCGTGTGCGCCAGGCAGCGACTGCAGATGGACTTTCTCCTCCAGCAAGTCACACGACTATTACAGGACACACTACTAGCTCGTCTCAAGTCACACGACTATTACAGGACACACTACTAGCTCGTCTCTTGACAGTGCAGTCGAGATTAAAAACATCCACGTGTCGTTTATTAATTTATTTTTAACTAATAAATTATTATTTCTTATTTATGTATTATTATTTAAATTATTTATTACTAACTAATCCATCCTCTGTTTGCAGTGATCGTATAGTTTCTCATATCTCAATCCATTCGTGTCTTGACGTACCGTGTCGTCACTTGAGATTTCTCTCTGAAAAAGAAAAATATACAAGTTGATGGCAGAACAATGGTACATAATACGAGAGAAGGGGAATAACTCTACATAGGCTCCGCATCTTGGGTAATGTGTGCGTTATAAAGCTGAATGGTTGAGCTGTTATGTTTGTGAGTAGACTTTCAAAACGAATAAATACTCCACGTAAATGCTGTCCTCTGGACCCCTATTTTCGAGCTTGTACGAGTGCTCGTATAATCGAGCATGACGTCAAAGTGACGTTCTTTCGAATTAAATAGCATTCAATCTGCCACGTCAGTGTATTATTTTGTTTGGTCTGACGTCAGGCGGCCGTGAATCGTATGAAATTTGTCTCGAATATTCTCGAAAATAAGTCCCCTGATTCTATGTCCCTTCTCTCGTGGCTAGATACGATAGCAAAACAAACAATTTGCTTTTACTCTTTATTAAGATGTATCTTTGACAAGAAAATTATCGGTTGAACCAGTATAGGCAGTAAGTAATAAAAAAAAATACCTTAGGTCAAGGTAATTCCAGTCTAACAGGTAGGTGATACTGTAGGTCTATTACAAATTGAGTTGGTTACCATTGGAACATTTTGCATGGTTTTCATAAAACTTTGAAGTTAAAATGATCACTTCTTTTAAAAACTCAATGCACGAGAGAGTTGCCAGATGATACTTACACGACGTGGACGACGGCTCCCCAGCCCGACGACGCGTCTCTGTCGAAGGCGTTGACGAGCGCCTGTGAGCAGGTCTCGAACAAGACGTCTGGGTCCATGCTCGGCGTCCAGAGTGCCTCGCACGCGCCGTACAGCTGCTGGGAGCACGTGCCCGCCACGACGAAGTCCTCCGCCTCCATCTTGCACCCGATCACGTCCATGTTGAACAGACACGGCTGCCACGACGTCGGGTCCAAGCCGGCGATGATTGGCCGCACGTAGTACATCCCGAACCTGCATGAAGATTCTGCTCTTGTACGAGGGGGGTCATTATATACGCGGACTCAAAGGGTTATTGTATAGAGATGTATGTGAGTTTATAGAGCACATATAGTTCAATTGTGTGACCTTTTTCAGGCATATATGCAAAATTTTAGCATAATTGTGTCATTATTGTATAAGATATCTCCAAATAAGTAAGTCAACCTCCCCCCCCCCCCCCCGTACATACTGGAGCCACATTTCAGGTCCATAGATACGTAATGGGAAGGAGGCGGTAGTGACCGATTAGTTGGGAACCTTCCCATCATTTGCCTCTCGACTTTTGGGAAACCACGAAAAACTTCAGTCAAGACGGACGGCGGCGGGAATCGAGCCCGGACCTCCAGAGTGTGAATACAACAGAATACAAGTACAAATACAAAAGATGTGCTCAACACAAAACAGATTGAAATGTTAAACTATGTGCTTGGTGCTGACCTCTTCTCGTACAGTATGTTGGATATCAAGTTGGTGAGGACGCGGGGATTCATTGCTCGTTTTTCGCGCAATTCGTAGAGGTTTTTCCTGAACGTGATCCTCTTGAGTAGCACGTCCGTGTCGGCCATCAGCCCGAATAGGCCGATGTAAGAGTGCGAGCCCAAGCGATATACTTTCTGCAAAGATAAACATTCAAGCAATGACTGCAAGCAATTTCAATTTTGCTTAATTTTGTGATATTGTTTTTGTGATATTTTAGTGAAAACTCGTTTCCAATTTTTCCAACATATAAACAAAACTATTAGCAAATCCAAAATTCGAAAATGAATCTTCAATGAAAACGTTGTACATAATTATTCATTTTGTACGAACTTCTTTTGTTGTGCACTCATTGTTGAGTGGTCGTGTGTATAACAAATGAAGCTTCAAAGTGATATTAGAAATAATACGTAAGGTCATAGTTAGTACTACATTTTATTTGGTAATAGATTTAAGTATGGAGGTACGTAATTAGAGGTTACTGACCTCTTTGTTGGTGCTTATTGTCACGTTCGCACCCCTCATACAATGTCCGTAGCGTAGATCCGATCCAATCGCAAAGCACTCCAAACCGGACATGGCGACTACCGCCCCTCCATTGATATACATGGGGGATTCACACTGGAACAATCATTTGCATTCACCATAGACATTATAGCTATCCACACTTTACTCCTTCCTTGAGCGAAGCCGGGTAAATCTGTACAGATACATTTTCACAATTTAGATTGCAATCCAGCTTTGTGAATAACCAGCTTTGTCTAAAGTGAGATTTCCTTCTTATGCTTGCTAATGGGATTTGTTTGACTAGTATATTTAAACTCAATGCAATTAGTTTTGGTATAAAAACCTCAAATGTTTTTCATGATTTTCGAGCCATATATTTTCCCAATTTCATTGAATTTAGAATAAAAATATACCTCTTACGATTTATATAAAGTAAACTCAAAAATCAAAGAACATAAAGAAAAGTACCGTGCCTACCTACCTACTCACTTTCCTCGGTAAAAATGAAAATGAAAAATATACAATTTATAATGATCAATAAAAATGTACCAAAGCAATAATTACTGCAAATAAAATATCATGTGTACAGTGTAGAAAGTGGCAGGTTTTGTCCAAGATTCATGGACATCATTACTACATTCATATTGTAGTGTGAACTAAGCTATGATCGATGAATATTGTTTGTCTACACAAACCTGCGACAAAATGCAAAATCAAACAGGCTGTGCTATTCTGCCAATACCAAAAAAGTACAAAACGAACGCCATTTGTGAATTTTGCAGGTTTTGGCCGGGTAAACGAGCAAATCTCCTGATAAGTTCTGGTCAGTGGTTTGTACCAAATAAATACATTAATAAAATAAATTGTTATAACAATGTACTTATTTGTTTGTACTTTGTACATGCTATGGTACATGTTTGTACTACCTATTTAGCCTCCACTCACCATCTTCAAAAATGTAGATTAATTATTGCAAAAATTACTAAAGGTAGGTCTTCAAGAATGATACTACTATTTCATTATTGCAAATGCACTATTTATTTCATTGTTGAGTTTTATTAAACTATCATGATGGCAGTGAATTGTAGTTTTTGAGTTTTCCCACTAATTTTTTTTTAATAAGCATAGCCAACTATGTAATGTGAAATAATCAAGTCAGCCAACTACCAAAAACAAAACTTATACAGGTGGTAGAGTCCATCTTGGTCTATCCACTTATAAACAAAGCAGTGACAGCTGACAACGAGTGAATAGTTATTTTTATCATATTTAGTGACTTACCCACTCTTTGCACCCCGTGGTAAGGAAAACACACTTTAAAATTCAAATATTACCTACATTCAATTAATTTGTTTTACTACAACATGGTAAAACTAAATACCTACATGGTCTGCTTATAAAACTCTAACCTAACCAGCGTGGGCTCTGAATTTTATTCAGCTTTGTATTTAAACGTCTTTGGTATTAATATTTTTTTGAGATAGATAGCCAAGGTGTTCGTGTGCAATGATACCTACACTTTTTCATGTAACCACTGACTGGTCTTCTGGGGCCCTATTCTATATCTTTTTTTGATCTCGTCGCGGCCACCTTCGTCTCGGCGTAATGCTATCTTAATGGCAGTGAAACGAAGGCGGCCGAGACGAGATCAAAAAAAGATAGTATAGAATAGGGCCCCTGATCCTTGTTCTTGTTCATGTCTTAATAATTTTCCAAGACATCAGAGCCCGAACATTGAACAAGGGGTGTGTGCCAGTGAGGCTGCTCAGTGCAGAACGTACAGAAAGCAAAATTTAATTTATGTATTCTTATTATGAAATATTCATTGGGCGGTTTAAGAATAAGTTTTTTTTCATTAAATGAAACAATATTTTAGATCCCACCTATTTTAGAGCTACCTAGGTAGGTACCTACCTACCTAATACCTCTCTCTACACAACCATTTTATCGGGAGTCAGCCGTAATGTGGCATGTTATTTGTGAAAATACCTAAGTGTGGTTTTATAGGAATGCAGTTATTTAATGAAGTGATTTATTAATATTAAGATAAAACTGGAACCAGAACCTTTAAGAACTTTAAACATATTTCGGTCCCATGATGTAAGGAACTGAAGTAGAACAGGAACCGGAATTAACATTTAAAAAACTGGATGGGAACTGGAACCGGAAACCTTCACAGATCGGAAAGGTAAAAGCATTTTGTTTTTGTTCTATTTTTCAGGCGCAATGAGTCGCCGCTCGAAGTCAAAGGAAGGTGCAACAGCCGCAGTAGACGATGTAGAAGAGGAGGCTGAGGAGGAATTTTCCGTCGAGCGAGTGTTGGACAGACGGATGAAGAGTGGCCGTATCGAGTACTTGCTTAAGTGGAAAGGTTACTCCAAGTAAGAGTTTATTAACTTTTTGGCTAAAGAATAATTTCCAGTGTCTGCATATGGGTAGGTACTAATCTTATTGGGGCTGCCGACCGCAGGACTATTAGATAAATTTAACAGACAATTTGGTCAATGGTCAACCTAACAGCGTATAGAATGGGAGGGATCATCCCCCCCCCCCCACTCGAGCAGTCTGACCTCCCATTCACCATACAAAATTAAGTTTATTGTCCCAGAATACCTTAAAAATTGTTTAGATTTCCAAAAATATGCGCTGCGGGGCATTGAACAGCTGTAATTTGAACAGTTTAGCATCCCAGAATCACTTTAAATTGTTTATTATCGAGAAAACGCCCTGCTGGGCAACAATTGGAGGGTTTTTTGTTTCATTTTGTGCATTTTAGAGCCCCAGAATCTATTTTAAATTGTTTAAATTCTAAAAAACGCCCTGCGGAACTATAACTGGGGGCCTTCACCCCCCTCCAGGCGTCGCATCCCCCCCCCCCCCCCATGGTGAAAGTAGTTCCTACGTGCCTGCAACCTACAATGGTCTATTTAATTATAGTGGATTATTTTATGGCTATATATTGATAAAATGTTAAATTTTCCAAAATTATAGGCCCATAAAATTTTCTCTAACTGCTATTGTCATTGTGTAGTACTCCATTTGTGAACTATTTTGGACAACAAAAGCTCTCGCATCATGCCATTAACTTAGGGCTCCCATCCGTACCGTTTTTGACGGGACAGTCCCTTCTTTTGAGGTAGTGTCCCGTTGTCCCCACAACATTTTAAAAACCCTGTATTTGTCCCGCTTTTCTAACAAGTCAAAAATCTCGCTCATTTTCATTCAAATGCACTCTGCATCGATAATAAATATGATAATAAATATAATCTAAATCATGATCTTGTCATTGACTTCTTTTGGTTTATCCCTCATCTTTTATACAAAACAAACGTAACCTCTTTGGAGACATTTAAAATAGGTAGGTAATAGGTACATGATAATAATTAGTAGTACCTACCTATTCAAGGAAACAAAACTACGCACGTTCAATAAAAAGAAACACAATTTATTTCCTGTCAAAAGTGCGTAGAATTGCCATAAATCATGTTATGAATTTCAAATTTTTCCCGGGGCTATGCGCCCCGGACCCGCATTTGGCTGGGGGGCCACCCCCAGCCACACACCGTTCCGTTACCGTCACACATACCGTCACACATACCGTTGTCGCACGGTATTTTATATCTGGAATTTTTTGTCCCGCTTTTTCACATTAAGAATATGGGAGCCCTACATTAACTTCCAAATCAGTTTGTAGGGTGACCTCAACAAATCACAAAAAGTTTTGCAAGGCTCCAAGTAAATATTTTATTGTATTTATTTATTTATTTTATTGTCTTTATTGTACACATTGTGGTAACAAAGGCGATGTTCAGCATGAATTAAAACTAATATAATATATTAGTATATTATAATATATTATATTAGTTCTAATATAATACATGACTAATTCTTCGGTAAAGCTCTCCGATTTTCAAATTTTGGATTGTAAAAGAGATTGAAATGACCCACTCTTTCCACCTCAAGTGACTGCTGCCTATTATAGTGTATATTTTTTTCTTAGTGATGAAAACACATGGGAGCCAAAAGAGAATCTCGACTGTCCGGCATTGATAGCAGAGTTTGAGGACAGTAGGAAGAAACGAGAAGCAGCCAAAAAAGAGAAGAAGAAACCAGAAGAAGTGCCCATTTTCAACTCCGAGGTCGAGGTACGATATTATCACCGGCCGGACCGATTTCAAATGCTTAGTGTTGTTAGGAGTAAGATGTTAAAAATGCTACTGGTTACCATGTCAATCCGTATTGTTTTAATGTGTACCTAGAGCTTTTTAGGTGTAGGAAAGTATCCGAGCTGGGCTGACTAATTTATTTAGTGTGTGTTTCACATCAAGTAACTTATGAATAAATATTTACCCAATCAAAGAAATGTGTCTTTGATGTAAAATTCTTGCCTAATAATAACTAAACGATGATATTGCTAAAAGTAGGTACCTATATTTGTTAGGAGGTCAACTGACCGTCAAGGTACACAAGCCACACAAGCCACTCGATTTCAGTGTGTGCTTCCAAGAATACTTGGAAGAAGATAGGTAGATCTGGAGTTTCAAGTAAGATGTAAGCTCTCTTGCAGGAGGATGATCGACCTCGAGGCTTTGATCGTGGTCTTCTGCCAGACAAGATTGTCGGAGCAACTGACGTGACGGGGGAACTCATGTACCTGATGGCTTGGTTAGTTTGATAATTACATTACATAGGCTTTTACCATCATTATGCAGATATTCAAAAGATCTACTATCTCAATATTGCTAGGTTCTACAAAAGGACTCATCTTCAGGCAGCCAATTCTTGAGATTCACGTGTTGTTTTCACGTGCTGAAATTGTTTTACGTTTGCATTGTATAAACTTAAAAAATTGAATGCAAATGCCTAGCTGGATAGATGATAAATTTTTCAAGTTTTAAACAATGAAAACATGAGCGGTTTTACCATGAAAGTTCACGAATTGGCCTCCAGGAAGCGGATCCACAAAGAGGATCCGAGAGATTCCCAGAGATTTTGATTAGAGATTTTGTTTAATTAACCCAGACTTTAAGCAAAATCTCTGGGATTCTGTGGAATTTCTCTTTGTGGATCCGCTTCCTAGAATACAAGGGCTGAACTCCTGATATTTTGCTACGCCAGATATTTTTTTCTGGTTTACCTACATTCTATTTTGAATTTTGTTCTGAAACGAAATTAACAGATAACTGAAAATATTTCCACAGACAGCTAAGTGTATTCATGTGGTACTACCTAGGTTATTTTATTGTGATTTTTGGTAACGAGTAGGGAATAGGGATGTTGAACAATTAAACTACTACAATCGATAATCGAATTGACTTCCCCCACCAAAATCGATTACGATTGTCAAAATCGTAATAGAGTACTAGAGTGCCACGCCCACTAGGCACTTCCGGATTATTTCTGGATTTCTTCTTATGGAAAATAACATGGGGACTTACTTCGATTGCTGGTCATTAATTAACAAAACAGAGTTAAGAAAATCGCAATACACCACCATTAAATTCAATCTTTCATTTATAATATTATGTCAACACATCTCTTCAAATATATACCAAATTTAAACTGTTCCGAGTTAAACAACACACTACACAGGGTATGACGTCACGAAAGTGTACACCGGTGCAAGATGTAAATTCAATGAACTGTCAGTCTACATTTCAACAGCTCATTACATGATTACATCTCGTTTTATGGTATCCTGAAATCAAAATAACTATTATAATGAACTTGATTCAGTGTATAAACTCAAGGAGCACAGAAATACTTCAGTTTTGTTTACTTTTCGTCAACAATCAAAAATTGACGTGCAAGGTCTGGCATCATTGTTGAAAATTGTTTCATTTGTTTTTCATTTTTGTAAAGTCGCAGTTGCCAGCTCGCTACCCAGGACATCGCGCTGCGCCGTGTTACAATTTATTATTGATGTAGATTGCAACGTCGCACTTTGGAGCTGTTTAATAACTTAAACAGATTAACTATGGTATATATTTGAAGAGATGTGTTGACATAATATTATAAATGAAAGATTGAATTTAATGGTGGTGCATTGCGATTATCTTAACTCTGTTTTGTTTATAAATTACCAGCAATCGAAGTAAGTCCCCATGTTATTTTCCATAAGAAGAAATCCAGAAATAATCCGGAAGTGCCAAGTGGGCGTGGCACTCTAGTACTCTATATCGACATAATGTCGATATATCTATATCGACATTGTAAAATGTCGATATAGTAGTAGGCTTCTTTGTCGTCAAAAAGAAAAACTTAAAACAGTTGAATTTGAAACCAATTTTTTTCAAACTGCACTACGGAATGAAGGAGGAGTACAAAGTTTTCTCTTTCGAGTGCTCATTCTTAAAAATAAAAAATCTTAATATATAATTAACTTAATCAAACTTAAAAATACAATGAAAAATTCTGAAAAATTACTGAAACGCAGAAAACACTTTGTGGGATGATTAATGAAACACGACACCACGCCACAAGTGCTGTTAGGCAAGCTCAGAAAAGATGGCTTCCAATGGCTTCCTAGTGCAATGGCGATACTAGCGCTAGCGTTCCAGCAGACGGCAGATCTTAAAAACTAAATTTAAAAATGCGCGAAAATTTAAAAATCGATTTTAAAAAAAATATATAATTGATTAATTGAATTGATTTAACCATAATCGTTTACATCCCTAGTAATGAGTGATATATTTTTAGGATGGCAATTTTCATTAGCACAAACATAATGGAAAAAAAAGATTCAGTAAATTGGGAAAATATGAAATGCGACACTCATGTCGTATTTAGTATAACTCCAACCAAGTGATATTTCTCTCTGTGTGGACAGGAACGGGACAGACGAAATGGACCTCATCACTGCGCGGCAGTGCAACAAGCAGTGCCCGCAAGTTGTCATAGACTTCTACCAGCCACGTCGCCCGATGAAACACTCCAACAAGAACACAGAATCTGCTGCTGTTGCTGGCACCTCCAGTGCCATGGAGGATGCAACGGTCATCGATTAAGTACACACTCCATACTCTTCAAGTTGATTCGTTAACTGTGCCATCTTTTTCACAAGGAAGATTGAATGTCGCTATTGGTTGACTAGAAAATTTGAATAATTTTCATTTGAATAGAAAATAGAAATACACGCAGAATGCAAAGAGGGGTTAGGCTGTATGGGGTGGCTCTTTCATGTCTCATTTGAGTTCAGACAAAATTATGTTCAGTTTGCGAGTGTAAAATCTCTCTTTGCTGAGGCAAGAGATCGTTGATCAAGATAAAAAGTTGATATTTGAATGGGCTGACATTGTGTTTTGACATGAACAATATATATCAATGCTGGAACTGACGTGACACATTCAATTCTCCTTGTGCAGGGGACGTAGGTTTGGTATATGATTCGAGTGTGGGATGGGGCAACCTACCGAGATATTGGCCACGTAGCTCTATTCTATTTACTATTAATGCTCCATAATAATTATTCTAATTTTAAATTTCATAAAAATGTGAATCTTATGCTGGGCATGTTATGTTACTTATTACTGATGGTCACGATTAGCCTTTAGTACTTACTTCTGACAATAAGTTGAATAAAAAACTCGAGTATTTTTTGTGAAATGTAAATTTTTAATTCAAACTTTCAAGTTAATACACCAATACCAATGTAGCTTCAGATTCAAATGAAATGAGTAATTAAATAAATATATGCAGCATAAAGAGTGCAAAATGTTTATTTAATAATAATACACTACCAAATTGTAAGTATTTGTAATTTCACACTCAGATTCTATCTCAGATATCTTGACATATTTGATGACTTCTTGTAGATTTTCACGTGTTAGCTCAAGAGAGAAATGAGCAAATTGATCAACTATATCTGTAAGTTAATTTACTGATTGATGTCAGTCGGTAAAGCAGTAAAAGCGTATTTTGGAATACTATGTTTTCTGCCTAACCGCTGAGGTTCAGTGTCGCAGTGTGTCACTATTATACATATTATTATCAAGGTTCATAATCTCCATAGGAAATTGATAGGAAGGACTTCACTTCTCTTCCTGTCATCCTGACTCCACTGGTCAATTTACATACAATTAATGCTCAATTTCTCAATATTTTCTGCATTTCAAATATTTTTCGTGGCTAGTAACTTCTTGAGCATATTAAATTTGAAGATATGTACTTATAGATACTTTTATACAAAGAATACTAAACTTCCCTTTAAATAATTTTTTTGAAAATTTATCATAAAAACTTGAAACTTTCAAATGTATGTAGCGAGGTATGTAGGTACTATAGGCTACAAACCTCACTTAAGTATCATGAGTATCTACTTAGTTTCTAAAAGTGCAGATATTTTTTCCAGTAACTTGCTCATCCCTGGGTCTACGCGTTGATGAAAAAGTTACATAATTTTAGCTCCAGAATCAGTATGTGTCATGCAAAAAGCATGATGTCAAATCTAATCTCCATTTTTTTTAAAAAGTCAGAGATACTGTACGTATCAGATTATTGCTTGTTCGTTAGATTACATTCTCCTGGAAACATCTCTGTCTTGTTGGATCCATTACCCTGCGCCTCGGAGAGACCTAGAGCCTCTAAGATGCGTGAGTTGGGTAAATGCTCCGCTGGTCGCTCCTGACGAAATTCTAGCAGCAAGGAGCCCCCAGACGCAACCACAAGAGCACCACCAATCTGAAGAGCATCTCCTTTCATGTCTCCACCAAGATGACCAGAATATATCTGGAAATGAATGACATCAATCTTTGAGGGGAATGGAAGGAAATACCTATGTAAAGATATTGTGTTGAGAGCCACAATTGACGTTATTTTCTGCCTTTTGAAACCTAGTAGCAGGAAAAGACACCCATAATTCCTTTCAGACGTTCTAATATATAACTAATCAGCCAAGTATCGCTATAGTCTTCATCAGTATGAACATTGTGTCAAATGCTTACACTGACAAATAAGTTATAGAATAGTGGAATACACAATTTTTTATTTTTAACAATTATTTTTTTAGTTTGTCCACCACTTGAAGGAACCCGTATAATTCAGTGTAGGTAACACATAATCTGTCGGCAATGGAAGTTTGCATTTGCTCTATGCAGATTTGCGTTTCCACCAGCAATATGAAGCAATTAAACTTAAGTTTATACATACCTAATTAAAACGAGGTGTGTTATCTAATCATCAGCCAGATCATGATGAGCATATTTATTTATTCATTTGCAATACAATTCAAGGCAGGCCACTTTTGTAATACTTGTAGGAATGCCAGTTCTCTGTGGTGGTACTGGTAACTTGTAAGATTGATTGGCATTGAACAATTTATCTGTATGCAGTGCACCAGACCATGTGTAAGTGACATTGCAATGTCTGAACTTAAGTGCAAATGTGAGATGTGAGAAATCTAGTAAAACATGATCATTGACTCGGCATTGAGTGATTTTAGTGACGAACCAATGAAACTTTTCAGTTGCAGCTTTGCTCACTGTAAAGTTTCAGTGCTACAGACTGACGAAAATGTTCACTCATTAACCCCATGGAAAAATGCAAATTTATACGAATTTGGTAGATTAGAGATATTTGGCGGAACCATCGTACGAAACTTTAATTTCAGTCAACAAAACATTTACCTATATTAAGAGCAATGTGTACAAGCAATGTACAATAATGTTATGTTGTCTTAATTCTTTGATTCTAAATATGATATAACTAACCCACATGTCCCAATTCCAGTCATGTGAAACATTAATTAATTCTCTGAAATATCTCCAGCATACCTTTGAAATTGCTGCTCTTGCTTCACTGGACAAAAGTGATGCTGCAATGGTAATCCAATTGTATCTCTTGTATTCCATTGCTTTGTAAGCACTCTTATTTTCATCAACAAACAATTCTGGAAGGAAATAATAAGATTAAATCATCAACAAAAAAATGCCCTAATTCATTGCACCAACTATGAATATGATGGTAAGTAGGTAATTGGTTTACGTAAGTAGGTACCTCCTTTGAAAAAGTTTCCTTTCTGAAAGTCTTCCAATCCAAGTTCTTCTACTCCGATACCGATAAGTCTCACATCCTTTGCTTTGAGCTGCTCCGACATTTCGCTTAACTCCGTGGCCCATAAGCGACAGAAGCCACAACCCCAGCGACGGAAGAACACAATTACGCATGCATTCTCCTGCCACAGGCTGTTGAACGTCACATTCTGTAATTTAAAAAAGGATTTAGTTTATAAAAACACTGGCAATTCACTTTTTGTCACACACCATGCAGGGCCGACCCTTGGGTAGGGCTAACCAGGCGCATGCCCGGGGAGCCAAATTTTCAGACTATATTTTTTGTACCTACTTTTTTTTTATTTAAGCCTATATTTTCAACAGAGCCAGGCTCCACTAGTGAGAATGTAGTATAGAAGGGAGGAGAGGAAACCCGGTACCAGCATGTAGCCTACTCCTGACGAAAGATACCAAGGGGGCCAACGGCTTAACGTCCCATCCGAAGGACGGTGTGACATTAACAGCACGGGCCTTGAGCCTCCACAACTCGCGCCGTCGAGAGACTGATGACAGGTGGAGGGAGGTCGTCACACTAACACCCAAATACCCCAGTCTCTCTCACCCAACGGCAGCAACTGGCAAGCCAGAGTTGAACGGTCACCCATCGGTCGCCCATCCAACCGCTGACCGCGCTCAATGTTGCTTAAAACCTTGGTGATCTGACGAGAACCGTGGTATCCAACACACCAGTCGTTGGGTTAACTGCCTGAGGCACAGCATAGAGAATCTTACTTCACACTACTAAGTTATGGGGACAGAAGAGCTCAAAAGTTGAAATTGACTCTGATGCTAAATCTTGCACTTGGTCTATAGACCAAATGGATTCCGTCCACTTGGCTTGACAAGGCCATGGTTAGAGAATGCCATTCTCATGGTTGGTGAGAATGCAAACTAGATTTGAATTTTGGCGTGAAAGTTTAGTTGAATTTTTTATCAGATTCGAAATGACAAAATTGAATTTACCAGTGAACCAGTGAACTAAGGTTGGCTCAGTTTTCTGTTCGGCTCAGTAAGATGTTCTCTACGCGGTGCCTGCGGTATCAAAGGGTCAAGGGCCGGCCCTGACACTCCGTCAGGAAGGTTAAGGCCCAAACACGGCCACGGATTGATGCAGGCGGACAACGCAAAGGCAAGAGGTTGATTCACATTTTCTTCTGTTTGCTTCATCCTTTCGCATACGGATTGTGAACATCACATCGAATTCACCAATCACCATGAACATTGTCTGAGTTGATCGTGCATGGGTATTCTTTCAACAACAACATGAACAACATGTACCTGTAGGTACATATGTTTCATCAATTATGTTGTATTATAGCCTAGGTAGGTACATTGACATTGATACCTATATTTCATTGATCGGTAATACAAGTAATACAAAACAGTAGCACAAAAATTGACAAACTTTCATAAATAATCTTCTAAGTTTGGTTAGTATTCTTACCTCGCCTGAAGAAGCACTCTTTAAAATTTGATTTCCAAGTTTTGCTATCGACATGTTCTTGCAGTCGAGTGAAATGACAATATAAATAATAACACTGTGTACGGTAGAACAAACTTCAAGTACCTAGTTTCAAGTTCAATGTGCAAACACAAACCACGTGAGCTCTGTACCGAACCGAATTGACAGTGACACTGACAGCCAGTGTTGCCACCGTTGCCACTCTAGCCAGTGTTGCCAGATGATTGGATTGAACATTGAGATTCCCTGTCTGGCGTGCACCGCACCAAAGGTGCAAATTCATCCCTAATATTCAAATTATCAAGCTAATTCAAGGACAGGTGTAGAAATTATAATAGTTCAGTTCTTACGATTAGATGTGCTAATAATCATCATTAGTGTAATACATTGAGAAAATTATTATAATATCTTGAATGTCATAATTGAAGGTTTTATCTTACCAATGCTAGGAAATGTAATATTTCTCACGATTGTTATTAATATGTGTGGTAATTAATAGCATCATCATTAGGTACATTTTTGTTACAAGTCGAATTATACTTCCGGACAGATTTTCCGTGTTTTTATCACTTTTTCTGAATCGACGAACCTGATTCTACAAACTGCTTAGCCTGATAGTTGCAGAAGAGTGTGACTTGAAACACCACACGAAGGAGATTTATGTAAATTATGTATGTAGGTAATTCACGTTTAGTACCGCGATTTGTATTTAACGCTTGTAGAACACTTTCCTTAGTCCGGGAAATATGAAATACAACTAAGTGGTAGCATCCGCATCATGTCAAACAAGGATTTTTCAAAGCCAGACTGCTATTAATTAATATCTTTAGAAGTCAATGGTCAAGAAATTCCTTGCCCCAGAGAACTCGAATCCAAAGCCCCACAATAATTATAATGATAAGCTCTATGGTCAGAAGTACATCGACATTCAATTTTACTCTTGAGTCATTCCATATCAACTCAACCGTCAACCAAAAAGACGCAAGAATAAATTTTCATCTCACCAAATTTGTTAATAATTCGTAAAGTGAACAAAGCAACATACACCTCTTTCAGGATTTTCGCATATTGTTCATCACTTCTTGAGTTACAGAGCTCCAGAATGGAACCAACTCAAATTTTGACTAATTGAGTTTAAATACCTTATGATGATGCTTTAAACTAAAAACGCTGATTCTTTTAAGAGATGAAAACCTGTTTCTCTTGAAACAGGTTTTCCAATTATTCATGTCTATAGTTTGGCAATATATTTATGTTGAAAAATTTTAATTACCTCTCGTTAAAAAAATTGTATTTTGTAATTTTTTATATTTTTGGTGTGAATGCACAAAACAAAATATGGCAATAATATTAATATTTTAATAGGTTTTTGACATTCTCAGAAAATTTCAGGATGTAAACAATAAGTTTGAGAGATAATTTAAAATTAAATAGTTGTCATCCGAAATTAGTATGGAATCTTTGCAAATACTCATGGAATTACGACATGGAATACGATTCTGGAATTAATATTTTTCTTCATATTTTGTTAGGGGAGTTGATAACGTCATATTGCCTCAGGCAATATATATACCCAGGCAATTTGCCATGGGTACCTATCCATGACAAATAGTGTAATAGTTCAAGTGCAAGTGTCGTGTCCAATATCGTGTTATATTTTGCTAATAACGTAGTATTACTCACTGAAATCATCGTATAAAATGACAGGTTCATTGATTGGAATGATGTTTATGTTCAACACCGAGAATCCCACAAGGCGTCTTGTAACTTTCGCTGCTTCCATTCCTCTCGTCTCGATTAATTATGTAATGTAACTCATTCATTCAGAGTTTAGTACAGCATCTATCTCAACATGATCAGCTCGTGACAATCAAATAATATTTTTTACCACCTTGGTGTAAACGCTTGAACAAACCTGTTCATTCATTCATCTGCATTTACATAGCTATTGCTTAATCTTGTAGGGATGGAACAGTTTCAGCATAAGAAGTAGTTCAGAACTGTGTAAGAATTCGTCCACAAAATTACAGATAGTGTAATATTTGTGCGAAATTGTAATTCATGAGTTCACAGCGTTTAGCAATTTTTTGGTAGGTAGGATATAAATAAATTGCAATTCTACCATCAGCATTTGTTGTTTAATGATGTGGGAATCATGCTAAACCACAGTCAGGAGAGTCAGTTCTGGATTCGAACTGAATCCCATCACACAGATAAACCAACAACTGCGTTGTCCATTCTAGATTATTATTATATAACTTTGTTTCCGGAAAAATAATGAACTTATAATTAGTAGGCAACAAAACCTTATATAACAATTACTCCGCCTAAAAAACGAGGTCTAAACGAGGTCTACATCCTATATTACCATCAGCAGTGAGAGGTAATCTTGTTCCGTTAGAAAAGTAATTACTGAAGTCTACATTAGAATTGCGTAAGACATAATTTAGTCTAATTTACGCAGAGACAATTGAAGAACGCATGTGAGAGCAAACTCAATCGTTTATTATAATCATAGTGTTCAAGAGAGAATTAGCTATCGACATACGTCATCTGTACCATTGATCAATCCTAAAAAACATATACAAAAAAAATGTCGCCATGAACATCGACAATTTTGCATAATGTTATTTTGAAGAGTTCACGTGGGTAGGTTACGTGGGGGCGATTAATTTAGTACACCCATTTTATACCATTGCTATTTTAGAATCTGCATGGATTATATTTGTATTCGTTCTTAATCCGTTGACAGTAGAGATTGCGTGTATTGATGTCAAGTTTAACAAACATACTATTGTGGCAGAGCAGCCTCTGCAGTATACGAAAGCATTCTGCATGCTGAACATCGCCATTTTCGTATTTGTTACAACCTGTACACTTACTGAAATAAAGTCTTTTTATTATTATATTTATTACTCTATGATACTTTTCAG
Organism: Leuctra nigra; assembly: GCA_934045905.1. Classification (NCBI taxonomy): domain Eukaryota; kingdom Metazoa; phylum Arthropoda; class Insecta; order Plecoptera; family Leuctridae; genus Leuctra; species Leuctra nigra. Next base: position 17,703,239 of record OW203761.1, read on the forward strand.
TACTCGTGCCCAGTTATCACAAAATTAAGTTCAATTGCACGCAGATCATAGCGAGTATGTAACTGACGACTGCTAATTTATACAGACATTCTTCTAGGCTGTAAAATGGAATGTTTTAACAAAGTTGTCGCTGAAGGGGAGTCTGCTATGCTAGATGTATATTTTATGATACAGGATTTACATCGCGAAATCGAAACGCCTTGTGAAATGTATCATTATTTCACGGCAATGCAAGGAACCAATGAGACCTGATCTGAATAGTCCACCCAAAATATTTCCAATCACAGAGGCAACGAAACAAAATTGCAAAATCAAACAGCCACATTCTTATCTCATCGGTATACGTTTTTGAGAAAAGCGTTTTTGCTAACAAATAAGAATGCAGTGTCTTGTGAATTTGGTCGAGGCAAATTAATGTTTTTATTGCTTGAAAAAGAGCTCTCTTCGGCTAAACGTAAAACATATTTGATGTGAATGTGAGTGAATGAGGAAAAACTTAATCAATTAATATAATCGTAATGAAGACCGTGTTAGATTCCCGTGGCTGACCTTCATGAATTATTGTTGCTTTTCCGAGTCTTTACTAATAGGCCACGACCTCATTCCCCACATCCTTCCTTCACTTTCTTCATCATTTCCCAGTCATTGTCAGGCGGGAAACGACTTCACTGTCAAATCGTATATTATACACATATCTATTAAAAAATTACACAATGTGCCCAATTTCTGGAAAAAGTTTCAATCACTGCTCACCTTCAAGAACAATGACGAAATCAATCAAATTGGCAAGATCTAACCTTGGTTAAAATGAAAGTAAGTTAAAATTGCACCTCGGCGCTCAACAACATTGCCAGTGAGGTGTGCTTCAATATTAGCTAACTCCAGGTGGGTCGTTCATGACGCATTTTATTTCCAGTCGGTTTCGTTGCGTAAACGTTTGGCCCGCTGTGCGGCATGGCATGCGCGCACTCGCCAGCCGTCAGTCAGTGATCAGTGTCCGCGCGCGGTGAACCTTCGAGCATATATAGTTGGGCGGTGAACAGCGTGTGTCCCATCCACCACCGACATCCAGACGACCATGCCCAGTGCAGACGACATCGACACCACCGAGGATGTGACACTCCAGTCCGGCAAGTACATCTTGCACTTCGAGAGGTTCACGTTGACCGATGAGTTTGTGGAGTTGGCGAGGAAGGAGTTGAGGGAGACGCCGGAGCGGAGGGCGGAGGCCGTCGCCGAGCTCAAGAAGCTCATCGAGGGTGAGTCGTGGTCGTAATGCGTCAAGACATCTTTTTCATAACCTACCTCAATGGTCTCACTTTAATAGCACAATATGTAACATTATCAAAAAGATATTCAGCTTATACAACTCAAATCAACCCTATCGATTTAATTTCGATACTAAAATGAATTATTTTATATTTTATATTTTATATATATTTTTGTATTATTAATTTATTTTTTATAATACTTTTTATAAGTTAATTATTTTTAATTTTATTTTATTTTAAAATGATAAAATTGTGTTTAGTTCAGATTTCCCTTTAGAAGGGCTTCCATCTACACAATTTTACCAACAAGATTAAATTGGCGTGCTCATTCAAAACTGAAATACCTAGTGATTTTCTTGAGTAGATCGTTGAGCACACCTCCGCCACGTGCGATGACCGTTGCATCTTCGCCAATCATTCTGAATTCATATACAGAAAATAAATTCTCTTTCTGTCTGAAATGCAATGTGGAGGTCTACGTCAAAGATCGCGAACTGAACTATTATTGTGCTTTGCTGTAATCGGCTGAAAATGTTTTCTATAGTTTAGAAGAAAATTCTTTGTATACTTATCTATAATTCAATCCATGATAAAAGTAGGATTGGGCAATTACTCAAATAATAAGGAAGACTCAATTTGATTATCATTCTATGTAAATAATTAAGTAATGTTTAAAGTTTGGTTATTGTTAGTGGTGTAGACTCTGCATTTTATCCATTTCATTTGCATCATTGAGCCATGCTTTGTGAACAACTCAGGTCAAGAGAAGACAGTAAACTAGTTCCAATTATTTGTAATAATTTTATTTAAAAATACTAGTGAGATGAGTTAACGACCTAGATTTAGTATATTCCTATGCAATGCCGTTGATAAAGATTAGAGCAACAATAAAAATAGTGCACAGCGTTATCAATGATTTAATTTGACCCAATTTAAAGCGCATGTATTTGAAATCAATTGCAGAACGTTTTTGTGTTTTTCTGATGCTTTCTTTCTCGGCAGGAGATGGAAAACTGTACATTCCACATGACAACGACGAAATTCTTGTCCAGTTTCTGAGACCGTGCAAATTCTATCCAGAAAGCGCATTTGGATTGGTACGTAGCACGACGAATCATAATTGCAGTTGACATGGTTTTACATAATTTACCAAAAGTATGCAGTCCAACTGACTTTTCCTCGATCTTGACGTGAGAACGACATCACTTATTGACACAAGCGAACAATGCCCCTATTGTTCACTTACTTTTAGTTGGACTAATTCTACTCGTTTAATCATTTGATAAATGATTCATAGGCCACTTAAAGAATGTTGAGGGCATTGCTTGACCGAGCTTTGTCAGGCGCGTCTATCAAACATAATGTCGCAACAAATATGGACTTTTTCTGCCAACTCGATCAGATGGCAATTATGTCAAGGAGAGTAACATCTGCATTACTGTGAGACCACAATTCGACCTGTTATTTATTTAGCCACCATCTAATAATCTTTGGCGTGTGTGTGTGTAAAAATTATGAAATGCCAGAGGAAAGTTGACGTGTTTGAAGGATCGTTCCAGTCGACTGGTTCGACATTATGTCAACCACTGACTTGAACGAAGATGTCGCATTTGGTTGACTGTTGGTCTACTTCTTCGATGAGATTGAAACCGTGTGTTGTTTTTAAATTCCAACGCTGCGTCTGTTAATGTTATATAATAAGAGGTAACGGTGATTGTAGAAATCGGCTAGCTCCTCGGATTGGCCACAGTATAAAATATCTCGTAATATCTGGCGCCTTTCTATTTTTTTTTATATTAATTCATGGTTCCCTGGCTAAAACTGGTAGCTTCGGATCAGCTGGTGACTTGAATCCACTAGAGGGCAAATGTTCGACAAGAACTTCCGATATCGAGACCTGTTCACGCAGCGAAGAAACATGGACTGTCTACAACTCATAGCTCTATAAGGAATGCCAACTGTTGTGACCAGCAATTGTGACCAAAGGCATTAGTTTAGGGGGGCACGGGGCCATTGCATTTATAAATACAGTTGCAACTAAAATGTATGTATGAAAGTGAATCGGAAATATAAAACGTTGAAGAAAATTAATGTAATTACAAAGTGGCGACGTATCACATCAACCCCTAACTCTGATATATTCGGTTACCAGATACTAGTGTAAATTTTGATTGAAAGCCAGGGACGCCACCACGGCTCACCAAAATTGTCTTCTGCCCATCCTCTGCTCACCCAAAAAAAAACGAAATTATATTACTAGGGAAACGCTCAGAATAACGCGTTGATGAGCGAGCACGGGTACGTGCAAATTCTCCAACAGGAAATGCGTACACAACGCATAAAACATATACATCCATATTTAATTGAAATAATAACGTATATGCTTTTCATCGAAACTTGAAAATGGCATCTAAGCACCCTGGTACATAAAGCAAATCTCATTCAATTCAATTGGCACTGGAAAACATTCATTTCGATACTTCATTACTGACAGCTATAAAAATGACAATAAGTTTATAAGTTCTTAACTGATTAGGATGAAAAATTGTAAAATAAGAGACAATGTTGGTCTTACTGATCATGCAAAATATGAGTTTGATCACATTAATCGAAGACCATTTTCATTTTACAACCTATCAGGAGATGTTTATTTAAATTTTAACCAATAAATGGATTTCAAAAAAATTAGGATCTGCAAACAGAAAAGGTTGTCTCTACATGTGTGCAAAATTTCAGCTTGATCGAAGAAAAATTCTGACCTGTATAGCCAAAATATGAGTTTGATCAGATTTATCGAAGACCATTTTCATTTTTCAACCTGTCAGGAGATGTTTATTTAAATTTTAACCAATCAGTGGATTTCAAAAACATTGGGGTCTGCAACGCCCAGAGAATGTCCGAACACGTGTGCAAAATTTCAGCTCGATCGAAGAAAAACTCTGACCTGTATATCGTCAGTAACAGAAAAAAAAAAAAAAAAAAAAAAATGAGGTCCGTGCCAAATGAGCCAAAAGGAGACGCTCGCTTCGCTCGCTCAATTATTGTCTTGGATTTTTACTGTTTAGGTAAAATATAACAAATAACGCCGTAATTGAAATTTTCAATTAAAATGTTCTAAAGAACAAACCTTATTTGGTAACTTTACACCCACCCACATTATTCATGTGATTCCAAACAATTATTTTTAACCAAAAAGTGGTTATCTCAACTTAGAAGATTCATTTCGATAACAATTAATTAAAAGTTAAAAAATGCCCGATACGGAACATTCTTCTTTTACGTTCATACCTGTAGCGTTAGGTTATAGCGGAACCACCATAAAGTCTGCATAATAATTGTCAACATGGCGCCGTCCATGTTGACATCTCACAAAATATATTATTATCCTGTATTTTACTTCCGAACTTCTAAGTGAATTAAATCACGTCAATTTGATTCCTCAATTGACACGGACAAACACTAATTTTGTCAGAAAAGCGCCCCAAAACCCCAAGGAAACTATAAAATTTAGTACGAAGTAGGTATAGCTATCTTGATTCTTTTGATTTATTCCAAATGAATGGATGTCTGTCACATGTGTATAGCGATTGTATAACAGTTATTGTCATTCACACGACAAAGCAATATCGTGACATGAGTGTGATATTTGCAAGTGACAGTTTGTCACAATTCTCTTGTGACATTATTGACGTCCGTAGATTTCACCCACTCTGGCGTCTTCTTGCAGTCCTTCATATCCAACCAAACATGACACAGTGCATACATGTAACAAATTAGCTATACATTCTGGCGTCTCGCCTAAAAATGAAACGTTTATCTTTGAACATTGTATTAAAAACTGTGTCAATACTCAATAATCGTGTCAATTGAACAATTAATCTTTAAAAATGTTTTTTTCGCAAATTATGTTGATCCTAGCGAACTTCTGACAAAATTAATTACTATGCTACAAGGCGTTAGTACGCAGAGACAGGAATAACACATTATTATGTATCTTGAAGTTTATAGTGTAAAATTGGCGTGATTCTTTTAGAAATTATTATCTCAAGTCTCAACCCAAGAAAGTTGACCCAGAGTGTACAATACAGTCACAAATTGTAATAATTTAACCCACTAACCACATAGTGAAAGAAATTAGGATTTGGCATATTGTGGTGTGGACTAGGTCACTTGTCGACCATCTGTAGGTGATTTCTGTTATTTTGTCCGAAGGATTTACAGATATAAAATACATGGAAAGGACTTTTTTTCTTTTTCTCATGCCTTTATGGTTAACAATGAAAAAACTGTGAACTTCTCTGGGTTTGAACATGTTCGTGGTTTACCTCGCGAAACTTGGCACAATGTCGTATAGAAATAATACAATATGATAATAAAAAAGCAACATATCGTTCCATGACCCGCTTAGGTGTACTAGGAAAACGCTCAGTGTAACGCGTTGATGAGCGAGCACCGTACGTGCAACGTCGTCTCCAAACAAACATGATCCACTCAATCAGTCAGAGATACTGTACCTACATTATTCATGATCATCTTTAAAACTAATTCCAATTTCCACATGAACACTCCGGAAAAATTAAATAACAGATCCATGTGACGTGATTTTGGTACATTGATAAAATTGACAGCTCTTTCAAACCTCTTGAAATGGCAACAAGTATGTAAATACTTGACCGATTGTGCTGAAAATGTGTAAAATATCAGATAATGGTGGTCTTGAACACCATGCAAAATTTTAGATTTTCGATCAATCGGATGATTATTTACATTTTTTTTAAAGTTAGCGGTTTTGGCATAAAATTTATAAAATTTGATAAAAATGTTGATCTTAATGACCTTCAAAATTTCAAATTGATCGGATCAACCAATCAGGATTTTGTTGTACCTGTTGTATTTGACCTGTATTATAAGCAGAGACAGAAAAAACAGACAACCGTGCCAAAAGCGTGAAAGGAGTCGCCCGCTCCATAATAGATAACAATACAATTCTGAATTAATAGACAATACGTAATATGATCACTTTTCAATGTATGTGCATTCTGTAGATACATTTTCGTTACATGCCATAACCTAAAATGTAATAGATTTTATTTAATTTGTAATAATAAATTATAGCTATAATCAATGCAGAATAAGTGTCTCCTCTATTCTTCTCAGATACAACGCTGCTATGGCTTCAAGCTGCGCAACCCGAGGCTGTGTCGAGATCTGTTGCCTAGCAACGACGAAAAGCCCTTCGTCCAGGGCCTGGTGTCCGTCCTTCCCAAACGAGACCAGCGTGGCAGACGCCTGATGCTCATCGTCGGAGGCCGTGAGTTCGACTCCATCTAGTAAAACCAACAGATCAGTTTCTCAGCTTTCATACACGAATTCAACTTCTTCATTTTCGGCTGCTTGGCCACAAAGCCAGAAGAGCAGACGCCATCAAGGAAATAAGTATTTTAAGCTGCCCTCCGTTATTTTAACAACGCAGTGCTGGCGCATAAACAACAATACGCACTTTGAAAAATCATATTCTGTAATTGAAAAATTATCTGAACAGTTTTCTAGGATAACAATTTTTTCTTACAAATATGGAGAGTGTTCAGTTTTGTATGAGAATTCTGCAAAATTCTCATAACATTAGCCAAGTCTAGACAAGAATTCTGTAAAACTGTGAATATTCTTAGTATGAGAAAAAAATAGTGAGAAGATCCGTATCAGAATCTATATTCCTGCGGATTGCTATGGTTGAAAACAATTTTCTCCGTTTTTTTTTCTCATACTCACTCTTACTTATTTCATGAAAGAAGGGCTCCCATAGATTTAAAACGAACCTTGCATGAATTAATTATTAACTCGATACATCCCCACCCGGGTCAGGGGTCAGGAATCATGAGGTCCCGAGTTCAAGTCCAGCCTCAGAAAGAATTCTGATCGTCTTACTTCTCAATTTTCATTTTCATTTGTAGACGTTTTGATTTATAACAAGATGATAATACAATGCAATGTTTCCTCACAATACGACCACACTTCATAGCACCATAACTACTAGCATAGCATCTATAAATAATTTAATATAACACTGATTTAATTATAAGTAATTATGGTTCTTCATCTGTAATATTCCGAGTTGCAACATCGGACAAGCATGGCCTGGAATTAACATTGGCCAGCACGTACAAAGGTTGAAAGTCGTCCTCATTTTGCATTACATTTACATTATCAATTCATTGCAAGAGAAAATATTCAAGCCGAACAGAACATATTTTTCATGCAAAGAAAATTATACATCAAAACCACTATAAAGTGTTTTATCAATAACCGCGAAAATCGTAAGAAAGTGTGTTGTGTTTAGGGCGATGGAAGCCGCGCCAATGCAGCCTCAACGAGTTGATCCGAGGAATCATCTTGCTGGTGGAGACGGCGGTGATCGAGGCGAAGACACAGATCGCAGGCGGAGTCGTCATCATGGACCTCGAGGACATCCCCTTGAACCACTTGATCCAGTTCTCCCCCGGCATCGCCAAGACCATTGTTACCTACATGCAGGTAGCTAATACTCCCAAGATGGTGCAAGTATATTATCTTTTATGTTATTATTTATTCATTATTCACACACAACGGAACCAAGGCTCCACAAGTGCAATATAATACATTAATAAATAACATTAAAAGAAACGACATTACATACACATATCACAAAATGCCAGAAACTTCTGTTCGTCAGTCAAACAATTAAAAAAAAATCACACTTTTAAAAACTTATCGTGTCTCCGTTTTGATTATAAAATCATTCTTTGTCATTCCTTCTCTGCATTCTCGAACACTTATTGCTCGTCCCTTGTTCGAGGTGGTTCTGAAGAATATGAGGTATGGTTTGATTCTTCTTGATATTTACGATAGGGTCTGATGTATTGTGAACGAGAACAGAGAGACTTTCCGCGATTCAGACGGATTATTTACGATACTAATTATACTTTGGTAAGGACTTCTCTGATGAGAGAAGAAAAAGCAATTGCTTCAATGTGAGACGTTTTGCGTATTTTAGAATCAAGATTAGGTTGGTACTTCTCATAGATAGGTACTGTCCAATACCTTTCTCAATAGGTCTTCTATTAAATTTAATAAACGTATGAACAAGTCATGCGAATTTCATGTATTGAAAATCCCAGAAAAAAACACTCCGTGTAAAAAAGGCAGCCAAGTCTCTTTACTTTAAAAAAATTCAACACCGAAAAGGAGTGATATCAAAAAAGGAGCCAAGTCAATGACATTTCCAAATATTTAATCGTATCTTTGAAATAAAAGTATAAACACCGAGAAATACTTTACAAAAGGACTTGGCGCATCGTTTTTTTAAAGACATCATTCTATCCTAAAAGTGGAAAGAAATTTACAAGTAGGTACATTTTCCTCTTTCTATTAGAGCCAGAATCTATGAATCAAGCTACTTTTAGTAATGACTATTTTATAGTTTTGTCAATGGCGATAGAAGCATGATTTTATGCTGTAATATATAAGTAATATAAGGGTGAAAGAATTACATAACAATTGGAAGTGGTGAGAATGTAGGTTTCTTTGGAAAACTTCCATGGAGTCAGGAGTCAGGATCCTCATCAGTGTGTTGTGTCTAATGTCCGCCCGTCCGATCGGGTAGCTCAGTTGGTAGAGCTCTCGCCCGGCAAGTGAGAGGTCCCAAGTTCGTGCCCCGGTTCGGTCGGATATTTTTCACAACACACATCCCTTCATATCAATTGGAAGTGGGCTCATACATATTCTTGCAGTACTGTTAATATGGCGATATTAGACTGGTATCTTTTCATAATTTGATCTTGACTGAAGGAAATCATGAAACGTTGTCAAATAATTACTAACTAATGGAACACAATTATATATTTTTGAAGTGTCAAGTGTATAAAGTTAAATTTTTTAATAGAAATTCAATATGACTGTCTTCTTTGTGAAATGTATTTTTATAAAATGTGTATTAATAGAAATTGTTACATGATGAGAAGGTATAACGCATGAGACTTAATTATATTCACCACGAAACAATATTACAAAGATAACTATTGTGTATATTTATAGAAAGCATAGACAACAAGTTTCATAGCGTATATAATCATATAGAAAATATTTTACAGAAGGTATGTATAATATGTACCTAATTGAAAGATGTTTCCCTATTATTCTAAACATTCAAAATGACGGTTGTATATAAATGGCACATGCTTATGAATAGAAAAATGTCTTTAAAAAAACGATGCGCCAAGTCCTTTTGTAAAGTATTTCTCGGTGTTTATACTTTTATTTCAAAGATACGATTAAATATTTGGAAATGTCATTGACTTGGCTCCTTTTTTGATATCACTCCTTTTCGGTGTTGAATTTTTTTAAAGTAAAGAGACTTGGCTGCCTTTTTTACACGGAGTGTTTTTTTCTGGGATATCACTTCTTTTGTTAGTTTATTCATACAGCTTGTAGCACAGCTTGTGTCCGTGCAAGAACTTATTTCTTTAAAAAAATACGCCTATGCCGATTTGGATACTTAGAAAAGTTGCGTTTGGTATATAAGATTAAAATAATTATCCAAGAAGAATAGCTTTAAGTTTCGTTACAATCGGTCCAGCCGTTTTCGATATATGACGTCACTTCCGGTTTTAGCAATGGCGGCCGAAAATAATGTCGTCTTGAATTCATAATTATTACTCCTACACATTTCCAAAATTTGGTTGCAATCGGTACAGCCGTTTTTGATATATGACGTCACTTCCGGTTTTAACAATGGCGGCCGAAAATAATGTCGTCTTGAATTCATAATTATTAGTACAACACATTTCCAAAATTTGGTTGCAATCGGTACAGCCATTTTCGATATATGACGTCACTTCCGGTTTTAACAATGGCGGCCGAAAATAATGTCGTCTTGAATTCATAATTATTAGTACAACACATTTCCAAAATTTGATTGCAATCGGTACAGCCATTTTCGATATTTGACGTCACTTCCGGTTTTAACAATGGCGGCCGAAAATAATGTCGTCTTGAATTCATAATTATTAGTCCAACACATTTCCAAACTTAGGTTGCAATCGGTACAACCGTTTACGATATATGACGTCACTTCCGGTTTTAAAAATGGCCGCCGAGAACACTGCAACCTTGAATTTATAATTATTTACAAAGTACGTTTACTTATATCTATTTTAAAGTATATAGTGGTGAATTTAGCGTCATTTAGCATATTTATGACGTCATTTCCGGTATAGGTCATAAAATGTGTGACGTCATTTCCGGTTTCGATATTTGAATCATCAAATATTACTTATTACATAAAGTTGACCGTCTAAATCGTTTAGCGCTGGTTTTGTTCTAATCTGTTTAGCCGTTTTTGAGACATGATGTCACTTCCGGTTTCAAAATGGCGGCTTCCGGTTGGTTTTATAACAAGTCAAATGAAATATCAAAAGTACAAACGTTACATAAATATCAAGACAATCGGATCAACAGTTGTTGCTGAAATGCAAATCGATGTATATTAAATTTCATGACGTCATTTCCGGTTTATTTAAAATAATGTTCAGTCTTTTGATATTGATAATCCATATAGATGACCGTCTGAAACGATTGGCGCAAATTTCGTTCCGATCGGTCCAACCGTTGACGAGATATGACGTCACTTCCGGTTTCAAAATGGCGGCACAAAAAATTCATGGGGACAAGGTTAAATCAGACGCCAAAAGTGCACACGTGGTAAAAATGTGAGATCAATCGGTTCAGCCGTTTAGGCTGTGGCCTGTTTACCGGATTTTAGCTCCAGCCTACTACTACTAAGATTATTATTATGAAAACCGCCCTAAAACACTGTTTTCACGGCCCTCTAGCGCGCAAAGGGCGTAACCTATTGTTCCCAAATTTGGTATATGTTGTAGGGTGGGCCATAGCTCGAAATTAAGATATTTCGCAACAATGTGAGATTTCTCAATTTTAAGATCCAGTAGGCCGAAAATGCCACTTTGATGCTTACAGTAAAAGTGGGTTTGCTCCAGCCTTTATATGAGAGTGTGCGCGCGCCGTACGACTTGGCTGGCGTGGAGCGACCGCTCCACTAGATATTGCAATATAAGTTTGTATTTTAATTTACAAAGCATAAGTGGGGAATTTCCTACAACTTGTAAGATAACAGTAGCTGATTGCGTATTTCGTGCTTCTTTACGAGGGTTTGCTAAAGTGTATGCTACTATTTTTCTGTTGCATTGCAGGATTGCATTCCCATTCGCCTCCACGGAGTCCACATAGTGAGACAGAACTACGCATTCAACATGATATTCAAGCTCTTCAAACCATTCCTCGGGGAGAAGTTACGAGAAAGGGTAAGTTGCGACTGACACATACACGACAACACTGACCAGCACAAGAACTTTTATCTCTAAATCAGCCAAAATGTTCAGCTTATTTTCTAAACGGAATAAGTGCAAATGATATTATTGCAATCATTATTGCAATTAGGGATGGCACTTTTACCGGTTCTGAAAAAATTGGTAAATTTACCGGTAAATTTTACCGGTAAATTTACCAGTCAGCGGTAAATTTTGAAAAACGATGGCAGATAGCAATCTATGACTATACCAAATACAAAAATGACCCTACTTTATTATTTGACCAATTTACAAAGATTACCAGTCAGGACAATAACAATACCCACATCTATAATCAATGTTAATAATGACAATACTGAATTTTGATAAGGGATGATAGCTGATCGAAGTAAATTATGGCAGAATATCATATAGATTCGGCCAATCTTGTATGCCATGCCTGTGCTATTCTGCCAAAGGAGGAATAGTTGACCATACCAATTGATCAAGCTACAATCGCTAAACTGTGTCTGCTAAACAAGCAAACCTGAACTATGCCTGAACAATGATTCCGACATTGGAAGTACCTCGTATAAGGAATTTTCATTCAGAATGATTGAGGACATCCAAAAATCTATGTTAAATATGCCTATAACTGCTAATGTTGTCACACTGAAGTTTACTTATAGTTATTACTTATATTGTGATATCTCCATTCATACATTCAAAAGGATTAAAAAAAACTAAATTTACCATTTTTTTACCGGTAAATTAATCATTGGTAAATTTACCTTAATTTACCGGTAAATTTTACCGGGTGCCATCCCTAATTGCAATGATATTATTGATATTATTGCAATGATATTATTGCAATGATATTATGATATTAATGAAATGAATAATTGCAATATCATTGGCATTGCAACTCTCATCAGTTGGAGAAAGCGCCACTATTCTAATCGCATTTTTTGTAATCGCACACAAACATTGGCATAGGTACACTGTGCTTATTGACTTATTGCATTTTGAAAGTCAACTCCATCAATAAATGTCTGTACAAGTTGTATATTTTTGGAACAATTTCTGGGCCTTTAAAGTATCTACCATTCGAATGAATATTTCACGTAGGAATGCGGAGAGGATGGGGGGGGGGGGGGGTGTCAGGGGTGTAGTTGTGGTGTAGTTAATTGTTAAAACAGCAAAACAACAATTCCTTACAGTAGGTAGGTTCATTGAAGATTGACCGAATTCAAAGATACCACAGACACGTGATTTGCATCCTCGCGATTGTTGTGTTGTGTTCTGAACTGACTGTGTCTGATGATTGTCTCAAGGTGTACTTCCACGGCCACGACACAGAGTCTCTCTTGAAGCACATCGACGCCAAGTCTCTGCCCGTCAAGTATGGCGGCGAGCTCGATGTGCCCGGCGATGATGTTGTCGTGTGTTCTGAACTGACTGTGTCTGATGATTGTCTCAAGGTGTACTTCCACGGCCACGACACAGAGTCTCTCTTGAAACACATCGACGCCAAGTCTCTGCCCGTCAAGTATGGCGGCGAGCTGGATGTGCCCGGCGATGATGTTGTCGTGTGTTCTGAACTGACTGTGTCTGATGATTGTCTCAAGGTGTACTTCCACGGCCACGACACAGAGTCTCTCTTGAAGCACATCGACGCCAAGTCTCTGCCCGTCAAGTATGGCGGCGAGCTGGATGTGCCCGGCGATGATGTTGTCGTGTGTTCTGAACTGACTGTGTCTGATGATTGTCTCAAGGTGTACTTCCACGGCCACGACACAGAGTCTCTCTTGAAGCACATCGACGCCAAGTCTCTGCCCGTCAAGTATGGCGGCGAGCTCGATGTGCCCGAACTGCCCGGCGAGGAGCTCCACGGCCTCCTCGCAAGATACGAGAAGGAATTCAAAAGTTAGTAATAGTGAAAAATAACGAAAATGTATGAAGAAAATCAAATTATTAAATGCGTTATGTTTGCTATTTTAAAACTTTTTTGGATTAAAACCACCGTTATTTTGACCAAGTCCCTGCAGCAAATGTTCATGTTATTTATGTTTTATCAAAAGAATTGATGATTAGATACCTACCACCGTTATCTGCTGGCACCTAGGGGAGTAGCTGGCACATACTTGTTGTCTGGCTCATTTGATTGTGTCGCATTACGATGCCCCTCTAGTTCAATAATCACGAAATGATTATTCACGAAATGTGTAATCAATGACCGACGAAAAATTTGATTTGTTTCAGAGTTTCTCACTTACGGCTACTCGGAAGATAAGAAATGATGTCGTTGACCACGCGACAATGTGTGACGTAATCCGTTCGTGGACGTGAATGCGGTTCCACCGGCCAGTCCACAGTCTCCACATATTAATTTATTACTGGGAACAAGAAAGGTGCAATGATATCAAATTGAATTGAATACAATACCTCTGTGCATTGATGATTCACAATGTTCTGCAAGTTCCAAGATGTTATATACCTAATGAATATTGTATTCAAATTAGAGGTGAGCGCGTGACGTGAGTCACGCGTGACTCACGCGTGACTCACGACTTTTAGCGTGAGTGTGCGTGTGTGTGCACACCACTGCTATAAGTCGTGCGTGAGTGTGCAAAGTTACTGGTCACGCGTGAATCGTGACACGCGTGTCACGCGTGACCATTATTTTTGCCATTTCAGCTTTCCAAATTGGTTTTTATTTCGTGAAAAACAAAAAAAATGCCCTGCGGGGCATGATTACTTTTAATTAGAAAAACAAAACATTGTCAACAACAGATATCTGTGCATTTTGGCCAGGGCTTAGTGTTCAGGAAAGTTGCGATTGTTATTTCAAATTATGGACCCTTGATAAGCAAATTTAAATATTTTATGCATACTACCTAAGTTTATACCTATAAGAAAAGAGATGTAAAGGTGGTCCGTGGCCAAATTGCATTTCTCATGCTACACTTGACTCAACCGTTCTTTGTAAAAAAAAGAGCTGCATTGTGTATCAAAAATATGAGAACTGACTTAGAGGGACCTGACCTAAACAAAGTATATGATTTTGTAGTTATCAATGTGCGTGACTGTGCGTGAGTTGTAATTCGTGAGTGTGCGTGAGTTGTAATTCGTGAGTGTGCGTGAGCGTGCATGAGTCCATAAGATTTGCTGCGTGAGTGTGCGTGATCGTGAGCGAAATGACTAACCCGCGTGCGTGAGTGTGCGTGAGTGGAATACGTGCCCGCGTGACGTGACCGCGCGTGAGTAAAAAATCACTCACGCGCTCACCTCTAATTCAAATGTAAGCTATACTGTCAAGATGGAATAGCTATACTTGTTTGCATAATACTTTGCAGGTAATCTCTATATACACATAACGCCCTAGTCGATATATTCCAAATACATTTATTGGTATTTGTTATATATAGCCTTTGATTTATCATTCCCAAAGCCTGTAGGTACTTCCCACTGTCCAGTTTCAGAACGATTTATTCACAAGAAACAGCATTCATTTGTGTGCGACAAGACGTTTTCAACAGCATTCAACGCATTTCCTGTACTTTCAAGTGACAGTAGTAAACTTTCACATATTCTGACAAATTATCGTATAAAGTAAATAATTTAATACCAGCTCTAGGCTGGCTCGTGACAAAGTGGGGTGAGTAATGTAAGGGTTGTTTTGTGTGGGATATCGATTTATCCACATGTACGATATATCCCACAAGGTAACGATTTGTCCCATTACACACGAATACCACGTCCGAATGCACGCAATCTTATTGAAAATGAAATGTATTTTAGGTCACATGAAATTTCAATCAAAATAACCAGTCAATGAAACGATTATATTAATAGGCACACTATTTATTGGCTCAATAAACATGTTTATGATCAGTTATAAATACAGTCTATTTTCAAGCTGTTACGCCGATTCAATACACAAATATACGTTTTAAAATATTTTCCTAAAAGCATACAATCATTAAACAGCAGTAAGTAATAATTAATCTCTTCTATTTTACACATTGTAGTACATCAATAGTGTTTATCGTCATCGAAATAAAAGATAATTTAGAATAAAATCAATCGCATCGCCTACGTAGCCATTTGTGATGCGTCATTTAAATTGTTATAAAATAGCATTACAATTACCAGCATTATATTGCTATTTAAATTAATCTGTTACAATGAAAATCTGTTCAATAACAAATAAAAACTATACAATAGTAAAAAGCTGTCTTTGTAGCATCACAAATTAACCAAACTACACTTTCAACAATGCATTCTCACCGAGCACTCAATCTACAATAATTTTAAACAAAAACCTGGGCCTAAATTTGACTATTTATATGCCCATACTGTCAATTTTAAGAGATAATAACTAATCAATGGTAACTTGCGTAGCCTAAAAATAACTCCTTCCAACATCCTTATTTACAATAAAATTAATTAAGTACTTTCCCAGATAGGTACAAATGAAATGGAATGCTTTTGATAAATTACATAGGAATAAAGTCAGTCCTTTGGTCGTAACATACTCGATTATTTATAAAATATGTGGATTTTAGGAGAAATATGTAAGAATATTTTATCGAAGTAAAGTCGATTGAAGTAGTGAATGAAATGAAACCACGAAAACTGGTTCCTGTATTGGCATCGACTATATAATAGGCCAGATAAGATCGAACATCCGGTTAGTTAATACCTTGTTCACGTCTCCATTAGGTCATTATCATTAACTTCGTCACCTGGTAACTGATGGAGATCAATTGCTGTACAGAGATCAACTTTGCACGTGTGAACAAGGCATGTGAATGAATTATAAGTAATAACAAAGATTTTGTCATGGCATTAACCAAACCAATTCCCTAAAGTCTTTTCATAGGATTCAATTAATTATCTAATAAAAACAGAATATGACACAAGCGACGGCTATTTCTTGGATTTCGAAACTGACTTGTACCCGTATTTGTTGATTTCTGAAAGAAAGAAAACACAATTTAGTTACTGGGAATAACTAAACAAATTTAAATATAAAAACTCCAAACTTGTGTTCGTTTAGTGTGAATACGATCAAATCTGAGCAAAAATTAGTGTACCTATATCTTTGAATAGCTCGTAAGGATCAAATATTCAAAGGAACCTAATATATATTTAAAATTGTGAATGATATAAACACGAAATGAGATGTCATAAGGCCGTTACCGTGGTACTCTTGGTCACACATGACGAGCAGCTCGTGCCATTCCTTGCCGTCGATCCTGGGGATCTCGAGGTTGCCGCCGTAGGCTGGCGTCAGACACTTGGGGCTCATGTAGTTGTGCAGAGAGTCGCGGTCAGTACCGTGGAAGATGATCTGAAACAGAACGAGAGCCGTGCCGTTTCATACTTCCGATGTTTCACTCATCAAAACAAACGCACAGCTTCGCAGTGTGTTTGTCGTAAAAGAAAACTTATTTGCAATAAAACATAACATTAGATAACATACATACATTTGTGACAATATGTTTACATTTTTCTTGTCAGTCACGTTTTCGTTGGTTTTTTACAGACCTAATTTTGAGCAAAGAAAAGCGAGAATAATATAACGCATTGAACGGAATATTATCAACAAAAAATCTTTCGAATAGGTACATTCAACCGTTTGATATCTCAATGACAGATTCTCATCATCATCATCCTGTCGCAATTCCCCACACTCGTTGCAAATGTGAACCTGCCTTGCCGAAGACTCTAACGCGAGAAAACTTACTCGTGAGCGCAGCTTCTCCCTCAGGAACGGCTTGAAGAGAGCGAAGACCATGTTGAAGATGTAAGGCTGGTTCACGATGTGGATGTTCTTGATTCGCAGCGGCACGCTGTCCTGTAATGCAACGCAAACAAGGTTAGTCACATGGTCATCCATCGTGTAATCACACCCTCTTCAATCCAGTACTGACGCTGCAATGTTTTAATCCCAGAGTGAGTTCCAATATTGCGGTGTGCATAATAATTGCCTTGCATATTAATAATGATAATAGTTACGTGGGATATAATTAAATTTAAAAAAAAACTGAAGAAACCAATCATCCGACCAATCAGGTTGTATCTAAAAAGATGTTTAACTGACGTGTGACATTTCGTTTAACTGATGTTCAATAAAATACGAAGTGCCTAATATTTCTTCAGCCTACTTAGGATTGTTTACAGCAGTCTTGTTTATAACGTTCAAAGATTAATTGAGCTGCTTTCTAGATTGTGCTCATCAAACTATCATTAATTTCGAAAACGTCAAAATATTTATGCGGCAGTTGAAACATGCAACAGGTAAACGAACACTCTACGCATGAAATTGCAAGGTATAAAACAATTTTATAATTTAAGCGTTGTTAAACAAAATGTTATATTCTGCTAAGATTAAAGTTACAGGTTTATTATGGTTCATCACGTCTCAACAAGAAAAAAAATACACAATTACTATCAGTATAACACAGCTCGCCGTTCGATACTTGATCAAAAAACATGAACTTGAAGATGAATTAGGAGGTTACTAAACAGGCTTGGCAGCAACAAGTACATCTTTTTATAAAACCCACGAGCGGTACATACCGCGAGGTTTTCCCCCCGAGATGAAAAACCTCCTACCTGATTTTATCGTTCATTGCGACCTTCTAGTGCGGTCACGATAGAATAAAAACAGAGCTCGATGTGAAATATGTTCTCAAGCGGGACATGAACCCGGGGATCCTGGGAGTGAGAGCCTCCTGCAGGTACAAGTCAAATACTAATATGTAGCACAATGACGAGTTGAACGGGTTGTTGAACTGTGTCTTGGACTCATTTGCAGCCAGTCGACTATGCGCTTGGCGAGTTGCAAGGACAGACCGTCCACGTCGAACACGACCACCGCCCCCGCGACCTGTGTCTCGGGTTCCAACATGGCGGCCTCCAGGGGGGGATTGAAAGGGTTGAACTCACCTGCAGCCAGTCGACTATGCGCTTGGCGAAGGGCGGCGTGAACTGCCACACCTGTTGCAGGGACAGACCGTCCACGTCGAACACGACCACCGCCCCCGCGACCTGTGTCTCAGGTTCCAACATGGCGGCCTCCAGGGGGGGATTGAAAGGGTTGAACTCACCTGCAGCCAGTCGACTATGCGCTTGGCGAAGGGCGGCGTGAACTGCCACACCTGTTGCAGGGACAGACCGTCCATGTCGAACACGACCACCGCCCCCGCGACCTGTGTCTCGGGTTCCAACATGGCGGCCTCCAGGGGGGGATTGAAACGGTTGAACTCACCTGCAGCCAGTCGACTATGCGCTTGGCGAAGGGCGGCGTGAACTGCCACACCTGTTGCAGGGACAGACCGTCCATGTCGAACACGACCACCGCCCCCGCGACCTGTGTCTCGGGTTCCAACATGGCGGCCTCCAGGGGGGGATTGAAAGGGTTGAACTCACCTGCAGCCAGTCGACTATGCGCTTGGCGAAGGGCGGCGTGAACTGCCACACCTGTTGCAGGGACAGACCGTCCATGTCGAACACGACCACCGCCCCCGCGACCTGTGTCTCAGGTTCCAACATGGCGGCCTCCAGGGGGGGATTGAAAGGGTTGAACTCACCTGCAGCCAGTCGACTATGCGCTTGGCGAAGGGCGGCGTGAACTGCCACACCTGTTGCAGGGACAGACCGTCCATGTCGAACACGACCACCGCCCCCGCGACCTGTGTCTCGGGTTCCAACATGGCGGCCTCCAGGGGGGGATTGAAACGGTTGAACTCACCTGCAGCCAGTCGACTATGCGCTTGGCGAAGGGCGGCGTGAACTGCCACACCTGTTGCAGGGACAGACCGTCCATGTCGAACACGACCACCGCCCCCGCGACCTGTGTCTCGGGTTCCAACATGGCGGCCTCCAGGAACAGCACGCACCCCTTGAACACCTCGTCCAGAGAACACTTGTTGTGCTTCCATTTCTCTGCAGGAAGACAAGTGACACTTGGTCAAGCAATTGACAATCTTTGGTACGAGTACAGTTACTAGTTTGTGGCAAAATCTTTAATCAGGTATAAATGTTTTAAGATAGGGAAAGAAGAAACAAGTAATAATGATGTATTCATTTCAATTCATGATTGGAGTTGGAGGTAACGGGAGGACTAATAATGCCAGAAGCCATTCTCATCATACAAATTAATATTTAAAAAAATACATCTTCACAAATTCTAGCTATTCTCGCAATTGAATGATCGTTTCACTGACTGAAATATATTTAGCAATCAAGTAGCTGCAAAAAGAAGCAAGAAGTTATAGTTGCGCGAATGATTTTTTTTTAACAATGGCATATACTTGCTAATACTGATAGTCAAATACTTGGGATGTTCCAAATACCTTGGGATCAGTGGCGGCTTGACCATATTCAATCCGGGCCGTGGCCCCGGTAGAAAAGGGTGGTGGGTGGGTGGGTGGTCGGAAGGATGCGGGTGGTTTGGGTGGGTGGGCGGGATGAAGGTATTAACATCAAGTGAATTATAATAAAATAAAAGATGTAAATATGTATTAATAATGAATATAGTAATAGAGTTCTTTGTACATTCTTTGTACATGTTCCAGACGATTGAGTGGGTTCAAATGAAAGATTTTCAGAATACGCGCTGTAGTTAGATTGAACTTGCCGCCTTTATAAAGCCGGTTTCCTGTTGGTGGAAATAGTATAATATATAGTGAAATAGTGATATTTATTTATTGTGATAATGTTGTCGATTTCACGTAAGCCAGAAAGGACAGTAAGTATAAGATTATCAAATGCAGTTGTAGAATCAGGGCCCGGTATGGCCGACATGGCCACAGCCATACCTAATGCATCAGCCTCGGCTGATGCATGCATGCAGGCTGTAGGCAGGTTGAAGAACTTGTGTATTTTGAAAAGAAAAAAAACAAGGGGGTATCACACTACACTTGCCACTATGGGCTGCAACCCGTAGGTGGAACCCTCGTAAGGACCAAATTATCAATTGCGCTTGTGCAAAGACTAAAATTAGTCTCTGCACAGTAGAACGATTACGTGAGAAATACACGTGGTTCCAGCCACGAGTTGAGCCCAGTGTGATACCTCCTTTTTGGGAAGAAATTCCTTTGAACCCGCCAGGTGGTGTGACATGAGGTAAAAATTGGTTGAAAAGGATTTTGAAAATATTAATTTTACTTTAGCATACTTCACTTCTCTTACCCCACTTGGACCCATGTAAATTAAACTCCCCATTTTAAGCCCGTCCTAAGGTATAGCCAAAAAACTAAAAATTCGCTGCGCGGCACTTTAATGTACACTTTTTATTATTTATCAACTCGTTTTTGTTTTCTTTAAAAAATAGTACATGTAAAATCATTTTACATCGGCTCTAATGTAACCAAAAACAAACAATTTCGCTGCGCGGTTTTTTTAGGCGTGATTTTATTGTTAATGTAAAATCCTGTTAAACCCGTCCTATAAGGTATAAAAAGACAAAAAATTCGCTGCTCGGCATTTTTATGCGTAATTACTTTTTATTAATTATAGACTTTTATGTTTTCTTTCAAAAATATAGTACTATCTGTAAAATCATTTTAAACCTGCTCTAATGTAGCCAAAACAAAAAATTTCGTTGCGTTGCTTTTTTATGCATAGTTTTATCAATTTAACACAGAGTAATATAAAATCATTTTAAACCCATCCTAAGGTAGTAAAAAACCAGAAACTTCGCTGCGCGGCATTTTTTTTCTATTCATTAATGACTTTTTCTTTTCTTTCGAAAATCTTGTACCTGTAAAATCATTTTGAACCCGTTCTAATGAAGCCAAAAACAAAAACTTTTCTGTTTTCCTTCAAAACTATAGAGTACCTGTTCCAATGCAGTCGAAAACCAAAAAATCACTGCGCGTCATTTTTATGTGTGATTTTATTATTAATACAAATTAATTATTAATGACTTTCTGTTTTCCTTAAAAAATATAGTAACCTCTATGATAGTAATGTAAAATTATTTTAAACTCGTCCATAGGAAGCCAAAAACCAAAGAATTCGCTGCGAGGCATTTTTATAAGTGATTTTTATACCTGAATGACCTGATCCTGCTTTCTTTCAAAAATGTCGTACCAACCTACCTACCTTCCTACCTACCTACCTACCTGTACATTCATTTTAAACTCGTTCTGATGTAGACAAATCAAAAAAATTCCCTTCGCGGCATCTTTTGTTTGATTTTATTTCTAATATAAATTACTGACTGCTCTGTTTTCCTTCAATAATATCGTACCTGCCTGTAAATTCATTGTAATTGAGTCTAGAACCAAAATAAAAAAATTCGCTGCGCGGCATTTGTGAGGGTACAATTCCTTAAAGAATAAAATTAATTACTTCCCAGTTTTTCTACCTTCAATTAGTGTGTAATCAATTTAAATCAGTTTTAAAGTAACTAAAATTAAATAATTCACAAAAATTCACTTTTTTGCTGTGCCTTTATTACAGCAAAAAGTGTTAAATGAAATCGTTACAATGCACCAAAACGAATGACCTTGAGAAAAAATTTCCCAAACCCCCTTTAAAAGTGGGTGGTGGGTATATGAGAAAAAGATTGGCCCCTCATGTTTTTATGGGTTCAAGCCGCCACTGCTTGGGATGTTCCCACTAATAGGTCACGACATTCCTCCCATACCCTACCATTCCTCATCATAATTAATCAAATGTGGCCATTATCCTAGTTGCAGAACAGAACAAAATAAATTCCTATTCTTCTAATGCCAGCATTTCTTTACGCATGATGTATTTTATTACTGCACTTTCGCAAACAATACATTCCAAAAAATCTGCATGTAAAACATTAGAAAGTGTTGGTATGCTAATTCGCAAACCACACACGCACGACATTGTGTTTTGTTTGAATTTCTTGGCACAAAAATAGCAATATTTATTTTCTTTTTTCCTTCGAGCATTTGCAGTATTGTCAAGTCAACAAGTGACTTGACAAAATGCATATTTCAGGCAGGACATCTCCCTACGTGTGAACGATCCCTAAGTGTGAACGATCAATAGACTCAAGACATACGATCGGATTGATTCAAAATGTTAGTACAATTAGAATATAAGTGTTGGCGAAGTGTAGAGAGGCAAAACAACATGCACGGAACAGTTTGCATATTCGTGCATCGCGCACGCAGGATTGCCATATTGCTTTGAAGCCGAGTTTCTGTCCTGCAGGCACAGCGTCCGGATGAGAATGACGACGAATGACAAGTTAATAACTTGTCACTCGCAATATAATCACAACAATCTTGTCGACTCATCCATTATAAGCTCACCATTATGCAAGAAATTGTTGAAACCAGTCAAGATCTTTGGGATACACCTAATTATCAATTAAACTAGGTACTTCGGATATGATTGCATGTTTTTGTCCAGCTGGTAGGTAAATGATTTGCTGTAATTCAAGAAATCAATTTTATTGTTTTAGAAGATGCCTCTCATTACCTTTCTTGAATACGTAACGAATGGTATTACCAAAGATATTATGAAGACATAATACCTAATCTTTGGTAATATAATTTACTCAGGTGTACTTATCCATAATAGCTCATTATACTTCTTTTTTTTTTTTCCTGAGTATGGAGATTATTATTTAACATGAAAAGGGAATTTGTGATGAGTTCATCTTTATGAAAAGATGTTACGTAGAATTGCGCTCATCCTATTGTCGATGAAACAAGAGAGAGAGAAACTAATCATCATACGGATATGAGTGTGGGAATAGAGAAAGACGCTACAAAACAAATAGATGCTAATCTGGTGTTAATTTAATGATAATTGTGAAGAAGAAGAAATATTAAGTGACGAAGGTGAGTGGCAGAAACGATGTAGTTTTTTGTCTCACAAGTCACAGCCTCGTGCATCGTGTAATGCCGGCGATTGGAAGGAGTCGTGATGATGGAACAGGGACAGGTTGGGTGAGTGGTTAACGCTCTGAACTTATATTCCGGAGGCCCGGGTTCGATTCCCGCGGCCGTCCTTCCTGACTGTTTTTTTTTGCTGTGGTTTTCCCTCAGTCGACAGGCAAATGCTGGGAAGGTATCCTACAAATAGGCCACGACCGCCTCCTTCCCACCTTTCATCCTTACCCACTCTTCACCATCATCTCCCAATCATCAACATAATCATTTATCCGTCGCCATTAGCCTCGCTGCAGAACAGCGCAACGTTAAGCCCCAGACAAAAAAATGAGCCCGGTGTACTTACTGCCGAGCTCGATGACTAGGATCCGACGTCCGAACTGATCACGCACTGGCAACACTGTCAGGATGTTGTGGTCGAAGATGTTCTTCTCCTTGCTCGGCAACAGGTTGTTGTACACATTGTGATGTTTCTCTTTGAAGCGGTAATAGCGTTTGATCTGGAACATGAGTACGACACGTCAGAGATTCAGCATTGCGAAAACAATTCAATGGTTAATTATGTGAATGAATTTTTAAATTGGTGTGTGGAAAATGAGGAAGAAGAGAAGAATTAGGCAGATTGGAAGGAGCCGGTATACTTCACTAGGGAACTGTACGACGGCAGACATTTCCCAGGCGAAGGTCGGCTCCAAAATCGAACGAAATCTTCCAGAATTACAGATCAGACAATTATTGAACCGATCGCGTCAACTCGATCAAATTCTCGTATTTTTATAATCCACAAATAAAATACATTTTAATTTACATTGAATTTAAAATAGACTTCATTAATGCGTTTCGTGAATTGATGAGCTTTCTTCATGTTCAGGCATTGCAAAATTAATTAATCGCTCCAATTGCGTTGACAATGAGGCATGGGAATGAGGTGTTACATTGATCCGAATATTGTTGATTAATAATTACCAAGTCATAGGCGCTTTCTGGGTAGAACTTGACTGGCCTCAGGAATCTCTTCAGCCAGGGTTCGTGGTGATGAGGTGATTGCAGCTCCGTGTCCTCTGATTAGGAGAGAAGTAACACGTCAATCAAATCAACATTTTCTGGTTTCAGTCACTCATGATCATGGTGCTCATGATATAGATTAGGAGGCAAGCATTGCTAGCAAATTCAATAATTAAATACCTATGTTTCCGCATTAATGTAGAGTTTAATAAATCTTCTCTTTAGGTATTTTGATAATTCATACAGGTGAACGCAAGGTGAAGCATTGGCCAATACTTAGGAAAATACCAATATCTTATGCCCATGAACAAAACCACTAGGCAATTTGTTTACACAATGATCAGTTCCTAAACAGGAAGTTGTAACAGCATCTTATAATAATCCATAATATCAACAACAAGATAAAACGTTGGTGTCCAGTTCACACTGATTTCTACTTACTAAGATATCAGTGGGTTCACCTCGATATTTTATTTATAAAATATATAAGTCCCAAAATAATTGGATAAAACAAATGAAACTTGACGTTCTTCGAGGATTAAACGGAGGGAGAGTCTTTTGACCTACTGAAACCATTCTAACTTTATGGCGAACTCAGGTAAACTGGTTTCAGTGAATTTGATTTTACATAATACGTTACAAACTGACGGCTCTGCTTGGCGAAACTTTCGCCAATAAAACAATTAGACAATACTGATGTAGATAATAGTTTGGCAATAACAACCAACGAAACATTTTTGCTTCTCCTAAAAAAAACATGAAAAACAGACCGTATACCTAACAATTACACCAGGGCACTCCTTCCAACTAATTTTTCAAAGATGGTAACCTTTTGAAATGTCCTGGTGTTATTGACAATATCAGTGTAGGTCGTCAAGGGTCGACAGCGAGGTGATCGAGTAGTTCGCTAAGACAGTTTAGCAACGTCCCTGTGAAGATGCAAATCTGTCTCAGCATTCGCATAACAATGTCTCGGTCACCACGGCAATTAGTAGAACTCGTTTTGATAAAGCACAGTCTCAGGTTTGCAAGTGTAACCACTATTTCAAAAGTATACTCAGTGTTTTTGCATTGATCTGGACAGGTATTGCCAACTCCAAAATATAATCTAGAATTACCTAAATTATAGGTAAAACTCTAACGCATACACTGTCATTATTATCGAATATTTTATATGTCGATATGAATAATTTATAATTTTTAGAGTAGGTACCTACGATATACTATTGTTTTTGGAAGGATTTTTTTAGTAACTTTGTTGTAAATCTTTAATCAGGCGTACATTTATCCTATAGACACACACCCTTCAAAATCTTGTCTTCTTTTATTCGCATGGATGATTTTGCACTTTATGTTATACCGAACAAAACCAACAAACCAATCTAAGCCATGTCTAATCGACTTCTTACGAACTTCAGCTGAGGTTTTGCAAGGTACAAAAAGACTTGTGTAATGACGGTCTTCTCTTACCTTTGAGCAGGTCTCTAAGCGCGATGATCGCCGCCTCCACGACCTCCGGAGTCTCGCGTAGCTCCTTCCTCGCCACCTCCTTCATCTCGGAGGAGAGCTCGTCGAGCTCCAGGCGGAGGACGAAGTCCCCCACCGGGATCGACGGCAGATTCTTCATCTCCGACAACATGTATGCTAAGCCTGAGGGAAGACATTCAAATCAGTCATTTGCCGCCCGCAACCAGAAATAACAGGGAAGCGTTACCACGGTACTCTTATGGCACTTTCTCTCTGTGTATGTGTTTTTTTCTGCCCTGCCCAGGTCAAACCACAAAACCAATCGATCTGAAATTTTACACACATACTAACGTAATCTAAGCGGTCTCTGGGATCGTTTTTGAACGGGATCCTGTGATTGGTTCATTTTTTTTAATCTTTCGATTGGTTGGTCCGATCAATTTGGAATGTTGCAAAGTCATTGCAACCAACATTGTCCCCAATCTTACAAAGTTTCAGCCAAATCCTCCCATTGGTTAAAATGTAAACCCATCTTTCCTGTAATTTTTAAATACATAGAACCGATTGACCGATCAACCTCAAACTTCGCATGGTCATTGGCACCAACATTTGATGTATTTTTTGCCAATTTGAAGACTAATCTGTAGTTATTTTCACATTTTAAGAACCTTTTTTTTCGATAATCTTGAAATATTTGAAAAATGTATACTAAATTTTCATCCCTGCCTTCTTGATGCTTCAGATCCAAGGCCTGTAGAGCATCTAATACCTTGCAAATGCATATCAAATCGGATGCAGTACGAAGGCTAGCTCATCAACGCGTTACACTGAGCGTTTTTATGACTATACCTATTAATTGTGATTTTTGTAATAACTCGATTTGCTTTGGTCATGGACAGTGTCGACGCTTCTCCAGGATGGAACGTTTTGATTATAGCAATCGACGAACCTTCCTTTCACATTTACTATACAATTACATGCGTTCTGCTCTTGTTTCACTTGCAACAATAATTTGCATACGTTTGATGCGCATCCGCTGTGCGCCGCCTCCATCCTGCATACCTATGATCATGAAGCTCTCGATTGCTAATTCAATGAAATAATAATTCTACAAAGTCGCCTATAAAAACTTTTAGCTAATGCCTCTCTTCCATTACAGGCCTGACTGTACAGAAGATGTGTTCGGTTCTGGTCAAGCCAAAATTTCACAAAACGGCATGGATTTCTGGGATGTAAGAACTTGTGAAATATCGAGTTCGGAGGTCGATATATTTATTTTACGTATGATACGCACTCGAAAATTGCCCCATGTGGCTGCATGATAAAAATGTTTGGGTCCGTAGGTGTACAAAGGACGTTAGTTATGCTATCAATTATGAACACAATACGGTAGGTACCCATGATATTGTCATGAACTTAAAATTATAATTTAGATCAAGATCACGATCATTCATGGAGTAGCCGTGGTTTTACACTCTTAAGGGAATGCGAAGGTTAGATTGTTCTTCATCTCGTATGATGTGCTGCGTGTTGAGGAACACCCACTCGACCACTGACCCGACCGAGAGTCTCGTCTGACGTCATCAAAGTGCCTCTATGCGTGGCTGTGTGATGTAGGTTCATGTGCTCGCTCCATCGGAATGTCCACAGTCAGTGACGTCACAGACATTGACCTCTATCTGCGCATCTTGCGTGGAGGATTCTCCATATCAGAACAGATTTGCACTAGGTGTTGTGAATTGTGTGATGCAATTCGACGTCCATGCACAAATATGCAATTAATTGCATCATATACATCCGTGCATAGAACTGATGAAAGATTTGACATTGTCGATGTTACATGCATGAAGGCATGCATTGTAAAAAGTAATCTGTATATTATGTATTTTTCGACTTCTTGGCTATGTAATGTGACAGCACTGCGATCGTATAACTTTGCCCGACAAACGATCGACAACTCTTATGAGAGATTTAGCATTGACTCGAGGCGATCGACTATGACGTGTCAATGTTATTCTCCCATAAGAGATGTCGATCGACTAATAACAAAAGTTATACGATCCCAGTGCAGAACCACTCGACAAAGTTTTTTACTTGATTTTCTAAATGTCGTGAGCTTGTATCCGACATCAAATTATAGTGTATTTTCAATATTTTTCACAATTTTAAAGAAATACAATTTAAATAACACAAAAATAAGTAATAATGTATTAAATTATTGATGATCAGGTCATACAAGGTTTAATATTTTACTTCGTTTACTATGTGATGTTTATTCTGCTTTAGTAAATAATTTGTTTCTTTTATAAATGTGGACATGAATCATATCTCGCGAAGACATACAACAAACGTGTCTTGCACTGTGAAAGTGATGTCGAATCCGTGCAACAATCCACCTCGCTTACCTGCCATATTGCCGCTGTCAGTGCACTCGAGTGTTACACAGTTAGATCCACCTCAGCTGAACGCGGCCTGCTAACTGACGCGAACACCGTGAATCATGCGGTTATAGAGGATCCTGCGCAACCTTGGACTGCATCGCGCCGCGGTGGCAGTGAAATTCACTCATATTTATAGACATTATTAAGAAATTATTTGTTGTTATTCTTAGTTTCTGGGAAATTTAACATTTTACCTATTAGGTGTTGTTAATTATTTTTGTCATTTCCAGCTATTAATAGACATTCTGTATGTCCTGTGACGAATTGATTGTTGAATCATTTTCTCAGTTGCGGCCTGCCCCGACCAGAATGCAGGACCTTTCGTTTACTCTTAGCCTTACCACTCGTTTCCGTTAATTTGTTCATTTTCACTCTGTCTTTGGGTCCTTTGACTTGTTCCACTGGGCCTTTTCTCATTCGACAATTGTATTGTGGATTGTAGAATCAAAATTTAATAACGAAAGTGAAATCAGAAGACGAGTTTGTGTTCTATTGATTGCTGTAGTTTCTTGTAATGTTGTTATCTAGCAAAATTCTGTAACATCTTGCTGATTTCGACAGTGAGGTTTATTTTTATTTTTATTCTTCCGGCACTTAGCACAGCTAATGTCGTGTGACAAACGAAACACTATCGGAACACAAGTAGTTGGGTAACGGCGAAGTAACGGAACACAAATTGACAATAACAATTATTATGACTTAGAAAGATTACGTGTTAAAAATATCACATGGGCTTTGGCACTTTGTTCTACGTTGGGAAGTGAATTTTGCCCCCGAAACTAAAAATATCTCTATTTGGACTCTAGGAGCCAATTTTGGGATACAAAATTCGTCACTCTCGCATTAATTCTATATTGCCATAACTAATTAAATATATCATAACTAAATCGATTACAAATTGAGTTCATTTACAGCTTTGAGGTAAAATGTACTTGAGAAGCATCTTTATTCGCAATCCTCAAATGTGCTTAGTTAGCAATTAACTCCTATGACGATTACACTCAGTGTCGGAGGTCGTCAGAGGTTCCGATGACGAGGATGTCGCGCGAGTTGCTGATGACGCTTGACCGTCGTGGATCCAACCTCCGTCGTCACACCTCCACGTCGCTGTCCCCGATCTTCCTCTCATCCTCCGTCAGTCTCTCTCCCATCCCCCGTAGTCTCGTCGTCACCGCGCTCATCACCTCCTCGGGGAGATGTCTCCGCAGGACCTCCACGACGGCCTCTGGATACTCGCAGACGGCGAGAGATTCGGCGAGATGTTGGACGCCGGCGTCGATGTCGCCGGACAGGAAAGCGACGCGCGCCTCCTCGAGCTCGTGCTTGTAGAATTGTTCGGCGCCGTTCTTGAGCGCTCGTCGACGTCGGGCGACGTTGCGACGGAAGTCTGGATGGCTGCGACGCTGGATGTCGAAGTAGATGCAGTAGCCGATGATCAGAGTGCCGCACAGAGCCGCTGTCAAGCTGATCATCGAGCCAAAGGGCATTGGAGAGCCGAATTTATCAACTTGTTTTCTTCGGTGAATGTTAACACGTCGTCAAAAGTTTCCATGGTATTTTATTACAATAACAAATGATTACAAATTGTTCACCAAATTGAGGAACAATGGATGGAAATAAATTTCAACAATTGATGTAATAACAATCACCTTTTATGAAAATATCCACATTAACATAACAGATTACTACTCTTTGTTAGTAAACAAAGTAAACAATCCCGGATGCCCGGGTTTGATCCCAGCAGCTCACCCAGCAGCGACCTTTTTATTTTCGTCATGTTTTACGTCCCATTTGCCTCTCGACTGAGGGAATCTCGAAAAAACCTCAGTCGGGAAGGATAGCTTCAGGAACCGAGCCAGAGACCTCCGGAGTGCACGTCCAGAGCGTTACTGCCTGAAGCAAGTTAATGCCTGAAGTTTCTTGGTACTTTTCCTAAGACAAGAATCAAAGACTCGGAAGGTCCCTTACTAATAGGCCACGGCCGCCTCCATCCCACCTTCTCTATCCTTTCTTCATAATTATATCAATTATCATCATAATCATTCATCCGTCGCTATTTTCCATTTACCTATTCCTACAAATAATGAAATAATCATAATATGTAACTGATAACAATTATCAATAGTGTAGCACATTTGTTGACGTAAGTGATGCCAGTTATTAACCCTTCCATCATTTGAAATGTTTGCTTGATTCAATAAGGAAACCTCACACTAGCTACATCATCAAACACCAAGTTTGAATGTCGTTTTTCGGTCAACACAACTTTGTTGAATAAAACAAATGCACAGTAATATTTACTCACTTTCGCTATCATTAGTAAACTCTGAACGACAACAAGAAGTAGGAACTGTCGAATCAGTCAAGTTACGATTTAGTATAGGCGAGTAGGAATGAGACCAATTTAAACCACATTTCCAAATCTTGAGTGGCTGTTCAATTTATTAGATGTCAATGTCAAGTACGGAGTCGCAATATTAAAAAATAATATTTATTATATCATTCAGAATTTGTCAGACATAGCATTGACTATAAGGTCAATAAATAGAAATAAATATATAGAAATAAATAGAATAGCAAAGAAATAGGGTTGTTTCATGTTATTTTCACTTCATGTTCATAATTTTAAATTGTTATTCTTATTTGATATTATTGCTATACTGTGTCCAAGTGGCAATCATTTTATAATGACAGTGTTTTATTATTATTAATAAAAGTTTTCTCTCTTCTCTCTCTCTCTCTATTTGGTAGTCAATGGACATAGTTAACATTTTTTTTTCAAATTAACAGATTCATACAAAACCTACAAGAAATTTTTAAATCAGAACAAGAACAATATTTATTATTTGATATAGCAACAGCAATAAAATTAAAATTGTGCAATTTCAATTTCTATCCAATGAAATGGGGTTTTTAGGGAAAATCTGAAATGCGATTGGCTTATGAATTAATTTGTCCAATTTGAATTGAATGGACTTGGAATGCAATAGTTATTGGCAATGGTTGTGGGCACATTGTTACTCAATTTCAATAAATTTCAATATAGAATAATTTTGTTTCTTTCAATATAGTTCAAAATGTTATACAAGTTCCACACATCCTGTACCTATCTGAGTTTGCATTGATATGTATGATGAAAATTACACTTGCTTTATATGTATCTTCATCAGTGTAATTTAAACTTTATTGATACGTACAGTATATAGGTACTCATGAAGAAAGATCTAATGATTTGCATTCTGTTGCATGAGCAACAGAAAAAACATATTCCACTTCAGTGCAAAGAAAAATAAAGATTCTCTTCATCATAACGATTCTCGTAACGATGCGTGTGAATTTGTTACACATGATTGTTCTTCGACATTTGCAAAAACGGGGTGAAGTGATTCAGTACAATTATGCATCTGCAAGGTTATTTCATCCATTATATCTTCAGGGTCTTAAAATATGTTTTATTAAATGATTAATTCTTATTAAAATAAATCAAATGTAAAAGTTACATTTTTTGTTGAAAAAAACACTGATTTAAAAAATGCATGGGTTTATAAGAAGGGATTTCCTAATTTTTCGCATCATGAGAAATCGTTCAAATCACCTTCAAACTCTACATAATATAAATATATTTTTTGTGTGTTTTTGTGCTCTATTTATTTTCAAATGTATGTATTTTCTGCCGTTAGGTTTCATAGATTTCCACTACATGGTGCCGGAAAAAGAGTTGTTTTTCTTCAGACTTAATCTTAAATTATTTTCATGGTGAGTATATTCCTAATGCTCTCCCCAATGCGTAAGTAATCTGAGTAATCCCCAAAGTAATCTGTAGCTCACACCGTTTGATCTATCAAATTAAAAATGTCCACATTTTTTTGAGACTTCGTATAGTTTCGAAGGTTATACATTTTTTTGAAATCCGTTGATTGGTTAAAATTTTAAAACAAATATCTTCTGATTGGTTGATCCGATCGAGATCAACACTTTCTCAACTATTACAAAGTATCAACAAAATTCCACAATTGGTTAAAATTTAAAATATATATCTCCCGATTGGTCGAAAATTGCATGTCCATTAGGACTAAATTTTTTCTTATTTTACAAGTTTTCAGCCCAATCAGTAGAGATTGTATTACTACTTATTGAGATTATAGTCTGTCAATAATTGGATAATTGGAACATAACAAAATATTACATGTAAACAATGTTTTCTTACCAATACCATTAGCAAACAGTGGCGTGCACTCAATGGAAGCAAGGGAAGCATTGCTTCCCCTTCCTTTTCCATTCAAACATAATTAAAATATAATAATTATATGTATAATAATTTAATCTTTTTCCAAAAATATTCATCACTTATTACTACTTATAGAAATAGAATTCTTATTACGAACACAAATGTCACCACTTTCGCTCTGATTTCAAAGTAAACGCGGTTTCTAAGACGGGAGGTGGGCAAGGCGCGTGCGCACGCACACATTTGCCTCGGCTCGGCAGTCGGCCGGTTCCAAGGGATTCACTTTTCGAATTGCTTCCAATCCCTCGCTCTCTATACGGGAGTTACGCATGCATTAGGTGATTTGCCTACAATCAAATATGTTAATCTGCAGCCATCAGAAGGTATTGTCAATAAAAAGAACTTATTTTGCCATGATAATGTCATTATTTGCCGGTCTAAACACAAAGCATTTCTGTGTAAAATGCGAGGTAAAATGCGTCTATTACTGCAGGCGTATTCTAGCCAAGGGAAGCAAATCGAGAGTTGCATCCACAGCCCGAACGCAGCCGAACTACTCCCGAGTTGACACGATTGGAACGAACATGTGATCGGTCGGTGACAGTGCTCAAGCAAGAGAGAACTGAGCGAAAATGGGCGGTTGAAATTCTAAACTTGTATTATCTACAAATTGCAGTTTCGGATTCTCAGTTCAGTTTACGCATTTCTACAAAGTTTTTATATATCTGTATTTGCTTTTAAAACACTTATGATTAAAATATAAAGAAATTAGTCTGTAAATCCTCGTGCCTAAATCCTTTGACCATTTCCTAAATTTAAGTAATCTTCCAAAAAGGTACTTTCAAAATCGATTTTAACCATCTAAACATAGTCAATTTTTTTTAAATTCCTTGCGGGGCTAAGCTGGGGGGCCAAGCCCCCCAGACCCCCCCTCCGGGTCAGCGCAAATTTTTTTCCTGGCAATTTGCTTCCCTCACTTCAAATGTCACGGGACGCCACTGTTAGCAAAGATGATGAATAAAAGGTTGTCAATTTACTGCAAATATTTATATAAATATAGGTGTCAAGGCAATCTGAATATAACGTTAACAATAACAATTCAACATAACAAGGGAAATCGTACAAATTATCTACACACATCAGAAAGTATTATAAGTAAATAACAAATAAGTAAAATAAGTAAATTATAAGTACTTTTCAAAAATATTTTTGAAAATAATTACAAAATTAAGATGCAAGAATCCCATACAAATGAGATTGTAGTCGTTGTCGCCTCATTAGTGCATTCGCATCTTAGTAGAAATACTGTCCAGAAAGGAAGTTCAGTTTGAGTCGAGGTTTGGGTATAAGTCTCGCACATTTCAACTTTTGTAACTTGGAGCATGCTTTCTTTATTTATTAACTAGCTATACACATTCAATTTTATTGAATTTTGTTTATTTATTTATTTGTAACACAGTATTTAATAAAAGTATGTTGAATAAATGGGAGGGGAATTTGCCCCCCCCCCCCCCCCCCCCCCAAATTGCCCTGACTTTGCGCCTAGCTATTCCAACTTTTTCCCACACTGTCAAGACGTTCCTCAGTGGTCTAACTTCTAGTAAATAAGTTTTGCAAGCTGACATGCAGCCACACAATAGAAACATGGCATGATACTGTGATGATACTTGATGATACTTGATGACTAATGTGTGTGATCAATGTAATGATACGTGAAGGTGAATCAATCACCTTCACGCGCTAATGACAGATTGTAAGTTTACCTATTGATTCCGGTCATGTACAAGATAGACAAGATCTGTATGGAGCACTGCAACAAGATCAAGAAACTTCAAGTTGGCCAAAACAAATGCGTTAAATAGCAGGCAACTGTCCACGATATACCTACATAAAGCTGTAGTAATGATACAATAAGTTGAAAGCCCTTCAATTGTATCTACTAGGAAAACGCTCGGTGTAACGCGTTGATGAGCGAGCACCGACACGCACGACATCGCCAATCATAGCACGATCCATTCAATCAAAGATAACTAACTATACATTATTTATTAATTATTACCAATTTTCCATGCAACTTTTCATAAACACTCTGGATCAATTAAACAACAGATTATTGTACTGATATTTTTCCATCAATCTCTTTGGACAGATATTCAAACACTTAAAACAGCAATAAGTCTGTAAATTCTTGACCGATTGGACTGGAAATGTGTAAAATATGATGCTATCTAGTCAAAACGTTGTTTTCATAACTGTGAAACACAATCCATATCGTAAATAAAATTATTTTAGATAAGGTATACCTATACCTATGTATATGAAATACCTACATTACATTTTGACTACATTATGTATTGCAATATGATCCACTAATAAAAGAATCTGTCTTACATTGATATTGATAATAGCCCATCTATAAACTTTGCTTTGCTACATAGAGCAACCCAGAATGCAGTGGAATTTCTGTTTTGAAATGTCATTTCTGACAGTTATTAAAACTGTCAATAAGTGCATCTTTGTTCTTGACTGGTAGGGCTGAAAATTTGTAAAATAAGAGACAATGTTGGTCTGAACGACCATGCAAAATATGAGTTTGATTGATCAGATTAATCAAAGACCATTTGATAGGTCAAATGGTGGTGTGGCTATAGGCCGTTTTAAATTAAGTATACAAATGTCAGTAAAATGTCTATTACTCTTGAAGCTCATTACAGATTTGTAAAAAATCACTTATAATGCTGGTACACAGACCTTGCAAAATTTGGTGATGATCGGTCAAACTATTGCAGTTATATACACAGAGTTTCCTTCATCCCCATTGCCAAGCTAACTATAACTATACACATCAAGTTTCCGATGCAACCAATGGAGCGAACTTGCTGAAAATCATTTTGACCATAACGAGAATAGTAATTTAAGTTGTGTGAAAAAATTGGCCTGATCCATTACTTCGTTTGGCAGGAGACGCCAAATGCACAAATAAACACACACAAAAAAAAAAACAGAGATTCGAGCCATAAGTTTCAAGTGGAGACGCTCGCTCCGCTCGCTTAATAAACAAGCATGCAATTTTAAATCATTTTTTTTTTATTATTTAGAAAAATACGAATTTTATGGTATTGTAGCCCCGCTAAACCAATAGGCTGGCTTGTCTGCGGGGCTACACACTATTTATTGAGCGAGCGAAGCGAGCGTCTCCTTTTGGCTCTTTTGGCACGGACCTCTGTTTTTTTTTTTTTTTCTGTTACTGACGATATACAGGTTAGAGTTTTTCTTCGATCGAGCTGAAATTTTGCACACAAGTACGTAACATTTCTGATTGTTGCAGACCCTAATTTTTTTGAAATCCCCTGATTGGTTCAAATTTAAAAAAAATTATCTTTCGATTGGTTGGTTTGATCAATTTGAAATTTAGCAAAGACATTGCAACCAACATTGTACCCAATCATAATAAATTTCAGCCAAATCCACCCATTGGTTCAAATTTGAAACCATTTTTCCTGTGATTTTTGAAATTTAAACTAGAACCGATTGACCGATCAACTAAAAACTTTGCATGGTCATTGGTACCAACATTTAAGGTATTTTTGCCAATTTTCAGTCAAATCTGTAGTTATTTTCAAAAGGTTTTGTAATTTTAGTGACATTTTGCGTGTTGGCTGTCAAATTCACGGCGACTTCGAATCTTCAGTTCAAGGCAAGGTAGTTAGAGCAGAAAGTTTCAAACGAAATGAAACTAATAATGACCGTTCAACAGATTGATCTGATATTGTGTACACACTAATATCATATGATTTGAGTGGTCCCAGGTATAGTTTTTTAAAGAGATCCTGTGATTTTTTGAATATTAACGAGGAACAGTTCAATCATAAGGGTTGATACTAACATTTTAGGAATATTTAGAGATTTTTATTCAAGTCTGACGAAATTCAAGATTTATTGGCTTTTAATGATATTTTCGATAGACATAATTTCGGTTCGAGGTGTTCCGCGTATCCGTGCTCGCTCATCAACGCGTTACTCAGAGCGTTTTCCTAGTAAAACTAACAGTTCACAATAAACACACAAAATACATTTATAATACACTAAAAGGCAGAATGTACACAGTGATATACTAAATACTAGATACCTATACTAAATTCAAATATTCAAGAAATATGCATTTGAAAGATTGTCGGAGACCCATAGTTACATACTGCTCACATTTTATTCCAAACAGAAGGTATTGGAAATATTTTTTTTATTAAATACCATAATTATTGCCTATTCGGCGATATCTTATACACTAATGACACAACTTGGTGCATATGCCTTGAATAATTGTCACACAATTGTGACACAAAGTCCGGGAACTTTGTGACCTCCCGTCGTACAGGAGCTCGGTCACAAATGCGTTATATAACTCCGATTCCACTAGGCATTTTTCCCTCTTAATTAAATTCTAATGTCGTTTTTCCAGTGTAATTCCAGTTACTTATTAGCAAGAAAAATAGCATTTTAATTATTGTTAATGAGACAAAACTATTAATCTCATAAGCGTCATTGAATAGTTTCCACGATATGCTCGAGCCGTGACCGGCTTTTCAATCCATGACGTCACAAGTGGCAAATCATCTGCAGCTAAGCATAATGAATGCACTACTTATATATCACTGCACTTGATCACACGACAGCAAGTTCACGGCCGATATAGAATTCCACTGCGGCTAGTGAAAGGGGGTTGCGTGTGATAATGGTCATTTTTACGGCTAGAAGTATTTAGATAATGGTCTGATGAATACACAAATCAAACATTTAAAAAGATCAAGTTCCAAGCTCCAAGTAAAATGCCGAAAGTTTCATTCCAAACGGTCTAGCCGTTTTAAATATATGACGTCACTTCCGGTTATAAAAATGGCGGGCCTTGAACACTGACCTTAAATTTATGTTTGATGAATTTATTAATATTTTGCACATTTACGACATTATTTCCGATTTAGGTAATAAAAAATTATAGTTTTATTATTGAATTTTCTTATAAATTACGGTCTGACTCCATTGACGCTAATTTCCGTCCAATCGTTCATGCCGTTTTCAATATGACTCACTTCTGGTTTAATCTAGGGATTCATGCCGCCATTTTCGGTTCCATTAATATTTATATTCGTCTTCATCACCATACCAAATTTAAACTTCATTGGAGCATTTTGATTTTTCGCCAATCGGAAGATTTTTTAAAATTTAACAATTTGTAGGATTTGGCTGAAACGTTGTAATTTTTTGATAAATAGTTGGTAAACATAAAAACCTGTCAAAATTTCAAATTGTTCAGACCAACCAATCGAAAGATATTATTTAAAAAAATTGAATCAATAGTTTAAAAAAATATGGCCTGCAATTCCTGAGATGGTCCATATTTTTAAGGTATACGTTTGTGCCATATATCAGCTCGATCGAAGAAACGGTGCGATGTATATCGTCGGTAACAGAAAAAAGGATTCGTGCTAAAAGAGCTTAAAGGAGACGCTCGCTCATTTATATAAATTGAATCAATGTGGTATATTATCAGTTTAAAATTTGCATGAACAATTAATTACATATAATTAAAACAATTACACTATCACTCTTCTTTACCATTGTTTCTGAGATTACGAACTGAATACTAAACCAAAGATCAAACGAATATTGTAAAAACTTACTCTAAGCCGGGAAGTAGTTCCAATCAGGCGCGTAGAAGCGAAACAGTTTGACATACTCTTTAGTGATTGCAAAATGTCACCCTCTCCCTTTATCCATTATACTGGATTTATAAATGTGAACTTTTCTCAGGATAGTTGGTATCAAAAACAGTATCGAAAACAGGACTCACGTGTACGATTGGAACTCGGAAACAACGACACAGATCGATTCTTGCGGACACCAACAATGACAAGAACTCACTGAGTTACAACACTGAGTTAAATACTCTTTTACATCCTTCTAAATTATGACCAGTATATTATCTCCGTAAATCGCTTATTAATTATTAACATAATATAATAATATATATTAATGCCGTGTTTTTTTTATGAATTTCTCACCATTGAATACATATCATTGATGTACGTATAAGTAGTAGGTAATTAAAATTTAATAAAAACGACTTCAATTAGTTATGTCACACGTTTAAGCTAAGATGTATTGTTTATATGAGATATGGATAAGAAAAAAGTGCGTTATTCTCTTCCCTCATCAGCATCTTTCAATACATCTTCTGCGAATGAAACCTCATGGAAGTGATCTGACAAGAACTCGGCAACATAACAAACACTTTGTTTCATTTATTTACCTAATCAATGAGAGTAAATGATCCGTGACTATTATTCCTGCATGTCAATTGGCGCGCTAGTACCACGCAGCCAAGTCTTACTCAACTGATATACTCTGCACGAGAAGAAACATAATATTATTAATTCGATACAGCAAGGAACATTGCTGCTCGGGTGGTTATTGTGGGTACTAAAGCAACGTGGACATTAATATATTAGATTAATCTGTTACTAAAATTGATCTACATTTTAGTATCCATTATTCATTAAACATAATCTCTAACGACCGCCATTCTGCCAGGCAGGCAAGATGAGTCTCTTATGCTCGATACTTTATAATGATGTTTACTTTTATCTCCAAAATGATTGAAATTAGGGTTTCACAATCACTGAAGACCTCAGATTTAAAACACGAATAGCACGAATAAATACGGACCAACAAAAGTCTAAAATTACTTCAGGGCACTTTTGCAAGTGTTATTTTTTTTATGTATCCGTTTTGGTTTGCCTATGTTGGTGATGCTTTTAGTTTTTACTGTGAAAATCAACTGAAATTGAAAACATCGGCCGCTGGGGGGATTTGCAGGTTCAATTACTACATAGTTTATCTTTTTTTGAGTACATTTATTGTGGGCAAGTTTGTCATTCAAATTGATCAACGTGATTAAATTTACTTTCGGTGATCTAAAAAATAACTCATTTTCTAGACGTCCTGTGTTGACGGACGGCAATTTAAATAGCCTTGTGAGGTCAATGAACTCGACTACATCATCGTAGTTTAGTATGGTCTTATAATTTGTATATATATTTTGAAAATGCGCACGTGTAAACGTGTAGTATATTTAAAGTTAAATATCAACATCATAAAGAAGATTCCGTGTAAAAGCCGCAGCCAAGTCTATTTTCCTAAAACGGTACATACATTTTAAATTAATTGAGCGAGCGTAGCGAGCGTCACCACGGTACTCTTATGGCACTTTCTCTGTGTTTTTTTTTTTTTTTTTTTTTTTTTGCCTGCACTGCCCAGGTCAAACCGCACGACCAATCGATCTGAAATTTTGTACACATACTAACGTTATCTATGCGATCCCTGGGATCTTTTCTGAACGGGATCCTGTGATTGGTTCAAATTTTATAAAAATTATCTTTCGATTGGTTGGTTCGATCAATTTGAAATTTAGCAAAGTCATTGCAACCAACATTGTACCCAATCAAAAAAAAATTCAGCCAAATCCTCCAATTGGTTCAAATTTAAAACCATTTTTCCTGTGATTTTTGAAACTTTAACAGGAACCGATTGACCGACCAACTAAAAACTTCGCATGGTCATTGGTACCAACAATTAAAGTATTTTTGCCAATTTTCACTCTAATCTGTCGTTATTTTCAAAAGTTTTTGTCATTTTAGGGACATTTTGCGTGTTGGCTGTCAAATTCACGGCGACTTCGAATCTACAGTTCAAGGCAAGGTAGTTAGAGCAGAAAGTTTTAAACGATATGAAACTAATAATGACCGTTCAACAGATTGATCTGATATTGTGTACACACACTACATATCATATCCTATGGGTGGTCCCAGGTATATTTATTGAACGAGATCCTGTGATTTATGAAAATTAACAAGGAACCGTTCAATCATAAAGGTTTAATCGATCAACTTAAAACTTAGCAAGGATTGGCACCAATATTTTTGGAGATTTTGGAGATTTTTATACAAGTATGTGACGAAACTAAAGAATTATTGGCTTTTAATGACATTCGATAGACATAATTTCGGTTCGAGGTGTTGCGTGTATCCGTGCTCGCTCATCAACGCGTTACACAGAGCGTTTTCCTAGTTAGAGAAATCAAACGTTAAAAACAAATCAACAAGTACTTGGTGTATCGTTTGTAATTATTGCCAGACCTCAAAGTGCCTTCATGAAACACAATAAAATACGATTCGCCAAAAAAATTTTTTTTTACTATGTATTGAATAAATCTGGGTCGGAATGTTTTCTTTTTCGGAATTACTTATATAGTCCGCCGCGTGCGGATTTTATTTTCGATTAGATTATTATGGTTTAACGACGAGATTATATTGCGCACATTAATTTTTACTTTTGTGGAGGACATGGGGAGAGGTCGGCCTACCGGGCCCGATCCGGGGGAGTTTTTAACTGGTGGGAAAGTCAGTTCAGAATGCTGACAGACCGGGGGGGGGGGGGGGGGGGGCTTGGGTCGGTGGGACCCGATATCAGAGGGATCACCATTTCGAGCAGGGAGGCCGGCCCGAGTGGCTTACGAATTTGGGGCGGGCTTAGGACTAGGTCGACCCTGGACTGCAAGTTAATGTTAGGCCCCACCACCGCGTCAAGGTAGCAGTCCATTGCCAGGAAATCATCGTTGGCAATTAACTTCATCGAGGATACGCTCAATTTGAACAGTCCTAGCAAAAGCGGCGACATTTAATTAGTAAAATTGCAAACTCTCTCTACGGAAAGCATGCTAAATAGTGCGGTATGCTCGAGTAGTACAGCTCCGACCAGGAGCTCTATTCTGTAACTTTTAAATGCCCAATTCTGATGGAATTCGATTCCATGCAATGTTAATCCTTATTGCAGTGAGCCGGATTCCATCAGAATTGATTTGGGAATACGTTCTAGAATGGGCTTCCAGGAGCTCTATTCTGTAACTTTTAAATGCCCAATTCTGATGGAATTCGATTCCATGCAATGTTAATCCTTATTGCAGTGAGCCGGACTCCAACAGAATTTGATTTGGGAATACGTTCTAGAATGGGCCTCCAGTTCTATCAAGCTGAGATTATTAGGTAGAGTTAAAGGTAAATTCGAGGGACTCGATGTAAAGTTTTATAATTATTGCTCAAATAACAATGTTTATAGAGAAATTGGTAAGCTTATCATGGTAATAGCTTGGTAGAATATATACTGGCAGTTATAACGCGTGCTATAACGGAATCAAGTTATGCCCGTATGGCTTACTAGGAAAACGCTCAGTGTAACGCGTTGATGAGCGAGCACGGACACGCGAACACCTCGAACCGAAATTATGTCTATCGAAAATATCATTAAAAGCCAATAATTCTTGAAATTCGTCAGACTTGTAATCTCCAAATCCAAGATTGATTTGATTTTGATTTATTTTTATTTTTCAAAATGGTACAGAGAGTGTGTTCACACAGTGTTTACATATTTGTTTGATATATACCCCAATAAGTCACGAAGACTTGTGTCGGGGCATATTTTACATGGATAACACATGGACATTTTACATGGATTTATATAATATACCAGAGACATTATTATACGGAATGTAATATATAGCTGAACGATTACTAAATACTAAATACTAATACTAAATATACATTGTCAGTTATAAATCAGTAAAATGAAAATTTAAAAAAGAATATTTGTTGATACAGATCCAAGATCCAAGTCCAAGTCCAAGTCCAAGTCCAAGGAGATTGTAAAAATCTCCAATTATTCCTAAAGTATTAGTCCCAATAACCATGCAAAGTTTTAGGTTGATTGATTGAACCTTTATGATTAGAATGTTCCTTGTTAATATTCAAAAATCATAGGATCTATTTAAAAAAAATATACCTGGGACCACTCATGTAATATAAGTGTGTGTACATACACAATATTAGACGATCTGTTGAACGTTCATATCAGTTTCATACGTTTGAAAGTTTCTGCTCTAACTACCTTGGAACTA
Source organism: Leuctra nigra (assembly GCA_934045905.1). Classification (NCBI taxonomy): domain Eukaryota; kingdom Metazoa; phylum Arthropoda; class Insecta; order Plecoptera; family Leuctridae; genus Leuctra; species Leuctra nigra. The sequence continues at coordinate 17,745,891 of OW203761.1, forward strand.
TAAAGAGTCGAAGTAGCCGTGATCAACATTTTTGAGTAATTTGACAGCCAACACGCAAAATGTCCGTAAAATGTCAATAACTTTTGGATTTAAACACAGATAAGTCTGAAAATCATATGAAAGATTTTTTTAAATTTTAACCAATGGGAGGATTTGGCTGAAATTTTGTATGATTGGGTACAATGTTGGTCGTAATGACTTGTCAAAATTTCAAATTGCTCGGAACAACCAATCAAAAGTTTTTTTTTTAAATTTGAACCAATCACATGAGCCCGTTCAAAAACGATCCCAGGGACCGCATAGATTACGTTAGTATATGTGCAAAATTTCAGATCGATTGGTTGTGCCGTTTGACCTGGGCTGTGAACACAAAAAAAAAAAAAAAAAAAAAAAAAAAAACACACAGAGAAAGTGCCATAAGTGTACCGTGGTGACGCTCGCTACGCTCGCTCAAAAACCTTTTTTGAATCTGTTCCCAGGGTTTCCATATTTGTTTAAACATTTCATTGATCTGTTGAATAAGTAAAACTGCAGTTGGTCAAGGATATTGACAGTTCTATGCTGAATATCGACCTATGTGATATGTTCTAACAACAAAGTGAGTGTATACACATTAATTAACTCTTTCAACACCTTTGGAAGTCATTGGGATTTCCTCTACTGGACCTGTGTTTGAGATTCATTGTATGCAGGAAAAGGCTCGCTCATCAAAGCGTTAGTCAAGGTTTAATATTGCACTGCCATCTCAATGTTTTCCTCCTACTCACGGAATCAATATGTTTCAACCAAGGTGTGTCACCTTCATATAAAAATTAGACAGGTAAGCAAAAGTATTGAACATAATTATTTCCCATCCATAATTATTTATCCATGCTAAACAGCTTTCTAACTTTCAGTCCATTTTACTGAAAATAACAAACAGGAACTCAATATGACATGTTTTCATTAATAATGAATGTGTTGTTTCGATTTGAACTCGTCACTGATTGTTTTACTGTGAACTTCGTTCGAAACATATGTCATCGATGACTGAGCACGCGGTCATTTAAAAACACCTGTTTCATTCCACTGTAAACAACAAAGAGGCTTGGAGACTCGCGCTCACTTTTGTAATTTCGACTTTTAAAAATTTGTACAAATTCAAACGTGTTTCATACAACTTTAATTTATGAAAGAAAAGTCTAATATGCCTGAATATCGCAATTTTTTGTATAAACAAAAATAAAGATAAATGGAATTGAAGTTGAAACTTACTAAATGGGGACTTACGGCATTATTAAGGAGCACATAGATAGACAATGTGATGTTGGTTTCAACAAGCTCACTCATTTAGTTGAAAAATGTCGGTTTGTTACGAAGAAGACACACTGGACATTACCAAACCCATTGCAATATCACATACCGTGTAGGAGAGTCATGACTTTGCATTACAATAGAAACAAAGCTTTGGTAAATTATGTATCAGAATGAAGGTCGAATTACACTGAAAATAAAAGTATCAGAAGACATGAACTTGAGGAACACGATGAATCATTTTACTTTCTGTTGCGATGTTCTTAACTATTTCGTCATTTATGTAAGGACAAGAAATGAGACGCACTCTTGAACTTTGTTTGCAACTTAAAAGCACATAGTTGAATTATTTGGCACGTGCCTCAAGTGAATGTTTAATGGTCCTGGGTTTGACGCCAAGTATTGATAGTAAAAACCATTGCTGTCTTCAGATCTGTTTCTCTTTGCATTCCAATATCCTCGTGCTCATGAATCACACACAAGAAAATGCTTCGTAACGTCGCTACGAGAACGTCCGTTCGTGCGGCAACAACTTCGACGAGCGGGCGTTCCGCTCGCTTCAGCTTCCACGCAAGAGACTAGAGCACGTGATGCTTGCGTCACAACCGGGTTACGCCTCTTGATGCTGCATATACACGTGCTCTCATCGCTTGACGTTTAGATTATTTCGTGCATGTTTCCAGCCGGAGAACTAATATTTTATGTAGACTCGTCAATATACCGATTGAAAACTCTTCACAAGACATAACCATTATTTTTAAATGTGTGTGTATTAATTTTGAAATTAAACGGGGTTTACAATTGATGCTGCTTGATCGAAGTACCAATAATAATCAAACGTTTTTCGGTATCAGCTTGTAAAAAAAGCTATATTTTAATGGTATTTTAATTGAAGAAACGTCAGACGTCGGGTCTTCGGCTCTTTAATTCTGGTAAGGCAACCGACCATCCTACATACATGTATTAATTTGGAAACGTATAAAGATTATTATTATCATCATCAACATCCTACCAACCCTAATGTACTGAGACAATGTGATTACCTTCTCCCCGTGGTTTGTGAACGTGACCGTGACACAGCGTGGACAGCACACGCGTGATCTTCAACCTCTTCTTTGTGACTAGTGAGATGAGCGAGAAGCTGGATCTTTATGTTCCGCCCTGGGCAACTTCACACATGTCTTTCAGTCAACTCACTGGCATATCCTCTATTGACATGTGCCGTATCGCTTCCTGTGAACACCTACGCGAGACCAGAGGTCGCCTGACTTGTTTGTCCATTGACTTTGAATTGATTTAAATAATTACGATTGTGACTGTGGATTTTATTGAGTAATATCAATAAAATAGGCCACCTTATTCCTGTGCTACCTGAGAGTTATGTAAACTGATAGTTTTGAAAATATTATTGGTAATTGATTCGCCGTTTACAATAAGTTGATTGATGTCTCCTCAGCTATTTCTTAAAAAAACAATTATCTACTCATTTGAACCGCAGGAGGCATGTGACAGGATGCTGTGCAGATTGTAAAGGACTACAGATATGACACACCGCTGACAGAATATAACTTGAAGAAGTTGAGAGAAACTATTCGACATATTGTATTTTGAAAGAGTTTGGGTCAAATCAAACAAATTTCCATAACGTCTTTATCTGATCTTTCTATAACTAACTGTCCAAATGAAGGGATGTGTGAAGTGAAAAATATTCGACCGAACCGGGGCTCAAACCCGGGACTTGCCGGGCGAGAGCTCTACCAACTGAGCTATCCGGCTGGACGGACGAACATTAGACACAACGCACTGATGAGTGATGAGGGTTAGAGATCTCCGAGGAGAATGGAATGATGGTAGAGAATACTCACTACGAACTGTCAGACCACCAGTGACAATACCGTCACCGTATACTGTCTGCTCTTATGTGTGCGCAACCCTCTTTTACCCGACTTTTTCAGCTCGAGTGATGGGAGCTGGAAATTTATGGAGAATTTTCAGTGGAGTAAGGCTTCTAATATTTCACATCACCTCAAAACGACACTATGATTTTAAAGTCATATCTCATTTTTTTACCGCTCTAAGCTGCCATCTCGGCCAATCTATAATCGGCCATCTTCTTGGCCATAAATATTATCAGGATACTTAATATGATATCATAATTAATCCGAAAATTAAGATAATTTTAGAATTACCCCATCTTTATCGGATCTTCATACATTATGTGTCCTACATTATTATAGGTATGATACGTCAATACATCAAACGTTAATTTGAAAATTGAAAATCAAATCGTAAATTGTACTTACCTCAATAATTTTTGTTTTCTGTTCCCTATTTTTCTAAGAATCCTTCATTTTATAATTGGACAAGTCTAGTCAAACTGGACGAAATATTGTAATTTTTAAACACCTAATAATGAGTTTGCGTAAATTACAAACAAATTTTCATGAAACACGCTTACAAACTGAATATAATTGCTACAGCGTCTTCGTACATAAGATTATAAGGAACTGTGTATACGAAAACAACATCAAAGCTCGACTGTATGTTGTTCGAACCTATTCACTGCATCAGATGATATTTAGTTTACTTCCTTGTCTATTCTCAGTACAACAAGACGTGATCTGCTTCCATTTTCGTTATTTCATTATCTGAAGGACATTTAACAATGCATCTCGAAACGCCATGCAGGATGAAACTAGTCTACCTATAGTTTTATCTTGCATATAACTTTGTCGAGACATTGTAGATAGCTCAGAGATATGCTGTGGGAATATTTGCGTACATGACAAACCTAGCTCCTAGTTTATTGAGCGAGCGACTCCTTTTGACTCTTTTGACACGAACCTCTGTGTTTTTTTTTGTTTTTTTTGCTGATACTTGGAGCAATACAAGTTGCACCGTTTCACCGATCGATCTGAAATTTTGCACACATGTAAAGACCACGTCTTCTGCAGACCCTAATTTTTTTGAAATCCACTCATTGGTTAAAATTAAAATAAATATCTCCTGATAGGTTGAAAAATGAAAATGGTCTTCGATATATCTGATCAAACTCATATTTTGCATGGTCATTAAGACCAACATTGTCTCTTATTTTAGTTAAGAACGCATTCATAGTTTACACATGACATCATCTCATTGTTGCGCGGCCATTTTGGTGATACGTCATGTCAGAACGGCTGTCAATCTGTTGTTCAGTATTTTTTGATATTACAGGTATGGCTGAGTGGACTTGTACAGCCAACGCATTAAGTCGTGATCAAAGCCAATGATAAAACCAGTCTTGCAAATCACCCCTCTGTATACAAATATCTGTATTTTAGGCAACTTATACTACTTCTGTGTACGACTGGTAGTCGCGATAGGGGGTAAGTTTTATCACAACTAAATGCGTTGGCTATACGTGACGCTCTGAACTTATTCCGGAGGCCCGGGTTCGATTCCCGCGGCCGTCCTTCCAGACCGGGGTTTTTTCGTGGCATTCCCTCAATCGACAGGCAAATGCTGGGAAGGTACCCTACTAATAGGCCACGTCCGCCTCCTGCCCACCTTCCATCCTTACCTACTCTTCACCATCATCTCTCAATATATCCATTTTCTCCATCCAACTGATGTCTGGTTGGGGTGGAGGTAGCTCCACCGTCCTCTAGGGCCTCCTAAGATGCCGAAGCCGGCTGGCCATTCCGACTTCTTCCCCGTTGTGTTCTTCCTCATCGTCTTCACTCTCCTCTGATTCTTCCACCTGCCGCTCCACCAATTTATTCAATCTTTTTCTTCACTTGTCTTCCCTTTTCATATTCTCTTCTAGGAATTATCTCCTCTCCCATTCTTTTCATATGCCCGAACCATCTCAACCTCTCTCGACCTATCTTCAGACCAAATCTTGTCTTATCTTCTTATTTCTGATTTTATCCATCTTGGTCACTCCCGCCACCCCTCTCAAAAACTTCATCTGTGCTGCCTGGATTTCTGTTACTTCTCTTCTGCCCATTGGCCAGCCCCATATGTCAGCCCCATATGTCAGGATTGGATTGGGATATAAGTACAGTTTGTATATCAGTATTGCACTCATTGGTTCCGTCCGAACACATTGGCAGAATCTCTCCGCCACTGTCTCTCCTTTATCTCGCGCTCCACCTTACCATCACTTGTCAGTTTTATAATATGCACTTTAATTGTTTAAACCTCACATAAACTGATGTAAATGCAATTATCCGTAGAGGTCAATTTTATTACGTTTTCTTGTAATATAATCTATGTCACCTTCATATATCCTGTCCATGACCCTTATATGATTTACAGTAGTTTTTATTATTTTTTATTCTTTTGCAACAATGCTCAGTAGATTTAATTGCATTAAAATTACCTTGATCCATTGTTAACCTTTCTCAATAAAATACAATTACCTATATAATATCATCCCGATTGTAGGATTATCCTGATATGACAAAAACATCACAGAAAATAAAATGCATAGTCAGTTTGAGCGATTTACCCAGTTTTTGTACGAAAGTCAGTTGGCATACCTGTCTATCCACAAATCGATAAAGAGAATAATAAATGAGCTGAAGTAGGTACAGTCTGACGATAATGACAGCATTATTAATTCATTACTCAGTTCCCATCATAGGTAATGAAATACTTTCGTGCCATGTGACCAAGGCGACGTTCATTTGAGGAAACGACCATAGTTTATTATTTTCAAAAACGTTGACTGCTTTTGTTTTATCGAAAAATTCTGATAGAACCTTTCAAAACTATAATTACTGTTTTGACTTACAGAGGATCAGCGGAGTTAAGTATTGGAACTTGTACTGTTCCTGTGTTCCCGCAGGATGGGAAGAGGGTACAATAAGTAATGAACACGTATTTGCGAGTATTATATGTGTTTATTATAAATGACACGGGCCCGCCGTAGCTAAGGCGACTGGTCTGCTTGAGGCCCAGTGGGTTACTGCCTCCTCTACAAGCTACCTGGCACCTGCTGCCTTGCCTGCCTGCTAGAAGGGTTGTTGTTGGCGGTATGCAGACAATAGATAGATGAATACAATGACATTCGCAGAATGCCAAGGGGACGATGTCTTGAGGCAGCATGGGCGCCGGTAGGCCGGAAAGTAGCTAACTAACATTATCAATTATAAACCAGTAATAACTATAACTAATTGATATGGTCGTTACATCACCTCCCCAGATCAAAGTTGGGTAACCATCGGTGAACCATACTTTTATCTATACGTAACAATAAATATAATATAAGATAATGTCTCTGTACAGTACATACTCCCCCCAGACAAAAGTTTGAATGACACATTCTACACTTTTTTCTATACCCTAGAAGAGTACTACTGTACTGTCACATTATAATTCTAGTATACAGTACTTTACTAAATCCTTAAGAAATTAATCATATCTAAATCATTTCACATCCGTAGAATGAATCAACCTATTCTAGACATAAGCATGGATCAAGTAAACACTAAAGTCTGCGCATAGCATATTAAATTAACATATTAACGGTATTAACCAATAGTTATACATTTTGAAATTACAATGAGAAAAATGTTGTAAGGTAAACGTCAAATTACCACACAAAATCTATTATGATACCAAATCAAGAAGTTAATACTAATTTCTGCGCATAGCATATTAAATGAACATCTTAAAATTACTAATCAATAGTCATGACATTTTGACATTACAATGAGAAAAATGTCGTAAAGTAAACGTCAAATTACAACTCTAAATCAATTATGATGTCAAAATAAGAAGTATATGAGGATGAGGTCACGAAAATAACTGTCCGTGTGAACATCCCTTGTCATATCCCTTATTCACCAGCTGATTTCAGTGACTGTGCTGTCGAAGCACGTTTCGTCTTTGCCCTTTGTCTCTGAGTTTATCCTTACACTTCCAGAAGACAGGGTTGTCAAATGTTTCCTGCTCGGCCTCGGACACACAAGAGCACACGAGAATTACAGGTGTCACGTGATCTGCTGCAAACACAAATGTCACTTCCACCTTCCCCTGGTTCTTGCGATTTTCTACCTGAACGACAACACTGTGATGCTTTCTTCTGTTGCTGTCATTCTTCGCTATTGTTCCGACGTCGTCACCCTCGGTCGCCATGATGATGTCGCTGACGCCGATGACCATCGCCTGGAAACCTTTGTTGTTCTCCGACTCCATCCCGATGTTCTCGTCAATGATCGACGTCTCACCGAAGCCGTCGTCGATCGTCGCCGTCGTTCCGACGTCCTCGTCAATTATCGACGTCTCGCCAAAGTCTTCGGCAATCGTCGCCGTCGTTCCGACGTCCTCGTCGATGATCGTAGTCGTTCCGACGTCCTCATCCATGATCGCCGTCGTCTCAACGTCTTCGTCGATCGCCGCCGTCGTTCCAACGTCCTCGTCCATGATCGTAGTCGTTCCGACGTCCTCATCCATGATCGCCGTCGTCTCAACGTCTTCGTCGATCGCCGCCGTCGTTCCAACGTCCTCGTCCATGATCGTAGTCGTCCCGACGTCCTCATCCATGATCGCCGTCGTCTCAACGTCTTCGTCGATCGCCGCCGTCGTTCCAACGTCCTCGTCCATGATCGTAGTCGTCCCGACGTCCTCGTCCATGATCGTAGTCGTTCCGACGTCTTCGTCGATCGCCGCCGTCGTTCCGACGTCCTCGTCCATGATCGCCGTCGTCTCAACGTCTTGGTCGATCGTCGCCATCGTCGCGCCTTCTATATGATGTGGTGTTTGGCTTGCATGGTAGGCGCTTGATATTATGGCGACTCGCTGTGCCACCTCGTCTACTGTCATATTCTCATGAGGTGTGATACGAGGTCGCTTACTTTGCTCCAACGTAGTCAGCATTCTCTGACGCGGACTCGGACATCTAAAGGTACCTGATGTTCGTTGATAACTGCACATCGTACTACATCGTACCAAGATGTGCAGCATGTCCTCCGTCGTCGTGCAGGTTGCGTTGACCAGAGCCTCCTCGATGTCCGCGGGCAACATGTGCGACATCAGTCTCAGGAACTTGCTGATTGGGATAGCCGGAGTGAGATGTTTTACCTCCACCATCCATCTGAGATAGAACTCGGTCATGGAGCCGTGCATAGTCTCGTCGTACTCGTCGCAATGGAGAAGCTCGATAATGCGTTCTTGAAGATCCTCTGACCAGAACATTGTGAGGAAAGATGACTTGAACGCCTCCCAGTGTTGCCACTGCTCCCTCATCGCCTCTGCCCAGTCACGTGGAATGTCCGCCATGCAGTCTACCGCCATGTGAATCCATTGAGTCTCGGACACCGCATATCGCTGAAAATGCCGTTCCATGGACTGCAGAAACCCAACAGGATGCAGCTCATCGTCGTCACGAAATTTTCTCAACATTAGGTAGCTCAACGTTTCACGCTGGTTTCTCGCCTCGATAGTCTGCGGCGTTGCCACCCTCTCGCTAATCATAACTGGGCTAGGTGGAAACCTCCCCGCTTCCGTCGCAAGCAATCTACTCATGGCTTCGTTGCTTACTTACATGTTCATAAAACACTTCAAATTAAAAACACTGGTAGACCACGTATACCACGAATGTTGATCGGCCAAAAACACAAAATTTAACTAGAATGTTCCAAAATTTCACGTATGTTTGTTCGTTAAAGACTCACATCGGGTGGAGTTCGATTACGTTGGGCGCCAGTTGTACTGTTCCTGTGTTCCCGCAGGATGGGAAGAGGGTACAATAAGTAATGAACACGTATTTGCGAGTATTATATGTGTTTATTATAAATGACACGGGCCCGCCGTAGCTAAGGCGACTGGTCTGCTTGAGGCCCAGTGGGTTACTGCCTCCTCTACAAGCTACCTGGCACCTGCTGCCTTGCCTGCCTGCTAGAAGGGTTGTTGTTGGCGGTATGCAGACAATAGATAGATGAATACAATGACATTCGCAGAATGCCAAGGGGACGATGTCTTGAGGCAGCATGGGCGCCGGTAGGCCGGAAAGTAGCTAACTAACATTATCAATTATAAACCAGTAATAACTATAACTAATTGATATGGTCGTTACATCACCTCCCCAGATCAAAGTTGGGTAACCATCGGTGAACCATACTTTTATCTATACGTAACAATAAATATAATATAAGATAATGTCTCTGTACAGTACAAACTCTTCTTTCAACATAGTGGTGCAGCTGTTAAAAGCTTAGAAAGTATTTTTTAATTGAACCCACGTGAAGTGCAAAATTCGAGTATGTGAATTTTAATTGATGGAACATCAAAGCAAACTCGATCAAGACATATCGAATACCTACCAACTTTTCTTTAAAAGTAAGCTGTGACACACTCATAATATTCGTTCAGTTTGGAACTGTTTTTTACTAACTTAATAAATTATCGGATTAAACAATATCGCATTTTCCTCTATTTCGAAGCGCCTCACGCGACTTGGTCCTGATCGCATTTAGCAGCCACCACGATACGGTGTGCTGCAAGGGGACCGTGCATGTCGGATTACTTCGGGTAGCAACAATAAAATATAGATTTCTTCCTGTTATCGCGGTTAGTATTGACAATCAATCCCCTGGTGGACTGACAGCATGCAACCCGCCGAGCAGTGGAGGGTGGAAATATTTGACAAGAGGAGTCCGGGCAGTCAACACGTTGCAGCATGACCTGACGCGACCACGTGGACACCACTTCGATGCCAGGTAGGATCCAACTTGACACAAGCAATGTTTCGATCAAGGTTCAAGACAAGATATTTTGTAATAATGTGTCCTGGGGACCGGTTCAAGAAAACGACGTCTGGGTCTAATTTCCACAAATTTGAACATCGCCTCAATGCTTATCTTTTAGCAATGTTCGAATTTTGGGAAAATTTGACGCAGACATCGTTTTCGGCAGAGGTCTTTAGGACTCTTTAACAGAATAAAATGTATTGAAGAATAAGGGGTGAAAACAACTGACTTTGAGTCTGTGATTCAGGCGTTGAGAATCATTAACTCAAATGTGATAAACAGGCTATAAATCCAGCGGTAAGGATAATGATAAGGACAGTGATCAAGCTCGTATTATTTTGAGGCAAATGTTACGAAATTGTTGTTATCAAGTTATTAATTTTTTCCAAAATAGATTTCTCATTTATCGTAGTAATTATTTTATCATTAGAGTCCCCAATGATCTTGTTTTGATGTCGTAATTGATGAGTGACGTCGGAACGATTTGTTTTCAAACAGAAAGAAAATCAAATTCTAGTTCGCGTTAGTTTCTATCCAAAATGTGAAATATGAGAATGAACATGTAAAGACCGCATTTCTGTCTCGTTACTTGTTACAAAGTATTCGTCGAAATTGCTATATTGGCTTACAAAATAAGTATAACACACTCTAATGTGACTCATGAATTGTAACAAGATTTGTGGTGAAGTGAGATATCTTTGTAAAACTAAAAGATATCTACAGACATCTAGATATCTTTCTATAAAAATTGAAATTTGTAACGAAACAAGTGGCTGTGATATAAGAACACTATTCGAATGTCCAAGGAGCAAAATAGTTTGAAATCGCAACGCCGTGCTATATAGGCACCACACCATGCATCTCTGCACTGCGGGTGGCGGAAAACCACGCTCGTAGTCGATGTGCATGTCTGTGATTAATTCATATTAATTAGCTTAGGTAATACAATAAGCAATTTGTCGTTTTATCAAAATTAACGTTACTTTCAAGCAAAGCTATTGAGCAAAGAGTTGTGTGCTTATGTAGTAATTAAAAATAGGCAACCAAACGACCGCCGCGTTATTTTGGCTGCCTATGTCTCAGGGGAAAGTGGGTTCTCAATTGATCTTGATCTGTTTGGTCGAAAATTATTCGTCGTGTGCTTTCTTAATTTTCTGTAAAATCTCTATCGTTTCTTGAAACGCACGTTAAGAATGTGACGTGAACGCAACGGATTTATTTAAGAATAATGTTTAAAGCTACACTCACAACAGAAAACATTGCACATATTGTGATAAACCAATAAATTAAGCAGCTTAATAATCCAGCTGTTTCAATTTCAATTTACCAAAAAATATAACTCTTATCTATAATACATATTTGTCTTAAAACCAGGTTTGTGTTTATACAAATTCGCATTCCTATACATAAAGCTGGGTTCCCATACTTCGCTTTCGTTTCGCATTCGGTTCGCTTTCGCGTCGCGAAGTTTGTAGTCGTTTCCATAATTTCTGTTTCGCGCGTTTCGCGTATCCATGGATACGCGAAACATAAATAGTATTCTGCCAATAGTTAAAAACAAAATTACGGATAATAATCAGATAATAAGCAAGAACGGCAAGAAAATGCGGAAAAAGTGAAACTTGAAAGTTGAAACGTCAAAACGTCAAAACATATTATGTTTATTAATCGAATATCGAATATAAGCTCGAGGTCGACCGGAAAAGGAAATTCGATATATCGCATCACTTCCGGATTTCGCGCGTTTCGGTTTCGTCGAAGTTGAAGTTGGTCCAACATTTTTGCATTTCGGAGACGAAATTAAGCATGGACGATTTTCTGTGTTAAAAGGTAGCCATTTTGCGAAAGCGAACCGAATGCGAAGCGAAAGCGAAGTATGGGAACGCAGCTTTATCCAGTAAATAACACCGATCTTTTTTATTGGATTTTTTTTAAAACAACAACTCTCAACCAGCAAAAAATTAAATCGATAATAATCCAACTAGGTCTGGTCGTTTAATTAGGACCATACCTACTTATTTAAAAATTGATTTATGAACTCAAAGTGTATATCTCGTTTTCATACTTTCTACTTGATGGACTGGTGTGTATTTGTGACAACATAATTATCTAAGCTATGAATCCATGCTTGACATCTTGAAACCTAAGTGAACATTATCAAATAATCTCTAAATAAACTTACCTTCTTTAGAAAGCGTGGTAACACATAAAACTGGCAAAAACCAATCAATTTCCTTCTACTTCGTCGGCCACGCAAAGATAGACGACATGATATGGAGCGACTGCTCGTCGGACTCCAGGACTCGGCTCTCAAGGGAGGTAATGGAGTGAGGGGTGTTATTACGATATTAAAAACAACATTAGGAAATTGTATGATAAGGGTTCAGATAAAATACATACATACAGGCACTAACCCAGAGGCCAGTGCAAACAAAATTTCTCTCTCGAACGTCGATTAGATATTGTTGGGTGGGTTGAGGGAGGGCAGGGGGACTGTTGACTATCAACGATGATCGATCGAGATTAATATTTGAATAGTTGTACAGGAGCTACATTCTGACGTCAGTTTGAGATTCTTGAAACTTCTCGACATAATTAATACGTTTAGTAGGTTACTTTTTACTACCGAAAGTGAATTTAATATATTATGGCTATATAGCATCTTCAATGTGCAATTTCTTCAATCCTATGTGAAGGCGGATAATACAGAGCAAATCAGAAACCACTCACTTAGGGCAATGTCCTGCAATGATTTATATAATACCAAGTCTAATCGAAGATAACGCTGAATTTGTAGCTAAAAATCGTGTTTCCTATATTTAAAAAAAAATAGTACTCAAGATTTTGGTAACTAAGATTTCGCTCGCCATCTAGCATATTATTCAGTTCTTCGACATAATAATCTAATTTCACACTCCGTGCCGGTCCATGACCACAAATGTTCTTTCACCTTTTTACAATAGCAGTGTTACGTATCTTCAGTTACATAAAAGCTAAAAAGTAAGTTAATTTTAGATTCATGGAATTTACTATTACCATTATTCACAAAATTAAAATATATTGTGAAAATCTCAGCAATTCTTCTTCCGCACTTAATACTCATAATATTGGAGAAACATTTCAATTTCACAACCAACATGCTTGTGAATTTATGTGCGGGTTAATTATTATTTGATTATAATTAATTATAATGTACTTGATCGATTTTACCACGATTATGACCGATGTTTGACATTTGATATGATATGTTTGCATTCAGTTAACTTGAGAATTAACTTGGATTGCTCTATAGCTTTTTAACGTCATATTTGGTTATATATATACACGCATTTTATTGGGTTTGTTGACGATGGTTTTTCTGTCTTCATATTATCATCCTTCAGATAAGAGATAAACTAAAACAATGCAATGTTGAAATTATTGCCTCTACGACACAGTAAAGAAGACAAAAAAGAATAATTTAATAACAAATATGAAGTGAAAACTGTATGAACTTACGTTCAAAACAAAACGTATTAACACTAAATGTTATTGTAACGACAGGTAATTATACAAATCTTTGCTTCGCTGTCATTAATGATGTTGTGGGTGAATTCTAAAAACATATCCTAAAACCAACTAATAATTCAGGAAATCTTGAATATCTTGTTAGTTCATGAGTCATGTCATGACTAGACACTGAAAGATTCTATCAAGATTTTTAGGCTGCAAACACAAACTTTTGCGCGCCCAGCCGAAGCGTTCGAACGCCGGCGAGACGCCGAGAAGATGTTATGTATATGGTCGGTGACAGGCAAAGACGAACCCGAACTAGCATGGGCCGCCCTATACCTGGAAATGCTAAACTGGGTTCATCTTTGCCTGTCATCGACCGTAGAATTGAGTCTTATGGGAGCGAACACACGAGGCGGTTATTTCAAGCGGCGCAAACGAAAAACGTCGAGTGTTTTTTCATGCCCCGTGTGTTCGACCAAGAAAGACGTCGCGATTTTTTCCACGCCGCGTCTCGGCAGGAAAAAAACGCCCCGTGTGTTTGCAGCCTTAATGAGTGAATAACTGCACTGTTTGAATTTGGCAGAAGTAGTAGGCAATACAGAACAGATGAGAAAATAACCCGGTTAAGATCTCTTTAAATTTTAAGTATCACTAGGAAAACGCTCTGTGTAACGCGTTGATGAGCGAGCACCGACACGCGCAACATCGCCAATCGAGCACGATCCTTTCAATCAAAGATAACTAACTATACATCGTTACATGATTTTTATAGCAACTTTCCATAAACGTTCTGGAAACATTTAATATCAGGACAATGTGCCATAAATTTGGTAGGTACTTCTCCATCAATCTCTGTGAACAGATATTCAAAACACTTAAAGTAGAAATAAGTATGTACATTTTTTACCGATTGGGCTGGAATAATGTGTAAAATATGAGATTTTACATTTACTATCAAGTCAAAACGTTGCTTCTAACATAACTGTGAAACACGATCAATATTAAAGAAAAAAAAATGAAGGCATACTTATACATAATATACATCCCTTACGAATTGTATTATATTCCACACAGTCAACAAGTATATGTTTTTCATTGAAACTCAGAATAGCTATCTATACACTTTGGTACATAAATAAAACAATCCAGAAAGCGGTGGAATTTCCCGCTACAATACCATCATATCTGACAGTTCCAAACATTGAAAATGTCAATTTGTGCATAAGTTATCTAATGATTGGGCTGAAAACTTTTAAAATAATAGAAAATGGTAGTCTTAATGTCCATGCAAAATATGAACTTAATCGGAACATTTCGATTTTCGACCAATCGGGAGATATTTTTATTTTTGAACCAATCAAATGACAGCTCTCAAAAACTATACACGATTAAGTTAGAATGATATTAGTATGTGTGCAAAATTTCAGCTCGATCGAAAGAAAATTGTGGCCTGTGCCGTCGGTCCAAACACACAAAAAAACACACCAAAAAAAACAAAAAAAATACAGAGAAAGTGTCCAAAAGTGCAGAATAGAGACGCTCGCTACGCTCGCTCAATAAAATCATTGCATTGAATTTTATCAAATTGATCAGTGCAAAAGTGTTCACTTAATTCCCAAAATCGAAGTCATACGGTAAATAGTTACTCTACGGTACGGTACTCTAGTTTAGTTTTTTGGGTAAAATTGCACCGTTGAATTCTCGATCTACAAGCGCGAGCAATTATGCTGCATTTTGTAGACACTTTTTTTGGAGATTGGAGACGAAAAGGATTGACTAAATAATTTGAAATTTTAATCATGAGTAGATGAAAGACAAACTTAGGGTTATCCCTTGGTACATTTTTAATTTTTTGTTTCGTTAATTAGTAATAATTAGTGGATTTTTGGTGAAAAAATAATAGTAAATTTCTTGTCTCTCTGGGTGAAGTATAAAATTAAATGTCAATAATGTGCCCAGTGATAACCCTAAGTTTGTCTTTTATCTAATCATTATTAAAATTTGAGATCAATTGGTTCACGGGTATGGTCTCCAAGTCCAATCGTATCGGAAATTTCATAGTTTTGAGCGGTTTTGTTGAACCGGCGCCTAATTCAATGCAAAAAGCAAAAAGTAAAAAGTGTTACTAATATACAATCAGACTGATCATGTGACATCCTGTCAGAGTTACACCCACTTATGAAACAATTTTTCTCTCTCAATTTTCTAAAACGCCCGAGCGCTTGTATCACCATAAGGTCCGTTTTTCCTAGGTTAAAAATGTCCAGTTACAAGAACATCGAGTCTTTATATAATGTCAAATCAAGAGGCATTTCGCAAGAAAAGTTGTGAAAAACAGCGTTCATAACCTATAATTTCGCATTATCATACGTAATAAATCGTACACGCACTATATAATTTGTTGTAATTCAGCCTTCGCATTGTTCTAAGTTAATAGTTAATACACGTTTTTCTGCTACTTCAATCCTTAACTTATTTCGCTATAAATCTGTAAAATATGATGACTTTGATAAACGGTTCAATTTCACTTTTCAACCAAGCAGAAAATTTTGTTCAAAAACTATCTGCAAACCAGACAGTACTTGTATGCAAAATCTCAGTTCTATCGGAGAAACCAAGTTACCTGTTCTGAACAATAAAACGAAGAAAAAAACAAGAGACCCGAACCATGGAATAGTAGGCACGTAGTTCTACAAAACTTTAAATACGATAATAATCGTAAAATTTCGTAAAATATTTTTGATTTAGTAAGCTTTATTGTGCTTTAAAATGCCATTGTTGTGATGTAAAACCAAATATTACATAGAAAAATTGCAAGCAACCCGTTACCTTCCCCAGGCCCTCATTTCTTATACTTTCTCATGTCCTAAGTTGTGAATGAATATTACGATAAAATAATAATCAATCATTATTTCATAAAGCAATGCACTAATTATTGTAATTTTCCTTATGCTCTTCATCCTCTATTGTTTTATTAGTGTATGGTCACCTCATGCCTGCGGCCAATCCTTGGCCACTGGATTCAAGGACGTCCAAGATTGTTGCGGCCAGCGGGCCTTGTGCATCATTTTGTCGTTAGTTGCGAGCGGAGTCTTGCCGCGACTTGAAGTACTTAGTCGTAGTTTCACTTTTTACTATTATCTCACGACAGTTAGCGGGCGGTTGAATGAGTTTACTTGAGCACTTACGTATCTACTGCTAGTACCACGCCAGTTGTCAGCCCAGCTAGTCGACAGTTGCTACTTGAGTTATATTGTGACAAACTGCAAGAAACCAACCTAAAGCAAATAGCATGTAAGTGAAACAAAGAACTAGACAATGGGTTACTACTTGTGGCATAGGTACCTACTACTTATAAAATTAATTTAAATTTAAATATTGCAGCTTACTGAGTATTTTCGTGTAAAACGATTATAGCTGGTACTATAACACTTTCTGAAGTCTATGAATAATTTGTATATGTAAACAATGCGGCAGATGATTCCGGTTAGCTTATCACCAGTAATTTTTATCAACCGATTCAGGAATCTTCTTATCTATTGAAGTCAACAATCACGATTTTAAAGTAGAACAAAATACTAAGATAGTAATCGAAGACATCTCGATCATTGTAATCCCGAGCTATTTTAGAGTAAATAAACAAGAGTTTTGTTGCGCCAGCGGAGCGGATATTTAAAGATTCATTCACAATGGTTTGTGGGCAACCTATCCGGCCGGCAATCCGGCCCGCGGCCCGCATGCGACCCTTCACGCTTTGACTTGGCCCGCAAAATACCTTGGCCCGCAACTATCTGTCTAAAGATACTTTCGTGTTTTATAAAAGCAAAACTCTCCTTGTCTACTTCTCAAAAAATTTAGTGAAGCACTGAGTGCCTACTGTCCTCTGTCTTGATCGGTACGTCATGAGAAAAATTATCGTGCAATACTTCGTCGACGTAATATTCTCCAAGCATGTTGGAAATGGAATAAAAGCTTCCATTTTAAATATAATTTCTCGAACAAAACTCTTCCATCCGTACACCTTTTTGGAAGCAAACTCGCCTTATCCTTTAAATCATGAGTATAGTTCTTTTAAAAAATCGTCTTGTCTTATTCATCTAGATGATATATTAACTTATTTAAATGCATTGACTATTTCATCATTTCATCATATTATAATTCAATAGATTTCATTAAATTTAAATCGTTTTATTATTGGATTTTAAATCATTTTTCGTTCATCAAAATTGACGAAGTTATGATAGTATCGAGATTTATAATAAAAAAAACACATTAAATTTCCTGTGAAACGTCATGGAGGTTGCCTCGATTAAACTTGATTTTCAAGTTCAATTGAGCAGTTGTAATTATACTTGATAATATTTATGTAGCAGCTACAATTATCCGGGCAGCTACCAATTGGTTCAATAAAACTTCAACAGCCGACGTATAATCAAGATCCTAATTATCTGATGTAATGGAACTTTTGAGTAAATCTTACAAGTAGGTAATTCAATAATTTCAACGTGGATTCGAGTGAAATGTTAGAATTTTACAAATATAAAGTGCAATTGGAATGATTCAGATATCCTAAATAATTTAGTGTCTAGACTTGAAAACCACACTTGAATAATAACCTTGACACAAAATATTTGTTGTTTATAGAAGACTTGACAGAAAGGTCATTTCGCATCTGTGAATAAGAGAATGAGGATGGTGGAGAGATAAGGAGAAAGGAGAAGGATGGAAAGCTGTGATTAGGCAGTCGGGAACCTGCTCAACATTCGACTGAGGGAACTCACGGAAAATCCTCAGTCAGAAGGAACGATACTGAGATTAGAACCAAGTGGCTGGATTGCATTATTTATATTTTGTATTATTCCTGACGATGCCCCTAGGTTCACGATTTCTGAATGAAACAAAATATTCAAATTCTTCTCTTGTTTTACTAATGAAAACAAAGAGTGAAAAGTAAGCTGGCCTGCTTGAGAGTAAGGAGCGAAATATTAAGATGCTGCAAGCGCGAGCGATTTTCCCGCGTTTTGCAGGCACATTTTTGGATACGATTGGAGACAAAATGTGTCGACGAAATGATTTGAAATTTTAACCATGATTAAATGAAAGACAAACTTAGGGTTATACCTACGTACATTTTTAATTTTTCGCTTCGTTAATTAGTAATAATTAGTTGATTTTTGGTGAAAAATTGTATATTTTCTTGTCTCAATGGGTGGCGTATGAAATTTAATTTTAAAAATACGCTAAGTGATAACCCTAAGTTTGTCTTTTTTCTAATCATGATTAAAATTTGAGATCAATTTGTTCACCGGTATGGTCTCCAATCGTATCGGAAATTTCATAGTTTTGAGCGGTTTTGTTGAATAACCGGCGCCTAATTAACAATGCAAGAAGCAAAAATAAAAAAGTGCTACAAATATACAGTCAGACTGATCATGTGAACATCCTATCAAAGTTACACCCACTTACGAAACAATTTTTATCTCTCAATTTTCTACAACGACCGAGCTCTAGTATCACCATAAACAAAAAAATACGTGACCAAGGGTATCACTTGAGAAAACGTAAACGAAAGTCATGTAATAAAATTAATGACTTTTCAATGACGCAAAATGAGTTACCTAAAGATTCGTCTCCAAACCAAGTACGTGCAAAGAAAAACGTCTTGATTTAGGACAAACGCAAGGACGTGATATCGCAGTTGTATTAAAATCAAGCTTGTGAAACGAAGCATGTGTCATGCTGACATCATATAACCCTAATGGTATCTGTGGTAATAGAATCAGCTGTGGGCATGAGTGAAGCATCTGCGAAGTGCAACAGGTCGTCGGGACGTGTTGGTGATAGCGATGATGATAGGGAATGAGGTCAGTTCGTTGACGAGGCGGGCAGTGAAAGTGGCAGGAAGAACACAAAGCTGTCACGTGACACAGAGCGGGTACACGGTAGTTGACTCCGTGGAGGTGGCAGATCACAGGCATTGTGACACTCATTAGTCATTACACATTGTGTTGTTGACATTGCACAGGTCATGATTACATT
Organism: Leuctra nigra; assembly: GCA_934045905.1. NCBI lineage: Eukaryota > Metazoa > Arthropoda > Insecta > Plecoptera > Leuctridae > Leuctra > Leuctra nigra. The sequence goes on from OW203761.1 coordinate 17,765,456, forward strand.
TTATAACTTGAAACTAAGTCGGTCCATAACTTGGCATACGATATAAAGGGGTAGGCAAATTGGAAAGGTTTTAGAGCTTGATAATTGCAAATTATGTAAGTAGGTACGCATTTTATGATATTCATCTATATGAATTATTTGGTAGATTGGTTCTTTTGCTGCTCCTTTCAGCCTATACCTTTCAGTTTATTACGTATATAAATAATTCACATCTAATACAAAATGCAAGATATTCGAGACCCCTTGTCACACCGAACTAATTTCTGCAAAATTCGATTACGAAAACACTGAACAGTTCACTACAAAAAAAGTCAGCTTCTTAAAGGAGAACCGAATTTTCGCTTCTTGCCGTCTTCGAATGCGATGTTAACGGAATAAATTAGGCTATGTACAAATAATAAACGGTACCTCGAAAGAAAAGCATTGTCTGATAAAGGTTTGATGGCATCATCCCATGAAGTCTGTGCTAATGCTTTACCTAATTCTTGTAGGTGAGCTCTGATTTCATTGATAATGATAATAACAAGGATGATTGTCATGTCAATGAACCTGACCAGCCAATCCGTTTTGTGCCATCGTTTTTAATTGGTTTGAGTGTACCTACTAGGAAAACGCTCAATGTACGCGTTGGTGAGCGAGCACCGAAACGTGCGTACAAATCAACTCTGGAATATCGGCGTAATTCAGAAAAAAATAACACCCTAACTTGTCAAAAGAGTCGAAAGTAGTCGCTCGCTTTTAAGGGGGTTAAAATTCTGTACATACCTACCTAGCAGTTATCTTTGAGCTAGCCAATGCTCTTCCTCACTATTTGCTATTATCCATGGTGGAATATGTCCGTATTATATCGGGCCTCCTTCTCCTATCATCGCATACTATTGCTGATCAAATCGTTGTTATGAGCACTTACTAGGAAATGTCAACTTTAGTGCATGTTGGCAATTAGTTGCACCGGTTTAATAGTCAATTTGTAGGTAACTAATGTTCTAAGCATTGATTAATGCATGTTTGAAAGAACATTCGAGAAACGTATGCGTTTTTCTGTAGGTTTCTGTACGTACAGTCGCCTCGATATTATGATTAAAAAAACAGTAATAAAACCCAGTCTCGCAATCATCTCTCTGTATACAAACATATAAATCAATCTATCTTTATAGGCAAATTATACTACGTCTGCGTACGGCTGGTAGTCGCTAAAGGGGGTAAGTTTTATCACAACATAATGAGTTGACTATACATGTGGGTAAGTTCAGCCACAGACGAGGAGGTTTTATAAATTAAAAACTACATTATGATTTTCTCAAAAAATTATGCATGCCATTGGTTTTTAGATTAGTGATAGTAGTTTAGATATTTTGTAGGTTCTACTAGAGTGAGGCACCCGCACTTCCTTACCAAACTGATATTTCCTTCATTATGTAAATTAACATGGGAACTTACATTGATTGCTGGTCATTCGGATCAGAGATAAGAAAATCCAAATTCAGCAAATACAGCACTAGTAGGTAACTATTATGATGTAACTATTATAACTCTTGAAACTGAACTGAAAATACACACCGGTGAAAGATGTAAATTAAAAATATTTTATTATCATCACACAAGAAATACAATACAACTCTTCACGTATTGCTACAAAGCCTCGCATTTCAACATCTCGTTTTACGGTACCTTGCAATTAGCAACAATGTGAAGTGAAGTGAACTTGATGTAGATAGAACACAACACACAGTAAAGCAAGACATCAGTTTCGATCACTTTTCATCAACAATAGAAAATTGATGTGCAGAGTTTGGCAACATTGTTTTTCATTGTTGAAAATTGTTTGAATTTTGTAAACTCGCAGTTGCCAGTTCGCTCCACAGGACATCGTGCTGAGCCGTGTTGCGAAATAGGTACCTACTGCTACTTTTAAAGTATTTGGAATTTCATTTGTTTCCTTTACTTACCGATATAAATGATTAGGAATCAAAGTAAGTCCCCATGTTAATTTACAAAGAAGGAAAATAGTGGGTGTGGCACTGTAGTACCGACACCTATTCTTGAAGCGGTTCACCCCAAAAAGAAGTTTAGTGAATGTTTTGTATCATGAAATAGTGAAATTATGTTCAACAGTTAGTAATACTAGGAAAACGCTCAGTGTAACGCGTTGATGAGCGAGCACAGAACATGCAACATCCCCAATCACGATAAACGACACGGCACAAGACAATTTTCTCTGCAACTTTCCAATCTCCATATAAATACTCTGGATGAATATCAGATCCATTGTGTTGTGTCGTGACTTTCCTACGTCATACTTTTTCCAGCTTTTGACAACCCATACTAAACTCGTAAAATTACACTTAATACTTGATTGATTGGGCTTAACATGTGTAAAATTTTAGATAATGTTGGTCTTGATCACCATGCAAAATTTGAACTTAATCGGAACATTTTGATTGTCGACCAATCAGAAGATATTATTTAAACTTAAAACCAATTGGAGGATTTGGCCTTCGTACTGCCAAAGATAATTAGTACTGCATCCGTTTTGATATGCGCTAGTTTTACTGTAAATTGTGGACCACTTGGCTGCTCTACAGGCCTTGGAGCAGAAGCTTAAAGAAGGCAGGGGTTGAAAAATGAAGTATACATTTTACAAATATTTTAAGATTATGGAATAAAATGTCCCTAAAATGACAAAAACTTTTGAAAATAACGACAGATTAGACTGAAAATTGGCAAAAATACCTTAAATGTTGGTACCAATGACCATGTGAAGTTTTAAGTTGGTCGGTCAATCGGTTCTAGTTTAAATTTCAAAAATCACATGAAAAATAGTTTTAAATTTTAACCAATGGGAGGATATGGCTGAAACTTTGTATGATTGGGTATAATGTTGGTTGCAATGTTTTTGCTAAATTTCAAATTGATCAGAGCAACCAATCGAAAGATAATTTTTTTAAACTTGAACCAATCACAGGAGCCCGTTCAAAAACGATCCCAGGGACCGCATAGATTACGTTAGCATGTATGCAAAGTTTCTGATCGATTGAATGTGCGGTTTAACCTGGGCTGTGCGGACAAAAAAACAAAAAAACACACAGAGAAAGTGCCATAAGAGTACCGTGGTGACGCTCGCTACGCTCGCTCAACTACCTACCTATTTGATTTCATTCAAGTATATCAATTATCTTGTTTCACTTGTCATACATGACGCTTCCAAATACAACTTGTAACATGTAATAAGTGAAATTTCTTATCACGCCTGCGAACTTCTGAATTACCTGCATTACAATCTCGTCTTCAAGAAGGTTAGAATCGATGCAAAAACTGGACTGGTTATCGATGGGCTGAATTCGATTCCTGTCATGTTAGTTTTTGTGACTCTTCAGATGCAAATCAAGCGCCGAGATAGTTCGTTCAGAGATAGCACAAGATCAATGTCATGAACTCTTCCTGAAACTTTCACATTGTTGTTGAAAACAGATTTCAACAATGAGGAATTGGCAATTGTTGAGATCCAGATGGCTTTTCGTGGTGAAGTGTTGTTTCTGGGAAGCACGGCCTCCTTGATGGTTCTAAGTGCATTGTAAATGCAATCAAATATGGGGGTTTCGGCTGGCCGCACAGGGGTTGCACTGAAATGACGTCACCATACAAAACTCAATGCTAATTTCAAACTGAGTGCAAACCTAGTGCGGCCAGTCGAAAACACCAGTGAATTTGGTGGTATAGCTAAACCAATGGTGAACAAAAGTTTCCAACATGTCAAATCTTTCTTGTCATAAACAATATTAAATTTCTATAAATGTCAATATAAATTTTTTCTTTTTTCATTCAAACACCAACAACAATACTTAATGAGATAGAAAGTACAAGTCTCCGTTCATAATCTAGCTTTGCAAACCTTTAATTAAAGGTACACCTAAGGGAAAGATATTCTATAACTTTAAAATTCCGGATTCGGCCCGAATACGATTCGGTGCAACTGCAATGTTAATCCATAATATTTCCGTGAATCGTATACGGGCCGAATCCAGAATTTTAAAATTATAGAATAGCTGCCAGTGCCAGGATAATGACTAGTATCAAATGGCGCATTACTAATTACATAATAACCTAGCGGTTGTATTTGTTGTATGTTACTGCCGAAACAAATTCGCTACATGATCAATGTTATTATGTTTGTCGCAGTCAACGACGCCTCTTCGAACATTACTTTGATAACCACAGTCACACGAGGAAGTCATATCATCTTAAACATAGTTCGTGTTTATTTTTGTGCTGTTTAACTTCTCACTGTAATGCAACTAATGGTGAAGAATGAATGATTATGAAGAGGACTGGGAGATGATGATTGAGGAAGGGAATGATGAAGTTGGAAAGGAGGCGGTCGACCTTTGTTAGGGAACCCTCCAAAGATTTGCCTCTTCCTTGAGGGAAACCACATAAAAACTTCCTCAGGACGGTTGCAATAATCGAATCCGGGACCTCCTGAGTACAAGTCCATAGCGCTTATTTCCTGAGCCTTACTCCGTAGAGAAATCAGACAAGAGAGTATTTAATTTCGCTAGCCGACAATAGTTACACAGTTGATTATTTCTGATATAATAAATAATGCCCTTTCTTCTGCTAGTACTACTTAGTATTCGAAAACAATGAAGTTAAGGATTCTGCCAAGTCATTCAAGTATACAAAAGATTTCGCTTTCATTCAAACAGCAACAACAATACTCAATGAGATAGAAAGTACAAGTCTCCGTGAACACTAGTGGAGTGATGCGTCAACACTCACAGTCAATAGACTCATCCACGCAGTCTAGATATTGTCTAACAAATACTTATGAAATTATTAGCTTTTCTTTCCTTTGTCGTGTGTGCTCAGTAAGTAAGAAAACTATACATGCAAATGTAAATTAAATGTTTTAAATTATCGTATGCATGTGATGTTGAAATGGATAAAGAATAATTATTATAAGTAACTTTAATACCTACGCGTATTATTTTCATTTCCTTTAATTAACACAATTTTTCTTATCTGTAATTGGTTATTACGAGAGTCGAAGGTTCACGTGCAACAAACTGCATCGTGCACTAGAGGCTCGTTGCAGTCTCGTGCGAAAGTCTATCACTGCATTGCCATTTCGTGACTGGTTAAACCACGTTTCACTTTCAGTAATCAGTGCCGTCCGAGTGTTGAATCCTCGTCGGCTATTAGCTAAATCATAGGTACGTTTTGGCATGGATAATGCAACTGTGTTTAACAATTCGTTATTACTATTATTACCTTTGTATTATTGGCTATACGAACATAAGTGGAATGCAGCGGGATATTTTATGCTTCGGTAATACATTTTTAAACTAAGTTTATTTTGTATTTTTCTCTAATAGACAACATCATAAATTATCTAGTTAGCTCTGCTTTTCAAAAATTTTCATATGCAGTACCGTGATCCAAGTATCTATTATGGTTATGATCCATTGTTGAAAAACCATAATAGATACTTGGATCACGGTACTGCATATGAAATTTTTTGAAAAGCAGAGCTAACTAGATAATTTATGATGTTGTCTATTGACATTTTTATTAGCAAATTGCAGTGTTGCTAAACAGTTCTTGTAACCTAGTTTGGAGTAGATTTGTCGATGCACAGTTGGTGTTCGGGAGGCCAAATATCTTTGGGAAAGATCTTCAAGAATATTTGGAGAGAGGCCTGAGGCGAGAGATTGTGTAACACCTACAGCCTGCATTACTCGGGACAAGTATCTGGTTCTTGCTGGTCTTCATTCCACATTTCTTGATGGAAATAAAACAGTTCTAAATGACTTTTCTTTAGATTGACAAGAATCTGCTGCGTATAAATGCACAATAGTAATTTGTCACAGAAGTTGAATAAGAACTTCCTGCTATGGAAGATTTTCACTCTCATTACCACCCACAAGTGATTCAATTAAAAACAATTTAATTTACTTTATCTTCCGAAGTACCTGAATATCTACACGTAAACAATCAAGTAGATGCATTGCTTACGCAGAATCATACTGGTGATTCATTGGTGCCTAGGCACTTTTAATGTATGGAGGTCAGTGTGTTGTTAAGGGAAGGTTATTTTGGAGGCTACATTTTATTTGTGAATTGGGCCATAAGACGTGAATTATCATCTTTATGGCAGACATTATAAGTTTACAACTTGTATCCTATGAAGGCCCCGATTTATTCTTGTATTGCTACAAATACAAACAAATAGGTAATATCATGTAATATGGTGATGATATCATAGTATAAAGATCAGCCCGTTCCCTCCTTCAATGATATTCTAAAATAAATCAACTAGATCACTAGGTCATCACAGCTAGATCACTAAATTCGATGATCACTAGATTTCTATAACGACTATATTTAAAGTTGCTAATTAGTTCTTTACATTAAAGAGATACCAATACTGTATTAGTATCCGGTTGACGTAGGCTATCAAAATTACTTTTATTTGTAATATTTTTTGATGTAATTTAATTATAAGTATCTGTAGTCATACCGCAAAACACAAGATGCTCCTTCGTACTGGGGTGTAAGAAAGCATTGTACGCATGTATTATTACTCAATGAAGTCCAAAAGTATAGGATTGTCAACGCAGAACGAAGTAAGATGATTGATCTGTGTTGCAGATGCCGCTAAACAACGAGAGCGAAGCCGTGGAAAAGGTCACTCCGATGTTGGACCTCGGAGAGCCTCCCGAGGAGGTCCAGGAATATGCCCTCAAGGAGCTGGGAGAGACCTCTGACTCCCGAGCCTGCGCAGTACAGGAGCTTCGAGACATGATATACGGTGACCACTTGACTCTTTTGCTAAATGCGTTCTGTTGTTACAAATCTAAGTATTTTGAAAGACTACTTAGAATTTGTCATGTTAATGTTTATTTGTGTGTAGTTAGCAAACTATAAAGTTGTAGTTAGCACCTCACATTGGCAGTTAGCATGCCAAAACACAGCGTTGAACAAATAGTTCACAAAATCAGAATCCAGTACTTTTTGTTCATTAGAGTAATGAGAGTGTATAATTACATTTTAATAGGATTAGGTCAATTACTTGTTTACTTTTACTTTTATAAGTAGGTAATTTCTTTTGACCTGTCTGTCTGTAGCTATGATGAAGAACGACAGGATTATAAATAAATTAGGATAATCTTACCTATACTGGATGTCGAGGACATAATAACATCTATTTTTAAATAGTTCATTGAAACATTTTTTTCGAATCATAATAATTGTTTCTGAACTGCCAGTGTTTAGATCTGTTCGAACTTGACTTTGAGTCTGAAATGCCCTGCCGTGGGCTGAACTGATATAACAAGCACGCAGCACAGAACAGTTTACTAGGAAAACGCTCAGTGTAACGCGTTGATGAGCGAGCACGGGTACGTGCAAATTCTCGAACCGGAAATGCGTACACAACGCACAGAAAACATATACATCCATATGGAATTGATTATGATATCAACTTAAAAGTGTATGCTTTTCATCGAAACTTTAAAATAGCATCTAAGCACCTGGTTCATAAAGCAAATCAGAATCAATTTTCAATTGGCACTGGAAAACATTCATTTCGATACTTCATTACTGACAGATATTAAAAATGTAAATAACTTCATACGTTCTTAACTGATTGGGATGAAATTTTGTAAAATAAGAGACAATATTGGTCTTAATGATCATGCAAAATATGAGTTTGATCAGAATTATCGAAGACCGTTTTCATTTTTCAGCCTATCAGGAGATATTTATTTAAATTTTAACCAATGAATCTGAGTAACGCGTTGATGAGCGAGCACGGATACGCGCAACACCTCGAACCGAAATTCTGTCTATCGAAAATGTCATTAAAAGCCAATAATTCTAAAATTTCGCCACAGATTTGTATAGAAATCTCAAAACATTCCTAAAATATTGGTCCAAATAACCATGCAAAGCTTTAAGTTGATCAATTGAACCTTTATGATTGAACTGTTCCGTGTTAATTTTCAAAAATCACAGGATCTCCTTCAAAAAATATACCTGAGACCACTCATATGATATAAGTGTGTCTACACAATATCAGATCGACTGTTGAACGGTCATTATCAGTTTCATTTGCGTTTGAAAGTTTCTGCTCTAACTACCTTGCCTTGAACTGAAGAGTCGAAGTCGCCGTGAATTTGACAGCCAACACGCTAATAGTCCGTAAAATGTCAATAACGTTTGGATTTAAACACAGATTAGTATGAAAATTGTCAAAAATGCAGATAATGTTGGACCCAACCATCATGCGAAGTTATAAGTTGATCGTTCGATAGGGCACTAGCCAAACTTTTTCCCGCTATTGTGCTGCAGCGCTGCCATCGGGAGTGAGTAAGAAGTGTGAAGTAAGCTTTGAAGTAAGCTGTTCGTGCCACTCAAAATTAAAACTCGCGAAACTTTATTTTGACAGGCGTAAGAAGATGTACTTACTGTTTAGATACATATATTTTTTACTCTAGTATAATAAAACGTGTAAAAATAAGAAGATAGTGCAATATCTTAAGCAAATTCGATTTCAATCTGAAGCGACACCCTCTCAATTGTTTTAATAGAAAGTTACAAAATTCCATTGTGCCGTGAGTCAGTTCAAGAAAGCACTGGAAACAAAAATATTTCTGTGAGCTGTCATTATATGATCAAAATATTGTTATTACACTATCATTTCTAATAATTATCCACTCTTTCGGTAAATAACCAAATATCAACATTAATTCTTATAATATAACATGAAAATACGGAGTGTGGGGTAAGAAATACGTTGATTTGAAAAGCACAGCCTCGACGCTAGCGCCAAAGTGGCCGATCCTGTCGTCCTAGCTTGGCATCGCCCCATCGGTTATAGTTTAAATTTCTAAAAACACAGGAAAGATGGTTTTAAATTTTAACCAATGGGAGGATTTGGCTGAAACTTTGTTTGATTGGGTACAATGTTGGGGGTAATGACTTGTCAAAATTTCAATTTGATCAAAACAACCAATCGAAAGTTAATTTTTTTTAAATTTGAACCAATCAATGGATTTCAAAAAAATTAGGGTCTGCAACAATCAGAAATGTTACGTTCATGTGTGCAAAATTTCAGCTCGATCGAAGAAAAACTCTGACCTGTATATCGTCAGTAACAGAAAAAAAAAAAACAAAAAAAAAAAAAAAAACAGAGGTCCGTGCCAAAAGAGCCAAATGGAGACGCTCGCTTCGCTCGCTCAATAAGTTCGATCCCCACAATTAAATATTTAGACAATGTTCAGCCTTGACTATTTTTGTGCATTTCAATCATGCATCGTATTATTACTCCAGTGAATGGTAAGAATCAAGTGAGGTACAGCAGGTGTTGAGTCAGCCCAGCTCCATTAGCGCAATGATTACGGTAACAATGTTTATGTAATACGAAGTGATTGAGATTGAACGATTGTTTTTATATCCACAGAGCGCGGCGATGTCGTCCCGCACAGAATGGACGACTCATTTCTGCTCAGATTCCTACGCGCCAGATATTTCAAAGTCGAGAGGGCCCATCAGTTGGTGAGCAATTGAAACAATTTCGCGGTGATATTGGCAAGATAATCGCAGGCAATGTCGTTCTGGTTGAACTACTCTGTTGAACGTTGATAGATTATTAGGGACTTAATCGTGATCTTGTGAAACCGGCCCTAAATAAAGGATGGTTACATAATACTGTTGTAACTATGTAGTAGTGAAATATTTCGTTGGTCTCAAGAAAAAATTGTGATGCTGCTATTAATAGCAAATTGAGATATTACTCAATTAAGCATTGTTTGAGTTACTTATAAAGTGAAAGCATTCTAAGCTAACGACAGTAGCAAATCAGCGAACCTAAATAATGAGATTTACTATGCAGAACTAATCTAGAATTTCCTACGTCAAATGCAGAACTGCAATTTAAACTTGTGATTTGAGCTCATAACTTACATTTAGTTGCAAAACTATTCCAGTCTGACAACTGGTTTCATATCCTCTCGAAGCCCGCATGGAGTTGATAATAATAATTTACTCTACGCTACGAGTCGAACAGTTTTTCTCAAGTTACGAATTACAGAGTGCAATAAGAGGTACTTCATGTCATCTCCTCACTAAGCGGGACTGTATATGTAAAACGTGTAGATGCAATTAACAAGTAACTTCCATCGAAACTCTCTTCAAGAGAACAAGATGTAATCAGGTCGTGTCGCAATCCAAACAATGAGACAATCGAATGCGCAAATTACTTGTTAATGCAATCAAACATCCTTCAGGTATCTATCAAGAGCTGCATTAACACCAACAAAGTGTTGTTTTGAACAAGGTCAATGTGAAAGTCATGACTTACACTAATTAACAATAATCACTGCGGATACTTTTTTATAAGTCGTTACTAGACCCAGTTTTTCATTGCTCTGCTAAATGTAAACATTTGATTGCAAAAACCCGGTCGTAAACCAAATAAACCACAGATTAAATATATTACCCCATGATATAACGATCACTCTGTCTAATATTCTTCTACCATGTATTACCCCACAACTTAATACTGGGAACTCGAGTATACACGATTACTCAATTACAACGTTCTTGATTGAATATTCATTATTTTTATTATAATTATTCTTATGTTAAGATTTCCTCTTTTGTTAAGAGCTATGTGTAACCGGTTTAAAAGGATATTGAACAATGAATTGTAGGTAAAAATGAATTTTAGCAGCAAGAAAATGAGTAGAATTGGTAAAAGAGGAAACCGGCAGTTGAGAACAGTAGAACAGTGTCCTCATTGAAAGCAATCTGAGATGTAATTACGGAATGTTGAGAATCTTATGCTTTCTACTCATTTTTGACGTCAATATCTTAATGTAGCTATTTACTTCTACCACAGATACTTCCAAGCAATCTCACTTACCTGTAACTTTCCCAGCTATATAATAATTATTATTTACTTCTACAATGTCATTTGCATGTGCAATGGAACGATACTTACTCTCATTGTCCGTGATAGCAATTCCTATAATCCTGAGTTTTGTTTGTGGCACAAGAAGTGTTTTGAAGTATCCTGAAGTATCCTGAGTATCCTCAGGAAGTATCCTGGGCAAGGCATTGATATGCGTGTCAGGAATAGCTGATAGAGCTCGAGTTGCAAGTTGAAAATACAAAACTCCATCGACACGTAAATCTTTTATTGCTGTTTTTATAAATTATATTAGTAATGGAAAAAAATTATAATGCCAATATATAAATGCGTTTATGAAAAAAAATATAAAAATGTATGATTTAAAAAATTTATGATATTCCTCAAATATCACTGACCACCCACTGATGTAAAATATTATGCCAGTGCAATAAAAGTAGATGCATGAACGAGAGTAATGCAGAACGAAATAAGCAAACTCTTTAACGTGAGAAGTTGTCTCACGTTTTTTTTTTTATAAGGACACAAGGAAGTTGGTGCATAGAGTTATTTTCCATCAGATGCATTGCAAAAAACAAACTGGTAAATGTCTGTAGATATTTCATGTTTCAGCAGCCGGTTTAACCAGCTTAATGTTTGCAGATGGTGAACTACTACCACTTGAAGGAAGAGAACCCGGGCATTCAAGAAGGTGTGGCGTATTTGGGCGTCGAGATGCAGTACATCAGTAACGAGGAAATCATCTCTGTTCTGCCGTACAGAGACCAGAACGGCAGACGCACGATGATCTACAGACTAGGTGAGATTCAGACTTATTGCATTGCACGCAAATAGTACAGACAAAATTCACACCTCACAAAGTCCGAAGGCTCTGGACCACAAAGAATATGACGCAATAATATACGGGTTTTATAAAACACTTATAAACTAATAAAATTAATAACACAGCCAATAGCCACAGTATTCGCAATAGAATCATAAAGTTAGTTAAGAGTAGTAATGAAGTCACACAAGAAAAGAAGGAGGAATACGGACAAAATAAAATACCCAAAACTGAAGAAAAAAAACACATAGAATTACACAATACGAGAGGACAGAATCTACGTGAAAGGAGAGACTGGATTGTGAGTGATGCTTAATTACCTACAAGCAAAACACTCGCAGAACCAAAGGCACTTACTAACATTAGATACCAGATTGTCGAGACGCAACTTTTAGCACATTATCTTAACGAATCTATCAAGTTATGCAATGTTTGGAGATAGTTTATATAAACATTTTGATATTGTAATTGTACCTCGGACCGCTTTCTATTTTTATTTCCATTGCAATTAGAATGATACTTCTTTGCTCATTTTCTCAGGAGAACATTCAAGAAATGTATATTTATATTTAATTTTTTGATAATAATATTTTAAGCCCCATTTACACGGTGCAATTTCTTGAACAACTTCTGTGTCACAAAAGTTCTGCACATGTGCAGATTCCCTTTATCATCTCAAAAGTGATACTGCGCACGAGCAGAACCTCTGTGTCACAGAAGTTGTTCAAGAAATTGCACCGTGTAAATGGGGCTTTAGAATAGGTCTGTATTTACAACTATTGTTACAACTCAGCTGCCGAGAGTAAATTTATGTCATAATAATTCCATTAGTATGATTATAATTTTTGGATAATATTTTTGGTGCAATTGAATTTATTAGTTTATCTTGCAACTTTGATATTTTGTATAAAATACTCTGATCCAATGCCAAGTCTATCTGTCCACTGTACCTATACAGAACAGACTCAGTCAATGCGTAATAGAGAGATTCATTATGTCACAAGTAAAAATAGCTATATATTAAGTAAACAATAGTAACCGATTAGTGATTACTGTGTACAAATAATAAATATGCAAGAAGATTTTTATTTATAGATAATTCATTTGAATAATATAAATGTAATATGTTCAATGTCAATGTGTGAATAACATGTTTTTAAAAAGTCCAACTCAAACATCACGAGATCGTTGTACATTGTAACGCTGTGGAATTAAGCTTTGTTTTTAAAGTTCAAATCTAATCCATGGACGGACATGACTTGACTTCAAACCATCACTCAATTACGTAAGGAGATTGTGAGAATGTACATTCACTTGTCATTTTCTGACATAATTATAAAAACATGTTAAACTTGAGTAATTTCGAACCAAACTACTCTTTCAGGCAACTGGAACACTAGCAAGTGCTCCATGGACGATCTGTTCCGAGCGACTCTGCTTCTTCTGGAGCTCGCCATCTTGGAACAGCGCGCGCAGATCCTCGGCGGCGTCTGCTTCTTCGACCTTGAGAACCTCTCCATGCAGCAGGCGTGGTACGTGACGCCGACCGTCGCCTCCAAGGTCATGCAGCTCATGGGGGTAAGCGGCGTCGCGACGGTCCCGTCTTACGTGACAACAGGTTGATCACAGACGCAGTTCACGCTTCAAGTTCAGACATTTCAATAGTAGCAAATTGTCAAATAGTGCAGCGTGTATTTTACTCGTTTGCATTTCAAATAATATTTCAAAAACAAGAAGCAACCAAATTGGATAAACGTATTTTAATCATATTTAAAAACATTTATAATAAACTTACTCAAGACATGGAAGATACGTATCTTCGAACCGAATACGCTCATAATTTTTTCAAAATGCAATATTATTTAATTATTATTGAAACAAATTAGCTGATTTTAGCTCAATGCAGTAACTGGATGACTCGCGTGTGTACTTTAAACAGATCCATCAATTTCTTTCGTACATAAGAATATAAGTAGCAAGGCTATAAACTTTTTGTGCCTAAGTTTTTTACTTAATTGAGAACGCGAAGGTCATTGTGCATTTCTCGCTGCAGCTAATGGTCTTAAACATTCCACCGTTGCATCTAAATTAACATTAATTGTCAATCTGGGGATAAAAAAGCGACCAAGCGAGACATGCGAAAACGCACGCCTCGAGTTTTGAAGAACCGGTCGATTGGTTCAGAACACTTTGATAATCTCAACCGGCAGTTCGTAGAGTACATGTAAGTTTGTGATGTGAGTGATGTGACCCAGATGTGATTCATTAAATTACAAGTTTTGTACGTGGCCATATCTCTGATTAATGGTCATATCGTAGGTCATGGTGTGCCACTAAAAATACCGGTTGTCAAGGTTACTTAATGCCAAACTTTCCATGCCCACGAGTTTCTGGATTAATTATTTCCAGTTATGAAATAGTAATTGCAAAAGAAGAAATATCAAGAAACAAAAGAACACGGTCTAGTTCAAAGCGAAGCAAATCGTTTCCCGGACTTCCGTGTTCCTTGCTCATGATCAGCCCGCCGTTTAACATATTGTGTCGTAATAATTACAAATGATTGCACAAATAGCTTGAAAATGAAGACGGGGTTCTTTAAATGGCGATAAATTTACATGCAAAGTGTTTCACTTCCTATCATCCTGACTTTATAGAAGTTTTTACAATATAATTGTTTGTGGTGACAGTAAACGAGGGGGTCTATTCTCGAAACAGTTATCACGTCATAACTTCAAATTATGATATCATAAGGAGGTTTGTCCTATCTCTCACCATGTTGATATCATGACTTTTCGTCATATCATAACTTATGACGTGGTAGAACTTGTTTTAGTGGAATGAGAGAAAGTGATGGAGTTGTTTTGGTACCAGAGAGGGAGGGAACGCAACCCCCAACACAATGGTGTATTGGGGGTTGCGTTCACGAGCTTAACTTCGCACCTGCATCGTTAGTTGACGCATTCAGAGTATATTTAGCAAACATCGCATTACATACAATGTAGTTTGGGAGATTAAAAGAGTTCGTCCACTGTTAAAAGTGTTCTTGAAATAAGACTATCGCTCTCGCTGAGCTCCATCAATGTTGCTCGAAATATTCGTACTTATTACCACTTACGATGCTGATTTGAACGCAAAAGAGAAGTGGTACGTTTCAACATCATTTAATGAAATGCTGTTAAAAATTCAAATCTACTTTATTTTAATTGTGATTCTCAGATCGTGTCTAAAAGATATCTACTTTTTGTAGTGTTACCGAACTTCCCGCATAAGTTGATTACAAAGTGAATGGTTGTGTACAGCCACCGCCATGAATTAAGAAAAACCAGTGTTAAAACCAGTCTTGCAAGTCATCCCTCTGTACAGGCGTGGAAATTAGATGGCCCAACTCTGCCTCTCTCTGACCCATATCATAAACATGTCATGGACCAGAGAGAGACAGAGTTCAACCATCTAATTTCCACGACTGTACATAAATATCAATCAAGTAAGGCAACTTACGACCGATAGTTGCTGAAAGGGGCAAGTGTTATCATGATGACTGATGCCCGATTGTGTGTCGTGTTCAGCTCAGCTTCCCGATCCGCATCCACTCGATCCACATCTTGAACCAGCCGTGGGTGTTCGACATGGTCGCTGTAAGGGGCAAGTGTTATCATGATGACTGATGCTCGATTGTGTGTCGTGTTCAGCTCAGCTTCCCGATCCGCATCCACTCGATCCACATCTTGAACCAGCCGTGGGTGTTCGACATGGTGTTCGCGATGTTCAAGCCGCTGCTGGACGAGCGCATGCGCTCCAAGATCCACTTCCACGGCAGCAACTTCGAGACGTTGCACCAACACGTCGACCCCAAGCACCTCCCGGAGCGCTACGGCGGCACGAGACCGAGCTACAAGAACTCCGACTGGATAGAGTCGCTGGACACCAAGCAGGAGATCGTTGACGGTGGGTGAACAAGGTTACCTCTTCCACTGCTTCTGGTGCTTCTTCAGCTTCCACTACTTCTGGTTCCTTTTCAGCTTCCGCTTCTTCCACTTCTTTAATAAGCCTTATTCTGGCATTACTTTACCAATATCTTTATTGCCATGATATTACCATGTTAAAACGATGTATTTTATCATTAAAATTGTCGATTTGTACAATTACATGCATGAAGAAATGCCGGTAAAACAATGTAATAGCTAAGATTGATATTAGATTTTTCGGTCATAAAGTTATACTTCTTTGTGAATCCAGTTTCAGGGATAGTTCAAGCTATTGTTTAAACTCTCGTTGGCAAAGACGAACCCGCTCTAGCATGGGCCGCCTTAAACTGGCACTGCTCAACTGGGTTCATCTTTGCCTGTCCCCGACCATAGCTCTGAAGTGATCGCAGGTCATGGCTAGCAATAGATGCACGTATCTTTAGATGCCTTTTTGAAAATTGTCAAATGCACATAGATTTTCTATGTATAATTTATGTTACTTTTGTTGTATAACACAAATCGATCAGGATCGTCGTACTACAAGAGAAATTTTATAAGAAGCATAGCTATTATTTTGTTTTAATAATAGTCTCCCAGTGATGTGAAAGTAATCAAGGAGATATGCAAATATTTAAACAAAGGAAAATTTAAATTTAATCGGATAACTCTTCAACCAATCAGAAAATGTATGCATAAAAAAGCCAGACCACCAGATTCACCAGGCATTTAGTGTGTGAGCACAATTTCAGATCGATCAGTGCAGAAAGAAACAGAAACAAACCAAAATAGTATCAGAGAGAAATTTAATAAAATGCTGCTTTATTTATTCTTCCAGAAATGTCAAGTCTCGGCTACATTTGCGAACTGCGAGTTTTGAAGAAAGAAGGAGGAGAAGAATCTTCTAGAGATTTAGAAGAGACTCAGGGAACCGCAACAATTAAACAAAATTAATATTCTGTAAAGAGCACCGTGACTGAATTGTCGGGACCACGATAACATCATTCATTGCACTCTTGCACGTTCCTATAACAACCATGAGAATATTTTCATAGATCTGTACATGCGTTTACTGCAAGTTTTTTCACGTATAATATGTTATAAATATAATTACATATTGAACATTTCCGTTGTATGATTAAAATTTGTTTACTTATAGGTGATGCTATTGATTTTATAATGAAAAAAAATCTAAAATTCGATTTAATGTAAATAAAAATTTAAATTTTAGTACTTTTTCCGCTTAATTAATCAAGTCCTTAGGCCCGGTATTACCAAAGTTAAATTGCGCTTGATTAAAACTCTTGGATTAAATTTAACTGTTTCAATAGTTTTGACGTAACTGATTGGCTGTGCCGCCAATTTAATCCAACATTTAGTTCATCCGGCTAAGTTTAACTTTGGTAATCCCGGCCCTTATTCTTTAAATCCTTTTTAATATTGTATGATTTTAAATTTGCAATTAATTGCAAGGGAATGATTTTGTCAAATATTTAAAATAAAATAATTTATTATACGTATCTCTTACCAAATTTAAACTGAAGTTAAACTAGAGCTAATATTAAGTCAAACGAAAGTAAATGTTCCCACCTGTTTGCCTTTATTTCTCCTTCAATAATGAAACATTGATTTGATTTCGTATTGAGAAATGCCAGTTTATTCAGTTATAATTGAGCGAGCGTAGCGAGCGTCACCACGGTACTCTTACGGCACTTTCTCTGTGTGTTTTTTTTTTGTTTTTTTTTTTTTTTTGTGTTCACAGCCCAGGTCAAACGGCACAATCAATCGTTCTGAAATTTTGCACATATGCTAACGTAATCTATGCGGTCCCTGGGATCGTTTTTGAATGGGCTCATGTGATTGGTTCAAATTTAAAAAAAATTATCTTTCGATTGGTTGTTGCGATCAATTTGAAATTTTGACAAGTCATTACGACCAACATTGTACCCAATCATACAAAGTTTCAGCCAAATCCTCTCATGGGTAAAAATTTAAAAAAATCTTTCATATGATTTTTGAAATTTAAACTAGAACCGTATGACCGATCAACTTAAAACTTTGCATGGTCATTGGGACCAACATTATCTGTATTTTTGACAATTTTCAGACTTATCTGTGTTTAAATCCAAAAGTTATTGACATTTTACGGACATTTTGCGTGTTTGCTGTGAAATTACTCGAAAATGTTGATCACGGCTACTTCGACTCTTTATAGTTCCAAGGTAGTTAGAGCAACTTTCAATCGTATGAAACTGATATGACTGTTCAACAGATCGTCTATTATTGTGTAAGTACACACACTTCAGTAATTTTCAGTAATTTTCCCGGGGTCCTATTCTATAACATTAGCATTCCCGATTCTGCGGGATATGACTGGTCCCAGGTATATTTTTTTTAAATAGATCCTATGATTTTTGAATATTAACAAGAAACATTTTAATCATAAAGGTTCAAATTATTACAACCAACTATTGGAAACCTGGTATTCAATTTAAAAGCCACACATATCGTCTAATTACTAGCCCGAGTAATTTTATGTTCGATGAGTCATGGAGGTCTTTGTTGACTCCTGACATCAATAAACTGCTTCGTAATTAATTAATCTGTGATATAATGTGTACCTGACTCATTACCTTTAGTTATTAGGACGTAATGTACTTTTAGTTTTTGACCGAGGTGAGTCATGGTGTAGCGGTTTTTTGATGAAAGGGGGGAAAGCTGGCGAATGTCGTCAGTTGACTGATGAAGATGATAGAATAATCATCGAAATATTGTTTTAATGTGTGGCTTTTAAATTGAATACCGGGTCTCCATTAGTTGCATGTAATAATTAGTATACTAACTGGTATATAATCTCTTCTTGTTTCTAATAACATAAAGGTTCAATTTGCATTGTTATTGGGACTAATACTACAGGAATATTTGGAGATTTTCATACCAGTCTGTGACGAAATTAAAGAATTATTGGCTTTTAATGACATTTTCAATAGATAGAATTTCGGTTCGATGTGTTGCGCATATCCGTGCTCGCTCATCAACGCGTTACACAGAGCGTTTTCCTAGTAAATAAATATAAAGCTTATTTAAAACTTGTATTCTGTTCCATCTCATGTTCTATGAAAAGAGTGCAATGACAAAAGCTACACCAACAATTATATTTTATGGAATTTTTTTCAGTGCTACTTTTACTGCTTTTCATGAAACCCGTACCATACAAAACTTTGTATGGGCTTTTGATGCATTTATTGTAATGAAATAAAACTTAAATTTTCTCAGTCATCATCGAAATCAAATCAAATATGTTTATTTCCACAACTTCAAACAACGTCCACGACGTAAACTTTTGGGCCCTGAAAAGCACCTCCAAAGTGCTTTGTGGTCAAGCGATGGGTTTTTGTTGCATTTGTAAATGTTTTATGTCAATAAACAAAATAAAAATGCGGTTTATTCAGCATCAGTGTGGTTGAATCAGCTGGATTCGCTGACAGTGGTGTTACATGGCACGAGACCCCGCTAGGTCGCAGCACCAGTACCACCGACGCGACGCTCCCTGTTAGTTCGCCGGCGCCCCGCTCTGACGTCATTGCCGCCATCACTGAATCGCGCCACAGAAATGTTGTGAATCTGTCAACAAAACATTGCCGTGATGTGTTCTCCAGGGAGATCTGGGTAGATTGTGGTCGACAACACGGAGGTATGTAAACCACATGATGTTACGTGACGATCTAGATTCAGACGAACCGCGCGGAGAACTGTGTCAATGTCAGGGGGGTTGGGGATTACATGCATTTTTGGGGGTGGGGGTTGTCAATACTTGGGTCACGTGCTCTATATTTTATTCACAATACTACATTTATATAATAATATGTGGAAATATTTTAATACAAAGTGATTAGGTTATTCTAGTTAATTCCAATAATTTTATATCGTAGGAAAAAAATTCTAACCCAAAATTATTACGCCAAATGATAATGTCAAGAAGTCAATATTATATAGGGTCGAACCGGCTTGAGTTCGCATCGAATTCATAAATAAAATATTTAATAAAATATTCATATACAAACGTAACATGAAATAACATGTAATTCTTATTTTCTTGACAAATTATTTAAATTTGCACGTAAACCGATCCAGAAAGTTGGCAACCTCATGAAAACCAATGTTGCGAAACGCTGCAAGAAGAAATCTAGTTTCCGAATATCGATTGTCGCATAATTCGACTCGGTTCGTCGATCGTCTGAAAAGACACTACAGAATTGTAACAGACACCGCCGTTTACGTCCAATCGATCATTGCCGTGCAAAGAAGAAAGGGTTCGTGACGGTTGGGACGCGAGAGAAGGGTTCAAGTTTGCCGCAGAATATCTTATCTTGATCGTTGCACCAGATCATGATAACCTTAGTCAAATTAAATGTATAGCTTTGAATTAATATTAAGGGATGCACGGTATTCATTATTCTTATTCGTGTAATTTGTACTGGTTTAATTATAAAATTAACTCTGTTGGAGTTTTATAATAACTCTATTTCCAAGGTAAAGATCGATTAGTATAAACGGCTGTTTGTTGGAGTTACATAATTCATAACTTCATGGTAAAACCGGATACATATTAAATTCATAACTCTGTTATAAAACAAAGTATAAATAGAGATAACAGTTATTCCAAAACAAATATAAAAACAAATTGTATTATTTCATAATAGCACACTAGGATTTTATAAGATTGTGAGGATACAACGGTACAACTGTCCTTTAGGAAATCATTTTTGACCTCCTTTTTAACAATTAGTACTGTGACAACTGACAAGTGTCGTTTAGATTAGATTAGATTAGATTATTATATTTTGTTTTTGACCGTTTACATGGTATAACACGTCAATACAAAATATCATGATAATAAAAATAACATACCGACATACAAATATTAAATTAAAATTCATAATTCATACATAAGCTAAAACTATAAACACCATGTTCATAAATTAATGATCAAAAGATAAAAATGCATCAAAACTATAAAAACAATTTTTAATAAGGAACATTTTTAACTTACATTTAAAAATATGTATGTATGTATGTATGTATCTCCACCTTCTTCATGCGTGGTATGTATGTATGTTTTATTGATCCGCTTTGTGATACAATGCACGGTGGTAGTCTGTCATAATCAACTGTCAATAAAAAAATCTAAAATCT
The DNA here is from genome assembly GCA_934045905.1 of Leuctra nigra. Taxonomy (NCBI): domain Eukaryota; kingdom Metazoa; phylum Arthropoda; class Insecta; order Plecoptera; family Leuctridae; genus Leuctra; species Leuctra nigra. Next base: position 17,786,370 of record OW203761.1, read on the forward strand.
GTCATATTAAAAAGAAACTCCAACTGCTAAAGGATTTTGCTTAATACATTTCGAATTGACTAATCCTGTTCTTAAATCTGTATTATTTCTTGTGAAGTGCGAATGCATGTTCATTGGACCTCATGTGTTAAATGTTTATTCTCAATTACGTACATAATAACTTGTACAGGACTTGTATTTTGTTCACAATTTTGGGGCTCATTTACCAGGAGATTCGTTTAGATTGACGATATCCATAATATCTGTACTTGTCGATTGAGTAATATAACCGTCAACCACGCTCTCCGTTTGAATTGATCCTGATTATGTGATATTTCATAACCTTGATGCAATTGTGACACTGATTTTTTCAGATAATTATCCCACCGATGGCTTTGTCCTACCATGTACGTGTTACAGAACTATGCCTTCAGACACCATGTTCCCTGAGGATACTCATCCCGCGGGACACGACGGGAAGATGAGCGACGTCCCGATGTCGCCGACGACGCTCGAGGCGCTGTGGACGAGGCGGGCGGCGGAGGAACTGCACGAGACTCCGACGAGCTCGGAGAAGGAGTTGGCGAATCTGCGACGTCTGGTGTTAGGTAACTTCGATCGATATACATCAGTTCCACTGTTCTCCTATATGGCAAGCACTTAACCAACTTGTGCTTTCAACCAACACAACTGTAAAACTCTAAAAACAGTCCATATATTTCTATATTTTATAATCATATACGTAATAATTTACATCTTTACTTCAGAGGTAGAAGTTATAATGTTCATTTAAATGATTTTTAAGAGAGCTCAGTAATTCTTCGTTCATCCACTACTCATATTTGTAATAGTGACACCAGTAATTTTTCTTTAAGAAAATACGTCAATATAACGCTGCAAATATTAACGCTAATATTTGCGCTACAGATAGCGCAAAAATCAAGTAAATGGAAATCGACCTCTGAGGTCTGAGGTATGTTATAGACGTACATTCTTGTCTGGCAAGAAATGCAGGAAGCTCATTTCACTCACTGAATGTACATTCAAGTTAAAATCTGTTGCAGCCGAGAAGAACTGGCATGTCAGAACCGACGACGAGTTTCTTCTTAGATTTCTCCGAGCCAGGAAATTCAACTGCGCCAAAGCATTTATTATGGTAAATCTAAAAAAATAGTTAGTTGGCTATAGAGAGCGTTGGCTTAGGCCGGGTATAGGACCAACTTTGGATTAGTTAACTATTGATAGTTAATTTCCACTAACCATCGTTAGTTAACTTTTCCAAAGTTGGTCCTACCCGGCTTAATCATAGCAATTTAGTGTGAGTAACTACACTTGAATACACACTAAGAATGTCCACATTAAAATTCTTAATTAAATTTATAACTTACGTACTATACCGAATGTCGATAGGTCTGTTCGTTTACCCTGCCAAATCTGCCACAAACTCCCAAACCCTACCACTTTCTACACAGTTTACTGCAGGTTTTGACAGGGTTTATTGTAATGAAATTATTTGGAAGGTTCGTTTATTTATTTATTCAATTTGGAAGATTAAAGTTGTTTCTATTAAATAATTGTATTGAATACTGCTTGTTGAAGTGTGCAAGTTTATTCAACGGTATCGACACATAACATTATTTTAAAAACATTGTGTTTGCTATAATCCTGTCACACGACATTTCATTTCCCACCATGGGGTTGGTTTGACTCCCTCCTAACTCAACGTATTGTTGTGATTCCAGCTCCAGCGATATTACACAATGAAACAGAGATGTCCAGAGCTGTTCCAAGTTCCACGTCCCTCTGAGAAAATGTCCATCCTGGAGAAACAGTCTCAGCTGATGCTGGAAGACAGAGACGCGTTCGGCAGACGAGTCTACATCTTCCGAGTCGGTAAGCGAGTTAAGCGAGCGTAGCGATAGTGTCAGTCACCACGGAACTCTTTACTTCTAAATCAATGTATTTTTGTAAAGTGTGTGAAGTGGTCCACTCAATCAAAGACTACATTATTTATGATTTTCATTGACACTTTCCAGTTTCCATTCACTCTGGAATCCAATAGATCCATGCGTGAGTTGGGGAACTTTTCGATCATTCCTTTGACAGCTCTTTCAAAACTATAAAACTCGTAAAATATTAGATAATGTTAATCTTGATCAACATGCAAGATTTGAACTTAATTGGAACATTTTGATTTTCGACTAATCGAAAGATATTTTTTAGATTTTAGCCAATTGGAGAATTTGGCTGAGACTTTGTAAAGTGTAATATAATATTATGAAACAACCACAGACCACAGATGATAATTGACAGATATTTGATATGACAGAATATAATTTAAAAAAATGGGTTTGCAAGCCACTAAGTTTGTCCTTACATGTGTGCAAAATTTCAGCTCGATCGGAGAAACAGTACAATCTGTATACAGTAAATAAAAAATAAATAAATCAGAGGTCAGTGCCAAAGAACGAAAGGAAGACGCTCGCTTCGCACGCTCAATCAATTATCGCCAAAAAGCACCGAATGACGACTATCCCAATGGTGACAACAATGAGGGGTTTCTCCATGCGACGGGGAGATCTGGGTCGCCGTGACAGTGTCACGGTCCGTCTGATAATGCGGCATGATGTGGTCGTGATAGCCGTCGCAATTATGTCATGCCGATATGACAGTTCTTACACAGAACAGTGGTGAGAGGAGATAAATATTCCATGGAAACGTTAGGAAATTGATTAGCATCGCGGTAAAAACAGAATTGTTCCCATCCCCCCCCCCCCCCCCTCATAGCCCCACCTCCCGACATCTCGGGATATGAACTTTAGGTAGACAAAATTAATTGAAATGAAAGTTCGTATGAGCATGAAAAAGCTCATCCTATGCCCTAAAGCTCAACGCCGAAATTCAAAAATATGTCATTCTGTTGCTTATTAAAATAGCAGCGTTTCAAATTGGTTTCTTCAACTGACATATTTTCTATTTTCGTCCCAGTAGTCTTTTGGCCAAAAGTTAATTTCTTCCGAACCGGCAGTGCTTTGTTTCAATTGAAATAGTGATAGGAAATTATGGTACTTATTGAAAGTAAAGATCAAAACGCTGTTTTATTTCGTTCGCTTTTTCCTGTTGTTGGTGAGATGCAGTTCGCACAGTTTCTATGATCTTGCTGAAGCTGAAAATATGCATATATTTAATAATCCCTTGTTTGTGTGCTGTATAATATTTTAGCAATGTCCTCTTGAGCTTTGAAAAGTTAGTTAACCGATTTTCCGCTGATTTGCCTGCTCATCAAGACCAACATTTATCGTATTTTAAAAATATTCAGAAAAATCTATCAATAACTTTGATCTATTAAGAACGTCCTATACACAGAAAAATCATCAACAATTCGATTTTAAGAGCGATTCAGACTTGCAACTTTTGGTTGATCAACTTGGTTCTACTCGTGCGCAGAGTCACATTGGTGCCGTATTCTATAGATATTTATTGAGGAATAACTTGTGTTGTCTATTGTTGTAAAACTCAACACATATATATCGGGGTCGTATTGTATAACTATCATGATTCCGGATTCGCCCCGAAATAATTTCAAATTAATTTGACTGATCGATAACCATTCAAGTTATAGAATAAAGCCCCTGAGCAACCAAACCTACATACGAATTTTGTAAGAAACCCAGCTGCTCAGATAAGATCTGGATTGGTCTATTTGCATTCACTTCAAAGGCTGGCTAATCAACTCGTCATTGCAAGTATTTTCCTATCAACTGTAACCCGAGAGAAAATGAACGCAAAATGATCAATTTTTAAGGTAATCAAGTGTTCTTACAACTTTCTTAGTACTGAAAGTCAGGATAATCCTATTGATTGAGCCTCTTTGCCACTAACTGGACTTATGACAACTTTAAATCTGTGAAGAAATCTGTGAACCATTCCAAGAATTTGGGTCCTTTTTATTGATTTCTATAAACACGGAAAGTAACACTATCTGTATTTGTTTCGTATCAACGATTTACTCATGTTTTTGTGTTTAGTCCATGCAATCAATGACAATGGATTTGGTTGATAGCAACATTACATTTTTAAATAGGTAGGTATGTGTAAAATTTCGCTGGCCACTCTGGCCATTATCTATTTTTAATTTGTCAAATATCCCAGAGAGTTGCCCTAAAGATATCTTCTCTAGGCAAGAGCTTTAGTCCTACGCTAGAGGGTACTGTCATGGCGTTCAAGGAGCACTATGAATGGTGACAGACCGGGGGGCGGGAGGGGACAACCGTCTCGAGGGGGGAGGCCGGTCCGAGGGGACCTTACAATAGAGGGAGGGCATGGGCAGGTCGACCCTGGCTGCTCTTTTTCTGGGCCTCACCCCTACAGTGTGTTGTTCCAGAGAAGTGCGACGCCGCCAACATCGCTGTCGAGGACGTGTTCCGCACCAACGTGCTCGCTCTGGAGCACGCCGTGCAGGAGAGAGAGACGCAGATCGCCGGCATCACCATCGTCGTCGACATGACGGGCTTCGGCGTCCCGCACGCGCGCTTCTTGTCGCCGTACTACGCGCGGCGCACAGTGGAACTCATACAGGTGAGCATGGGCGTCGGGAGGAGGAGCAGGGGAGGGGGGAGTTTGCCTCCCCCCTTTTATGTCTGGAAAAAATAAAACTTTTGTGGTGTTCAACGTATAGTAGTGAGGGCTGTAAGCACAAAAACAGTGCAAATTGTGATACTAATTTTTCCTTTAGCAGTCTTATAGGAAATTTTCCGCTCTTTCTTAATTTCGATATCCTCAAAAAATCGGGCGGCCATTTTGGGCTCCAGGGCTGTTCAAAGTGCCAAAAGGAGTGTATTTCAGTGAAATTATAATACTTTGGTCAATTTATTGTTCTTTTATAATAAACGATGTGTCAGGAAGGTACGATAAAAAAAAAAATTCTAGGTCTAACCAAAGTTGTATTTATTCAAGAAATTAAAGATGTCGGCGGATTAGCTCTAAAATGCCAGTAATTTTCAGGGAATTCGTGTTTCAAGGTTGCAGTTGCTTATGTAGGTTAATATTATGGACCTTTATCTTAAATATTGATGGATCACGAAATTCACCCTTTGGGGGGTGAGGGGTGGAGACCTAAATGTTTCGATATCAGTAAAATAAACGATAGTAGATAGGGACTAATAATTTCTTGCATACACTAATAAAATTGTGCTCTGTTCGAAAAAAATCACAAGATCACAAAATTATGTCGCCATCTTGAATGAGACGCGATTATATTTAGTTCTTTTGTGCTCAGCAGTTCAAAAATCATGATAAATTAGCTGTTTTGGTCATCCCTTGTTTACTGCAAATGTATCGAGTCACCGCCTCCTGGACTAACATTACAATGCTAAAATCCCTATCTTGGGGCGTTTTTTCAACACAAGAATGCAATTTCAATGAGAACGGTTGGAGATACAGAAAATATGCAAATTACAAATTTAATTATTAGTATTAGGGCTATATTTTATGTCAAATAAACTTTTTCGTAGTGCTTATAAAACTTACTAAATTTTACGAAAAATGAAAAATAAACTTTTTATCCAAGATGGCGGCATAATTTTGAGTTCTCGTTTTTTTTTTGAAGAGAGCACATTTTCTTTAGTATGTGCAAGGAACCATTTTTCTCTAGCTAGTGTGGGCTATTGTACAGATATCGAAACCTTTAGGTCTCCACCCCCCACCCCCCAAAGGGTTAATTTCGTGACCCATTGATTTTTAAGTTAAAAGTACATAATATGAACCAACATAAACAACTGCAACCTTGAAGCACAAATTCCCTGAAAATGGCGGTCATTTTAGAGCTTACCCGCCGACATCTTTAATTTCTTGAATAAATACAACTTTGGTTAGACTTAGATTTTTTATTTTTTTATCGTACCTTCCTGACACATCGTTTATTATACAAGAACAATAAATTGACAAAAGTATTATAATTTCACTGAAATACACTCTTTTTGGTACTTTGGACAGCCCTGGAGCCCAAAATGGCCTCCCGATTTTTTGAGAATATCGAAATTATGAAAGAGCGGAAAATTTCCTATAAGACTGCCAAAGGAAAAATTAGTATCACATTTTGCACTATTTTGCCAAATGTATGTGCTAACAGCCCTCACTATAGGTGCATTTTGGACAAAAAAATACCCTTTAACCGACTCTAACTTGATTTCAAACTGTCTAAAAACCAAAACTCGCCCTGCGGAAGCATGGTTGGGGAAACGTCTTCCACACCCCTAAGTGTCAACAGTTCAAAAAAATAGATTTATAAAACAAAATACACGTCAAAACGTCTCAAAATTGAAAAAAACAACTTGCTTTCCATATCTTTTTTACTTCGTTACTTCGTTTTCACGAGACCTTTCACATGATTACGCGTCTTTTACCCCGTCGAGTCCAGCACATGCCGTCCAGTCACTTCAATGTCATAGTATGGATTTACAATATTTCTATTTACTTTTGAAAATCTCGGTCAAAGCGTTTGCTACAGGAAGCCACACAAGGGCATTTCCCACATCAACAGTTGATTGTCAGCCAAGTGTTGCGATAAAAACATGGAGTTTGCTGGCTTCGGTTTATAGAATTCCCTACACGCGAACTGAGCTTTTAGTATTTACTCTTGTATTATGACAACAAAGTGCGGTTTTTAATGGCTGTTGCGAAGCCTTAAGCCTTGTAGCAGCCATTTGAAATCCCTCGAAAGCTTCTTACGTCAACTTACAGAGTGGTGTTCTCTCTACTAAATACTCTCTACTGTTGCCGTTCCGTTCTCTGGTCCAACTGAAAAACCAACTATTGTTTCAAATCGTAACGAGATCCTAAAACCTATCAAACATGTATACAGTGTTCAACCATGGATGGTTCAACATCGTTTTTTTTATTATTTATAAACCATTCCAAATGAATTCTATATTCAAGAAGTTTAGGGTCCGGGTGCATATTTTGAAGAACCGTGGTCATCTTATTTGATTTTATTTCCAGGAGACATTCCCCTTGAGATTTAAGGGATTCCATGTGATAAATCAGCCATTCTACTTCGACGCCATTTTTGCCGTTCTCAGACCATTCCTCAAGGAAAAAATCAAGAAAAGGGTAAGTAATTTATTTTTAAGAATGTCTCTTTGCTAATAGCTTTTAGATCTAGCTGTGGAGAAAATTATGGCTTTATTTAAAATAGAACCGATAGAGCGTCAAGTTCATCTGATATGTAAAAATATTTTTAAAAAATATGTAAGTGAGATTATAAGTATAATCATTTCAGTACATAAAATAGTATATTAATTAAGATCAGTGCGTTTAAATTGAGATATCATATGATGAGAAGAGATAATCACTTTGAGGACCGCGTTGACTTGCCACAAACCCAGCAGCCCAGCTTCGAGCCTCGGTTGTCCCACAGGAAGCCGACGTAATCACGTAACTTATCTGCAGATCTACATGCACGGCAAGGATCTCTCCTCCCTGCACGAGCACGTCAGTCCGGACATCCTGCCGGCAGAGTACGGCGGCTCGGCCGGCAACTTCGACAACACGAGATGGCGCAAGGCGCTGCTCGCCGACGAGGAGAAGTTCATAGGTCAGTTCGCGGGCTTATTGTGCACACACACGGGATCGCCTGTGCATGAACACAACTTGCTTTATATGTGTTTCATTTGTGCGTACCTATTGATCTTCGTCTGTACGGCCATAGAAGTACAGCCTTTTGCTTGCGGGCCTTTTAAACATTTAAACATGTAAAGATGGCTTTTATATAGGACTTTTATCACATTTTACGAGCCTTTACACTCGTTCTTAATTCTTATTTTTCTCCCATCTTCACTTGTTTATTTAGGCCTTTTGCCGCGTTACATATCCAGGACCTTTTCACCCCAGTCCGCTTCTGCTAAAAGTAAAACTTAGGCTTTTTTAAAATGCCATTTACTGCTTATTATAACAATTTAAGACGAATGTTACAGAAATGGAGAAGTACGGATATTTGACCCCAAGACAACTCGCGACATTCCCTGAAGAACATCCGATAGAAGATCTATGTTAATATAGCACATTTGTTAGTACTTTGTTGCACTCTCACATGTTTTGTTTGCTGGTGGGGGTACATCACATTTTATCTAGAGCAAGACGTAAGACAGAATACCAACACAAATCATTTGTAAAATTAATATTGGTACCTACTTAATTTATTTTGAAAACTGTTGGTTTTCAAATCTAGCTACAAAATGTTGTATGTTGTAAATCATTGACTTATAAGAGCCGATCCGGTGTTCTCATTGCGAGTCCACAGCCGAGTTATTTCATTGTTGTCTCCTCTCTAGAGGTTCAACCGGAATTAACAATGATATCATCAGATCAGAACTCTCTAGTAATCGAGTGTTGTCAATGAGTCTAGATACTATTAGACGATTGTTCCTTATTACTTACACATTCCTTCTTTTAATATATAATTGTCCTATTTTATTGTTAATTCCTTATCCTATATTAATGTTGGTCAATGATTTGAATGGCTGTCAAGTAAATATAGCTGTCAAATAAGTTTTATATACGATAGCGTGGTACAATGCTTGCGTGGTAAAATAATTGTTGTCTATGGAACAAAAATTAAATATTTTTAGAAACGTTGCTCTCAGTGATATATTTTATGGTAAAAAATAATACATTTATGTATTTGTTAGGTGCTTTTAGAGTAAACATGGTAGTTAGAAAACATGACAACAAATATAATATTCCAATAATCCTACATGGTATTGAAGAAAATGAGGTATGTCCCTGTAAGATTTGTGTCGAGTGAGGAAAATAAACTGATCATTATATTATAATCATTGAGTGATTAGGAAAGAATATGCTGGAATTGTCTTAAACTATTGACAATAATATAATACTTTTTATGTTTTCTCATGTTGTGGAATTGATATGTTTCACTGAAGACTTGTTATTATGTCAAAAATAAAATGCAGACATCACATAGCAAATTGTAAAATATAATACTGTCCATTTTCATAAATGACGCCATGGCACATGATCTGATACTACTGTTATAGTTACGAGTCAAGGTTATTATAGATACCTTGGTTCTGTGTAGTGTAGTGTAGTGTAGTGTAGTGAGTTTGTTAACAGTATTTTAAGATAACAGCAACGTTGAAAAATAGGTACCAATGTTCTGTAAATGTAAGGTTGTTGTATGTTTGAACGGAGTTCAAAATGTGAGCATATTTATGTACTACTTTTTGAACGGGTCCAATAAATATACTTATCTATCACCGCTGGGTCCGCGAACACCACCCAATTACGCCCACGAATCCAGATCGTGCTCCTCTATCATCCAAACTCAATGGCAATTCAGTGAGTCTCATCGGGTTTGTAGGAGATCGTTATCTGGCCAATCGCATCGAAAAGTTATTTGCAATATCGTGCAGGAGAAAAGTGTGATCCCTAACGTAGGTACTCCGACTTCGAGGCAAGGAGTGTTGGCTGACAAATCGAGACTACGATTTACAAGTCGGGTATAATTCATTTGGGCGTTTCGGTAAAACGTCTGTGGTTTATCGATTTTTTTGCATAGCTAAGAATGAAATAATAAGTTTAATCACGCACTTAAAGACCCACCACGTGACTGTGACGTCAGAGCGCATGCGGCAATCTGCCCGGATGTTGAGACGCTTCGAAGCCGGAGTCTGACATTGGAAGAAGTAATCTTCAGGTACAAGAGTTCACAAGGAGCTGCTTGCTTGTGAGCTACACGAGATTGATTGGAGAAAATGATTAGATGAGAGATGGAAGTTGAGAAGTGGGAGGCTTTTACTTTTAGTTCAGAATCATCCCAGTAATAATCAAACTACGCCTTTTTTTTCTTCTTCTCCTTCTTCTTCAATATAGGATACAATCCTGTTTTTAACCAATTTATAAAAGATTAATGAGAATCTTTCCATATTTTGTTTGATCGCCCTATTCTCCTCCTACCTCGGGATCAACCTACGTGATTTTTATTATTTTTCTTGACATTCAGGGTGGGGGGGGGGGGGGGGGGGCGAGTCGGCAAGCGCCCTCTCTTTCCCTCCAGCTCTCTTGCTTATATATTGTTGGACGACATTGTTGGAAATAGAAACGTTAGAAGACTAAAGGTTAGATTATAGATCATTACACTACCAGTAGAAGGGGTGGAGGTACAAGATGAGGGGGTACAAGATGTCCGCCTTGAGGGTTGTCAGGGCATTGGTTCTCTTTTAATCATTGGAACTCTAAAGGTCAGGGGATTGAAAACAATTCACACTTCGTTCTCATTGTAAATGTCAGACCGTGTGAAAATGATTCTCAATTGCTGCCCAAACATGATTATTCATAATAATTCTCTTTGGGTAAAAAGTAATTCAATTGTCTCATCTCCTTCAAAAGTTTTATTTTTTTATTAATATAGGTCTTGATACGATGTATGGCAATTCACTAGAGGATTAGACGAATTAGACGAGCGCTTTTAAATAAGTAAAATCATTTACTACAAAAATTCAATTCAAGACGGTTCAAGACGGTTCAATTTCTTCTTATTTATTTAAAATGTCACAGAATGTCTTTCATTTGCTATTCTCAATTTAATCAAAGCCATTAATAGGATTCATAAACGCACCGCTCTGGCATTCTCGCTTCTTACAAATTACATTTTTAACGAGAACTTCTTGTCTCTATTAAAATCGCCGGTTCGATGGAGGCGTTAAGATCCCCCCTCACTACCACCCTCTCAACTTCTCTTTCAACACCCCACATCTAATTTTCCAAGAGGGAAAGAAAACCCGCCGCTCCTCTAAATGCTGGTAGAAATAGCCAAGTTTGTGTACTTGTGGATCGGTCAATGTCTATTATTACGCCAAGTTTGTGAATGGAGCATTGTGCCAGCGACTTTTGAGAGCTGGCGCTCCGTACGTCGAGTGCCCGTCGAGAGGGTCAAGCTCCGTTCTCATTCGCGGCGAGCCTTTGGCGGTTTTTATGAATTGAGCAAAGTTTTTTTGTAAAGATATTTGCTATGAACTGAGAAAAAAACGTGAGAACTTTGGAACTGAAAGCGTTTGAAGTTACATGAGAGCACAGGCTATTGATAGTGTGATTTTAACAAAACAAAGAGAATTATTTTAAAAGAAATGTGAAATATAAATTTTTGTCGTTAAAGCTGCCGCCAAGGAAGCGCTTCACTGAAAACGAAGCTTCGGGTTGCGGTATTGATTGCTTGGGTCGGCGGGCGGTTGAGCGGGGGTGGCGGGGATCGACGGCGAGGGGCGCGAGGGGCAGGAGCGCGCTCGACGTCGGCGACGCCGCGGCAGTGTGTGTTAGCAGGAGGCTGCGAGCGGCCGCGCGTCATGGCGTCGCGACGCTAGATATCATGAGCGCGGGCAGCGTCGAAGCTGGCCCCTCGTCGGGGGCCGCCACGCAGCAGCAACGCTTCTACAAGCGAGCGTTTTCAGATCCGGCCTTGGAGCGTCTTTATCAATCATACAGCGTGAAGCAGAAACGCGCCGGCTTGCAATGCTTCCTGTACGCCGCGATCTTGTACGACGTGTACATGTTGGCGGTGCCCGGCGCCCAGGACGTCACCACGCGCGGGTTGACGCTCGCCTTCCTCGGCGTCAACACGGGCCTCCTCGCGTGGTGCATGAGCGGCTCGACGCGATGTCGACTCTGGACTGCCATGCCGCATCTTGCCTGGCACATCGCCAACGCGCAGCTTCTCGTGTTCTTGTTCCTCAAGAAGAACGAGGTGACCATCAGAGACAACCTCGGTTGGGCGCTTCTTCTCGACTACTTGCTCTTCGTCACACTGCCTCTGAGACTCCGGTACTGCGTGGTCCTCAGCGTCGGCACGTGCGCGTCGTACCTGGTCGCCGTCGTGGGGCTTGGCAAGTCCGACGGACACTTGGCAGAACAGGTAGGCTCACTTGGAGATGATGAAGAGTGACGGACAGGTCTATATGTCTGTCACTCGCAGAGGTGTTTGTTTGCAAAGTGGAAGATGGAAATGCGGAACCTGCGATGGACACACTATTTGGCACTAGCCGATGGCTACTTGAACTATAATTAACCTATCGATTAAATGTCAGTGTTCTCACACGTGGAGTCGAGCTCACCAACCTGGCGAGGAGTGAGGCAGGTTGGTGTTGTGAATGTCAAGAAGACCGGGGTTCGAGTCTGCAGATGGAGACTCTTTTCTCGAATACGCTCTGAACGAAAAACGCATGAGATAATCACTTCCCAATAGATTTGGATGTACACAGATTTTATTTTCTATTTTCACTGTTTCTGTCTGACTGATACCATGAGATTGTCAAGATGGGAAGGTATGCTTTCAAATTCAATGAAATAGACCAAATTGTGTGGCTTATTCTTTATTTCAATTAAATAGACTATCAACCGCTAACAATAAGAAATGAAAATTTACAAACGGAAGTTATAATATTTTTAATTTACGGGATTAAATTGAGAAAGTATAATTTTTCATAGCACCGATATGTTTGACAGTTTTCTCAAAATCCTAAATATTTTTAGATTTATAGAACCCAATCTGGCAGGAACCACTGATGTTTATGATAAGTTCAAATTTAGGAAATCAGTTTATTTAAAAAGGCAATATTTTAAATAATCTCTTTTGATAGACTCGTATAAGAGATACTTGAGTCTGTTTATTGTTTCAGTAAAAGTTTTGTAAGTATCTTCCCTGCCAGATTGTATCGTGGCAAATCATATAAAAGTCCTCCTCGTTCTCGATAAAGACTTATTCGGAAGTTCCGTGCGAGTATCTCACTACAAAGCCGTGACTGGCGTTGGAGAACGCTTTGAGTTCGAACCACTTTCTTCAATAGAAAAGTTTGTTTGAGTTGTGTAGATCGATAACCGATACATTGACTTGCCTGTGAGTAATTTGAGTAGCTGAAGACACAATGCCTAGAGAAGGATGAAGACGACCCTTTGATGGAGCACGACTCTCGCACTTAGGTCCGTACAATAGTGCTCCAGGCATATTCAAAATACCACAGAGAATGAAATAAATTGACCACTCACATTGGCCAACGAAATACCATAGGGTTATTAAACACATTTTATTTATATATAGCATTTATAATTCATTTAAATTCCAGACCTTTACAACGGTGCTAAGAAATTTCGTCTAATTACACGCTAATTTAACGTAGACAATTTATCTGTCACATGTAAATGTGTCATTCCTCATCACCCACTCTTCCCTTCAAACACTGCTACACAATTATGCATTCTGCATTCTCAGTCTATATCTAGTATGAGATACGTGAACTGGAATCGCTCTCAATGAAAGATCCGTCTACGATAATGTATTCAAGGATTAAAAAGCACTAAAAGGTGTATCTGGAAATATTTTAAAGTTGAGGCAGGTGTCATACTCGAAATAGACCACAGACGTCCGTTGTGAATAATATTTTTGACGTATTTATAAAAATAGCGTCGTCGCAGCATTTCTCTTAATAGCGACCTCTCTGATTCAACATTTGTTTGGACATAAATTACAAAATTTCAGCATGGGTGTCAGAAAAGAGTATTTTTAAACTCTGCCCCTGCTAAAGATAACGCTTGATATTACAGTTCATCCATCTCACATTCTACCACCAACATGGAGACGTTTTTCACGACATCCTTCTAATATTATCCCCAGTAATTTGCTCTTCGTCTATTTGGTGCCAGCAATTCTCGATAGGCAATGGCCGTTTAGTTCATGTCAGTTTAGATTACAGATTGATGAACGTAAAGACTTATAAATAGATGAGTCTTAACAACAGCTGATTCGCGCCACACTCTTAGCCTCATATTGAAGATGATACTCGAAATGTTTACATTTCAAACATTGCACTATAAGTTTCACGTTTTATTTCAATGACTGGACACAGCCGACCATAGCAACGGAAGAAACAACCTGGCAAATAAATATTCCAGACATATTATTCCATTGGGATGGATTTATAATTGAGCTCAATCTAAGAGAATCTGGACGACGCCCAGATATTTATCGTCCGGACAAATTAAGAAGATGAAGATAACTATTGTATATTTTTTCCTGTTCTATTCTTGGCTTACATTCTTCCTGACTGAGCCCTTTATAAAAGTAGCTAAAATATTTGATGGCCGTTCTTTAAATTCATGTTTTCAGATGTTTATTACATAATAACGGTCTTGATGGTTGTTATTTCATTTTGAAATCAATTAATCTTTCCCGTAATGTACGCTGGTGATCTAGTTGCCGTGACGACAATGTGACCACAAGAGGTCGGATGTAAGTTGATAATTAATTACGACGTCGGTCCAATGTTGGCCGGTAATTTTGCTTTGAGGTCGAGTCTGCTTTCCTTTCCACTACGAAGAGAGCATCTCGGCGGCTTCTGACTTGTTGATTAGTTTTTATCTCGGTCGATCGAAAGTAATCTTCGCCCTCTTTTCTCTTACGACATTTCCGTCTCTGGGGCCGACCAATTATGAAGAAAGTATTCAATTATTTACGAATTTCGGTCCAGCTGCGTAGAGTTCTATCAGTTTAATAACTTGATAGAAGCAAAAGGAAGATTATCTCCAAGTTCTTTCCTTTGAGAGTTCTGAAAACTGATGTTGGATCGAACTCTTAATTACTGTGACATCTGAAGCTTCATCACAACCAAAGAAAAGTCAAACAAAAAGAATTTCCGAGTAACTTTGACAAGACTTTTTCTAAAGAAGTAATCTACCAAAAGATGGGGAATGATTGAAACGTACATAATATTGTTACTTTACAGAACATTATTTAGTTCCAAGTATCGTTGAGTAGATTGAGTACGCCAATGAACTACAGAATAATGCCTCTGTTCAATTTTCAATTAATCTTTATGATACAATTGATATAGAAGTTTGAAGCCTTTATCAATTTTGCTCCTCACAATTGTACAAAACTTGGAAGCACACAAAACATATTTTTCAAAATTGTGAAGATGCCTCAAACTATCAAACCGAATCAACAAAGTTAATTTTCCAGATGGCAGCACGCGCAAGATTCTGCGCAGTGTTTATCACCAGTCTACAGTCTCAGTGGAGTAGAAAATAAACTTCTTTCCAATAATCACCATTCTTCTTCTCTATGGAAGATGTGACAATGCGAAAGTCTTAGCGACGCGCTATAATTCTCTTATCATCGAGCTGCAGAAGCCTCTTAACCTGACGCCATGTTCATTAATAAACTGTCACATGCGTGATGTTAAAACACTTCAACCCACCATTGTCACCATTTGTAATATTTACCATTTTCATAGGAAATCTCTTTTATATATTATTAATAATACTTTTCTGCAACTTACTTACTATTGCTCTACCGCGAAAAAATAAAACCCTTCTGGGCCTGCGGGACAATAAGCTGAGCATTTTATCCCACATCTGCCACCATTTGTAATAATATATATTTATGAAAACATAAACGTCGTCATATCATCATAAAATTATCATGAAAGATAAGCAGAAAGAATTAAGTATATAATGTGGGTTTGTGGAAATTATGTATGCACAGCTCGATATAAAATTGGACTAAACTATATAGGCTCTCTAGACTAAGCCACAAAAGAAAGAAAGATAATGAATAAAATCTCCTCTTTTATGAAGAATGCTAACACAATTATTTTTAAATATAATATAAGTTTTAAATATTTATATACTTCAAGCTACTAAACTCGATGGTTGTCAATTTCATGCAATTTTACATTTCATTCACTAGAACAAAAGATACGACATCTTACATTGAAGATTTCATTGACAGAAATCGTCGATAAGAATACAATAAAAGTAAGCGAGATTTATCTAAAAGTCACGTTCAATCGCTCGATTATTGCTATATTCACGCTAAACGTGAAAAAACGACGTAAAGTCGATCGTATCGCAAGAATCACAGTTGTGAATGAAATTA
This sequence comes from Leuctra nigra, assembly GCA_934045905.1. NCBI lineage: Eukaryota > Metazoa > Arthropoda > Insecta > Plecoptera > Leuctridae > Leuctra > Leuctra nigra. The sequence goes on from OW203761.1 coordinate 17,802,289, forward strand.
TCGCCAGCAGATGGAGCTTTAGGCTGTCACACCTCGCGGAGCCGGATCAACGTCGCAAGTGCTTTAGGAGACGCACAGAGGCGCGATGACGCAACTGCCACACTAGCTAGGATATCAGATTTGCTTTGCTGGTCTCGGTTTTGACATTTTGACGTGTTGTACAGCACTCTCTCAAATACTCATGAATTACTGTGGATTTCGGGAGAGACGAATAATTCTGCGCTGAAAAAAGAGAAGAAGAAACAGCCCCACTTTCATCGTCTGTCTGGAATATTAATACGTTATAAATTGACTTATTCAAGAGGTGGTGATTCTTCAATAATATCTTATGAAATATGTTCTGTGGCCTTGCCGTTCATCCAGGCTTATTTTCTCCCTCGTTATATTCAATTTAAAACGTTCTTCACATCATATCGTCGGTGCCCGCTGACATAGTCATTCCGTCTTGATCAACGTAACGAGATTGTTTTTCCTTTACAACTTTAGAATTCAAAGATGGCCGATGATGAATGGAAAGACTCTTAAAAATGAATTTCACATATAATTAATCATTCGGCAGAGCAAAACATTTGTGTGAAAACCAGCCCGTCTTCAAATGATATGAAATCTAGCATGTAACCTTCTCTCCCCTCAGGTGAGGTCTATGAGGTCCCAATCGGTTACCGCGTCTGTTACGCTTCAACAGAAGTGAGACACGCTCGTGTGTAATTCACACTCAACTGCCGCTAATTATTTACTTCGGGTGAATGAGGAGGCGCCACACCGCATTACTCCAATTCCGTTTGCTCTTTCATCATAACAATACGCAACGCAAACCACGTATCAGGTGTGAAATAATTGGCCCTTTATAACCC